>CM052898.1:82537255-82565689 GCA_028534135.1 Potos flavus | reverse complement strand
CCCCCCCCCCCCCCGTGTGCTCTCTTTCTCTCTCTCTCACTGTCTCTCAAATAAATACATAAAATCTTTAAAAAAAAAAAAGTTGGTGTCAAAAGAAGTTGAAGTAAACCAACTCTTCACTTTGGTGTTTCCTTTAGGAAAAAAAATGTGGTGGAGCCCACTTTTTAGCTCAAGTAATTCCCTTTGAAGTTAGGGCTTTGTTTTGCAAATATAAGGCCTTTGAGCTGCCTGAGGAGTTGAAAATAAGCTGCCCGATAAAAGTTCAGTAGTGGATGAATCAGGGTGAAACTACAAATAGGCCTCTGGCTTTGGAGTTCAAGACATTTCTGCCTCTGACGCCTTCCTAATGGGCTAGAAAATTCCTGATTTAATGTGTTCAAGGTAACAGATTATTTTTAATGTTAATGTGAATTACATTACATTATCTTCTTTATACATAAAAACAGGTTAAATTGGAGTCCCGGGTAGCTTGTCCAAAACAATAAACAGGGCAGCGCCTTTGTTGAGATAAATAGTTTTCATTCCAGAAGGGAGAGTCACACCCAAACCCCCTGGGAACTAGGACTACAATCTTTGATCTAGCTAACTCTGCATACCAGCCCTAACTGGTTTTAAAAGTGCCTGATTTATTGTTTTTCAGCATTCAATTTATATTTCTTCAGTGCTTGACACCATTCTAGAGTTGCAAGTTAATAGGATTGAAGACCAATTGCACTTAAAATGCCACACGATCAGCCTTCTCAGTTTGCAAGGCTAGTCCCTGACCCTACTTCCTGTCCTTCTGGTGCCCTCATTGCCACACCAACACGAGGCTCCACCCCTTCCTCTCTTGCTTTTTGCCTCTTCTTTTTTCCTCGGTGATAATTCATATCTCTCACTAAATTACACTCCTCTTACATATTTTCTTTATCGATATATATTAAATATATATTGTATACGTAAACTTTATAAATTATATATATAAGTGATGATGATATGTGAACATAAAAATTTCAAATAGTATAAAAGAGAATAACCATAATAATTAATTCTCCCTTCCACCCTTGTTTCCCAGCCTCTAGTTATCTTCCAGGCAACCACAGTTAGTTTCTTTTCTTTCCTTTTCTTTTTTTTTTAAGATGAATGGATTGATTGATTGATGTGTGTGTAGGGATGAGGGAGGAGAACAAGCAGGGGGAACTGCAGGCAGAGCAGGCAGAGGGAGAAGCCGGCTCCCACTGAGCAAGGAGCCTGATACAGGGCTTCATCCCAGGACCCTGGGATCATGATCATGACCGGAGCCAAAGGCAGACACTTAACCCACTGAGCCGCCCAGGCGTCCCCACCGTGAGCTTCTTGTGTCTTTCTGACGATAATCACTGCATAACCAAATAGCAGCATATTTTAGTGTTCTGTATCTCACCTGTTTCATTGAATAATATCTTGGAGATTGTCCCAAATTGGTTCATATAGAAATGCCTCATTCTTTTTTTTTTTTTTAAGATTTTATTTTTTTGAAAGAGGCAGAGAAAGAGAGCATGGGGGCAGGGAGGAGCAGAGGGAGAGGGACAAGTAGACTCAGCGCTAAACACAGAACCCACCTCAGGGCTCTATCCCACGACCCTGAGATCATGGCCTAAGCAAAAATCAAGAGTTGGATGCTTAACCAACTGAGCCACCCAGGCACCCACCTCATTCTTTTCTAAGTTGTATAATATCACATAATTCAGCTATAATCTCTGTGCATGTGTGTGCACATGTCTAAGTGTTTTATTACATTTTCTGTCAAAGCCTTATATATCTATTACTTTGCTTTCCACGAAAATGTAGTATCTGGTCCCTCTTGAGTAATCTCCGCACCCCATCTGCCTCTCCCTTTCTATCCCCCCTTCCTCCCATGGTTGGTGATCCTGGTGTGTATGTGGCTGGACCTCTTTGTGATGTTCTTTTTGCTTGTTTTTGTTTTTTTGATTTTTTTTAAAGATTTTTAAAATTTATTTTAGAGGGAGAGAGGGTGGCGGGGAGGAGAGAGAGAGCCAGGGAATCTCAAGCAGCAACTGTCCCTCCCTCTCCCTCGCTCAGTGCAGAACCCAACCCCAGGGATCAGTCCCGTGACCCAAGCTGAAACCAAGAACTGGACGCTTAACTGACTGAGCCACTCAGGCACCCCTTATGCTGCTCTTTGAAGGCAGTTGAGGAAGGGGGAGAGAGGCAGCATGCTCAGAGCTGTGAGCAGAACAGGACGTTTGAGGCTTTGTTGGTTTTCTGTTATGTGAGCTCAGTATCCAGACCTCCTTCAGAATTTAGGAATGATAACTAACTCGCTCTATGGCTTTGTGCAATTCGTTTTACCTTTAAGCATTTTGCTTTCAATCTGGGTAAGATGACCGGGCTGTATAATGTGATTTCTAAGTCTCCAGGCTCCAAGCTCTAGAATTCTAAGAAAGTAAACTTTCAAATACTCTGCTGGTGGGAGTGTTAAAAGAGTATATCCCTTGGGGCCCCTGGGTTACTCAGTTGTTAAGCGTCTGCCTTTCGCTCAGGTCATGACCCCAGCGTTCTGGGATCCAGCCCCGCATCAGGCTCCCTGCTAGGCAGGAAACCTGCTTCTACCTCTCACACTCCCCCGCTTGTGTTCCCTCTCTTGCTATGTCTCTGTCAAATAAATAAATAAAACCTTAAAAAAAAAAAGTATATCCCTTAAGGGGCACCTGGGTGGCTCAGTTGGTTAAGCATTTACTCTCGGCATGCCTTGCCATTGGATCCCAGCACCATGATCCAAGTGCTGGGATCAAGCCCCACATCAGGCTCCCTGCTCAGCAGGGAGTCTGCTTCTCCCTCTGCCCTTCAGCTTGCTTGTGCTCTCTCTCTCTCTCATTCTCGCTCAGATGAATAAATCTTTAAAATCTTTTTTAAAAATCTTTTAAAAAAATCTTAAAAAAAAGGGTAAATCCCTTAAGATGGTAATTGGTCAATATCCTTCAAAATTACAAATATCTATACCTGTTGATCCAGTAATTCTACTTCTAGGAATTTCTTTTGTAGTTACACTTGGATATGCACAAAGTGATATAAATTCAAGATTGTTCATTGTAGCATTGTTTGTATAGCAAAAGACTGGAAACAGTCTAAATATCCATTAATAAGTGACCAGAGAAATAAATAATAGTATATCCTTACAATGGAACATTATGTAGCCATTAAAAAAGAGTCCAGATACAATGAAATACTATTTAGCAATGAGAATGAACAAAGTATTGTGACATGCAGTTGTGTATAAATATCAAAACAAGGTAGGGGAAATATAGAGCAAAAGAAGCTAAACACTGGGTGCCACATCGGGCTCTCTGCTCAGCAGGGAGCCTGCCTCCCCCTCTCCCTCTGCCTGCCTCTCTGCCTACTTGTGATCTCTCTGTGTCAAATAAATAAATAAAATCTTTTAAAAAATCTTAAAAAAAAAAAAAAAAGAAGAAGCTAAACACAAAAAGAGCACACCTCTGGCACCTGGCCAATCAACTAAACCATTAGTTGGTGAAGCATACAGCTCAAGGAGCACACCAGGGGCCCTTCGGTGGCACCTGACTCTTGATTTTGGCTGGGGTTGTGATTTCAGAGTCATGGGATCGAGCCCTGTGTTGGGCTCCGTGCCTCGGTGCTTAGTGGAATCTGCTTGAGATATTCTCTCTCTGTCCCTTCTTCTCTGTTCCTCCCCCTATGCATGCTCATGCTCTCTCTCTCTCTCTCAAATAAATAAATTAATTTAATTAAATCTTTAAAAAAGCAAACCAAGTGAATCTTTTCAAGATCCTTAACTTAATTACATCTGTAAAGATCCATTTTCCAAATAAGACTATATTCACAGGTTTTGGGAGAGCCATACATTCAACCCACTACAACATCCTTGTGTATATCCTTAAGACTGAAATTGTCTTTAGCTTTTCTACAGGGCAGAGTTATTTTAATTTTTGGTCACTGGGTAGGTATATGTATTTTAAATGTTAATAGACATTCCCAGATTACTCCTAGGAAGTTTGTGGCTATTTATACTCCTACCAGAGATGTACCAGGGCTCCTTTTCCCATGTATCATTGATTGCTCTTTTTAATGTTTGCCAATTGAATGAGTGAAAAAATGGATTATCGTTTCATTTTTCCATAACTGTTAGTGAAATAAGTGTCTTCTTAATGGATCACTTGGATTTTCTCTTCCATTAATTGCTTGCTTGCATACCTTGCCTATATTTTATAACATTGATCCATCAGGCTTTTATTTATTTATATTTATTTATTTATTTAAGATTTTATTTATTTATTTGACAGAGAGAGAGATCACAAGTAGGCAGAGAGGCAGGCAGAGAGAGAGGGGGAAGCGGGCTCCTTGCTGAGCAGAGAGCCTGATGCGGGCAGAGAGCCCGATGTGAGGCTCGATCCCAGGACCCTGAGATCATGACCTGAACCGAAGGCAGAGGCTTTAACCCACTGAGCCACCCAGGCGCCCCTATTTTATTTTATTTTCCCTATTTTATTTTTTAAAAAATATTCTATTTATTTATTTGACAGAGAGATAGAGAGCACAAGTAGGCAAGAGTGGCAGGTAGTGGGAGAGGGAGAAGCAGACTCTCCGCTGAGCAAGGAGCCTGATGTGGGACTCCATCCCAGGTCCCAGGGATCATGTCTTGAGCCAAAGGTAGCTGCTTAACTGACTGAGCCATCCAGGTGCCTCTCCATCAGGCTTTAAAAAAAAATACATTTTTAGGGGCACCTGGCTGGCTCAGTTGGTAGAGCATGTGACTTTTAATCTCTAGATTGTGAGTTCAAGCCCCACCTTGGGCAGTAGAGCTTACTTAAGAAAAAAAAAAAAAGTCCATTTGTAGAAACTCTTTTATGGTAGAGATACAATATGCTTGCCAAATGTTCTGTTCTACTCTGTTTTTTAAAAAACTTGTCATTGTGATGTCATGCAAAACTTTCAAAATATTTATGTAGACAAATGTTTTTATTTTTTCGTTAATGATTCTGGGCTTCCTGTCTTGCTTAAAAATTCCCCCTCAAGGAAAAGTTATACTATTATTCTTTAAAAAATTTCTTCCTGGGGTGCCTGGGTGGCTCAGTGGGGTAAAGCCTCTGCCTTTGCTCAGGTCCATGATCTCAGGGTCCTGGAATTGAGC
Source organism: Potos flavus (assembly GCA_028534135.1). Taxonomy (NCBI): domain Eukaryota; kingdom Metazoa; phylum Chordata; class Mammalia; order Carnivora; family Procyonidae; genus Potos; species Potos flavus. The sequence goes on along the minus strand of CM052898.1, from coordinate 82,560,543 downwards.
CCCGCATTGGGCTCTCTGCTCAGCAGGGAGCCTGCTTCCCCCTCTCTCTCTGCCTGTTTCTCTGCCTACTTGTGATCTCTCTTTGTCAAATAAATAAATAAAATCTTTAAAAAAAAATTTCTTCCAGGTTTTTTGGATTACTCAGCTATTTGCCTGAGCTATTATAGTAGCAGTAAGTTACAATAATTCTACACTATTAACAGCTTTACAATAAGTTAAGATTTCAGCAAGTGCAATTCAAGTGTGCCACTAAGAGGGCCATAAAATTTCTTGGTTGAGGCGCCTGGGTGGCTCAGTGGGTTAAAGCCTCTGCCTTCAGGTCATGATCTCAGGGTCCTGGGATCAAGCCCCGTATCCGGCTCTCTGCTCAGCGGGGAGCCTGCTTCTCCCTCTCTCTGCCTGCCTCTCTGCCTACTTGAGATCTCTCTCTCTCTGTCAAATAAATAAATAAAATCTTTAAAAAAAAAAATTCTTGGTTGAAGTCAAAAGATAACAGGAGATAAGGAATGCAAAAAGGGTTGAGTAAACTATAAGGCACTGCATACAAATGTTAGCTATTATTACCGCAAAAGTGAACACACAGAAAAGTAGTTTTGGGCTTGGAAGGCTGGACTTTTGCTTTTATGACCATTAACATTGCAGGAATTGAAGGACCAGCTGTGAAGCAGCCAATTCAGCACTCCATCTCCAGAACTCGGAGTGACAGAGGAGAAGGGGGAAAAGCGAAGGGCTGTGCCCAGTCAATGAGTCTGTCTAAAGCTCCAGAACCGAAGAGAAGGCCAACAGAAAACCTAGTAACAGAGGGGTGTCTCGGGACAGGGCTACGAAAGCCGGGGCAGGTGGCGGTTGTCTGCTGAAGGCGGCCTGTTGGAGATTCCCGATCCCACGGCCCTAGCAGAGACACGAATAGGAGCCGGACGCGTTCACAGCGGCGTCCGGGTCCGGCAGGGTGCCGGGGAAGACTGGGCAATAGTGCGGCCTCCTCCTCTGCGCGGCCAGTCCCGCAGGTCTGGCGGTGGCCGCTGCGGGCCCGGGGATTGGTCCGAGTGGCGCAGGGGGCGGGGCGAAGGCTGCTGGGAGGCTGGCCCGGAAGGTGCGCGCGCGCGCGGGCACGGCGACGGCGCGCGCGTGCTCCGTCGGTCGGTGCGGCGGCGGTGGCTGTGGTGGAGCGGGCCATGGCTGTGGGTGGCGGGCCGGTGTAGCGCCGCGCGGGGCAGGCGGGAGGCGACCGAGAGAGGCGGGGATGGGGGCGCCGCAGCTGCACGGTCGCGGTGGCCTGGGCTGCTGACCGCGTCCCCGGAGCCAGGAGTCGGCGGCGGCGGAGCACCGGGCAGGTGAGAGCGGCTGCGCGGGACCCGGATGCGGCGCCGCTGAGTGGCGGCGCGGTCGCGGCGGCGGGTGAGGTGCCCCCGCGCGGGCGGGCGGCGCGCTCTTGCCCGCCACAGCCTCCGGCGCCGCCGAATTGTGTCCCCGCTGCGCGCTTCCTGCCGGCGCGGAGGACACCCGTCTGTCGGCCTGCGGGGGCGCTTCGCTCGACTGCGGCCCTCCCCGGGCTCTCTGAGGTGAGAGGCGCTTCCCGGCCTCTGGGCGGCGGAGACCCGTCCGGGCGCCCCGGGCCGCTGGTGCTTCTGGTGGCGTTCCTGAGGGGCCCTCTGTGGAGAGGCGGCGCCCTCGCCCTCGTCTCTGTCTCTCGTCAGCCTATGCGGACACCGCCGGGGCTCTCAGACCCTCAGGTGCCTTTTCGCGTAGAAGCGCATTTTAGGGGCGGGGATCCTGGGCTGTTGGGGTACGGGCGTGTTTTCAAATCCCAGCGCTTCCACCGACCAGCCTTGGGGCCTTGGGCCCAAGTCTCCGGATTTGTTAATGGGAATAGGAATACGTACTTCACAGGGTTGTTTTGAGGCTAGGACAGGATGATGTGCAGGACCGATCAGCCAGCGCTCGGTAGGTGGTAGGCTCCTAGGAGCAGCCCTGGTGTAGCATCTTTTCTGGTTATCTATTGCTGATTCCTGGCTGCGGGTGTACGTTCGGGGGCACATTTATTTCCGAACTGCTCTGTTGTTGCAGTAACCTCCACTGGAGTTGCTTTATATTGGATCCTGTTCTCTTACAGGGGCCAAAATATTTCCCACCCTAGAATCTCGTAATCTCTTTTTCGCTAAGGCTGGGTTGGGATACCTGTCTCAGGCGCTGAGTGGAAATTGTAGTAAATAAGACCGAACGGATTTTAGAATTCGCTTAGGATGAAAGATGGTGGGACACACAAACTGGAAGTGCTTTGCTGTATAAATAATCTTAAGTGACACTTAACTGTCGCTTGTTACATAGTATAAACACACGAAGAATCTGGAAACAGACTCCTTTTTCTGCATTGCTACATCCGAAGGGAGTGACAAGTGCTTTTGTAAACATCATTGTGGGCAGTGTTAGTGTCTGGTGAAGTCATCATAATTAAGTTAGATGAGTACTTATTTTGAAGCCCTGAATGAGTGTTTGGAAATATGATTCCTAATAAAATCATCTTTAAGGAGTCAGAATTCTCAGCAGTTCATTAATCATTTGGGGATTTTTATGCAACGCTGTAAGATTTTTATGGTAAAAGCAGAACTGTTTAAGTCACGATAATGTAGCTTAGGAGAGAGTGGTCAGAATAAAGATCTTAGCTTCAGAAGGCAAGTGTGGAAACAGGTAAAAATCTTAAACTTTAATAACCAAAATTGCAAGGGTGCCTGGGTGGCTCAGTCAGTTGAGTGTCCCACTCTTGAGTTCCTCTCAGGTCATGATTTCAGGGTCCTGAGATCAAGCCCCCAAAACCAAACTGAAATTGTATTCACTAAAGCAAAAATAACTGAAAGAAAAACCCCTTGTTTTATACACCCTGATTCATTCTCTGATGAGGGTCTTCCACCTTCAGAGTGTTTTTTAGAACTATAGAAAATTGAGTTGGCTTTTAATTTCTAGCCATTTTGTACCTCTTGCCTATGTTTCCTAGTTTTTTTTTAGAGACCCATCCACAAAGGCTTTTGATCCAACTTGTTTTTGAATGCGAACAAAATACATAGAAAAAAATTAAAATTAAGCCTTGTAAGTTATGATCTATAAATCGTGATCTTTCCTGTTGTCTAACTTCAGACTGGTGACCTGACAGTAGAAGCGCTGCTAGCCGCTGTGAAAAGGCTAGGGGTCAGAAGTCACATCTTGCTTCATTCTAGGCCTGGATTTGGGTTCCTGTTAACTGGGGCTTTGGGGATGTCACTCAGTCTCTTTGGGTCTCAGTCTTTTTATTTATAGAGTGTGAGTGGGTGTGTGTCACAAGGTTTGGGGTGGGGTGGTGATGGACTAGAGAATCACATTATATAGAATAACCTTTCAGGATAGTACACTTTTATAGTTTTCCTTACTTTCACTCTTCTCTCTTTTGTTGATTTTTCTTTCTCTTCCTGAATTCAAAACATCCTAATGCCTGGGGATATATAGCTCAGGGGTAGAGTATTTGACTGAAAAACATCTTAATGCCTTAGTGCTTCCAAGCCATTACCTGACTTTAAAAAAAATTTTTTTTAGTAATCTCTATGCCCAACATGGGGCTTGAACTCATGACCCTGAGATCAAGACTTGCATGCTCTAGGGGCGCCTGGGTGGCTCAGCCCGTTAAGCATCTGCCTCCGGTCATGATCTCAGGGTCCCGGGATTGAGCCTTGTGTCAGGCTCTCTACTCAGCTACAAGTCTACTTCTCTCTCTTCCTCTGTGATGTCTCTCACTCTCACTCTCTCTTAAATAAATAAGTGAAGTTAAAAAAAAAAAAAAAAAAAAGGTTGCATGGTCTACCAATTAGCCCAGTGCCCTCATTTCCTCTACTTTTTTTCCTTAAAAAAATTGTTTTTGAGTGTAGTTGACACAAAATGTTATATTAGTTTCCGGTGTACAATATTGATTGGACAAGTTTATACATTATGCTATGCTCACTATAAGTGTAGCTAATATCTGTCACCATACAGTGCTATTACAATATCGTTGACTATGTTCCTTGTGTTCCCTCTACTTTTTTCTACTTGCACTCTCTCTGGGTGCTCTCATGTCCACTGTCAATGTGCTGTTGACTCTGACATTTTCATCTTCAGTCTTGAACTTTGGATTTCTTCTGCCTGTGCGGTATCTTCACTCCATTTGTCTATAGGCATCTTAAACTGAACATGTTCAGAGTGGAGCTCTTGATTTCTGTTCCTCAACCCATTCCTCAGAAATCTCCCGTTTCACAAGAGCACCCTTCTGCCCCCATTCTCCACCCTCCTTAAGTGAAAAATACAGTGGTCATCCTTAATTTGTCCCCTTGCCTCACTGCCCCCCCCCCCCCCACACAATCAGTTCTTCAGCAAACCCTGTCAATTTTACCTCCAAAATACCTTTTTTTTTTTTTTGAGAGATTGATAGAGAACACGCGAGTGCGCAAGCCCGTGAAGGGGCAGAGAGAGAGGGAGAGAGAGAATCCTAAACAGGCTCCAGGCTCAGCTGGAGCCCAATATGGGGATCCTGACCTGAGCTGAAATCAAGTGTCAGACCTTTAACTGACCGAACTACCCAGGAGCCCCCAAAATACTTTTCAAGTATATTTACTTCACTTTGTTTTTATTGCTACCACCCCTGTTCTTCTTGGGCGGTAGCTTCCTAACTAGTCTCCTTGCCTCTGGTCTTGCTTTCCTATTTCAAACAGCCGTCAGAGTGCTCTCTACTCATTTTCCTGCCTCAGTGGCTTTTCATTACACTAAGAAGTAAATCCACACTCTTTACCTGCATTATCTGCTAATTATCTTGCTTATTTTCTTATTTGTTTATGATCTTTTTTCCTTCAGCATGCTCTAAACTCTGAGGGTGAGATTCTTGTCTGTGTTCCCTGTGGTTATTTTTAAAAAATACTAATTTATTTTTTAATGTAGGCTTCACGCCCAGCAGTGCTGGAACTCAGGAGCCTGATATCAAGACCTGAGCTGAGATCAAAAGTTTCAGTCCCTTAACCGGTTGACTGAGTCACCCAATTGCCCGCCCCCCACCATGGTATACTTGGTTATCAGAACAGTGTCTGAAACATTTAACTAATGTTGAATGAACGAATGTGTCAATGAAATAAGTCACAGTCTTTTCATTGCAAGTACAATATGTACGGAAAAACTACCCTTTTTTGGTTCCAGATTTGTGCAAATGGGGAGGTAATCAAAGGGCATAGAGTTATTCTGTTAGGTATCCTTATTCCCTCAGTCTTGGTTAAGATACTGTACCTCCTGAAAAGGCTAAGCATTAAGACATTAAGCCATTGATAGCAAATGTGAATTTTGTTCATTGTGTCCTGGTTCACTAGTTTTTTTGTAAATAAAGAACCAAATAAGTTTAACAGGCTTGTTTGGTTCTTTTGAGACATTGAATTTTGGTCTTGACTGGAGGGGATTGGCTCTAGAGTGTGGTAGTTTCATTCAGTATTACATACCCCCAAATCCTATAGGGTAGCAGTTGGAATTTTTAAAGACAACAGGTGTTTTTATTTCAATTACACTATTTTTAAAAAATCTGAGACCCCACTCCTGTGTGTGTAAATGTATGTATCCATCCTCTAAACCATTTGATTTGGAATTACCACATCTGGGGGATAAGTCCCTATCGTTTGGTTTCTTTTCTTTTCTTTTTTTAAGATTTACTTATTTATTTGAGAGGGAGAGGGAAAGAGAGAGAGCATGAGCCGGGAGAGGGACAAAGGGAGAGAGAGAGGGAGAACCCCAAGCAGACAATCTGCTCTGTGTGGAGCCCCACACAGGGCTCGATCCCATGACCCCAAGATCATAACCTGAGCCAAAATGAAGAGTCGGATGCTTAACTGACTGAGCCACCCAGACACCCCTCCTTTTTTTTTTTAAGATTTTATTTTTAAGTAATTTCTACACTTATGTGGGGGATAAACTCATAACCCTGAGATCAAGTGTTGCATGCTCCACCAACTGAACCAGCCAGGCACCCTTCATTTGATTTCTTTTAACTGCTCATTTGAGAACTTTGTCATGTTGTAGAAGGAGGGAGGTAAACTTAGGATTTTTACCCCCACCTGAGACCTGAATCTGTAGCCCTGAAAACTTGGATGTATGAATAAAGAAGGGTATGGAAAAATTAGAAGTGTGTAATTCCATTGTCAAAGTAGAAATACTAGGAAAAAATATACTGGAGGAGAAAATCCTAGACTAGAAGAATGATACTGACTGAACATTTTAATAGAAGAGCAGAAGAAAAGGAAGATAGGAGAGAATATCCTCGAGTTTTAGGCTTGTGTGGGACACCTTCCCTTACCACTCCTCTTCTCACTTCCCTTCCCAAATTTCACTTGGTTTTTTTCCCTCTACTCTCTCTCCGTTCTATGATCACTATGGGCTGTTTTTCTAAGGAGTACCTATGAGCCTTCAGTAGTCTTAATGTCTGCTAGAATGCTTTGTGAGAGGAAACTGTCCTTGAAGAGGGCTTTCTCGTTACTCCTAGTCAAGGTCTGTCTGCCTGGATTTTCTAGCCATTGGGTCCAGCTTTCCCTTTAGACTGGCTCCAAACTGGTGTATTTCCTTTTTAAGTTGTTGTTCTACCATATATTCCATGGTAGCTTTTATGTTATCATCTCCAGGTTAACTAGTTCTGAGTCACAAGCTTCTATTTGAGAGAGGGAAAAGGAAAGGGATTAGATGTGTGGTTGGGTGTGTATAGTGTGTTTGCTCCAGTTGCTCTGATAATGCAGATTGTGTATCTAATTTAGACCTTTCTTTTTCAATAGACTTATTTTTTTAGATGGCTAAAGAGATTTTGATAAAAAGACATTTCTAAAAGGGCGTGACATTGAATTTAAAAAATTTTATATACAGTAAAACTAAAAAATTTTAAATTAGTTTTTAAAAAGGTCCAGTACAGTTAATGTACAGTGTTATATTAGTTTTGGGTATACATTATAAAGTATTTAACAGTTTTATACATTACTCAGTGCTCATCATGATAAGTTAGTTTACTTTTTCTTTTTTTTTTTTTTTTTTAGTTAGTTTACCCTTTAATCCCCTTCTGCTATTTCACCCATCCCCCACCCTCTCCCCTCTGGTAACCATCAGTTTGGTCTCCATAGTTAAAAGTTTGTTTCTTGGTTTGTCAAAACTCAATTTCTGGGGAGCCTGGGTGGCTCAGGGGGTTAAAACCTCTGCCTTCGGCTTAGGTCATGATCTCAGGGTCCTGGGATCGAGCCCCGCATCGGGCTCTCTGCTCAGCGGGGAGCCTGCTTTCCCCCCTCCCCCTGCCTGTTTGTGATCTCTCTCTGTCTGTCAAATAAATAAATAAAATCTTAAAAACAAACAAACTCAATTTCTTTCATGTATAGTCCTGAGTTTTAACACATGAATAGATTTTTGTAATTACAACCACCACTAACAGTGTACGGAACAGTTCTGACACCCCAGATAATTCCCTTGTGTTACCCCTTTGTAGTCCCCTTCTTCCCCATTCTTAACACTTGGGGTTATTTGTTATTTATTTATTTATTTATTTTTAAAAAGTTTTTTTTTTTTTTTTTTTAAGATTTTATTTATTCGATAGAGACACAGCAAGAGAGGGAACACAATCAGGGGGAGTGGGAAAGGGAGAAGCAGGCTCCCTGCCAAGCAGGGAAGCTGATGCGAGGCTTGATCCCAGGACCCTGGGATTCTGACCCTAGCCGAAGGCAGACGCTTAACCACTGAGCCACCCCCGTGCCCCAAAAAGATTTTATTTATTCATTTGTCAGAGAACACAAGCAGGGAGAGCTGCAGGCAGAAGGAAAAGCAGGGTCCCCTCTGAGCAAGGACCCCAATGCCAGAGGATCCCAGGACGCTGGAATCATGACCTGAGCGGAAGGCAGACACTTAACTGACTGAGCCACTCAGGCATCCCGGGGTTATTTTATTTTATTTTATTTTTTAAAGATTTTATTTATTTATTTGACAGAGAGAGATCACAAGTAGGCAGAGAGGCAGGCAGAGAGAGAGTGGGAAGCAGGCTCCCTGCTGAGCAGAGAGCCCAATGCTCCATCCCAGGACCCCGAGGTCACGACCTGAGCCGAAGGCAGAGGCTTTAACCCACTGAGCCACCCAGGCGCCCCAGTTATTTGTTTTTTAAAGAGAAAAACTTTCATGGCTAGAATATATTAAAACTGGAATCAGTGGATGATTGATCACCCTAATTGTTGGTTTTCTTCTGGAAATATAAATCAGATAATTCCAGTCTTCAACATGCAATAAAGTTATTATCTTTGTAGATAAAGAAATGTTTACAAAGGCTTTAAATTAAAAAAAATTATTGTATAACTTCTGGAACCTGTAAAGGGGGACTAATCCTATAATGTCAAGTTACAGTAGAGACCATCTAACAAAGAATTTGGGGGCTAAGTCTGTGATAAAATCATAATGGGTGGCATCACATATCTACTCATTTCTCTCTGGTAAATCTAGACTTCCCATTTACTGCTATTGCAGGGTTAGCTAGAGATTAATTTTGTCAAGGATTATGTTATAAAGTCTCAGTTTTTCTCCCTAGTTTCTCTCTAGGATTGTCACTTTTTGCTAACCTATCTATTTTTTTCCCAGCACTTAAAATTTTTTTAGCTCTTCAACTTTCCTAGGGATTGAGGGGAGGATATGCTATCTGTATACCTGAGGTATATTGCTAATATAGCTTTCAATCATCTTATTATATTAGTTCCAGGCTAAAGCAGTTAATAATCTAAAAACTCCCATCATTTCCGTACAAAATTCACAAGTCCTTACTCTGAGTCCTGGATCCAGGACTCAGAAACAGTCCAGGATCTGTTTCTCCCCCACCTCTTCACCAACAATGTATACCTCTTTATTTCCTGCATATTTAAAGCAGCTCACTTGAGGTTATTATCGGTTGACCCTTTAACTGGGTGTATTTACTGCCGAAATAAAGAATGTTAATCTGGATGGTCCCCCGTATTGTGGTATTGCTAGAGCCAGGTGTGCAGCCCACAGTCCTGTAGTGTAAACTCAAGAAGAACTGATGGCTCGTCCCTGACTCTGTAGGTTGTCCTTCCCGGGTGCTCTAGTCACTTGGGAGACCACCAGGCAAACTTCAAGGGAAATGGGATCCTGATTATCCATGCCTTCAGGAGGAGGATTATGTGGATTAAAAGAAATCCATGCGTAATCCAGAAGCTTTATTTAAACTGCAGTTTAACCACATTCCTGACCATAGTTTTTACTTGCATTTTTAATAATTCATTTATAATATTTACTAATTTCATATCTATTTCCTTCTACTATTTAGAAGTATTGGCACTTGTGAAGTAAGGAAAGGATAGGAGGGGTCAAAGGAGCTAGATAATGAATAGACATTGCCCTACATAATTTGATGTTGACTGGGTGGTTTAACCACAGTGCTTACTAGACCCAGAAGACATGAATTCCATGAATTCCTTACCTGCTGAGCCACTGGAAGAAATTTGAGGTGACTGTCAGCAAGAGGTCAAACTCCATTTTGAGATATTTTGCTCTACTAGTTTATTTTTTAAAGATTTTATTTATTTATTTGACAGAGAGAGAGAGAGCGAGCAAGAGAGGGAATACAAGCAGGGGGAGTGGGAGAGGGAGAAGCAGGCTTTCCGCTGAACAGGGAGCTCCATGTGGGGCTCAATCCCAGGACCCTGGGATCATGACCTGAGACGAAGGCAGACACTTAACGACTGAGCCACCCAGGCGCCCTGCTCTACTAGTTTAAATGATTGAGCTTTCATGATTTAATAGTGAGTATTTCAGATCATCAGAATTGTAAGTTTAATGCAATTTGAAGTTTTCCTTTATGTTTGTTTACTAATTTAGCCTACTGACAATTTTCATAGGAATTAAACCGAAAAACTGCAATTCGAAATAAGAGATGCTCAGTTTTTGTAGCCAGGCCACCCACTACTACCTCTGACAAGTTACTTACTTGTAGTTACACAGTAATTTCTATTGAATAGTTGAGATATGGTCCTTTAAAATTGTGTTTTCTTTTTTTTTTTGGTGCAAAATGTGCTTTTTTTAAAAAAAGATTTTATTTATTTGACACAGAGAGAGAGAGAGCATAAACAGAGGGCGCGGCAGAGGGAGAGGGAAAAAAGCAGGCTCCCCCTGAGCAGGGAATCTTATGTGGGACTCAACCCTAGGACTGTGTCCTGAGCCGAAGGCAGGCAGACACTTAACTGACTAGGCCACCCAGGTGTTCCAAAAATGTGTTTTTATTAAAGTACGGGGATAGGAACTGTGGGCAGAAAGAGCTGCCTGAAATTGCGTATTCTTGAACTACTGATTTATTTTAAGTCTTATATTTAGGTACTATTAAAATCAGTGTTTTTCACTAGGCTTTAGAAATCATTGAAAATTGCTGTTGTTAGGTTATCAGAACAAAAATTAAAATTTGTTAGCTAAAACTTACTTCTGCAGGGGTGCCTGGGTAGCTCAATTAAGTGTCCGACTTGTGGTTTTGGCTGAGGTCGTGATCTCAGGGTCTTGAGATCAAACCTTACATTGGACTCTGCACCCACAGTGGAGCTGCTTGAAACTCTCTCTCCTTCTCCCTCTGCTTCCCTTCCCATGGGTTCCTGTGCCTGCTCTCTTTCTCTGTCTCTCTCAAATAAATAAATAAATCTTTAAATCTTTTTTTAATTATTCATTTTTAATCTTTTTTTTTAAGATTTTATTTATTTATTTGACAGAGACACAGCGAGAAAGGGAACACAAGCAGGGAAATGGGAGAGGGAGAAGCAGGCTTTCCGATGAGCAGGGAGCCTGATGCAGGGCTCCATCCCAGGACCCATGGGATCATGACCTGAGTTGAAATCTTGAGTTGGATGCTTAACTGACTGAGCTACCCAGGTGCTCCTATAATGCAAAAATTTTAAAGTAACTTAAATATTCTTCAGTAGGGGATTGACTTAAAAAAGTAATACACCCATGTGATTGAATGCTCTGTAGCTATAAAACATTTGAGGAAAGTTTTTTCTCCACCCCCAACATGGAGCTCCCACTCAGAACCCTAAGATCGAGAATCACATGCTCTATTGGCTGAGCTAGTGAGGCATTCCCGAGGAAGGTTTTTATGTACTGACTCATTTTATGAATGATTTTACCACATGAATGGACAAAGTTAAAAAAACAAAAAAGATGTGGTCATGGTATGTGTAGAATCCTACTATTACTAGTTTTTAAAAAATTTTTTATTGATTTTTATTTTTTAAATATATATATATATATATTTTAATTTGACAGAGAGAGAGAGAGCTCGCGCACTGGGGGCACACACACAAGCAGGGAGAGCAGCAGGCAGAGGGAGGGAGAAGCAGACTCCCTGTGGAGCAAGGAGCCCAATGCAGGGCTCTATCCCAGGACCCTGGGATCGTGACCTGAGCCGAAGGTAGCCACTTAACCAACTGAGCCACCCAGGCGCCTGCCATTACTAGTTTTTTAAAAAGAAGGCAGTAGACTGTATGTATGTATTTGCTTGGTTATAAATGCAGTATTTCTGAAAGGATACCCAACAAACTGGTATGTGTTGGTTTCCTCTGGGGAGAGGAACCTGGGATACTGAGAGACATGAGTGGTAGGCATACTTTATTGTATATCCTTGTGGTCTTGAATTTTCTTTTGTGCTTTCCCTCCATTTTGTACTTTTTAAAAAGTTCTAGTTGACACACAGCCTTATGTGCTTTTGAATTTTGAATAACATATTTACCACAAAAGGTGGATGCATATATTTAAAAAGTAGAGAAATTCAACTAGTTTGAAGATTAAAAAGATAACCTTCTATAAGGTATTACAAAATTAAACAAAATGGACACTATAATGTTTAGTTTAAGTATCATTAAGACTTTAAAATATTGTATTTATTCTGTTTTCTACATTGACTCGTATTATACCTGTGCTGCAGTTACTGCATAGGTGGGTATATGGAGGTCAGTATTCACATGCATTTCATTATGAATTGAAAACTATACCTTCACCACCACCTCCTCCTACTGGAAGTTTTTACATTGTAGAAATAGCTCTGTGCTTAGCATCAAAACAAAACAAAAAAATGGGTTATCTTAGCTTTAACATTTACCAGTCACAATATGATTTTGAGCAAGCAATTGAACACTAGACATGCAGTAGTATTTGTTGAGCACCTGCTTTAGGTACAACCCTGTGTTAGGTATATTAATAACAATAGCCAAGGGGCACCTGGGTGACTCATTGGGTTAAGCCTCTGCCTTTGGCTCAGGTCATGATCTCAGGGTCCTGGGATCGAGCCCTGCATCGACTCTCTGCTCGGCGGGGAGCCTGCTTCCCCCTCTCTCTCTACCTGCCTCTCTGCCTACTTGTGAACTCTCTCTGTCAAATAAATAAATAAAATCTTAAAAAAAAAAATAACGATAGCCAAAATTATACACACACACAGTCTACACACTTTCCTGCACAGTGCTTCTTTGACAATTTTATAAATTTGTGATTAAGGACCAGTAATGAAGAAGTGCTTGTAAAATTTTCAGGTGACACAACTGGGAATCATAGCTGAGATTACTTCTGTATGTTGAATAATGGGATCTAAGTTCTAAAAGTGTTCAAAAGACCAGGCTAAACTACAAAATGAAATTTAACACTAAAATATTCTTTTTTATTTATTTGAGAGACAGCACAAGAGCATGCCAGCACACATGAGTGAGGGGAGGGGCAGAGGGAGCTGAAGAAGCAGACTCCCCACAGAGCAGGGAGCCCAATCCTAGGACCCTGAGATCATGACCTGAGCCGAAGGCAGATGCTTAATCGAGCCACCAAGGTGCCCAAACACTTTTTTTTTTTAAAAATGATTTACTTTTAAGTACCGTACATCAGATGTGGGACCTGAACTCACAACCACGAGATCAAGAGTAGCATGCTCTACCAACTGAGCCAGCCAGGTACCTTGAAATCTAACACTCCTAACTTTTTTTTTTTAGAGAGGGAGAGAGAGTGCCCTTGTGAGTGGTGGGCGGGGGTAGGGGGCGGGAGGGGGCGCAGAGGGAGAGGAGGAGATACACCCAGTGGTGAGCCTAATGCAGAGCTTGATCTCATGACTGAGATTGTGACTGGAGTTGAAACCAAGAGTCACACAGATGCTCAATGACTGTGCCACTGAGGCACCCCTCTCTGCCCAATTAAAAAAAATATATATTTTTAAAATTATATTTATTTTTTTATTTTTTATTATTTATTTATTTATTTATTTATTTATTTATTTATTTATTTATTTTTTAAGATTTTATTTACTTATTTGACAGAGAGAGAGAGATCACAAGTAGGCAGAGAGGCAGGCAGAGAGAGAGGGGGAAGCAGGCTTCCCGCTGAGCAGAGAGCCCGATGCGGGGCTCGATCCCAGGACCCTGAGATCATGACCTGAGCCGAAGGCAGAGGCTTTAACCCACTGAGCCACCCAGGCGCCCCTATATTTATTTTTTTAAAAGATTTTATTTTTAAGTAATCTCTACACCCAATGTGGGGCTTGAACTCACAACACCAAGACCAAGAGTTGCATGCTGCACCAACTGAGCCAGCCAGACAACCCCCTCTGCCAATTTTTTTTTTTTAAGATTTTATTTATTGAGAGAGATCACAAGTAGGCAGAGAGGCAGGCAAAGAGAGAGGGGGAAGCAGGCTCCCTGCTGAGCAGAGAGCCTGACGCGGGGCTCGATCCCAGGACCCTGAGATCATGACCTGAGCCAAAGGCAGAGGCTTTAACCCATTGAGCCACCCAGGCGCCCTGACCAACTTTTTTTTTTAAAGATTTTATTTATTTTTGAGAGAGATAATGCGCGAGCATGAGCGGGGGGAAGGGGAGGGCAGAGGGAGAAGCAGAATCCCCACTGAGCAGGTATCCCAACTCAAGTGACTAGATCCCAGGATCCCCGGGATCATGACGTGAGCTGAAGGGAGACGCTTAACCAACTGAGCCACCTAGGCACCCTCTGTGCCCATTTTTTAATTGGATTGTTTGTTTTTTGGTGTTGAGTTGTAGAAGGTCTTTATATATATATTTTTTAAGTTTTTATTTATTTAATTTTTTTTACATAAAGTCTGTGCCCCATGTAGGGCTTGAGCTCATGACCCAAGATCAGGAGTCTCATGCTCCACTGACTGAGGCATCTCGGTGCCCCATGTTCTTTCTATATTTTGGAAATTAACCCCTTATCAAATATATCATTTGCAGGTATCTTTCTCACTCATTATGTTGCCTTTTTGTTTAGTTGATGGTTTCCTTTGCTGTGCAAAAGCTTTTTAGTTTGAGGTAGTCCCAGTTGTTTATTTTGGTTTTGTCTCCCTTGCCTGGGGAGACAGATCCAGAAAAATACTTCCAAGGTTGATGTTCAAGAGATTACTGCTTATGTTTAGTTTTATGGTTTCAGGTCTCACATTTACATCTTTAATCCATTTTGAGTTTGTTTTTGTGTATGGTGTAAGAGAATGGCTGGTTTCATTTTTTGTATGTAGCTATCCAGTTTTTGGAGAGACTGTCTTTCTCCTATTGTATATTTTTGTGTTGTCATACATTAATTGATTGTGTAAGTGTGGGTTTATTTGTGGGCTTGCTGGTCTGTTCCATTGATCTGTAGCTCTGTTTTTGTGCCAGTATCATGTTGTTTTGATTACTATAGCTTTGTAGTATAGTTTGATGTCTGGGATTTTGATACTTCCAGCTTTATTCTTTCTCAAGATTGCCTTGGCTATTTGGGTTCTTTTGTGTTTCTGTACAAATGTTAGGATTACTTGTTCATGTTCTGCGAAGAATACTGTTGGTATTTTAATAGGGATCACATTGAATCTGTAGATTGCTGTGGGTAGTGTGGAGGTTTTAACAGTATTTTTCTGATCTGTGAGCAGGTTTATCTTTCCATTTATTTGTGTCATCTGATTTCTTTTTCAGTGTCTTATAGTTTTGAGAGTATAGGTCTTTCATCTCTTTGGTTAAATTTATTCCTAGTTTTTTTATTCTTTTTGATGTACTTGTAAATGGGATTGTTAATTTTCCTGTTGTTTTTTTTTAAGATTTTATTTATTTATTTGTCAGAGAGCACACAAGCAGGGTTTGTGGCAGGCAGAGGGAGAAGCAGGCTCCCCACTGAGAAAGGAGCCCAATGTGATGCGGGACCATGACCCTGAGCCAAAGGCAGGTGGTTAGCAGACTGAGCCACCCAGGTGTCCCTCCTTTCTGCTATTTTGTTACTGGTCTATAGAAATGTAACAGATTTTCATATCTTGATTTTGTATCTTGCAACTTCACTGAATTTTATCAGTTCCAGTAGTTTTTTTGGTGGAGTCTTTAGGGTTTTCTATATGTTCTATCGTGTCATCTGCAAATAGTAACAGTTTTACTTCTTCCTTACCAATTTGGATGCCTTCCATTTCTTTTTGTTGTCTAATTGCTGCGGCTAGAACTTCCAGTACTATGATGAATAAAAGTGGTTAGAGTTTTTTCTCAATTTTGGGGGGAACAGCTTTGTTGATTTTATTTATATATGTGAATATGTATGTATATAATTAACATACCATACAATTTATCCATTGAAAATGTATAATTCAGTAGTTTTTGTGTATTCCTATACCAATTAAAAAATGATTTTAGAAAACTTTTATCCCTACAAAAAATTAACCTTTTATCTATCATTGTTCAATCCCATCCATGTCCCCAGCCCTAAGCATAGACTCGTCTATTTTATGTCTCCATAGATTTTCCTATTCTGGACATTTCGTATAAATGGAACCATATAATACAAAGTCTTTTGTGATTGGCTTTTTACTTTTTTTTTTTTAAGATTTTATTTATTTGAGAATGAGAGAGAGAGCATGAGTGGGGGAAGATCAGAGGGAGGAGCAGACTCCCCACTGAGCAGAGAGCCTGATGCGGGACTTAATCCCGGGACTTCAGGATCATGACCTGAGCCCATGGCAGTTGCCCAACCAACTGAGCCACTCAGGCACCCGACTTCTTTTACTTAGCATAATGTTTTTAAGGTTCATCTATATTGTAGCACGTATCATTACTTTCTTTTTTGCTGAATAGTTCTATTTTCTTTTTAGATTCCATTAGTAAATGTGTTTTGCTAAGTATTAGGGTTGTTAATCAGGAGATTGTCCATGACCTAGGTTTTCCTTCTGTATATCATCTGGTTGTTAACGTTTTGCTGCATATTTATTAAACTCTAAAAGTATTGGCAGAGAGAGGGAAATAGTGTAAATTTTAAAGCGAGTTTATTTGTTAGTATCATTGGCAAGAATTTTATTTTATTTATTTATTTTTTAAAGATTTTATTTATTTATTTGACAGAGAGGAGAGAGATCACAAGTAGGCAGAGAGGCAGGCAGAGAGAGAGGGGGAAGCAGGCTCCCTGCTGAGCAGAGAGTCCGATGTGGGGCTCGATCCCAGGACCCTGGATCATGCATGACCTGAGCCGAAGGCAGAGGCTTTAACCCACTGAGCCACCCAAGCGCCCCCTGGCAAGAATTTTAAAAGGAGTGTGAAATCATGGGATAAATTAAGCAAAATTTGGAAATTAGTCCTAGCTTTTACTTTTTATGGTTTTTCTCAATCCTTATTGTATCTTACATTCATTTAAACTAATACTGTGTGTTGTATCCACACTTGGACCTAAATTAAGGAGAAAGGTAATCAGATGTAGAATTGGAGTATTGGAAAAGAGATAGCTTCATATTCAGAGCACTTCTATCCTTTTTTTTTTTTTTAATTTTATTTATTTATTTGACAGAGAGAGAGAGATCACAAGTAGGCAGAGAGGCAGGCAGAGAGAGAGGGGGAAGCAGGCTCCCTGCTGAGCAGAGAGCCCGATGCGGGGTTCGATCCCAGGACCCTGAGATCATGACCTGAGCCGAAGGCAGAGGCTTTAACCCACTGAGCTACCCAGGCGCTCCAGAGCACGTCTATCCTAAAACCCAGTCCAGTTGAGTCTCCCATAGAGTTTCACAGAACACCTTGAGTTGCCTTACTTTAATCTCAGGTATTTTGCCATATGTATATTTTAAAGAATGATTTCTCAGTTAATCTATGAGGCATAATAGAACAGTAAACTCTCATGTGTTGTCTTTTAGAAAGAGGTTGGTTCCTGAAGTGTTTCGTTTGTTTTTTGGCTCCAATCAGCTTTTTTTTTGATTGTTTAGTTTGGATTTGGATTGTTTTCAGTTTTGGGCTGTTATGAATAAAGCAAGTATGAAGATTTATTTTTTGTGTGAACAGAAATTTTCCTTTCTCTGATAAATTGCCTAGGAGTGCAATTGCTACCTCATCTGGTATTTACATGTTTAGTTTCATAAGAAATTGCCACAGTCCCTTTTATGATACAAGGAGTAACAGGGAATGCTTATATAAACAGAAGCTAGCTGCAGTATGGAAACAAATCCTAGCTGAGCTGCTGTTCTTGTTGAAGTAAGCTTGGGAGTTCCACCTGCTTGATCACTACCTAGTGACTGTGCCAGCCTTGTTTGCACTCTTCACCCAGACTGGAACTGAGGGCCAGACAGGTGAAATGACATTAATTTTTTTTTTTTTTTTTGAGTGGACAGCAAAGCAGAGTTTATTGAGTGATAGTTAAGTTTATTGAGGGATAGTACAAAGCTCTCAAAGAGGAAGGCGGCCCGAGAGGGTTGCCTGACATTAAAAAATGTTTGAAAAAGGGGTGCCTGGCTGGCTCAGTCGAGAGCATGCAACTCTTGATCTCAGGGTCATGAGTTCCAGCCCCACATTGGGTGTAGAGATCACCTAAATAAAAACTTAAAAAAAAAGAATAGCAGTGATTTTAGGCTTATTACTGGCAAAATTATTATTGGCACTCAGGTTTCTTGATTACTAGTTTTTTGTTGTTTTTATAAATTAGGCTAGTCTTTCATATGTATGTTTTGAATGGTCAAATTGTCCTCCAAGGTTTGGTATGAAAAATAATAGTATTATGCTGTTCCACTCCCTTCTGATAATTGTATCAGGGCATTTACCATTGGCATATATGTTATTTTGTACTAAATTATGTTCCTTTTATTTCTCCTTCATAATATAGTTAGGACTGTATGTAACATATACGTATATGTAATTATTTAAAATTATGTTTTGTTTGTATTACTTATAAATTTTATTTCAGTGTGGTATGGAGGTTGCTATGAAATACTTCTTATTTTAAAAAAGGGACCACTGGTCTGACATGACTGAGCACCCCTAGAAGAGTTGGGATTTGGTGGTACAGTACATGGGACAACTTTGGTGGGAAGGTGGCTGGCATCTTGGAGAAATTGAAAGGAGGCTATATATAGTTTGAGAGGAGAGAGCGAGTGGGACAGATGTGTAGGATGAGTCCCAACAGGGAGGCAGGGGCAATGTGGGACCTTGTAAGAAGAAGCTTGGAGAGTTGTTTGACTGGAACTAAAGCTGAACAGTTTTGAGGTATGAATTGCTTGACCAAGTGCAATATATAGTTGAAATGGACTTAAAAATCATATAAATTATAAGTTTATAAGTCAGAAAATGGAAGTTAGGGCGCCTGGGTGGCTCAGTTGGTTAAGCAATTGCCTTTGGCTCAGGTCATGAACCTGGAGTCCTGGGATCGAGTCCCACATCGGGCTACCTGCTTGGTGGGGAGCCTGCTTCTCCCTCTGACTCTCCCTCTTCTCATGCTCTCATTCTCTCTCTCAAATAAATAAATAAAATATTAAAAAAAAAATGGAAGTTAGGGGAATTTTTCCAAGGTTAGACAAATAACAGATGAGCTGGAGCTGTAACTTGACCTTGCTAGTTCGTTGTTTACACTGGACTGCCAGGCAGAGGGAGTACACTTTTTTTTTTATTTTATTTTTAAGAAATCTCTTCACACAGCGTAGGACTTGAACTCACAACCCCAGAATCAAGAGTCCTATGTTCCACCAACTGAGCTAGTCAGGTGCCCCCATGGGGATTACATTTTAGATAGTTGGGAGCACTTCAGGGTTCACCAAGAGAATTCTAGGATGAAGATGGCTGAATGGCTGTGTGCAGGCTATATTCCCAATAGTGGGTATTGGGAAGCCACAAAGTCAGCCTCCCCGCCCCCCCTGCTTTTATCCTCTGGTCAAACTGAATCACTAATTACGAGCTCTGATCTTGACTTATGCTGTTATTTAATAGCTTTTGTGTTAGTATGCTTGTCTCTTCCAGATAGTATGCCTTTTACTTTTTATTTCCTATATATTCTGGCCCAAATACTTTATAAATAATGAGTTTTACTTGTAAGTTGCCCCAGCATCAGGTTTGAATTGGGCCACCAGTTTGCTAGAATCTTCATTTTATCTTTATGCATTGACTTTTTAACCTGGGTATGTATTTTGGTTGCCTGCAAAGATAAGTTCATGCTCTCTCTGTAGCAAAGCTCATCTCCAGCAACATACTTTGATGACTGCACTTTTCTTTTCTTTTTTTTTTTTTAAGTAGGCTCCATGCCCAGTGTGGAGCCCAGTGTGGGGCTTGAACTCAGGACCCTGAGATCAAGACCTGACCTGAGATCAAGAGTTTGGATGCTTAACCAACTGAGCCACCCATGTGCCCCTGATGACTGTACGTTTAAGTAAAACTGAAAATAAGGAAATAGGAGCTCTGTAGTTTAGATCTTGTTTAGAAGATTATTTTTAAACGGAGTTTATGTGTACTTAATCCTCTGGTATTAGACATGGATTGGTCCTATGCTGGTGCATTATCTGCTTATTCAGGTAAGGTAATTAAGCTCTCAGGTGTCCCTGGTATCATTTGGTGTATCACAATGAGGGCAGTCCCTATGTTCCGAGCAAGTAAATAACAATCTCTAAGGAGACAACCACCTTCTGTTTTTTAACTATATATATATATATATATATATATATTTTAATAGTTAGTTCATGAATATCATTTAAAATTAAAAGTAGAGGGGCACCTGGGTGGCTTAGTTGGTTAAGTGTCTAACTCTTGGTTTTGGCTCAGGTCATGGTCTTGGGGTCCTAAGATTGAGCCCTGAGTTGGGTTCCAAGATCAATGTGGAATCTGCTTAGGATTCTGTCCCTTTCCTTCTCCCTCCCCATATGCCCCCCCCTCCCCACTCGCGTGGAGGTTGCTCACTCTCCCTCTCTCAAATAAATAAATAAATAAAATCTTAAAAAAATGAAAATGGATACAGTGAAATATAAATCTACTTTTAAAATTTTTTATTTTTTAAAAAGATTTTATTTATTCATTTGACACAGAGAGAGAGAGAGAGGGAGGGAGAGCACACAAGTAGGGGGTATGGACAGAGGGAGAGGAAGAAGCAGGCTCCCCACTGAGTAGAGAGCCTGATGTGGGGCTCTATCCCAGCCCCCTGGAATCATGACCTAAGCTGAAGGCAGATGCTTAACCAACTGAGCCACCCAGGTGCCCCTAAATCTTCTGTTTCTTTCTGCCAGCCACCCAATTCTCTCTCAGGAGGTAATCATTCTTTTAAGTTTTTGGGGGGGTGTATTCCCTGGATAGCCAATATATTTATTAATATATACAAACCCAAAACCTCCACCCTTACAAAAGGTAGCATAGCATACTCATTGTTCTTTGTGTCTTTTCTTTGTCACTTAATGTATCCGATGTTATGTATCTGTAGGTATAGAACTGATTTATTCCTTTTCATGGCTTCTTAAACATTCTGTTGTGTCAGTGTAATAAAATTTTTCTCTATTTGTATATGAATGGACATTCAAATTCTATCTAATCTTTTGCTATAGTTTTTTTTTTTTAAAGATTTTATTTATTTATTCGACAGAGAGAGAGAGATCACAAGCAGGCAGAGAGAGACGGGGAAGCAGGCTCCCTGCTGAGCAGAGAGCCTGATGCGGGGCTTGATCACAGGACCCTGAGACGGTGACCTGAGCCGAAGGCAGGGGCTTTAACCCACTGAGCCACCCAGGCGCCCCTAAATCAAATCTTAAAAAAAAAAAAAAAGAATTCCTAAGGAATTGTGTATCTTGCATTTAATGACCAGATTTTAGTTTATTTTGTGGCGCTGTTTTTTTTTTTTTTTTTAAGATTTGATTTATTTATTTGACAGAGGGAGAGAGCACAAGCAGGCAGAACTGCAGGCAGAGGGAGAATGAGAAGCAGGCTCCTTGTTGAGCAGAGAGCCTGATGCAGGGCTCAGTCCCAGGACCGTGGGGTTATGACCTGAGCTGAAGGCAGACGCTTAACTGAGCCACCCAGGTGCCCCTGTAGAGCCATTCTTAACAGTTGGTGAGATTATCAAATGAGTATAATGTTATATCCATTTAAAAGCCATGGAAGGCTCTTTGAATAGGTAATATAAAACATAAATAAAATTGAGAATATAGTGAAATTTTGGTAAACCTAATGGATAATACTTTCTCTTCTGTGACAAGAAAACTGGAAAATAAGAAAAGCTTACTTTCTAAACCATGATATTACAGTTCTATAAACAATGTTCTAAGGTTATGCCAAAATGAATGTCTTAGAATGGTTCTGTATTTACAAATTGTGTTGGTAATGCAAAAATATTTTGTGATTTTATTATTTTTTAATATTTTATTTACTTATTTGACAGAGACACAGCGAGAGAGGGAACCAAGCAGGGGGAATGGGAGAGGGAGAAGCAGTCTTCCTGCTGAGCAGGGAGCCCGATGTGGGGCTCCATCCCAGCACCCTGGGATCATGACCTGAGCCAAAGGTAGATGCTTAACGACTGAGCCACCCAGGTGCCCCTGTTTTGTGATTTTAAGTACTAAAAGTTTAAGACTTCTGCTTTTATAAAATTTTATAATAGGGGGCTGGGAAGTTATTATTTTTAAGGATTTTATTTATTTATTTGACAGAGAGAGATCACAAGCAAGCAGAGGCAGGCAGAGGGAGAGGGGGAAGCAGGCTTCCTGCTGAGCAAAGAGCCCGATGTGGGGCTCTATCCCAGGACCCTGAGACCATGACCTGAGCTGCAGGCAGAGGCTTATTAACCCACTGAGCCACCCAGGTGCCCCAGGGCTAGGAAATTATTTTGATGACTATTATTTTCTAAAGTACTCACATGGCTTTTTCTCCATAAGAGGTCAAATAATTTGTCAGGTTACTTCTGTTCCTATTTCCTTTTCTAGAAAATATAGTAACAATGTTAACCTGTTTATTTTAAATGATTTAACAGTAATTGAATGCTTTGCCAGTATGTGGAATGCTAGTGAGCTGACTCTGGTCAAAATTCAGACTTTTGGAATGTCAGATTTGTTCTGCCAAGAGATTGGGACTTTCTTGGGCATGCAAGCTACCGAGACTTCCTGAAAAGTGTGGGAGAGAGCCTCTGTATTTTAGAGTTTCATTTTATGGTTTACCGTACAGACCTAGAGAAGGAGGCCATCACTCTAGGGTGTACAGGCTGCTCCCCTAGAGCCCCAAACTCCTTTAGCTCTGCATTGAATTTCCCCATCATTCCTGAGAATTGTTCCAAGAGCTTTTCTCTTCATCTTGATTGTGTGACATCCCATCCCAACCCCATCCCAGGTCTTACTGCAGAAGGATCTCTTTTCCCTTGGTGCAGGTACTTTGGATATCCAATTAATGGGTGAACCTAGACATAATGGTTGAGCATCAAGGTACTGGGCTAGGTTAAGACAGACATACACATATGTGTCCTATCTTCAGTAATGTTATGATTTGTTTAATTTGATTGGGAGGATGATGTTCATTTTTAGAAATGTAACTGTGGCACTGATTTAAAAAACAATGCAAACAAAACAGGAAAATATATTTTTTCGTATGCTAATTTGATTGACAAAATTTCAAGAAATTCATAAGCTGAGAATACCTGTTTTAGTGTTAGTCATCAGTAACTGGCCCTCTCCCTACCTAGACACCCAACACTCCTCCTCACCCATTTTTTTTTAAAACAGTGGTTAAATTATCTTGTTGCAGAGGTGGATACTTTTAGCCAGAAGACAGGAGCAGTGGGTGTTTGTTTACAGTCTAAGATACTTTTTAGGATCTGCTTTCCTTGTTCCCTCAGGGCTGAACTTTGAAAAGGTCTAATCTAGTGTGGTCATATCAGGTCTGAATGTATCCTTTATTCTACCTCTGGAATTGTTATAAGTATATTGTAAGATTTTTCTTTTATGCATTTCTATTAGCTAAAGAACTGGCTGTGGGAAATCTACTTTATTCACATACACCTTTTTATATTAAGGCGTGTGAGTATTTTCCTCTATCATTTATTCATGGA
>CM052898.1:82507418-82536755 GCA_028534135.1 Potos flavus | reverse complement strand
GACAGAGAGAGATCACAAGTAGGCGGAGAGGCAGGCAGAGAGAGAGGAGGAAGCAGGCCCTCTGTTGAGCAGAGAGCCCGATGCAGGGCTTGATCCCAGGACCCTGAGATCATGACCTGAGCTGAGGGCAGAGGCTTAACCCACTGAGCCACCCAGGCGCCACTCTGCCCATTTTTTAAATCAGATTGTTTTCTTGGTGTCGATTTGTATAAATTCTTTATGTATTTTGAATATTAATTACTTATCAGATATATAGTTTGTAAATATCTTCTCGCATTCAGTAAGTTGCCTTCTCATTTTGTTGATGGTTTCCTTTGCTGTGCAGAAACTTTTTATTTTGGCATACTGCCAACTATTATTTTTTGCTTTTGTTTCCCTTGCTTGGTAAGACAAATCCAGAAAGATCCCACCAAGGCTGATGTCTAAGAATTTATTGCCTGTGTTTTCTTCTAGGAGTTCTGTGGTTTCAGGTCTCACATTAAGTCTTTAATCCATTTTGAGTTTATTTTCGTGTAATGTATGGGAAAGTGGTCCAGTTTCATTTTTTTGTATGTGTCTGTCCAGTTTCCCAGCACCATTTATTGAAGAGACTGTCCTTTCCCCATTGTATATTGCCTCCTTTGTTATAGATTAACCATATAAGTATGAATTTATTACTTGACTTTTTATTCTGTTCCTTTGATCTGTGTGTCTTACTTTTGTGGCAGTACCATGCTATTTTGATTACTATAGCTTTGTAGTGTAGTTTGAAATCTGGAATTGTGATAATTCAGTTTTTGTTCTTTCTCAAGGTTGCTTTGGCTGTTTGGAGTCTTTCGTAGTTCCATACTAATGTTAGGATTATTTGTTCTAGTTCTGTGAAAAATACTGTTGGTATTTTGATAGGGCTTGCAATGAATCTGTAGATTGCTGTGGGTAGTGTGGACATTTTAACAGTGTTCATTCTTCTAGTCTGTAAATATGGTATATCTTTCCATTTATTTGTATTGTCTTCAATTTCTTTTTTTCTTTTTTCTTTATATTTATTTATTTTTTAAAAGATTTTATTTATTTATTTGACAGAGAGAGAGAGATATCAAGTAGGCAGAGAGGCAGGCAGAGAGAGAGGGGGAAGCAGGCTCCCTGCTGAGCAAGAGCCCGATGCGGGGCTCGATCCGAGGACCCCAAGATCATGATCTGAGCCGAAGGCAGAGGCTTCAGCCCACTGAGCCATCCAGGGGCCCATGTAAATGGGATTGTTTTCTTAATATCTTTTTCTGGTAATTCATTATTGCATATACAAATGCAACAGATTCCTGTAAAGTAGCTTTGTGCCCTCAATTTTACTCAGTTAATTTTGGAGTTCTAATATTTTTTTTTGGTGGAATCTTTAAGGTTTTTTTAAAAAATTTTCTATATATTGTACCTTGTCATTTGCAAATAGTGACAGTTTTACTTTTTCCTACCAATTTGGATGCCTTTTATTTATTTTTTTTGTCTCATTGCTGTGGTTAGGACTCCCAGTACTGTGTTGAATAAAAGTGTTGAGAGTGGACATCTTTATTTTATTCCTGATCTTAGAGGAAAAACTTCCAGCTTTTCATCATTGAGTATGATTTTAGCTTTGAGTTTGTCACATATGGTTTTTATTATGTTGAGATGTGTTTCCTTAAATTTGCTTTGTTGAAAGTTTTTACCATGAACAGATACGGAACTTTGTCAAATGCTTTTTCTGTATCTATTGAAATGATCATATGATTTTTATCCTTCATTTTGTTAATGTGGTGCATCACATTGATTGATTTGCAGATATTGAACCACTCTGCATCTTTAGATGTCCAACTGTTTTTAAGATTTCTTTTTTTTTTTTTTTTAAGTAATCTCTGTACCCAAAGTGGGGCTCAAGCTCACACCCCCAGGTCAAGAGTTACATGCTCCACTGACTGAGCCAGCTGGGTGCCCCTGGATCTTCACCTATTTTTAATGCCCTCTTTTGCTTTTAAGTCTGCTGGTTTGGATGATAAATTACATTGTTCATCCAGTGATTAATTACATGGATATAAAGTACATGGTCTGTGTTATGTAGTTAACAAGGACAGTCTTTACCTGCCTGGATTTATTTTGCCAGCTATACAGGGCTTCTAGTCTTGCAGGCAAGTTAAGTGCTTAACAAATATTCATAAAATGAATTGGCTAATTATAGCTGTGATCAGGGCTGCAGAAGTGAAATAATGACTACTTGATAGAGTTCATTTGACTGCGGAGATTCAGAAGTAGATTTGGCAGAGAATGTGGAAGAAAGGAGTCATACAAACAAATCCAAGATTTTGAGTTCTGGTGACTTGAAGTATGATGATACCATGAGCAGAAGAAGTAAGGAAACCATGAGGAAAGATTGTTACTAATGGTCTAGTGGGTGGGACTGTAACATGATGAATTTTGTTAGACACACATTTTTTTAAGTTATAGGTAGAAGTTTTGGAATATCTCCTTAATTGTGGGCATATGCGACTGGAAATTAGAAAAAGATACTTTAGGACCTGGATATAATAGATTTTGGAGTAATCCACACATAGAATGTCAGTTGTAAGAGTAGGTAGCATTTCCAGGGTGCTAGCCGAAAGACAAATGTTAAGTGCCGGATTTCAGGAAATACCTATAGAAAATGAGTGGATGTTGTTAAAAAGAGTCGGTAAAGGAAAAATAAGAAGAAAAGTATTAAGGAGACCAGAATCATGCAGTTTCTTTCTTTGAAGCATAGTGAAGAATTTCGGGGAGAGGCTCTTTAGAGAGATGAGATACTGTAGAAAGGTTAAGGATTTTAAGACCCTGGAAAACATCACTGAATTTAACTATTAAGAAATTATTGAGGGGCATCTAGGTGGCTTAGTCAGTTGAGTGTCCAACTCTTTAATTTCAGCTCATGTCATGATCTCAGGGTTACGAGATTGAGCCCCACATCGGGCTCCGTGTTAGGTGTGGAGCCTGCTTAAGATTCTCTCTTCCTCTCTCTCTGCCCCTCCCCCCTTTCTTTCTCTTAAAAAAAAAAAAGGTTATTGATAACTGAGAGAACAAATTAAGTAGACCAGGATGAATTGTAAGAGGTTAAGTAAATGGTTTTACAAGCTACATTGGATGAAGAATAAAGTAGAATGTTTTTCAAGAAGTTTGTGCAGTTGTGAGGACTTAGCCACATAGATATTTTTGCATTAACACATAGTATATTTTAGGTAAAGGGGAATGATCCATTAGAGTATGGATTAAACTATTAGAGTAGTTTAAATATATAAGTAGTTTAAATATTAGAGTGATTAATTGCCAGGAGGAGGTAGATAGGTTTGAGATCAAGGACGTGGGTAAAGGGCTTAATTCTTACAGAAAAGTAGCAACATTTTTGCTTAGAAACCAGAGGAATAGAAGAAAACAAATTAAGGAATTTTTAGGCAAAGAGGAAGAAAACTGTATAATTCCTTATCTTACTTTTTTAATAAGCTAGGGATTGAGGTTATCTGCTAGGCATATAGTTAATTAGCAGTGGTGTTGGGATCCTGGGAGAAGAAAATATTTAGGGAAAACTTTGTAATCACCAAATTCACCAAATATTTATTAAACATCTGCTTTGTGCCAGGTATTCTTACAGATAAGATCTGTTCTCATGGAGCCAATTGTTAATATGAACCAGAAAAATACCAAATTGTAATGTGATAATGAAGAGATTTTTTTTTATTTTTAAAGATTTTATTTATTTATTTGACAGAGAGAGATCACAAGTAGGCAGAGAGGCAGGCAGAGAGAGAGGGGGAAGCAGGCTCCCTGCTGAGCAGAGAGCCCGATGCGGGGCTCGATCCCAGGACCCTGAGATCATGACCTGAGCCGAAGGCAGAGGCTTTAACCCACTGAGCCACCCAGGCGCCCCTGAAGAGATTTTAAAACAAGCTACTTGGTAGAGTGGCTATGTGATTACTTCTTTTAATTAATTAATTATTTTGGAAGATTTTGTTTATTTATTTGACAGAGAGAGATCGCACACAAGCAGGGGGAGCGGCAGGCAGAGGGGGAGGGAGAAGCAGGCTTCCTGCCAAGCACGGAGCCCATTTTGGGGCTTGATCCTGGGACCCTGGGCCGAAGGTAGACACTTAACTGACTAAGCCACCCAGGCACCCCCTTTATTTATTTATTTTAGTTTTTAATATTTTATTTATTTGAGCATGAGCGGGATAAGGGACAGAGGGAGAAGGAAAAGCAGACTCTCCACTGAGCAGGAATCCTGAAGTGGGGCTCGATTTCAGGACCCCCAGACCATGACCTGAGCTGAAGGCAGATGCTTAACTGACTGAGCCAGCCTCGCACCCCTGGGTGGTTACTTCTGAGGAGGTGACATTAGGATAAAGCATGAAAGACAAAAATTCAGTCACTTGAAAATTAAGCTAAGGTAAGAACCTTAAAGTGGAAACAAGCTTATTGTGTTGGAGGATCAGAAAAAAGTCCCATACTCTAGAACAGAATGGAAGAGGACCATAGTATCATGAGATGAAGTTGAAGAAGTAGGTAGGGCTGGGCTGTGTTGGTCCCTGTGGCCATGGTAAGGAGTCTAGATTCAAGAAAGTTTTGGGTTTTTTTTAATCTTTTTTTTTTCTTCAAGATTTTATTTATTTATTTGACAGAGAGAGAGAGATGACAAGTAGGCAGAGAGGCAGGCAGAGAGAGAGGGAAGCAGACTCCCTGCTGAGCAGAGAGCCTAATTCGAGGCTTGATCCCACGACCCTGAGATCATGACCTGAGCCGAAGGCAGAGGCTTTAACCCACTGAGCCACCTAGGCTCCTCTCAAGGAAGTTTTTTAAGGAAGGTTTTAAGCAGAAAAGTGTCTTGATATGTTCCATGTCTTAATGATTTCTCTGGCTACTTTATTAAAGATGGATTATAGGAATAGAGGGGAAGCAGAAAGGTCAGATAACTGGCTGTTGGCCAGAATTGACCAGGCCAGAGATGATGGTGGAGAAACTTGATGTGATCCCTAGGATTGAATAGAAAGGATTGCTGAGCAGTCAGTAAAGACCCAGTTTAAAATAAGCTAGCATGACCTCGCAGGCAGTGTGAATTTAGCTCACACAGTTGTTTAGATGGAAATGAGAAATTTGACATTGGTGGTTGAAAGAATTATCTATAGGATGCAGGCTTGGTAAAGGGGAATATATTAAGTGATTGGAGGCCGTGATTGAGTCAATATATATTTGTTAAAAATCTAATATGTCAAGAACTGTGCTAGCTGCTAGGGTTAACAACAGTGAGCAAAAACAGAGGTCCCTTTCTCATGGAATGGATATTATGGATGTTATGGATATTATGGATAAATGGATGGAGAAGATAATAAGTTAACATATACTGTGTTGAGTGGTGCTGACTATTAAGAAGAGTATATTAGGGAAATATATTAGAGAAAAGTAGATATTGTTGGGGATATTGATGGGATAGATTTACTACTTCATAAGGGGTGGTTAGGGAAGACCTCTCTGATTAGGTGACATTTTAGCTCACAGATCTAAAGAAAGTAAGGAAACAGGTCAGGTAGATATTTGGGTTAGGGGCGGGGGAGCGTTCCAGGCTGAAGTCACCTAAGTACAAAGGGTCTGACACTGGACTGTGCTTGATGTGTTTTGGGAGCAGTAAGAGGGCCAGTGTGGCCTGAATGGGGTCAGTGAGGGAGGAGTTAGTGGAAGCTGACTGACATTGTGAAGGTAGAGGAGGCTTGCTTGAGTTGAGTTGTAGTGTTCAGTCTTTGCATTTTCTTTTGAGTGGTGATGGGGCTGTAGATCTAGAGGTAAGGATGTGGGAGGAGTGAAAGGCAAAGCTATAGCTGAGTGGTGTAACTTGTAGCTAATGAACAGTGAGGCCAGATATTTGGAGTATCTGAAAATGCCGGTAGTAGAAGGGGGTGCACAATAAAACACATTTTTTAGTATAACGGGAAGGTAGGAAGAGAAAGGTAAGTTACAGGCATGGACGGCTTTTAGTTGTTGATGAATAAGTTTATTTGGATTTAGTTTTTTTTTTATTGTAAAATATTTTGTATTGTATAAAATATTGTAAAATTATTTTTATTGTAAAATATACATAATACAGTTGAACATTTTAACTGATTTAGGTGTACAATTCTGGCATTAAATACATTCAACAATGTTGTGCAACCATCACTACTGTCCATCTCCAGAACTTTTTCATCATCCCAAACTGAAACTCTGCAGTAAACAGTAACTCCCCATTGCTCTCTCACTCCAATCTCTGATAACCATTATACTACTTTCTATCTCTATGAATTTGTCTCTTTTAGATATCTCATGTAAGTGGAATCAAACAATATTTGTCCTTTTGTGGCTGTTTTATTTCACATACCATAACGTCCTCAAGGTTCATCCATGTTGTAGCATGTGTCACCGTATCCTTTTTAAAGGCTGGATAATAGTCCACTGTATGTATATACCACATTTGTTTATCCAAATTTTATTTTTTTTAACCTTTGGCTATTGGTAGTAATATTATATGTGAGTAATATTATATGTGAGTGTACAAATATCTGTGTGAGTCCCTGCTTTTAATGCTTTTTTTTATGTTTGTCTTTTTAAATTTTTTATTTTTTGAAGATTTTATTTATTTATTTGAGAGAGAGACAGCGAGGGAGGGAACACAAGCAGGGGGAGTGGGAGAGGGAGAAGCAGGCTTCCCATTGAGCAGGGAGCCCAATGCGGAGCTGGATCCCAGGACCCTGGGGTCATGATCTGAGCAGAAGGCAGATGCTTAACGACCAAGCCACCCAGGTGCTCCAGTGCTTTTTTTATTTTTTAAAGATTTATTTATCATAGTGCAAGTGGGGTACGAGGGGCCAAGGGAGTAGGAGAGGGAGAGAGAGAAAGAAGTAGACTCCCTGCTGAGCCCAGAGCCCAACGTCAGGCTTGATCTCCTGACCCAAGCCGAAATCAAGAGTCGGATTTGTAACTGATTGAGCCACCCAGGTGCCCCCTGCTTTTAATTCTTTTGGGAAGTGGAATTTTTGGATGATATGGTAAGTCTGTGTTTAAATTTTTGAGGAACTGCCATATTCTTCCACAGTGGTTGCACCATTTTACCTTCCCACCACTAATATACAAGGGTTGCAATTTGTAGTTTACCTTTGGTTTTGAGTAGTGGAATGTTTTAATTATGTGTATTTTCTTAGAAGAGTGTATATCATAGATTGTTTTTAGTAGTTATAGAAGTAATTTAAATGCTCAAACTCTGCTATAAGATCAGAACTGGTAAAGAAAGTTGTGTTTTAGTTAAATTTTAGTGAGAGAGCCTCACAGGAATTAAAATTCTGGAGGCTTAAAAAGAATATGTTGCCAGAAACTTACGGATACTCTATGTAACTTGGCTGTGATATTTAGTATACTAGTACCTTCACTTGCCTCTGGAGAAAGCTTTGTGTTTTGATTAGTAGGCAGGAATAACTATAATTTCCCAGGATAGGACAAGATGATTAAATGAGCTAGAATGATTTTTTCCCCCCCAGAGAGTACACTTGTTAACATCTGAGATTGGAAATTTTGTAAGGAGGTTGGGAAATTTTCATCTTGCTGTTGACTAACACATTATCTGTGTAACAGTTCAGGAAAGATATTGTCTGTTTGTTTGTTTATTTATTTATTGAAGATTTTATTTATTTGAGAGAGAGAGAGAGCAGGAGAGGGGCGAGGGTCAGAGAGAGAAGCAGACTGCCCGTTGAGCAAGGAGTCTGATGCGGGACTTGATCCTGGGACTCCAGAATCACGACCTGAGCCGAAGGTAGTTGCTTAACCACCTGAGCCACGCAGGTGCCGCAAGGTATTGTCTGTTTAGGTGGATAACAGACCAATAAGAATTATTAAGGGAAAAAATGTTGATGGGATTATAGCTCTTGCAGAGGTTTTTGAAGCTTTGCACCTTGTTTGTAATTGTCATTAAGATTTGGAAATTTTGAAGTAGATCATATTCTTGTCTTCAGTGTTGTTAAATTATGCTTTTTGTTGGTAAATGACATATTTTAATTTCAGAAAGTTTACTTTATGGGGGGCCTAGGTGGCTTAGTTGGTTAAACGTCTGCCTTTGGCTCAGGTCATGATTCCAGGGTCTTGAGATGGAGCCCTGCATTGGGCTCCTTGCTCAGCAGGGAGCCTGCTTCTCCCTCTCTCTCTCTGCCTCCTGCTGCCCCGCCTGCTTTGTACTCTCTCTCTCTCTGTAAAATAAATACATAAAATCTTTTTTAAAAAAAGCTTACTTTAGAAGCTTCTTATCATGTTACATGAACACTGTGAATAAACTGAGTGGCTTAAACTTGCCTTCCGGTCTTTTCTAGTTCCTCTTCCTCTAGTTCTTGTCTTTGCCTCAGGGTTCTTTTTCTTTAATGTGTAGTGAATGTTTATGCAGTTAGAAAAAAATGTTCATAAAGATCATATTGTTGAGTGCTTGCTGTTTCTGGTCCTTTGATAACATGGTTTTTGCTTTTACTCAGAAAATAACTGTGGTCAGATTGTCCATATAGTCTACCATAGACAGTGAGGATATTGTGAAAGAAATTCTGGATATCTGCGTAGCATGACCTTTCAAAACTGTTTTCTTTGCTGTAAGCATCTCACTTAGCCTTTTGACTGCCACATGACAGAGGAAGTAGTATGTAAAGGGCAATATAAATGGCTGCCTTGTTGATGTCAACACAGTTTTCCGATATAAGAGGATGCTCTTATGTCACATATGTTATTAAATATCATTGTTTTGTTTATGTGGAGGATTAACAATTTTTATGCATAATACAGAGTATATTTTAAGTATAATTATAAATATTATAATAATTAAAACTGAAATAGAAAATAATTTATGTGGGGTGCCTGGCTTGTTATGCAACTTGATATCTTGGGGTCATGAAGTTTAACCCCACGTTGGGTGAAGAGATTACTTAAAAATAAATAAATGAAAACTTTAATAATTTATGTTACTTTGAAAAAAGATCTTAATTTTTTATTCAGAGTTTTTTTTTCTAATTCAGTTTTAAGAATTATTAATGATTGGGGATTATTATATACAGACCATGACTACAAATCCACTATTTTTGTGGGCAGAGATTCTAAAGCAACGTTGGAGGTACCTTTCTGCTATTCCTGAGCAGCTAAGAGATTCTTCTTTAAAATTGTGACAGGGCTATAGAATTGTTGAATATGTTGAATATGTGAAATTAATATAACATTGTATGTCAACTATGTATCAGTTAAAAAAAACCCAGTGCTATACAATAAAATAAATAAACAATAAAAAATAAAACTTCTGTGCATAATAGCTGGGGAAAGGGCCTGGGGAATATGAATAAGCACCAGCATATTTTTTTTTTTAAATTTTTTTTATTTATTTATTCGACAGAGAGAGAGAGAGATCACAAGTAGGCAGAGAGAGGGGGAAGCAGGCTCCCCGCTGAGCAGAGAGCCCGATGCGGGGCTCGATCCCAGGACCCTGAGATCATGACCTGAGCCGAAGGCAGAGGCTTTAACCCACTGAGCCACCCAGGCGCCCCAGCACCAGCATATTTTTATTTTTATCAAAGATTTAATTTATTTTTGGGTGGGGAGGGATGAAGGGAGGAAAAGAGAGAGAGAGAGAGACTCAAGCAGACTCCCTGCTGAGCTCAGAGCCTGACCTGGGGCTGGATCCCAGGACCCTGACTTCATAACCTAAGGAGAAATCAAGAGGTGGACTCTCAGCTGACTGAGCCACCCAGGTGCTCCTGCACCAGCCTGATTTTAAACTTTAATCTTATTTTCAGGTAATAGCTTAGTTCTATAATGTTTGTATTTATTTATCATTCAGCAGATGGTTACTCATGTCTGGTATCAGGCACTGTACAGAACCTGAAAGAAAAAAGAGCCTGTGTTGGTCAGGAGCTCACTATTTAGATATTAGCAAGGGTAACAGGAATAAAGTTTAGTAGAATCATAACTCTTTATGTCCATTAGCTGCTAATATCAGTGTGCTGCTAATGTCAGTTCCTCCCAGAATCTAGAGGTAAAGACAGAGGTTATAAGGAGAAGCAGTAAGGGCATGAGGATGGTCAGGATTCTTAGGTTGGAGCAGTGCTGGAGGAGAAGCAACTGTAGGTGACAGGAGAAATCTGGAGCTTGGGTTTAGTCACCACCAACACAAGAGGTCACAGAACAAAATGGGGCATGGGTTCCCATCAAATGGATTCTCCATGCTAGGTACTGCCTAGGAGCTTTACAAATGTTATTGCTCTCAATCCATTAAAAAAAAGTGTGAAATTTAGCATATATACAGAAGATCACATGAAAACTGAAATTTATAATTTAAAGAACAATAAAAAATAAAACCTCTGTGCATAATAGCTAGGCCAATCTTATTCTAGCATATTTTTCTTCCTTTCCCCAAGCTGCACTTAGATGAATATTTTATTTTCTTACTTTTTGTTTCTTTCCTTTTTTGGGAGGGGTGGGAGGGACAGAGGGAGAGGGAGAGAGTATTAAGGAGGCTCCACTCTGAGTGAGACTCCCCACGTGGGGCTGTCTCAGAACCCTGAGGTCATGACCTGAGCCAAAATCAAGATTCGGATGCTTAACCAACTGATCACCCAGGCACCCCAACCTTGTTTTTCTTTATAGCTTTACCATCTATATGTATATCTCTGAAAAATATTTAACATTGTATTTATACTTAAGTAAATGGAATAATATTGTATATATTCTTTTTTTTCTCTTAACATTGTTTGTAAGCTTCATTCATGGTGATGTGTATAGCTGTATTATACTAATTTTCCATATTGTAAAATATTCAGTACAACTTCTTGATCCATTCTATTAATGTACATTTAGGTTGTGTCTAGTTTTCAGATATTGTGAACAATTACACGTTGAACATTCATGTACATGTGACATCATTGGTTAAGAGTTTTTCAAGGATATGTACTTAGTAATGGAATTTTTGATTCCAGACTCTGAAAGAGGTTGAATCAATTTATTCTCCCACCAGCAGTGATCTATGAAATGGTATCTCCTTGCGGTTTTAATTTAGGTTACCTCGATTGACTAATGAGGTTGAACATTTTTTCACCCATATGTTTATGGATTTTTTTGGGCTGCTGTGAAATTTGTGTTTAATTATTTTGCCCATTTTTCTATGGGGTTCATGATTTTTACATATTTATTTTCTCACTAAAATTTATAAAAATTTTTTATTTGATCAATTTTTAATTTTAATTCCAGTGTAATTAACATATTATATTAGTTACAGGTGTACAATATTCAGCAGTTGTGTACATTATCCACTACTCATCAAGGTAAATGTACTGTTAATCCCCTTTACCTGTTTCACCCCTGCCCACCTATTTGATCTATTTTTATTCACCTGTTTAAAAGTCTTCACTGAGTCTTTTCCTTTTTTTTTTTTTTTTTTTTTTTTAAGATTTTATTTATTTATTTGACAGAGAGAGAGACAGTGAGAGAGGGAATACAAGCAGGGGAAGTGGGAGAGGGAGAAGCAGGCTTCCTGCCGGCGGGGAGCCGGATTTGGGGCTTGATCCCAGGACTCTGGGATCATGACCTGAGCCGAAGGCAGATGGTCAATGACTGAGCCACCCAGGCACCCCTTTTCCTGTTTTTTGTTTTGTTTTTTTAATATCAAGGGCAACACCTTACCTACCAGAATCTAGATGTAGCTAGTCTCTCCAATATCATTCTGCCTCTGTTTTCTGCCTCTCCATGTTCCTAAAGGCTGTCTTTGAAATCCTCAAATGTTTGAGGTTTCTTAGGTCTTTGGATATGTTCTCTCACTTTGCCTAGCTAATTTCCTCTCTTCCTTCAAGTCTGTGTTATAAAAATATCCCCTTTCCTTAGCATTCTTTCATATACATGCCTCAAATTCATATACTTCGTGCCTCTATATTTATTTATTAAAAATACAATAATTCTAGTCAGATGACTAGTCTGGGGGAGAAAGAAGGCTATAAATATGTTCATTTCTACCAGGAGACTAAAAAATGCATTGTGTGGGCATCTGGGTGGCTCAGTTGGTGGAGCGGCTGTTTTTGGCTCAGGTCATGATCCTGGAGTCCTGGGATCGGGTCCCGCATTGGGCTCCCTGCTCAAGTGGGAGTCTGCTTCTCCCTCTGACCCTCGCCTCTCTCATGCCCTCTCTCTCTCATTCTCTCTCTCTTAAATAAATACATAAAAAAAAATTTAAAAAATGCATTGTGAAAAGTAATAAACAAGGATGAAAACTGTTGAGTTTAAATAGGAGTGAATGATTTGGTATCGTAAATATAGTTTCATCAGTGTTGTTCACCCACTCCTCTTCATAATTCTGTTTTCTCTTTGGTTGGAGTAGGGTGAGAGGAAAATACAGTTGTAGAATAGGCAGATCATTGGACTCAGTGTGACTGAGGAAGGATATGTGGTTTTTAATCATGGCCTTGCAACTACCTAAACTATGTATTTGACTAAATTAGTGAAGTCCAATTTGCTTTAAGAGAATGAAAATGAATAATGGCTCAAACACAATAGATGTTTATTCGTTACCCATGGAATAATCTAAGGTAGATGGTCCTCTTTGGTGGATGGCTCTCTTCCAGGTGGTTTCTTCCATCTCTTGACTCTTCATCCTTTATGACCAGTGGAAGAGGAAAGAGAAGGTGTAGGCAGCACAACAATTTTTTAAAAATCCCTCACCTAAAGTGGCACAGGTCATTTTCACTCACTATTCTACTAGGGAGAACTTAGTACATGACCACTTCATACTGCACAGGAAGTTGAAATATCTAGTGCCCAGCCACATTCCCATAATTACGGAAGGAGAAAAGCAGTCTCTGCCACAGTGGCCTTGGGAAAGTCATTTCTGTAGGCTCAGTTCGTGAGGTATAAAATAAGGGATCTATACTTCAAAAGATTATAACACACACATTCTTCTTCCCTTACAATTGAACTTTTAAAAGGCATAAGGAAAGTGTTTCCATTGTGTTTCCATTCACCTTGTCCCACTGCAATTTTTTTTTAAAGAGTTTATTTATTTGTTAGAGAGGGCGTACAAGCAGGGGGAGTGGTAGGCAGAGGGAGAAGCAGGATCCCTACCGAGCAGGGAGCCTGACAGGGGACTCGATCCCAGGCCGCTGGGATCATGACCTGGGCCAAAGGCAGACGCTGAACCAACTGAACCACCCAGGCGTCCCTCCCCAGCAATTTTGAAGGAATACGAGATGCTAAAGCTGCTTTGTTAGTGTTGGCTCTTTATTTTAACAGCCAGGCTACTCATAGCTCTGTAGGTTTATCCAGGTCCTGGGTACAAACTGCATAATGTTCTTATAATGAATGGAAGCTTATAATGTAAGATGAAATAATTCTGGGGTTATGTGTTTGTGCTAAGTTATAGACAAAATATTAGTTCGCTCTAAAATATTAAATTAAGGGGAGCCTGGGTGGCTCAATCAGTTAAGTGTCTGACTTTGGCTCACGTAGTGATCTTGGGGTCATGGGATTGAGTCCCACATTGTGGGACTCAACCACCATCAGTGGTGAGTTTGCTTATCCCTCGTCCTCTCCCACTGCCCCACCCCTGCTCCTGTTCTCTCTGTCTCTCTCAAATAAATAAATAAAATCTAAAAAAAGGGAAAGAAGTATTAAATTAAGAACTTGTTTAAATATTCTGCATTTTCTTTGGAAAAATAAGAATTTAAAATAATTTATAAACATTTAAGGAAGTTGACTATGGCTTATATTAATTTATAAATTTGGAGTCTAGTTTCAGCAGTTATGATTCAAGGAAATTGTCTTGACAGTTTTTGTAACTGAAGTTTTGATAGATCAAAGTTGGGTGATGGAATTTTCATTTTTATATAAAGACATTTTTAAAAACTCATTTAACATATACCTCATTTTTGGGGGAATTGATAGCAACATTATCACAGGTAATTTAATTTTAGCTTTTAGTTCTTAGTTCCATTTAAATTTCAGTAGAATTTTGGTTTGGAGATGGTTGTGATTTCAGAGATTAACTATTTGTACATAAGAAGATATTTCTTATAAGAAATGCTCTTGTGAAAAATACATATTGAAAAAGATGGTATGTATGTGTGTTTTTTTTTTAAAGAAACAAATTAACTCTTGGCTGTAGTAGTGTAATTTGACCTCTCTCTCTCTCTTAAAGATTTTATTTATTTACCTGAGAGAGAGAGAGAGCAGGAATGCACATGCCCAAGGGTGCGGGGAGGAGCAGAGAAAAGCAGATTCCCCGATGATCAGGGATCCTGAGGCAGGGCTGGATCCCAGGACCCTGAGATCATGACCTGAGCCCAAAGCAGATGCTTAATCAACTGAGCCACCCATGTGCTCCTGTAATTTGATTTCTTAATCTAATAGATTATATTCTAATTTTCTATTGCTGTAACAAACCACCCTAAAACATAGTGGTATAAAACCCATTTTGTTATGCCCTTCTGTGATCAGGAATTTGGACAAGGCACAGCAGGGTGATGTCGTCTCAGGTCCATGATATCTGGGCTTCAAGTGAAGAAACTTATAATCTGAGGGCTGGAATCATGAAGGCCTGTTCACTCAGAAATCTGGCTGTTGGTGCTGGCAGTCAGTGAAGGCTGGTCCAACCACCTACACATGGCTTTTAGAATGAGCATCTCACAAGCAAGTGTCTTAAGAGGTGGCAGGTGGAAACTACCAATTTCTTTTTTTACTTTAATTTTTAAAATTTAAATTCAATTAATTAGCATATAATGTATATTATTAGTTTCAGAGGTAGAGGTCAGTGATCCATTAATCTTTTTTTTAAAGGTTTATTTATTTATTTATTTGAGAGAGAGAGAGAACAGAAGCAAGGAGGAGGGTCAGAGGGAGAGGGAGAAGCGGACCCCCAGCTGAGCAGGGAGCCTGATGTGGGGCTCCATGTGGGGCTCAGTCCCAGGACCTGGAGATCATGACCTGAGCCAAAGGCAGAGACTTAACCAACTTAGCCACTCAGGTGCCCCTCATCAGTCTTATATAATACCCGGGGTTTGTTACATCACGTGCCCTCCTTGATGTCTATCACCCGGTCACTCCATCCATCTGCCCTCACCCCCAGCAACCCTCAGTTTGTTTCCTGTGATTAAGAGTCTCTTATGGTTTGTCTCCCTCTCTAGTTTCTTCTTGTTTCATTTTTTCCTCTCTTCTCCTATGAGCCTTTGCCTTGTTTCTTAAATTCCAATATGAATGAGATCATATGATAATTGTTTTTCTCTGATTCACTTATTTCGCTTAGCATAATACCCTCTTCCATCCACATTGTTGCAAATGACAGGATTTCATTTTTCTGATGGCTGAGTAGTATTCCATTGTGTGAATATATATATCTATATAACTCTCTCTATATACCACATCTTCTTTATCCATTCATCTGTCAGTGGACATCTAGGCTTTTTCCATAGTTTGGCTATTGTGGACGTTGCTGCTATAAACATTGGGGTACAGGTGCCCCTTCAGATCACTACATTTGTATCTTTGGGGTAAATACCCAATAGTGCAATTGCTGGGTCATAGGGTAGCTCTATTTTCAACTTTTTGAGGAACCTTCATACTGTTTTCCAGAGTGACTGCACCAGCTTGCATTCCCACCAATGAGGCTAGGTCTTCTAGTACTATGTTGAACACCACTGGTGATAGTGGACATGCCTGCCATGTTGAAAGTACCGATTTCTTAAATCTAGGTCCAGATACTAATATAGCATTACCATGCTTTATTTAATTGGCCAAAGACAGCTCAGATAAGAGGAGAGCATAGTCCTCAATTCTCAGTAGAAGGAAAAAAAAATAAAGAATAGTAGGAAGTTAGAGGAGAAATAAAGAAGGAGGAATAGAAGTAAAGGAATTTTGGGGCCTTTTAAAAAATCATTGCAGGTCACTAGGCAGAAATCTTTATCATGTAATTACAAGTGTTTTGCAGCTAGGTTTTATTTTATTTATTTTTTTAAATTTAAATATTTATTATTTTTATTTATTTGAGAGAGAGAGCAAGAGTGAGCACAGGCAGTGGGGAGGGGCAGAGGTGAGAGGGAGAAGCATACTCCCCAATATAGCCAAATAGCCAATATAGCCTATATAGCCGCAATAGCCAAACTATGAGCAGGGGGCCCCACAGAGGGCTTGATCCCAGGACCCCGAGACCATGACTCATGGCAAACGCTCAACTGACTGAGCTACCCAGGTACCCCAGATTTTATTTATTTATTAGAGAGAGAGAGAGAGCGAGCGCATGGATACATGAGCAGGGGGAGGGACAGAGGGAGAGGGTGAAACAGACTCCCCGCTGAGCAGGTAGCCAGGTGCGGGTCTGGATTCCAGGACGCTAAGGTCGTTACCTGAGCCCAAGGCAGACAGATGCTGAGCCACCCAGGCACCCTTGCAGGTAGTGTTTAAATATTCTATTAGATTGTTTTTTTTTTAAAGCTTTCTTTCATTGCTAATATTTTAGCCAGTCCATTTTAAATTCCTTGAGAGTATTCCCTGTTTCCAGATGGTGTCATTTTTGAAGCTGAGAAATAAAGTCAAATGAACCTCAATAGTAACTTCTATTTTTTTTAAAGATT
The DNA here is from genome assembly GCA_028534135.1 of Potos flavus. Classification (NCBI taxonomy): domain Eukaryota; kingdom Metazoa; phylum Chordata; class Mammalia; order Carnivora; family Procyonidae; genus Potos; species Potos flavus. The sequence continues at coordinate 82,520,145 of CM052898.1, read as the reverse complement.
TCTTTCTTTTTTTTCTTTTTTAAATTTATTTATTTATTTTTTTTATTTATTTGTCAGAGAGAGAGAGAGTAGAAGCAGGTAGAGTGGCAGGCAGAGGCAGAGGGAGAAGCAGGCTCCCTGCCGAGCAAGGAGCCCAATGTGGGACTCGATCCCAGGACCCTGGGATCATGACCTGAGCCGAAGGCAGCCGCTTAACCAACTGAGCCACCCAGGCGTCCCTTAAAGATTTCATTTATTAAGAGAGAGAGGGAGAGCACAAGCAGGGGAGAGGGGCAGAGGGAAGGGGGAGGCTCCTGCTGAGCAGGGAGCCTGATGGGGAGCTTGATCCCAGGACCCCAAGATCATGACCTGAGCGGAAGGCAGATGCTTAACCGACTATACCACCCAGGCACCCTGTAACTTTTCCTTTAATAATAATAAAAAAAATGGAGAAGGAAAAGTGTAGGTTGGTTTTAAGAGCTGAATTCAATCAGGAAACATATTTTCGTTTTGCTTTTGTATTTGTGATATGAAATTGATACTAATGACATTTTCCATTTTATTTTCTGTCTTGATTCATTTGTGACAGTGATGTGGGTGGTATAAATGAATAAAATGAGAATCACACTCCACAACAGAGCAATATTTTATTTCATTTTGTTTTTTAATTTGTTTTATAAGATTTTATTTATTCGAGAGAGAGAGAGAGAGCACAAACAGGGTGGAGGGTTACAGGGAGAGGTAGAAGCAGGCCTCCCACTGAACAGGGAGCACTATTTGCTGCTCTGTCTCAGGACGCTGGGGTCATGACCTGAGCCGAAGGCAGAGGCTTAATGAGCCACCCAGGTGCCTCCAAAATAATATTTTAAATGGTATATTAAGAAGAGAAGAGAAAAAAATAATACTGTTTCAACACCAACAAATAGAACAACCTTAAAGAAATGGATAAATTCCTAGAACCATACAGTCAACCAAGACTGAATCATGAAGTAGAAAATCTGAAAAGACAGATTACTGGTAAGGAGAATGAGTCAGTAACTAAAAACCTCCCAACAGACAACATGGTAGACCAGATGGCTTCACTGGTGAATTCTACCAAACATTTAAAGAAGAATTAATACCAATCTTTCTCAGTCTCTTCCAAAAAAAACAGAAGAGGAGGGAATGCTAACAAACTCATTTTATGAGACCAGCTTTTTTACACTGACACCAAAACCAGACAAGGGCCCACAAGAAAAGAAAATTATAGGCCAATATTCCTGATGAACATAGATTAAAAAATGCTCAACAAAATATTAACAAACTGGGGTGCATGGGTGGCTTAGTCGGTAAATGTCCACCTTCAGCTCAGGTTGTGATCCCAGGGTCCTGGGATTGAGCCCCAGAAAACTGGACAGCCACATACAAAGGAATGAAATTGGATCCCTGTCTTACACCATAGACAAAAATTAACTCAATACAGATTAAAGGTGTGAACTTAAGACCTGAATCCATAAATTCTTAGATGAAGACATAGATGGTAAGTGCCCCTACTTTGATTTTGGCAGTGATATTTTGGATTTTATGATGAGGTTTTGGATTTGACACCAAAAGCAAAGGAAAAAAGGCAAAAATAAATGGGACTAAATCAAACTAAAAACCTATACAGCAGAGGAAACTCAGTAAAATGAAAAGGCAACCTACCAAATGGGAGAAAATATTTGCAAAAAAACCCGTTGAGGGTTTAATATTCAAAAGATATAAAGAACCTGTACAAGTTAATAGACTCCCCCCGCCACCCCAGTTGGCAGATATCTGAATATTTTTCCAGAGAGGACCTGCAGATGTCTAACAGGTACTTGAAAATTTGCTCAGTATCACTAACCATCAGCGAAATTAACATTAAAAAAACCACTAGATAATCACCTCACCCTGTTAGAATGATTGTTATCAAAAAGACAGGCAGAACAAATATTGCCGAGAATGTAGAGAAAAGGGATCCCTTGTGTACTGTTGGTAGAAATGTAAATTGGTGGAACCATAATGGAAAATAGTATGGAGATTCCCCCCCCCAAAATTAAAAATAAAACTACCATCTGATGCAGCAATCCCACTTCTGGGTATTTATCTGAAGGAAACAAAAACAGTAACTGAAAAAGATGTCTGCACTCCTCTGTTCATTATAGCATTGTTTACAAAGCCAAGATGTAGAAGCAGCCTAAGTTTCTATCGGATGAATGGATAAAGAAGTTGTGGTGTGTACACACACACACACATACACACACACAGGAATATTATTCAGCCATAAAAAGAAGGAAATATTACCATTTGCAACAACATGGATAGATCTTGAGGGCATTACGCTAGTGAAATAATTCAGACAAAGACAAATACTGTATGATGTCACTGTGATGTGTGGAATCTTAAAAAAAAAAAATCCCCAAACCAAACTAATCGATAAATAGAACAAATTGGTGATTGCCAAAGGCAGGGGTGGGGTGTGGGCAAAATGGGTAAAGGGGGTCAAAAGGTTCAAACTTCTAGTTATAAATAAGTCACGAGAGTGTAATATACAGCATGGTGACTGTAGTTAATAATACTGCATTACATAATTGAAAGTTGGTAAGAGAGTAGATCTTAAAACTTCTCATGACAAGAGAAATTTTTTTTTTTTTTTTTAAAGATTTCATTTATTTGACAGAGAGAAACACAGCGAGAGAGGGAACACAAGCAAGGGGAGTGGGAGAGGGAGAGGCAGGCCTTCCACCGAGCAGGGAGCCCGATGCGGGGCTCGATCCCAGGACCCTGGGATCATGACCCAAGCCGAAGGCAGATGCCTAACAACTGAGCCACCCAGGCTCCCCGAGAAAATGCTTTTTATTTAAAAAAATTTTTTTTAAAGATTGGGGCTCCTGGATGGCTTAGTTGGTTAAGCAGCTGCCTTCAGCTCAGGTCATGATCCCAGCATCCTGGGATTGAGACCCGCATTAGGCACCTTGCTCGGCAGGGAGTCTGCTTCTTCCTCCCCCTGATCTTGTTCTCTCGCTTGCTCTTTCTTCCTCTCAAATAAGTAAAAAATATTTTTAAAGATTTTATTTATTTGAGAGAGAGAGAGAGAGAAAACGCACAAGTGCGCTCATGTGAGCCGGGGAGGGGAGGCAGAGGGAGAGAATCTCAAGCCGAGCTCAGTCCTACCACCCCGAGATCATAACCTGAGCCGAAATCAAGAGTGGATGCTTAATCACCTGAGCCAACCAGGTGTCCCAGGTAATGATGTTTTAAAAATAATGCTGTATTTGAGGTTTTTGAAACAAAATGTGATTTATTGGATTAACTATAATCCAAATTAAATACAGGACAGTAGCCAAAAGTGGTTTGAAGCATAAATAGACAAAGATGTCAGATTCTTTTTAAAAAATTTATTTATTTATTTATTTGAGAGAGAGAGAGAGTGAGGGAGCATAGAAGCAGCAGGAAGAGGCAGAGGGAGAGAGAGAGGGAGAAGCTGATTTATGGTGACCAGGGAGGCCTATGCTTGATCCCAGGACCCCGAGGTCATGACCTGAGCCGAAGGCATGTGCTTAACTGGCTGAACCACCAGGCACTCCCAAGATTTCAATTCTTTGAGAAACTAGACATAGTGACCTATGATGACTTATACTCCAAACCATGTAACTTCTAGTGCTTGTTTTGTTGAGCATAGGTTATAGGTTGAGGCAGTATGTAGCAATGGAGTTGGGGTTTCATGACAGCAATACTGTGTTACTGCCTCACCTTTTCAGGTGAGGTGTCCTGATCCCTAGGTACTACTTTCCAACCTCCTCTGTGTTCAGGCAGGTACTTTATATTTCCCATTTCCAGTAGTCCATCCTCATCTCTTGTGATTGAAGCTCTGTGTGGGTTGAGGTAGAAAACATTAATAGTCAGTAATACGAGCCTTTACTATCTCTCTTGGTTTTATTGCCTCTAGTAGTTTAAGAAGGTGCACTATCTGAATGAAACAGAGGAGACAAATCTCCCATTCATCTGTCTCAACCAACCTAAGTGCTCTGTTACAGGCTGGGTTGCAAATTGGTCCGTTTTATTTATGTAATTCCCTCTTATCCCAGTCAAGTATGTGATATGGTGTCTTTAGAAGTATAAGTAGATAATAAATATTTGTTAAGTTGAATTCCAATTTTTTTTCCTGTCTTGCTCTCTTGATCAAGGCCTAGTGCTGAGATGACACTATCAGCCTGCCTCTACTGATTTACCATGTCTTCTAGATAGAATAGGCAGTGAAAGAAGAGTGTTGGCACCAAGGAAGGCATCTCTTCAATTTTTCCTAGCTTTTAAAATTTTTTCAAATTCTGTTTACTGTCAGTAGTGAAGAGGAAATGAAAGACAGAAGCATTTTGTCATTCATGGCTAGATAGCTTAGGAGGATAATTTTCTCTGAAGAAAAGCATTTAAACAGATAAACAAATACTTGCATAGACCAAAGTTTAATTAGTATCTAAAGTAGTAATCCTGAAATGGCTTGGGAGAAATGCCAGCTTTTTAGGATGCTGCTTGAGTTTTTATGTATTACAACTTATTTTCATAATGACAACAGACAGAAGTAAAAGGTTTGGAGCCTAGAATAGTTCTTTTTCTACAGCTGTAAAGCTATTTCAAATTCTTCTCATGCTACTGTTTGCCATCCAGATGGCTTTCTGGCACTGACTCAGTTCCTAGATGTGAGGGCTGTTGGTTAGTTACTCACCAGCATCACCATACACTTGTACAGTTTGGCTCATGACTCACTCACACAGAGCTTAACATGTGGGTATCCTTTGCAAGATACAGTCATTTCTTTTTTTTTTTTTAAAGATTTTATTTATTTATTTGAGCGAGAATGAGAGTGAGAGAGAGAGCATGAGAGGGGAGAGGGTCAGAGGGAGAAGCAGACTCCCCGCTGAGCAGGCAGCCGGATGCAGGACTCGATCTCAGGACTCCAGGATCATGACCTGAGCCGAAGGCAGATGGTCAACCAACTGAGCCACCCAGGCGCCCGATACAGTCATTTCTGATTGTCATGATGTCACTTGTTATAAATAGGTACCAGAATTGATTGGATAGCATTTCTGGAATGAAGATGGTTGATATCTCCCTCCCCCACAAAAAGAAAAAGACACCGAGTGAGTCTTTTAGACCCCCATTGCTTCTGTATTGAAAAACAGAAGTTGTCTGGACGATTAAACTTTTGTCTAAAATATGTATCTGCATGGTAGATGCAAAAGTATATCCAATAAATGAGAATTTTTTACTTCATTCCTGCATTATTATCTAAAATGTTTAAAAAACAAAAAAGAACTTCCCTCAGAAGTCAGAGTTGTGATGAGAGGTTAAGGAGACGAAGGGGTTTGTTACCTAAAAGGAACACCCAAGGAGGCTCTGAATGCTTGCAGTGTTCTATTTCTTGACCTGGACTGTGGTTTGCTTTACATTAGGTGTTTGCTTTATAGTAACTCATTGCATACTTTCTTTTTTTGTGTGAGCTTTTTTGTTTATTATTTTAAACAATAAAAATGTTTAAAAATAGAAAGAAAATACTTACCCATCATGTACAAGAATTCTCTCAGCAGTATCTTCAGAGGCTAAAGAAAGTCACCGTATTTTGAACTAGATAATTGGTAGTAAGCCTTTGTTTTATCTATTTAGTAAAATAAACAATGTTACCCTAAAACACAGTTATGGTCAACAGTGATTTAAATAGGCTTAACAATTAGTCCCCATGCCCAAAATACCATTCATTTGGAAGTGGAAGAGAAGGGACAGGGTGAGAGGAGAGCATTGTGGGGATGAAATATATCTTTCTTGGAAATGTATATCCAATTTGAGTAATTTATTGTCTTTCTTGTTGATAAATGTGATCGAATATTTAGAAGGAAGGAGGGGAGACTGAAATAAAACACTGTAAAAATTAATTAGCGTTACTTAATAAAGATTAATGTTTAGGGTGCCATAGTGGCTCAGTCCGTTGGCAGTCTACGTTCAGCTCAGATCATGATCCTGGAGTCCTGGGGTCCAGGATCCAAGCCCTACACTGGGCTCCCTGCTCAGAAGGGGGAGTTTGTTTCTCCCTCTCCCTCTGCCCCTCCTCACCACTCATGCTTTCTCTCTCGGTTGCAATTTCTCTTTCCCTAGCTCAAATAAATAAAGTCTTAAAAAATTAATACTTATATCAAAACTGTCTGCTGAGCCACATGTGGGGCTCTATCATGACCTTGAGATCATGACCTGAGCCGAAACCCAGAGTCAGACACTCAACCCAGCTGAGCCACTCAGGCACCCCAAGACCATTTATTTTAAATGAATATCTTAATTGAACAGGTTAGCAGTTTATTTTTGAATAATGGGGTGATAAGATTTTTATTTTTTATAATCTTTGTAGGAAATTATTAACATTCTTTAGACTTAGGAATCTGCTGAATTAAAACTTTTTCATCAGCCCATTTTGCCTGAAGAAATAATATCCAACAATGTCCCTTCTCCCCATTGGAATTCCACTATTCTATCTAAATTTATGTTTAAACTTTTACCTATAATAATGACTTTTAAAAAGTTGTTGGGAATGTGGGAATTATTTAAAATTCTCTAGTACCTTTTGGGGCACCTGGGTGCTCAGTGGGTTAAAGCCTCTGCCTTCAGCTCAGGTCATGATCTCAGGGTCCTGGGATCGAGCCCTGCATCGGGCTCTCTGCTCAGCAGGGAGCCTGCTTCCCCCCCTCTCTCTGCCTGCCTCTCTGCCTACTTGTGATCTCTCTCTCTCTGTCAAATAAATAAATAAAATCTTAAAAAAAAAATTAAATTCTCTAGTACCTTTTAAGTGAATATAGCTAATTTATGTAGCTTGTTTATTTAAAAAAAGTTTGTTTTTTTTTTAAGTAGGCTCCATGTCCAATGTGGGTCTTGAACTTACCACCCTGAGATCAAGAGTCACATGCTCTATTGACTGAGCCAGCCAGGGGCCCAGTGCAGCTTGTTTCAAAGATTATTTGTTCAGTGATTATCAGTGGAAGGTGGAATAAAAATGTAGGGTAAATGGCATGAATTGTAGGGTACCCTGTAGTGTGATATTCTCCATAAATTTTGAGATACATTGCATTTTTTGAAAAATGTAATTTAATTTTTATTCCAATATAGTTAACATACAGTGTCAGGTATACAAATAGTGATTCAACAATTTCATACATCACCCAGTGCGCATCTCAACAAATGCACTCTGCTTGATCCCTATCACCTATTTCACCCATCCTCCCACCCAGCTCCCCTCTGGTAACCAGTTTGTTCTCTGTAGTTAAGAGTCTGTTTCATGGTTTGTTTTTCTCTCTCTCTCTTTTTGCTCATTTGTTTTGTTTCTCAGATTCCACATATGAGTGAAATCATATGGCATTTGTCTTTCTCTGACTGACATATTTTGTTTAGTATTATGCTCTGTAGCTCCATCTGTGTTGTTGCAAATGGCAAGATTTCATTCTTTTTTTATGGCTGAATAATACTCCGTTGTATATATATACCATCTCTTTATCCATTCATCTATCAGTGGACACTTAGACTATTTCTTTTCTTTTTTTTTTTTTAAGATTGTATTTACTTATTTGACAGAGAGAGAGATCACAAGTAGGCAGAGAAGCAGGCAGAGAGAGAGGGGGAAGCAGGCTCCCCACTGAGCAGAGAGCCCAATGCAGGGCTCGATCCCAGGACTCTGGGACCATGACCTGAGCCGAAGACAGAGGCTTTAACCCACTGAGCCACCCAGGCGCTCCACTTAGACTATTTCTATATCTTGGCTGTTGTACATAATGTTGCTGTAAACATAGGGATGCATGTATTCCTTTGACTTGGTGGTTTTGTATTATTTGGGTGAATACCCAGTAGTGTGATTACTGGATTATAGGGTAGTTCTATTTTTAATATTTTGAGAATCCTCTGTACTATTTTCCTGAGTGCCTGGACCAGTTTGTATACCCACCAATAGTGCAAGAGGTTTTCTTTTTCTCCACATCCTCATCAACACTTGCGATTTCTTGTGTTGTTGATTTTAGCCATTCTGACAGGTATGAGGTGATATCTTATTGTAGTTATGATTTGCATTTCCCTGACGATGAGTGATGTTGAGCATCTTTTCATGTGTCTGTTGGCCATCTATATGTCTTCTTTGGGGAAATGTTCATGTCTTCTGTCCATTTTTAATTGGATTTGTTTTTTGGGTGTTGAGTTGTATAAGTTCTTTATAGAATAGAATATACTAACTCTTTATCAGATATGTCATTTGCAAATACCTACTTACATTCTACAGGTTGCCTTTTAGTTTTGTTGATTGTTTCCTTTACAGTTCATTTTGTGATGTAGTCCCAATAGTTTATTTTTTTTATTTCCATTGCCCTCTGGAGAAATATCTAGAAAAATGTTGCTACGGCTGATGTCAGAGAAATTACTGTCTGTGCTCTCTTCCAGAGTTCTTCTGGTTTCAGGTCTCACATTTAGGTCCTTAATCCATCTTGAGAATTTATGTTTGTGTATGGTGTAAGAAAGTGGTCCAGTTTCATTCTTTTGCATGTAGCTGTCTAGCTTTCCCAATACTATTTGTTGAAGAGACTTTTTCCCATTGTATATTTTTGCCTCCTTTGTCAAAGATTAAGACTATATAATTGTGGGTTTATTTCTGGGTTGTCTGTTGTATTCCAGTGATCTATGTGTAATATTTTCCAAACAAAACCAGAATGTTTTTGAATACTGATTCTCTTACACAGAGTATGCTGTGAATGAAATTTCTTTAAAGGAAAAAATAATGGCAGGATTATTAAAATTGAAAAAATTAAAATGAATTATATTGATTAAATTTGAAATTGAAAATTGAAATTAAAATTAATTGAATTAAATTAAAATTATAATTGAAATTATTAAAATTGAAATAGAAAAAATTAAAATAGAAAAAATAAGTTTCTAATTTTTTTTTTTTTTAAGATTTTATCTATTTATTTGACAGCGAGAGGGATCACAAGTAGGCAGAGAGGCAGGCAGACAGAGAGGAGGAAGCAGGCTCCCTGCTGAGCAGAGAGCCCGACTCGGGGCTCTATCCCAGGACCCCGGGACTATGACCCGAGCCGAAGGCAGAGGCCTTAACCCACTGAGCCACCCAGGGGCCCCTCATCATTTCTAATGTAACATAAAGGACATATATGTTAGCATTCTGTGAAGTCTACTTAGGGCGTTCCATTAACTGTTAAGCTTTAGTTAATTTAAAGTTACTTTAGGGCGCCTGGGTGGCTCAGTTGGTTAGGCAGCTGCCTTCGGCTCAGGTCATGATCCCAGAGTCCTGGGATCGAGTTCCGCGTCAGGCTCCCGGCTCCGTGGGGAGTCTGCTTCTCCCTTTGACCTTCTCCCCTCTCATGCTCTCTCTCTCTCAAATAAATAAATAAGTAATCTTAAAAAAAAAGTACTTTAGATGAATATTCAAAATTAGAATGTGTTTGGAACTCTTAGAAAGCAGGATTTTATTATGGAGATTCAAGTGTTTGGAGATTTAAGTGTTTAAAATTTAAGTGTATGGAGATTTAAGTGTTTGTAAGTCTTTTGGAGAGTTAAGTGCTCTATTTTTTAAAAAAGATTTTATTTTGAAACTAATATTACACTGGAATTTTTTTTTAAGGGTTTTATTTATTTATTTGAGAGAGAGAGACAGCGAGAGAGGGAACACAGCATGGGGAGTAGGAGAGGGAGAAGCAGGCTTCCCGCCGAGCAGGGAGCCCAATGTGGGACTCGATCCTAGGACCCTGGGATCATGACCTGGGCCGAAGGCAGATGCTTAATGACTGAGCCACCCAGGTGCCCCAACTAAGTGGAATTTAAAACCTTGAAACTAAAAAAATATTTTACTTATTTATGTACTTTTTAAGATTTTTACTAAAGATTTACTTATTTATTTTAGAGAGAGAGAGAGAAAGAATGTGCACGTGCATGATAGGGGCATGAGGGAAAGGGGCAAGGGCAGAGGGAAAGAATCTCAGACTCCATGGAGCACAGAGCCTGACCAGGGCTTGATCTCACAACCCTGAGATCATGACCTGAGCTGAACTCAAGAGTCTGACACCCAACTGACTGAGCCACTCAAGCACCCCTAAAGATTTTATTTTTATGTAATCTCTATACCCAGCATGAGGCTAAAATTCATAGCCCTGAGATCAAGAGTTTCATGCTTTACGGACTGAGCCAGGCAGGTTTCCCTCAGTGCTCTGTTTTGTCATAATAAGAATTATTCTCAAAGCAAATATTCTCTAAGATGCCGAAGTGTTCAGTTTACTTGGATAGTATACCTTAATGTATTAAAACTAACAAAGTCTAAGATAAGCAACAAGTTAATAAAACCACGATTCATAATTCTAACATTTTCACATGATTATCGTTTACTTTGCAGTAAAAAGAGTATTAATGTTTAAGTGAAACATCTATGTGACCAAACACATACAGAAATTCAAATTTCAGTAAAATAAAGTTTGATTTTATAAGTAATCAGAAAAGTGCAATTTAACTCATAAGAACTTTTTTTGCCTTTAGATAATTGATTAAAATTTAAAAACTTGTATTACAATTCTGTTAGTTGATACTATGTACATCCATCAGTGTAGAGGGAATACAAATTGGTAAAGACTTTCTAGAAAATGTCTTTTTAGAAAGTTTGACAGTACATATAAAGAACCCCGATGAACTTTATATCAGTGATTTTAAACCCTGTTGGATTCAATTTTTTTTTTCTAAGTAGGCTTCACGCTGGGCGTGGAGCCCAATGCAGGGCTTGAACTCACAACCCTAAGATCAAGATCTGAACTGAGGTCAAGAGTTGGACACTTAACCTACTGAGCCACCCAGGCGCCCCTCACATCCCTTTTTTGTAGCATATTTTGTAACACTTGTACTATATTGAAATAAAAATTTATAGTTAATATAATCTACCTACATATGTTATAGGAAAAATTTAATGCTTTAACTACAATATAAAGGAAGGTCATTTGTGATAAAAGTTGGTATGCATTTCATTATGTAAATACACAGGTACACCTCTAGTAGACCAAAGTCGGATGCTTATATCTGTGCTTGAATCACTGTGAATGCATTGACCACAAGTAAACACTGACATAGTGATGTTGATTTGAGAATTTTAATTCCATAGTAGTTATTATAGGTACTGTTTTTGAGTCTATATTGTGGCTTAGAAAATTACAAACTAAATGAAAAAATCTTTAGCTCTGGTTGCGTAGTTTTTCATTCATAAACAGAACAAAAAGTCATTAAGCACCTCTCCCTCAGGAACCATGATGGATTTGCCAGGGGTTTTGGCCTTTATAAGGCAAAATTTTTACTTGTATGCACACATGGTAGGAATTGCTCTGTCATATTATATGCCATTGATATTATGCAGTGCCCGGTATTGTAATGTGATGGGGGAATCTTTCAGCAGCTCATTTTGCTTTCTTTCTGAGCATTGGCATTAACTTTATCATGGTTTTGGAACCTTTTTAGTAGTTGGGGAAGTTGGTTTTCTATAAGGAATATAACAGAGTTTTGCTCCTCTACTTTTGGTTGGTTCATTGTACTGTTTTTGAGCCATTTATCCTAAAATGAATAATACGACATGATAGTAAAAAATATTTAACAAAAATAAATTGTAACAACGAAGTAAAAATATATTTGCTAAGTCTGGAAGCATCATGTCAACTGTTAGCCAAGAGAAATTAATCAGAACAGCTCTGCTAACCCAGAACTGTTTTGGGGGATTTCTGTACAAACTGTGATTATATTTGGGAAATTATGTGAGCCAACCACCTGGTAGGTCACTAGAAACCACCTTTTGAGGAACTCTGTTCTAATTCCTTTCACACCAGGCAGTCAGGGCTGATGGTTGTATGCTGTGAAAAGGAGTCATGGCTGTTCCTCTCATTGGAAAGAAGCAAGTATTATTGTAAATTAATATTAGTCATCGATTATTGTGTGCTTTTTACTTTTTATTTTTATTTTTTAATTAAAAAAAAAAGATTTATTTATTAAGAGAGAGAGAAAGAGGGAGGGAGCAAGCAAGCAGGTGGAGGGGCAGAGGGAGAGAATTTTTCGAGCAGGCTCCACACTGAGCACAGAGCCAGATCATGACCCAAGCTGAAACCAAGAGTTGAAACCAAGAGTTGAGCTGAAACCAAGAGTCGAATGCTTAACCAACTGAGCCACCCAGGTGCCCCTGAGTGCTTTTTATATGTAAAGTGCTATACAGTATGCTTTTGTGTATACACCATTTTATTTAATCCTTACACCAACTCTGCAAAGTAGAAATTACTTATTCCTGTTTATAAATTAGGAAACTGAAGGTCAGAGAGGGTAAGTAAATTATCAAGGTTATACCATCCAAGTTGTACAACAAAACATGTAGGTGAAACCGTATTACGAAAAGGACTTCTTAGTGTTTCAATAATAAAAACTCTGGATCTGGTTCAATATTAATGAGCCATATACTCGATTAAAGAGAATGATAAAATTCAAAGTTAAATACTTGATGACTGTTTTATACGTTAGATCTTACAGTAACCTTTCAGAGTTAGGTAACATTTACATAGTGGATAATTTTATCTGAGATGATTTCTTTATTGAATTTGAATATAGTTTGGAGCTTGTCTTTTAAGACCCAAAGACAGTAGTGATCTATTTTTGGGGGAGGGGGGAACTTTAGTAACAATATATATATATATATATTTTTTTT
>CM052898.1:82460004-82506918 GCA_028534135.1 Potos flavus | reverse complement strand
CTCTGTCTCAAAGCATCTACTTTAATCCTGGGGCTTTAGAAACATCTTCTTTACTTTAACTGTTGGTTTTAGGTGTCCATTTTCATCTTCTTCATAACTGGCACGGTCTCTTTTTTTGGCAAACTTTTTTCCAATTGTCCCCACTAAGGTCTCATATCTTCTGGCCATTTCTTCATCTGACACATCGAGCTCCACAGCTTCATCTTCAACTTCTTCCACTTTGCTCTTAGCGTTCATCTGGAGCATTAATTTCTCAACCTCAGGATTAAATCCTCTGAATGACATTCTTCCATAGAGAAGATCTTCACATAACAAGAAACTCTGCTCTTCTATTATGAAACACTCTTTTTCTTTAAGCTCTGGAAATCCAAATACCAATGCTCTTCACTAATGATTTTCTTTTCTTCCTCTTCTAGTTGTTTCTTGGTCTCCAAGTCCAGGCCCCTTTGCATGAACTTCATGCGCAGCAGATTCTTGGACAATTTCGTCTTGCGCTCGGCCGCCATATTGGCTCTTCCTCCAACAATATATATTTCGTTTAAATTTGTACTATTTTAATTTTGGCTGTGTTTTCCTCTTCAGGATATGATGGGAACTAGCTGTCTGTGCATTAGAGATTGCTTGTTGGGAAGTTGTAAAAGAGAGGAATTACTTGGGGCGCCTGGATGGCTCAGTGGGTTAAGGCCTCTGCCTTCGGCTTGGGTCGTGGTCTCAGGGTCCTGGGGTCGAGCCCCACATTGGGTTCTCTGCTCAGCGGGGAGCCTGCTTCCCCCTCTCTCTCTGCCTGCTTCTCTGCCTACTTGTGATCTCTCTCTCTCTCTCTCTCTGTCAAATAAATAAATCTTAAAAAAAAAAAAAGGAATTACTTAAGCAAGATAGGAGTTTTGTCTGTGCCTAGGTTTGCCACAGAAATCATTTGGTATATTAAGTATATGTGTTGTGGTTTTAAAAAATTGCTCTGAAAAAAATAAAAATAAAAAAATAAAAAAAAATAAAAAAATAAAAAATTGCTCTGCTTTCATGGACATTGAATTAAATCTGACTTATAATGAATAAACTTGTTTTACACAGGCAAGTATTTATAAATGTATTCTGTTTATATTGATGTTAAGTACTAAGAATATAAATCTGTAGTTTAATTAGTTAATTAAAAGTAGGTTCCATGTCCAATGTGGGGCTTGAACTAATGACTCTGAGATCAAGAGTCACATGCTTCTCTGACTGAGCCAGCCAGGCGCCCCATCTTGGAGGTATCTTTTACATAGACTTATGATGATTCAGATAAAATAGCAATCTTTACAAAATCAAGTTCTACTCTGTTCAGATTTTCAGTGCTTAGTATAATCCATACTGCCCTGTAAACAGATCAGTTGAGGGGCACCCGGGTGGCTCAGTGGGTTAAGCCTCTGCCTTCGGCTCAGGTCACGATCTCTCTCTCTGTCAAATAAATAAATAAAATCTTTAAAAAAAAAAAAAAACCAAATCAGTTGAGGCTGATTTGTTGTTTTTGAACGATGTGGATGTCAGAACTGAGGCCCATATGAATCAAGATCCCATCTTTTACTTGGTGTCTGATTGAAACCTGAATGTTTGAGATGGTAAAGATAGTGATCTTCAAAAGTGCACAGCCCCTTTCAGTGCTAATGTTTTTTTTTTTAAATATTTCATTTATTTATTTGAGAGAGAGAATGAGTGAAAGAGAGAGCACACAAGCAGGGGCAGAGGGAGAGGAAGGGGGAGAAGCAGCCTCCCCTGCTGAACGGGAAGCCCAACTTGGGGCTCAATCCCAGGACCTGAGGACTGTGACCTGAGCCAAAGACAAGACGCTTAACCACCCAGGCACCCCGGTGCTAATGGTTTCTTATGAACATTCACTTTTCTTCTAGCTATATCATCTAATAGGAAAGAAATGAATACTAGGTAAATACTATTGCATTTAATGTTTGTTTTAAGATTTTTAAAAATTTTTAAGTAATTTCCACACCCAGTGTAGGCCTCAAACTCAAAACCCTGAGATCAAGAGTCCCACGCTCCACCAAGAGAGCTAGCCAGGCACCACTATTGCATTTAATTTTTTAAAAAATTGTCTTTCAGTCTCTCTTAAAATTTCTTCCATAATTTTGCAGAGTAGTTTTTGGTTAAACTTGTTCATCTGTAAGTTTATGTTGGTTTCTGCTTATGATTTGATTTAAAAAAGTATAAAATCTAATGGCTCTTATGACATATTAACTAGGGAGACTGAGAGCGTTTAAATCCTTTCCTCTTTTTCTGCCAGTGAACAATTGACAAGATATAGGTTTGTAATTACAGTATAGGGGTTTTAGTTGAGCTAATTGTCATTGCTAAAGTTCCATGCCCTCTGATAGCTTCCTGGAAGAGTTATTTTCATAGTTGTTTCATGCTTGTCCTCAAGCTTTGATCATTACCTATATGTTCAAACAGAAGAGTGATGCAAGACTGGGGATCCTGTGGGGGCTAGTTAGCCCTGGGAAGGATACTTCTTTTAAAGGGAAAAGGAGGGGCACCTGGGTGGCTCAGTTAGTTAAGCCTCTGACTCTTGGTTTTGGCTCATGTCATGATCCCAGGCTCCTGAGATTGAGCCCTGCATCAGGCTCCCCACTGATCTGAAGATTTTCTTCTTCTCTCTCTGCCTCTGCTCCTGCTCACAGGCACGAGCATGTGCTCACTCTCTCTCTCTCTAAAATAAATAACCTCTAAAAAAGAGAAAAGAAGAAAAACAAAAAATAAGGGGAAAAAAGATTTAAAAGTATGCTAATTGCTTGGGAAAAATCTGACTTTGGTTCTGGTTCTGTTGCTTTGTCATCCTAGATAATTTCTCTGGGCTTTACTTATCTTTAAAATGAGAAGGGTTTGTAACGTTCTTTTTTTTTTAAGATTTATTTATTTATTTGAGAGAGAGCGAGTGTGCAGGGGGACGGGCAGAGGGAGAGAGAGAATCTCAAGCAGACTCCCTGCTGAGTGCAGAGCCTAATGCCCTTATGGGGCTGGATCCCATGACCCTGAGATATGACCTGAGCCAAAATCAAGAATTGGAGACTCAACCTGGAGGCACCTCAGGGTTTGTGACTTCTTTTTTTTTTTTAAGTTTTTATTTATTTATTTGAGAGAGACTGGGAGAGAGAGAGAGAACAAATGTGGGAGGGGCAACAGGAGGAGGAGAAGCAGGCTCCCCACTGAGCAGGGAACTTGACTCAGGGCTATCCCAGGACCCTGGGATCATGACCTGAGTCAACATAGTTGCTTAACTGACCAAGCCACTCAGGGGCCCTAGTGTTTGTAACTCTTAAGGCATCTGCCAACTGGAAACTCTTGAGTTAATTCTTAGGCTGGACTCGTGTATGGTGCTCCCTATGAAATAAGGGTGACAAAGGGAGATAGGAACCAGATATATTTTATATTTGAATATGTAGCAGTAATTTTTTTTTTCAAAATATCTCTACAAAAGATTTATCTGTTAGCATTTGGTTTGATACCTCATTTGTTTAGCAACCATGTCACAGTTTTAGTCTGACAAAGGACATGCTGTTTTAATAACAGCACAGCACATTTTGTAAGTATGCCCCCTCTCTCAGTACCTATGTACAGTGTTGTGTATGATATTCTGAAGAGCTACAAGTTATCCTGTGGGTTTAGTTTGACCACCCCATCTGTGAGTTTGTTTACTAAGAGTCATGAAAATTAAGACCTAGTCATACTGGCCTTATATTCCTCTGATTGTTAAAGGGACTAGAGTTTTCTTTACTTGAGCTTCTTTTACCCTTCAAGAATTAGCCAAAGACAACATAACCAAATATAAGAAACACCGTTGGTTTGCTAGTAGAAATGTATGATAAATTGTGTTCATTACTATTTTAAATACCTAGTGTAACTAGGTCTAGATAAAAACATTTCTGAGTTGGGGTGCCTGGGTGATTCATTTGGTCATAATCTCAGGGTCCTCATATTCAGCCCTGAGTTGGGCCCCTCGCTCAGCAGGGAGTCTGTTTGTCCCTCTCCCTCTCTTTCTGCCCCTCCCCCTGCTCATGCTCCTTCTCTCTCTCAAAAAATAAAATCTTAAAAAAAAAAAAAAAGACCATTTCTAGGTCACTACTACTTTCAGAAATAATAGGAACTGTCCTAGAGCAGCGGTTCTGAAAGTGGACAGTGTGACCTCCCTCCTATAAGATGTTTTTGAAATTTGCGATGGGCGTTTTTGTTGTATTGATACAATGACTGGGGAAGTGCTACTTAGTAGTAGGTAATGGATTACTAGACATCCTGCAATGCATAAGGCAGTCATCTACAACAAAAAATGTCTCATGTATGAGACAGTTTTTGAATTATCTTCCAGATAAGGTGAAAACTCTATTATTTAATCTGAGCTGAGATCTTAACCCTGTATTACATAAAAATGTAATAGAAAGTATTTTTTATGTGATTTCAAAATATTGATGTTGAAAGATGAATATTTAGAAAATCTGTGACACCAGTGAGTGGCATTTGTAATATTTGATCATCAGTACGACACATTTGGATTAGTCTGCATTTATAGTTGTCATATCCATGGTGATTCTATGTAGAGAGGCAAACCTGACTGCTTCATTAGCAGAGGTTTGGTCGTGTCCAAGTATTTACATATTGAGAGAAACTTTATTATTTTATTTCTCCTTTTATGTTACAGCTAGGGTATTACACAGGTTTATTTTGAAATTAGGTACATATATGTAATTTATATGAATAGTTTCATTTCAGATTTTTGAAGTGTTTGTATAATATTTGTTTAAAACGAGTATGGAATATGAGAGGATTGAAAACCATTCTTCTAGGTAATATTTGGCTTAAAATACTTGAAAACCTTGAGCATTGATCTAAATAAAAGTGCTTTTATTAAAGGGACAAAGTACAACCTACATGTTAGGCTGTAATTATGTACCATATGTCTACCTGAGTCGTTTTTGCTTTGTTTTTGTTTTTGTGTTTGTTTGTTTGTTTGTTTTAAGTAGGTTCTGTGCCCAACGTGGGGCTTGAACTCAAACCTTGAGATCGAGAGTTCCTTGCTCAGGACACCTCTTTGGCCCAGTTATAGAACATGCAGCTCTTGATCTCAGGGTCATGAGTTCAAGTCCCACATTGGGGTGGAGCCTATTTTAAGGGGAAAAAAAAAGTTCATGCTCTTCTGACTGAGTCAGCCAGGTGCCCCTCTACCTGAGAGTTTCTAAAGTATGACAACAGTCTAACTCAGTTATTAGCGAATTATTAATATGATAATATTATGGTAGAAATTAATGGACATGGTTGTAACCTTGCAATATTCCCTTTTGATAATTTACTCCTGGTTGAGGAAAACATTTCTAAGTCTTTCTTTTAAACATAATATTGCTTAACAAGCATCTTTATTATCTTGCTGAATCACTGGAATCTTTTTAAATCAGTTGACATTTGAAAGTGAGGATTTTACCCTTGAAATTGAAGATCAAGGAATGAATTTTGGAGATTGGTGTGCTGTTCCTTTAGGAAGTAAAGAGCATGATTAACTGTAAAGCTAAATGAGTAAACTTGCCTTTTCGATACATTTGAGATGGCACAAGATATATTTCATGTTCCTCTTCACATGAGAGGATGTATGGATTGGAGACACTGATATTAGGTGAAGCTTGATCCCATTGCAAGTGATAATGCAATTAGAATTCTGCATATTCGTTAATATTTTTCTGGTTTACTCTTTTATGGAAAGGTACATCTACAAAATATAGACAGATTTTGTAAAGCCATGTGCAAATAGACTTAAGTGATATCTGAATTAAATCATTTCAGTTTTTTAAATTTAATGAGTTCTAGGAAATCTATATGTGTATGGCATTTTATCTGTGTAATGGTAGGTATTACCATGACTTCGTCAGGATGTCATTTTGTGGGCTGTTTATGGAATTTCTTAGACTAGGCACCCAGAGACTACATTGAAGTCCACATAGTTAAATTTTTCCTCTTAGGCATGATTTAAATCACATTTTTAATTATATAGTACAATTGTTCCACTAAGTGACTTCCATAGAATTTGTCTCACTCATTCATTAATTCATTTAGCCATATGTAAATATTTACTGAGACCATAATATGTGTCAAAGCTGCAAATAAAGAGATGGGAATAATAGGAAGTTGGGAGCTGTTTGTAAGCAATGACCTTCAATGTAGCGTGCTCTTGCTTTGACATAGATATGCCCTGGTGCTTGGGTGCACAGGAGTTTCGGAAGGAGTCCAAGAGTCTAGAAGAGTAAGAGTTAAAACTAATGATATGGGGCATCTGGGTGGCTCAGTGGGTTAAGCCTTTGCCTTCGGCTCAGGTCATGGTCTCAGGGCCCTGGGATCGAGCCCTGCATCGGGCTCTCTGCTCAGCAGGGAGCCGGCTTCCCCCTCTCCCTCTCCCTGCCTCTCTGCCTACTTGTGATCTCTCTCTTTGTCAAATAAATAAATAAAATCTTAAAAAAAAACAACTAATGATGTACTGTATGTTGACAAACATAACATAATAAAAAATCATTAAAAAAATAGAAGAGTAAGAGTCGATCAGGAGATATATAGATAAGGACATCTTAGGGAGAGGGAATGATGGTTAAGGTAGGAGATAGGAGAGAGTATGGGATATGCTGGCAAGTATTAGTGGTTCAGGGTGGCAGGATTAAGGATAGGATATGTGAGAGTACTGAACAACAGATCTAGAAAGGAAAGAAGATAGGGGCCCATGAATTCATTCTTGTAATCCATTTATTTATAACTACTTCACCAAGAAATTCCTAAATCTACCATAGTGCTTTTTCCTCTAGTAGCCCCAGAAGTTCATAATTTTGTATCTGGGAGTTAATGCTGTAGAGTGGTGTGAGGTGCAGTCTCTGAAAAGATTGCTGTTTTGGGCTTCAGGTCTGAGGAAGCCTCAGGATTTCCAGCTGTCTGGTAAGGCTGAGATCTTAGAAGTTTTGTTTTTATAGTTTCATGCTCCTTTATTGCTATTGTTATTTATTAGGTGATTTAGTTTCAGTTGTGAGAGTCTTGCCAAAAATCCATGCTGAAGAAAGGAGGGGCATGTACAGGTTTATCGTGATTGTAATTGTGTGATAGATAGCTGATGTTTCATAAACCCTTCTCTATTTTATTTTATTTTTTTAAAATATTTTATTTATTTATTTGACACAGAGAGATCACAAGTAGACAGAGTGGCAGGCAGAGAGAGAGGGGGAAGCAGGTTCCCCGCTGAGCAGAGAGCCCGATGTGGGGCTCGATCCCAGGACCCTGAGATCATGACCTGAGCCGAAGGCAGAGGCTTTAACCCACTGAGCCACCCAGGCACCCCAACCCTTCTCTATTTTACATGCAAACTTTTGTTTTTCCTCTCTCAGCTTTTGTTGGAAATTCCTGATTCATGTCATACATGCTGTGACTTGGTATTCAGGAGCTGGCTTTCCCCCATCTTTGTGTGGTGGTGATGAAAGTAGGCAAAGCGTGGTCTTTATAATTTGGTGTAGCATATTTTCTTGAACACCTGCTATTTGCAAGGTTGAAAAGCAACTCTCCTAAAGACAGTCTCCAAAGGCTGTTCTGCAGTGATGTACCTAAAGCTATTTCAGGACCAGTGACTGTTAATGACATCTGTAGTAACTGTGTGTAGTTTTTTCATGTTTGTAAAAGTATCAGTTTAGGGCACCTGGGTGGCTCAGTCGGTTGAGTGTCTACCTTCGGCTCGGGTCGTGGTCCCAGGGTCCTGGGATTGAGTCCCATGTCAGGCTCTCTGCTCACTGGGGAAGCCTGCTTCTCCTCTCCCTATGCTTGCTACTCCCCCTGCTTGTGCTCTCTCTGTCATACAAATACAAATAAAAATAAATCTTTATAAAAGTATCAGTTTAGAGTGCTCAAGTTTAATGACTTCTCCATACACTATGGTAAGAGATAGTACTTTAAAAAGCATGGGGGAAAAAAAGCAAAAATAAAAGCATGGGTCAAGCCCTCAAGAAGCTTATAGTTAACATGTGGTTTAGTATGGTTAATAATAATATAATAATAAAGACTTTTTTTCTGATACTTTAATAGTTAGTATGCAGAGGGTTGTGTAGGGCTCACAGTCTACAGTTAGACCCAAGTTCAAATCCAGGACTGCCACTGGGTAGCTATGAGATATCAACCTCTTTAAGTTCCTCAAGGAGTAGTAATATTACCATAGGATGGTAGTAAGGATAAAATATAGAAATGCATGTAAAGAAGTTACTAGAATGCTGGCACAGATTAAGAACTCACCTTTAGCTGTTTTAGATTTTCTTATTCTGTGAGCTTTTTTTGAATTGTAGGAGTAGGGATAATAATGTTTTGTCTTAAAAACATTATACAATTACTAAATGGCTACTATGTGCTAATCACTTTTGGGGAAATGAAAGTAGTTTAAAACATATAACTCATAGCTCAAAAGAACTTAGGGCTTTTGAATTAAAAAAAAAAATTAGTAGCTGCAAATATTTATATTGGATTTACTAAGTTCCAGGCGTTCTTTCTTCAGTTTTTGTAACTATGTGCTCTAAGGTAGTTACTGTTGATTTCATCATTTCGCGGATAAGGGAACTTAGGGAGAAGATACGTGATTTGCCCAAGATCTTTCGGCCAGTGAGGGATGGAACTAGCTCTCACAAGTAAGCTGTTGGATTCTGAGACCACAGTCTTTCATCAGTGCATTGTCCTGCCTACAGAAACAAGACTGACACATGGGAAAGATTCAGGGCCTGTATAAGTGTCAGTGTAATGGGTCCATATTATAAGAGGGTGTAAGAGTTAGGAGAGAGGAACCAGTAAAGGCCGGAATATTCAGGGAGTGCAGTTTCTCGCATCCTTGCCAACACCTGTTTTTTCTTGTGTTGTTAACTTAGCCATTCTGACATTGTGAGATGGTATCTCATTGTGGTTTTGATTTGTATTTCCTTGATGATGAGTGATGTTGAGCATCTTTTCATGTGTCTATTAGCCATCTGAATGTCTTCTTTGGAAAAATGTCTTCATGTCTTCTGCACATTTCTGAACTGGGTTGTTTTCTGGGTGTTGAGTTTCATAAGTTCTTTGTAGATTTTGGGTACTTACCTTTTATCAAAATGTCATTTGCAAATACCTTCTCCCATTCTGTAACTGCCTTTTAGTTTTGTTGATTGTTTCCTTCACTGTGCAGAAGCTTTTTATCTTGATGAAGTCGTAATAGTTCATTTTTGCTTTTGTTTCCCTTGCCTCTGGTGATGTGTCTAGTAAGAAGTTGCTATGACCAATTTCAGAGAGGTTGCTGCCTATGTTCTCATGTAGGATTTTGATGGTTTCCTGTCTCACACTAAAGTCTTTAATCCATTTTGAATTTTTTTTGTGTGTTTGGTGTAAGAAAGTAGACCAGTTTCAGGGCACTTGGGTGGCTCAGTTGTTTTAAGTATCTGCCTTCAGCTCAGCTCATGATCTCAGGGTCCTGGGAGCGAGCCCATCGAGCCCCATGTAGGGCTCCCTGCTTACTAGGGTGTCTCCTTCCTCTTCCTCTGCTCTTTCCCTCTGCTCCTCTCCCCTCTCGTCCTCTCTCCCCATCTTTCTTCTGACATCCATTAGCATGATAGATGGTTCTCCATCTCCTCACTTTCAATCTGCAGGTGTCTTTAGGTCTAAAATGAGTTTCTTGTAGGCAGCATATAGACAGTTCTGTTTTTTTTCTTCCATCTATTAAGATCTCATTTTTAAGTAATCTCTACCCCAAATGTGGGGCTTGAACTCAGCCTCACGATTAAGAGTCACATTCTCCATTAACTGAGCCAGCCAGGCGCCCCACCAGCAGACCGTTATTATACTTCACAAATGCAACAGTATTTCCTTAAAATCATCTAATATTTAATTCATATTTAAATTTCCCAGTTTGTTTTAAAGATAGGTTTTTATAGCTGATTTGGTGAAATAAATGTTGGATTTGGCTGTCTCCACCCGCAACACGGAACTGAGGCAGGGCTTGATCTGAGAACTATGAGATCGTGACCTGTTCCAAAATGAAGAGTACTAGGCTTTAACCAACTAAGCCACCCACGTGCCCCTCCTAAGTGTTTATTTGTTAACAGTCCTTGCACTATTCTCTTTCCTTCTTGTTGATTAGCTTGTTTTGTTTTTGTTGATTACTTTTTTTTATTGATAATTCATTGGGGACTTGACTAATGCTTCCTTGAAGTCTTTAATTCCTTTCTCTATTTTCCTATTTCTTGTAAACTGATAAATAGTTCAGATTTAGAGTCTTGATTAAATTCAGGTACTTTTTTGTTTGTTTTTTAAAATCAACTATATCCTATAGTTTGTGGTTAGTACTTCTCTTGCATTACAGGAGGAGACATATGTCTGGATTATGCACAGGATTTAGATAGGGTCAACCTGATAATGTTCATTATAAAGTTCCTCATCATCCTTTCACTTTATTTTGTGAAGTTTTTTCAGCATCCATTAATTATGCACTATTGCCTAGATTCATTGTTTCATTAGAGGTTGCACAAAGGTGGTTTTCTAATTTTATCATTCTTTTTGTGTTTATGAACTAAAGTTGATCTAAAAATTAGGGAAAAAACCTTACCCTTATCAGTCATTTGGTTACCCTGAAATATTTGGTATAAGCTGGTCAAAACATGTTTGATTTGCTTCCCCATTATTTATCAATTTTCAAAATAGTGAGTTGGTCTTAATAGTCTCCAGTGGTGATCAGTAAATGATTTGTTTCTTTTTATTATTATTAATCACTCATTTGTATATATTTGATATGTTTCAACCCATGGATGTCATGAGTATTTCTGATGCTCAGAAATGCTTCAAGAAGGCTCTTGTCTCTTTTGATATGATACTTTCATTCTTTCAGTAATTTAAATCTTGATTTAATTAACTTCGGTGCCCATGTTCCTCCCACTATTATTGTTGGGCTTTCTTCAAAGAAGCTCTCAAGGAAGTCTTCAAGGCGCAGTTGAGGGGTGCATTTGTTGGAATAGGGGTTTGATTCCAGTAGTGTCAACATTTGTATGAACATAGTTCTAATAGCAGATTAATAACCTTTGTGGTACAAAGGCCTAGACAGTGCAGTATTAGGACAAGTAAAGGAAATTAGTCCAGAACCATAGCACAAAGGGCCTTGCCAGCTGGGTTGGGATTTGCTATTTTTAATTCTTAGGTGATGGGTCATGAGACTATAAGTTCATGACATTTTGTTTCTCACATGAGATTGATAATTTTTTTTTTTTTAAAGATTTATTCATTTGTTTTGGAGTAAGAGGGCATAACGGAGAGGGGGCAGTTTGAGGAAGAGGGAGAGAAGCTCAAGCAGACTCCTTGCTGAGCATGGGGCCTGACACAGGGCTTGACCTGATGACCCCAAGGTTATGATCTGAGTCGAAATCAAGGGTCAGACAGATGCTCAACTGACTAAGCCACTCAGGCGCCCAGATAGAAAATTGTATTTGAAAGAAGGCCTTCTTGACTGCTGTTTTCATTGGAGTTCGCAGAGAAGAACTCAGCCAAAGAAGCCAGTGTTATTTAAGTAAAATCTGGAATCACCTGTCGAATGGTTGTTAACTGAATTTCTTAGAAACCTCTGATCTTTAAATCTTTCATTTTTCATATGTGATATACTTTTGTTGAATTTGAGTCAGTGATGTGTGTGTGTGTGTGTGTATATATAATGCATGTAATAATAACTGAAAGTGATTTATTTCTGGTGGCTTAATCTTTAATTAGCCTTCTGTTATATTATTGGTTATATTGAAATCCAAAGACTAATTATGGATTGGTGGGCTTTAGCATATTTTATTATAAGATTTGGCTAATTTTCTGTTTCACTAAGTTTTACTTAATAATTTCTAGGTCCCCATGGTTATGAATGTGCTTCAATTTCATAATGCCTCCTGCTATGGCAGACATCCTTGACATCTGGGCAGTGGATTCACAGTTAGCATCTGATGGCTCCATACCTGTGGATTTCCTTTTGCCCACTGGGATTTATATTCAGTTGGAGGTTCCTCGGGAAGCTACCATTTCCTATATTAAACAGGTATGTTAATAGGTGGAATTTTTATAAATATAGCTTACTTACTATATCATTTAGGGGAAGATGTTATTCTATTATAGAAAATGTTATTAATGTAAATCATATGGTCAATTTGAGGGAAAATTAACCTTTAGGTCACTGTATTTTAAAGATTTTGATATATGCTTTGTCTTTTGTAGATGTATAAAAGGTAATTCTCACTCTCACTTTTAATCCATATATGATACCTGAATTAAGAAAAATTAACTTATGTTAGTTTGAAATGTTCATTCAGGTTTTTAAAGGAATTTGACATTGTCAAAGAAAGTTGTTTTTTTTTTGTCAAAGAAAGTTTTGAGTTAAAATCTTTTTAAGTACTATCTTTGAACTTGTCATACTTTTTCTGTATGTGATTTTTGGTTGGTTGTCTCTTCCCCTTTTCCTTCCTCCCCTTCCTACTTTTCATGATGATTGTGGGGAAGAAAAAGTTTTCCCCCAGTAGTGAATAGCATGCCCTCCTTTGGAAGCAAATTCTTTTTTTTTTAAGTTTTAATTTAAATTCCAGTTAGTTAACATACATTGTAATATTAGTTTCAGGTATACAATATAGTGATTCAACAATTGCAAGCCACACCCTGTACTCATCACTACAAGTGCACTCTGCACTCTTTAATCCCTATCACCTATTTCAGCCATCCCCCCAACCACTTCCCTTCTAGTAACCTTCAGTTTGGAAGCAACTTCTTTTATATAACAAAGCTTGCTTGTTTTGTTGGATTAATTTTTCACGTGAATTGATGAGTGGTATTGATTTGTGAGTACTATGAAATGTAGTAAGTTAAATTATTTTCCTAAAGTTTCTCTTTAATGTTTTCCAGATAGCTGAACCCATTATGAAAATCAGGGGATATGATTTTTTTTTTTTTTGGATATGATATTTTTAAGAAAAAATATTTATGATAAACCTTTTTATTTATTTTAAGATTTTATTTATTTATTTGACAGAGAGAGAGAGTACAGCAGGGGGAGCAGCAGGCAGAGGGAGAGGGAGAAGCAGGCTTACCGAGCAGGGAGCCCGATGTGGGACTCGATCCCAGGACCCCAGGATCATGACCTGAGCCGAAGGCAGACACTTAACCAACTGAGCCACCCAGGCGCCCGATAAACCCTTTTAAAGTTCTTGACTTTGGACAGCCTCTTAACTCTTTTCCAAGCTTCTTCATCTGGGAGACATGAGAATTCTGAAACTACATGACCTCTGAAGTAGAAAAAAAAAAATAGAAAATTATTTTAGGTATCCCAAGGTGCAGAGAGTACTTATTTTTATAGTCACCAGTGACAAGTATGGATGTCCGTGGGTGCACCTGAAGCTGGATTAAGCATTCATGCCCTCCATTCTATTAATTGTAAAACATACATAACAGGAAGTTTACTGTAAGAATAATTTTTTAGGTGCATAATTCTGTGGTATTAAGTACCTTCACAGTATTGCCTGACTGTCAGCCCTATACAGAAACACAAACTCTCTTCTCATTAAACAACAAACTTTCTTTTCCAAGTCCCTGGTAATCCCTATTCTAGTTTCTGTCTCTAGGACTTTGTCTATTCCAGCTATCTTATAAAAGTGGAATCAAGCAATAGTTGTCCTTTTGTGTCTGACTTATTTTACCTACCATAATATTTTCAAAGGTCATCCATATTGTAATATAAATCCAAATTTCATTCCTTTTTAAGACTTAGTAAAATTCCATTGTTTGGATATGCCACATTTTGTTTTTCCGTTCATCTCTTGATGGATATTTTGATTCTGTCGATCTTTTGGCTATTGTGAATAATGCTACTGTGAACATTGGTGTACAGGTATCTGTTTGAGTCCCTGCTTTCAATTTTTTTGGGTATATATCTGGAGGTGGAATTTTTATATCTTTTGGTAATTCTGTTTTAACTTTTTAAAGAACTGCAAAACTGTTTTCCACAGTGGCATTATCATTTTTCTTTCCCACCAGCAATACTCAGGAGTTCTAGTTTCTCCACATCCTGGCCAACACTTGTTATTTTCTGTTTTTGTTGTTTGTTTGTTTTTTATAACAACTATTTTTATAGCTTTGAAATGGTATCTTACTGCAGTTTTTAGTTGTATTTCCCTAATGACTAATGATGTCGAGCATCTTTTCATGTTCTTAATGGCCATTTGTAGAATTTTCTGTTTAAGACCATTGTACATTTTTTAATTCAATTGTTTGCTTCTTGTTGTTGAGTCATAGGAGTTCTTCATATATCCTGGATATTAATCTCTTATCAAATATATAATTTACATTTTCTCCCATTCTTTGGGTTGCCTTTTCATTCACAGTGGTGTCCTTTGATGTATAACATTTTTAAAATTTTGATGAAATCCAGTTTACCTATTTTTTCTTTTGTTGCCAGTATTGCTTTCTCCTGAATATAACTGAATCTGAGGATTAGTTATGATTTTTACTATAGGTCTGTTATTCTTAGCTCTCGAGTTTGTACTGGCTGCAGTTAAAAATTTGTAATCCACCTTGCCATTTGTATGGTGACCTTCTTTTACACGATTTCAATCAGGAAACTTGAGGGAAGATGACAAGAGATTGATTCTGCTTCTTCTGACAGGGCAATGTTAATGAAGATAATCCTGGTGAATAGAAAAGAATCCAGGAAAAATAATACAAATTTTGTAAGGGGGTGATGGTACATACTTTGAATTTTCTATTTTTTTCTAAAGAGAAGTTATTTATGTTCATAAGAATGGTAAATATGGACATCTTCATAGATACTTTTTAAAAAAATTGAAGTAGAGTTGACTTAAAATATTATATTACTTTCAGGTGTACAAACTAGTGATTCAGCGGTTATATACATTATGAAATGTTTACCATGATATGTAGAGTTACTGTCTTATTACCATACCAAGTTATTCCAATATTATTGACTGTATTCTTCCTGCTGTACTTTTCATCTCCATGATTTATTTATTTTATAACTGGTATTTTGACTTATTAATCCCCTTCATCTATTTCACCTTACCTCCCACCCTCCTCCCCTCTGGCAACTACCAGTTTGTTCTTTGTATTTATTAGTTTCTGTTTTTATTTGTTTTGTTTTTTAGATTCTACATGTAAGTGAAATCATATGGTGTTTTTCTTTCCCTGACTTATTTTACTTAGCATAAGACTAGGTTTTTTTTGATGTACTTATAAATGGCATTGTTTTCATTTCTTTATTGATGTATAGGAACAACAGGTTTTTGTATATTAATTTTGTATTCCACAACTTTATGGAATTATTTATTCTAATATTTTTTGTGGAATCTTTTTTTTTTTTTTTTAAAGATTTTATTTATTTATTTGTCAGAGAGAGAGAGAGCACAAGCAGGCAGAGTGGCAGGCAGAGGGAGAAGCAGGCTCCTCACCAAGCAAGGAGCCCGATGCGGGACTCGATCCCAGGACCCTGGGATCATGACCCGAGCCAAAGGCAGCTGCTTAACCAACTGAGCCACCCAGGCATCCCTATTTTTTGTGGAATCTTTAGGGTTTTTTATATATAGTATCATGTCTTCTGCAAATAGTGACAATTTTACTTCTTTAACAATTTGGATACTTTTTCTTTTTGTCTGATTGCTGTGACTGGGTCTTCTAGTACTATATGTTGAATAAAGGTGGTGAGAGTAGACATTTTTGTCTTGATCCTGATGTTAGAGCAACAGTTTTCAGCTTTCCACCATATGTATGATGTTAGCCATGGGTTTGTCATATATGGCTTTATTCTGTTGAAGTATGTTTTCTCTGTTCCCACCTTTTTGAGAGTTTTTATCGTGAACAAATTTGGATTTTGTCAAATGCTGTTTCTGTGTCTTCTGAGATGATTAGATGGTTTTTATCTTTCGCTGTAAATGGTGGTATAGCATGTTGATTGATTTGTGGATAATGAGCCATCTTTGCATCCCTGGAATATTTCCCACCTGATTGTGGTGAATGATCCTCTTAATGTCTTGTTGGATTTGCATTGCTAATATTTTGTTGAAGATTTTTGCACTTGTGTTCATTGGGGATACTAGTATGTAAGTTTCTTTTTTATAGTGTCTTTGTCTGGTTTCGGTATCAGAGTAATGCTGGCCTTGTAGAATGAATTTGGAAGCATTCCTTCCTCTTCTTTTTTTTTGGATGAGTTTGAAAAGGATTGAGGGGTGACTGGGTGGCTCAGTCAGTTAAGTTTCTAACTCTTAATTTGGCCTCAGTTCATGATCTCAGGGTTGTGAGGTCGGGCCCTGTGCTCAAGGCAGAGTCTGCTTGAGATTCTCTCTCTCCCTCTCCCTGTGCTTCTTTCCTCACTTGCATGCTTGTGTGTGCGTGCTTTCTCTATCAAATAAATAACTAAATGAAATCGTTGAAAAAAAGAAAAGAAAAGGATTGATATTCATTTTTTTTTTTTTTTTCTTTCCTGGAGAGGGAGAGAGGGGCAGGGGCAGAGGGCGAGAGAGAGAATCTTTAGCAGGCTCCGTACCTAGCAAGGAGCCTGTGGCAGGGTTCTATCTCAGGACCCTGAGATCATGACCTGAGCCGAAATCAAAAGTTGGATGCTTAACTGACTGAGCCACTCAGGCACCCTGATATTCATTCTTTTTTGAATGTTTGGTGGAATTCACCAATGCAGCCGTCTGGTTCTAGACTTTTTTTTTTTTTTAAGATTTCATTTATTTATTTGACAGAGAGAGAGTGAGAGAACACAAGCAGGGGACTGGCAGAGGGAGAGGGAGAAGCAGGCTCCCCGCTGAGCAGGGAGCCTGATAGGGAGGGAGTAGGAGGAGGTAAGGGGAGAGGGGGTGGCTCCTCAAGACCTAAGCCAAAGGCAGATGCTTAACTGACCTAGCCACCCACGTGCTCCTAGACTTTTTTTTTTGTTGAGAGTTCTTTTAAATGACTGATTCAGTTTCATTACTGGTAATCAGTCTATTCAGGGTATCTGCTTTTTTCTGATTCAGTCTTAGAAGATTATATATTTCCAGGAACTTATCTATTTCTTTTGGTTTTCCAGTTTGTCGGCATATAATTTTTTATAGTAGTCTCTTAAAATCTTTTGTATTTATGTGGTGTCAGTTGTAACTTCTCTTTCATTTCTGATTTTGAGTCCTCTCTCTTAATAAGTCTGGCAGATATTCACTTAATTTTGTTTCTGTAAGTGCATTTTTGTGCATTATACTATTACTTACAAAAATGGGTTAATACTGTATGTATTCCCTTGTAAGTTGGTATTTAAAAAAAAACCTTAATATGTCTTGGGCAACTTTCCATATTACTGTGTATTTTTTTTTATTTTTACAGATTTGTAATATTTTATAGTTGATTTAGCCAGTCCTTCATTGCTAAACATTTGGCTTGTCCTATGTTTTTGAGTTTTATAAAGAGTGCTGCAGTGAACATCCTGGTAGATGTACACTTGAACAAGTTTTTCTGTTCCAAAAAGTGTCTATTTTTTTCCTGCAGATGTTATGGAAGCAAGTTCACAATTACCCAATGTTTAACCTCCTTATGGAAATTGACTCCTATATGTTTGCATGTGTGAATCAAACTGCTGTATATGAGGAACTTGAAGATGAAACAAGAAGACTCTGTGATGTCAGACCTTTTCTTCCAGTTCTCAAATTAGTGACAAGAAGTTGTGACCCAGGGGAAAAATTAGACTCAAAAATTGGCGTCCTTATAGGAAAAGGTAACTTAAAAACTTATTGGTATGAATTCTTTACATATTTGTTGTCGTATGTATAAACATGTAGTAAGTATGATCAAAGACGTTGCTTTGTAGAGTGTGGCTGAAGGACCAATACTTATTTGTAAATTGATAACCAGTTTGAGATAAGATGAATGTAAAAATTGAGAGTAAGTGTTTATAAATTCCTGTAGCAATGTGATAATCCCTGGGACACTATGGTAATATGTTTTGTATATCTTTTTCTAGTGACTTATTTTTATTAGCCAAAGTATTGTTTTTTTGGCAGATTGGAAAGAAAAAAGTTGTCCCTTTGTCTCAGATAGTTTGAGAACACCTTTTCTGAGATACATCCTCCATTTCTTTTGAACTTCTCTACACTATACACACAATTTATATAAAACTGTCTATATCAAGACTTTAAGCTAATCAAAAAGTTTCTATAAATACCCACATTACTGACAAATTTTACTCCTTAACTAAAATTATCTTTAAGTAGAGATATTTTTCTAGGGAGTCAAGATATGTTATGTCCATATTATTATTATTATTATTTAAAGATTTTATTTATTTATTTGAGAGAGAGAATGAGAGAGAGAGAGCATGAGAGGGGAGAAGGTCAAAGGGAGAAGCAGACTCCCCATGGAGCTGGGAGCCCGATGTGGGACTTGATCCTGGGACTCCAGGATCATGACCTGAGCTGAAGGCAGTCATTTAACCAACTGAGCCACCCAGACACCCTGTCCGTATTATTCTTTGCAAATTAATTCCAGGGAGAATTGTGAGTAACAAAGAAAATATGGTAGAATCTCTCTTGCTATAATAATGTTAGGTATCACATGGGCCAATGGTATATCAATATCCTGCTTTAGACAAGATACTAGAATTAAGTACTATAGAGAGGTTTACTGCAGAGGAGACTTGAGGTTTATTTATTTTGAAGTAACAGTTTTGTGTTGTTGTTTTCAGTTTTATTTTATTTTTTAAGAGACTTGAAATTTAAAAACAAAACCAAACAACCCGCTGGAGGTTTTTGGATTTGGATTGGCCTCTTGTATTGACTAAATTCACTCTTATAAGATAATATAGTACCATCCCATTTAATATTATAAGTGTCTTCAAGATAACCTAGTATCATCCCCTCTAAGAACCACGTCCTGTAAGATTGCATTCTTTGATCTTGACCTATAATGATTCAGACTAACTTATGATTACAAGTGTAGGACTACATTCTTCCCTCTGAGTACTTAGAAGAAGAACAGAACTTTGTTGATTTACTGAATGACAGCCTAGTATGTATTTCTTTCTCTTTTCTTTTCTTTTTTTATTTTTAAGTATGCTCCATGCTGGACCTACCAATGCCAGGCTTGAACTCAACAACCCTGAGATCAAGACCTGAGCTTAGATCAGGAGTCAGATTCCTCATGGACTGGGCCACCCAGGTACCCAGACACCGTAGTATTTAAAAAGGTTTGATTACTTCAGAGGATAGCTAGTTTGCTTTAGGCAATAATTTTTTGCTCCTTCAATAAGTTTGTAATTATTTACCATACAAGATTCATTCATTCATTCATTCATGCTTCCCTTCCTTCCTACCTATCTACCTTCCTTCCTTTCTCTCTCTTTCTTTCTTTCTTTAATTTTTTTTTATTTTTAAGTAATCTCCACACCCTGTGTGGGGGCTTGAACTCACTACCCTGAGATCAAGAGTCACATGCTCCACTGACTTAGCCATCCAGGAGCCCCAACAATTTTCTTACGTATTAATGGCCTCATTAGAAAGCATTCCTTTCCATTTGCTAGGGCTCCAAAGATTTTTTTTGATAAATTTTAAATTCTCCATTCTCCATCACAGAAAGAGGTAACTTTTGTCAGGATATAGGTATCTTTTTGAGATGTACCATGTTTTCAAAACTTAGATCACTACACTATCTTCTAGTTGTGATCTTCAAAAAATATGGGCTCATTAGCCACTGTTATCTCCACATGAGGTTGGCAGATTTAGCAAATAAAAATACACTAGATGCAAATATTACATGGGATATACTTAATGATAAAAATCATTCATTGTTTATCTAATTCAAATAGAATTAGGCATGCTGTTTTTTGTTTTTGTTTTGTTTTTATTTGGCAACCCTGACTTTACCTTGCCACAGTGCAGGGGTCATACGTATGTAATACATAAACTGAATTTTTCTTTGTATAAGCAGTGTGAACATATTTCGTTCTGTATCATAAGGTTTATTATATAAAACCTTTTAATGCAGTGTGCCCTGCAATTTGAATGATCAAGATGCAAACTGTGTTTTAGATTAAACTGAACAGTTCATGGGTTACCTGGGTGGCTCAGTTGGTTAAGCATCTGCCTTTGGTTCAGGTCATGATCCCAGGGTTCTGGGATCAAGCCCCACATTGGCTCCCTGCTTAGTGGGGAGACTGCTTCTCCCTCTCTCACTGCAGCTCTCCATGCTTGTGCTCGCTTTCTCTCTCTGTCAAATAAATAAATAAATAAAATCTTAAAAAAAAATAAATTGAACAGTTTATAAACTCTTAACTATAAATTGTACTTTAGATTTTCAGCATAACTAGAAAACCTGATGTTAACACAGATTCAAGTGTTAACATGCATTTAGGAAGTTAAGTAAGTCTGTTTTAATATTTTGGAATGAATTTTCACTTTAAGTACCTAACAAGTCCGTTTTTGCAGTTGCTAATTTGTATGTGATGACTATAACCGGGGCTTGGTGAGGTCATGCCTCCTGGTAAAACAATAAACAATTATTTCAATTTAACTTCAGGAACGAGTTTGCTGCCTTCTCCTCCCCAAAGAAAACAATGGAACCTTTACAGATGTAACTGCCCTGGTGGGTCTAAAAATACCTTTTTCTGCATGATGATGTATCTGATCATTTTATTTTTTATGTTTATTATAAATAATTATTTACAGAGCTTCTGTTTGGCTTCTGATTATGCTCTGTAGTGAAAGTCACCCCTTCAAATACCCATTAAATCTTGATCAGAGGATTTTGTCAGCATCCTGGAAAAAAAAAATTTGAAAGCTCCCTTATTTTTTCCTTGACCTGTCTAAAGTTGTGGTATATTTTATTTTATTTTATTTTATTTTTTTTAAAGTTGTGGTATATTTTAAAGTGAAGGAAATATAGAGTCTGCAGGATTTTAACAATATCTTTAATATGAAGAAAGTATTCATGCAATACCTTTTTTTTTTCTTTTAAGATTTCATTTATTTGGCAGAGAGAGAGAGAGCGCACAAGCAAGGGAAGTGGCAGGCAAAGGGGGAGGGAGAAGCAGGCTCCCTATTGGGAGCCAGTCGTGGGGCTCAATCCCAGATCCCAGGACCCTGGGATCATGACCTGAGCCAAAGGCAGATGGGTAACTGACTGAGCCACCCAGGTGCCCCCACTCAATACATTTTTTTATGTGAAAAAATTAAATTTGGGGTACCTGGGTGCTTAGTCGGTTAAACATCTCACTATTCATCTCAGCTCAGATCTTGATCTCAGGGTCATGAGTTCAAGCCCCGAGCTGGACTCCATGCCAGACGGGATGCTTACTTGAAAAAAAAATTATATTTGACTGTAAGTGATACAATATACTTATCTTGAAATTTAGGGTTTGCTATCAAATTTTCTTACTAAAAGACATGTAGAAATTAAGTTTAAAATTAAATTACTTAACCGAACTGTTTTATTTATTTATTTTTTAAGTAATCTCTACATCCACCGTGGGGCTTGAACTCACAACCCGGAGATTAAAAGTTGCATGCTCTTCCGACTGAGCTAACCAGGCACCGCGCTAATTTCTTATTTTTAACAAAGTTTCTATTTTTAAGAAATCTTTGTTGTGGTTTCTAAAGTCAAGTTTTTATTTATTTATATGTGTTTGTTTGTTTATTAAAGCAGAGTCTCAGATCGGGATTCAGTGAGACTGAGATGAATTAAAGAAATCTGTACTTTTCAGTTGGTTCTAACAGTTACGAGAGCGGAGTTCCTTATTTACAATATATTGAAAAAATTACCAAAGCAGTAGCAATTGCAATTCAACAGTATATATTGAGTTTTTTTAATTGGGACTACAGCAGTGAGCTTGGGTCTTTGTCTGCTTGGAGCTCACAATGCTGTGGGAAATACGGATCAGTAAATAGACAATTAAAATACAGTGTGTAAACTGCTACATGTCAAAGAGGTAAAATCAACTGAGTGAGAGAGGGTTGGCCTTATAGAAGACAAACAACTAAACTGAGCCTTCAGTGCTGATGAGGAGTTGAGCAGGTAGAAGGACTTGGAAGAAGGATAATCGACTGGGAATGCCATGTGCGAAGAATGGCCTATTCAAGGAATAAAAGTAGTTGGTTATGGTTTGGGTAAAGGGACAACTAGGACAAGCAGGAAGATGGAGAGGCAACCAGCTTCAGAGTATGTGGAGCCATTCAGGCCATATTAAAAATTAGAGACTGATTCCTAAAAGCAGTTGGGAAGTATCGAAAGGATTTAAGTGGTGGAGTAACATGATAAGATTATATTTTATAAAGATTATTCACATTGTAAAATGGAGAATGAATCAGAGAGATTAAGACTGGGAATAGAGAAATTAGTGAAAACTGTTGTGGTAATCCAAGGGAGGGATGGCGATGGCCAGGATTAAATTAATGGCTGCAGGAAGTAGGAGAAGTAGACAGAGTTGAGGAACATTTAGAAAGTGGATTAGACATGACTTTTAGTAGATAAAGGGAGATAAAGAGTTTGATTTTTGTTAGATGTATTAGGTACTCATTTTTCTTTCCTTACCTGTAATACCTATGTCCGTGGGTAGAAGTAGTTTCAGCAGTGCTGGGGAAAAATCTCCAAAGTGTCTCAGCTACTCTGCATAAGTTACACTTCCTTCATAGCTGATTTAGAGTATGTATTTCCATTCCAGATCTAAATCTATCCAGGAAATCATAATGTACCCTCAAGATTTTAACTTTGCTGCGTTATGCAACTTAAACATTTTTATTTTTCTATATTTAATGCCACAATTGATTCTAATTATTTGTTTATTTATTAAAGATTTTCTTTTTTAAAGATTTTTTATTTTATTTATTTGATAGAGAGAGAGATCACAAGTAGGCAGAGAGACAGGCAGAGAGAGAATGGGAGGCAGGCTCCCTGCTGAGCAGAGAGCCTGACACGGGCGTCGATCCCAGGACCCTGAGATCATGACCTGAGTCGAAGGCAGAGGCTTTAACCCACTGAGCCACACAGCCGCCCCACATATTTATTAAAGATTTTTATTTGAGAGGGGAGGGGCAGAGCAAGAGGGAGAGTCTTTTTTTTTTTTTTTTAAGGTTTTTTATTCATTTGTGAGAGAGAGAGAGAGAGAGAGAGAGCACTGGGGGAGAGGCAGAGGGAGAAGAAGCAGACTCCCCACTGAGCTGTGAGCTGAACATGGGGCTCAGTCCCAGGATCTGGGGATCATGACCCAAGCTGAAGGCAGATGCTTAACCATCTGAGTCACCCAGGCACCCCAGGGAGAAAGAATTTTTTTTGTTTTGTTTTTTTTTTTTTTGAGGGGATAAAGAATCTTAAGGAGACTCTGTGCTGAGTGCAGAGACAGATGTGGGGCTCCATCTAATGACCCTGAGATCATGACCTCAGCCAAAACCAAGAGTTGGACCTTGACCGACTGAGCCCCCCAGGAACCTCTAAACAGCAATTTAAAAGAATGAAAAGTCTCCCCACTACATGCACAGTATTGATGTAGTTTTGGGGTGTTGCTGGGATTCGGAGCCCATGGAGCCCAAGGCCAAGAAAGAATTCTTAAGACATCTTCAGTGCAAAAAGTTGGTTTTATTAAAGCATGGGGAAGGGACCTGTGGGCAGAAAGATCTGCACTGGGTTCATGAGGTGTGGCCAGTTTGAATAATCTTTAAATTAAAATGTTTGCAAGTCTCACCTTTAAAAGTTAATGTATGTATAAAAATTTCTACATGTTCATTTATTGTAGATTTCAAGAATTATTTATTAAGATAATGATAAGCTTATGAAAAAGTTGCTATTTCATGGTAGAAGTCATAATTAAGTACAACAAAGAATAATTTTATGTGATTTTTGATTAATTGATATACTATAACTTGTTAAAATCACAGTGAATTGAAAGTTTAATCTATAAAATTTAAATTTACTGAGTTTTAAGTTAAGTAATAGTTTATATTTTAAGTTCATTAATTTACAAGTTTTCAGATTCTTAGTTTTTTTCAGATATATTAAATGTGTCTTACTTGGTTAGTAAAGAAAAACTGGATATTTTGTATGTGGTTTTAAAGTGTGTACTATTTCAGTGATTATCTTTATAAAGCTGGTACCCAACTACATTTCTTTAAAGATTTGAAGTTTATCGAAATCTTAATTATATGTTCGTCTTCTGTACATGAAATTTGGTATTTTTTCTGGATTTTTTTTATCTTTCATAATATTTTCCTGCCCAGTTTTGTATGTGTGATAAAAACCAAATATCCAAATATTTGGTTGAATATATTTTGTACTCTCTTGTATTATTATTAGCTGGTCAAAATGACACTTTAAAAAATTTTGTTTAGGTCTGCATGAATTTGATGCACTGAAGGATCCTGAAGTGAATGAATTCCGAATAAAAATGCGCAAATTCAGTGAGGAAAAGATTCAGTCGCTTGTGGGATTGTCTTGGATGGATTGGCTAAAGCAGACATATCCACCAGAACATGAACCATCAGTCCTCGAAAACTTAGAAGATAAACTTTATGGAGGAAAGCTCATTGTGGCTGTTCATTTTGAAAATTGTCAGGTAGTATTATGTTATTTTAAGAAATATATTGTAATAAATCTGTGATTTTTACCTGAATGCAGCACCAATCGTAGAGGAGATAGCTGGTAAATTTTGTTACAAAGAATATTTTTAAGTTTAAAGATGGAAGTAAATTTAGGATTACGTATAATAATCAAAAGTGACACATCTTTTGCACATGTATGGTTTTGTGATGCAGCGATATATTAGTCTAGATCAGGGTTGGAAAACTGCAGTTTTTGAATGGCATGTATGTATGTATGTATGTATTTAGAAATCAGTTTTATTTAACTTTATTTTTAAATTTTATTTAAAATCAATTAACATATAATGTATTACTAGTTTCTGGTTTTTATATTTTAAAGGGATGTAAAAAATCTCAAGAAATTTTTGAGAGATGGATGGAGAAAGGAAGAGAGAGGAGGGAAGGAAAGGGGAGGGAGGGCGGAGGAATGTGACACAGACTTATAGGTTGTCAGCAAAGCCTGGTTCTTTACAGAAAAAGATTGCCAACCCCAGTCTAGATAATGTTCTTTAGTGTAGATATTTTGTTTTCTCATTTGATTTTTCTGTTGTCTATAAAATGAAAGGTTTGATCAAATGATCTCTTTTTTCTCATATTCTTATATGTGCATTCCATGGTGATATGGAAATGAGAATTATATTGGAGTGTATTTACAGTTAATCCATACCTGAATGGTCACAGCTGTTTTACAAACCAGATTATGATACTGCTTTTGTATCTAGTGTGATTATTTTATCATCTAGGATCTAGCTTTAGAATTAGGGTAGGAGTTCAAGGTTATTTTGTGGTGTTCTTCAATTACTGTGATAACAACGACATAAACCATTTCAGTAGCCATTCTGTGTTGAGCACTTCACCATGCCAAGGACTATGAAAGGTATTTTTTTTATATATTCTCCACTTTTAAAACAACTATAAAATGTTATCATCCCCATTTTACAATGAAGAAAATGAAAGGGAGAGAAGTTTTTTTTCTTTTTTTTTCTTTCTCTTTCTATTCCTTTTATTTTTTATTTTTTATTTTTCCGGTGCCAGGGCTTATAGCTGGTCCATGGTAGAGGCAGGATTTTATCTAGGTGTTTCAGTTTTATTCAGTTCTGCCTCCTTTCCAACAATATGTTTCTAAATATTTGTAAGAACAAATGCAAAAGAAGGAAAGAGAGAGCCGGCCTTCTGGCATTTTATAAAGGAGATTTATCTAGGTTAAAAAAAAAATTTGTTGCTCTCTCCCGAGATATGTTGAGACTAAAGTTCAGTTTGAATCAAGATCTGAGTATTATAAAGTCTCAAGATCAAATTTAAAATACTATTTAGGGAATTCTGCAGTGTTAGAAGAGGTGGGATGGGGAATCTTACCACTGAAAGGTGACTAGAATTCAACTTGAAAACACTGGCTCAGGGCAATTTGCCCTTCTAGGTCAGTCTGCATTTCATTACATATGGGTCAGATCTCTTCTGGATGTACATATTTTAATATAATCATCATTGTAACAAAGTATATGTGAAAATAAATGTTTCGAAATGAGAAAAGAAATGGAGATATTGTGAAATCTTACTGGATTCCAAGCATTCATAGAATTTTTTCCCAAATTCTTTTATTTACTTTTAGTTTTTTAAAAAAGTTATTTTATAGATTTTATTTATTTATTTATTTGACACAGAGAGAGATCACAAGTAGGCAGAGAGGCTGGCAGAGAGAGAGGAGGAAGCAGGCTCCCTGCTGAGCAGAGAGCCCGATGCGGTACTCGATCCCAGGACCCTGAGATCATGACCTGAGCCGAAGGTAGAGGTTTAACCCACTGAGCCACCCAGGTGCCCCTAAAAAAGTTATTTTAATT
The DNA here is from genome assembly GCA_028534135.1 of Potos flavus. Taxonomy (NCBI): domain Eukaryota; kingdom Metazoa; phylum Chordata; class Mammalia; order Carnivora; family Procyonidae; genus Potos; species Potos flavus. The sequence goes on along the minus strand of CM052898.1, from coordinate 82,480,460 downwards.
ACCTAGTTGTCAGCATGACGAGTGCACTGCTTAAACCCTGTCACCTATTTCACCCATCTGCCTACCTATCTCCCCTCTGGTAAGCATCAATTTGTTCTCTGTAGTTAAGATTTCCTTTCTTGGTTTGTCTCTCTCTCTCTCTGGTTTCTTTGGGTCTAAAATGAGTGTCTTATAGGCAGCATATAGATGGGTCCTGTTTTTTTATCCACTCTGTCACCCTATGTCTTTTGATTAGAGTGTTTAGTCCATTTACATTCAATGTACTTATTGATATATATGTATTTATTGCCATCTTTTTACTTGCTTTGTGGTTGTTACTGAAGATTTTCTCTGGGGTGCCTGGGTGGCTCAATGGGTTGATGCCTCTGCCTTCGGCTCAGGTCATGATCTCGGAGTCCTGGAATCGAGCCCCGCATCGGGCTCTCTGCTCGGCGGGGAGCCTGCTTCCCCCTCTCTCTCTGCCTGCCTCTCTGCCTACTTGTGATCTCTCTCCTCTCTGTCAAATAAATAAATAAAATCTTAAAAAAAAAAAAGTTTAAAAAAAAATGAAGATTTTCTCTGATCCTTTCTTGTCTTTCTCTCTTTCATGGTTTGCTGGTTTTCTTTAGTGATACAATTGGATTTCTTTCTCTTTCTTCTTTGCATATTTATTAGTGGTTTTTTATTTGTCTTACCATTAGTTTTGTATATAACCACTTCTGCATATGGCAGTCTATATTAAGTTGATGGTTGTTTAGGTTTGAACCCATTCTTTACTATTCTCCTTCCCATGTTTTAGGTATATGTTACCATATTTTGTATCCTTTTGTGAGTTCCTTCACTGATATTTTACAAAAATATTCATTACTGTTTTTGTGTTTCCTACCTTCATACTTTCACTTTTGGTCTTTCCTTTCTACTGAAAGAGTCGTCTTTCAGTATGAAAGTACTGGTTACATTGGCTTAATGGTTAGGAACTCCTTTAGTTTTTCTTTGTCTGAGAATCTCTTTATCTCTCCTTTTGTTCTGAGTGATAGCCTTGCTGGATAGAGTATTTTTTACTGCAGGTTTTTCCCATTCAGCACTTTGAATATATCATTCCACTCCTTTTGGCTTGCAAAGTTTCTGCTGAAAAATTGGCTCATAGCCTTATGGGGTTTCTTTCATATGTAACTGTATTCTTTTGTCTTTCTGCCTTTTTTTTTTTTTTTTAAAGATTTTATTTATTTATTTGACAGAGAGAGACATAGCAAGAGAGGGAACACAAGCAGGGGGAGTGGGAGAAGGAGAAGCGGGCTTCTTGCTGAGCAGGGAGCCCAATGCAGGGCTTGATCCCAGGATCCTGGGGTCATGACCTGAGCTGAAGGCAGACTTAACAACTGAGCTACCCAGGCGCCCCATCTTTCTGCTCTTAATATTTTTTATTTATTCCTATATTTTGCCATTTTAATTGTAGTATATCTTTGTGTGGGTCTGCTTTTGTTGATTTTATTGGGAGTCTCTGTGCCTTCTTCATCTGGGTATGTTCCCTTCCCCAAATTAGGGAAGTTTTCAGCTATTATTTCTTCAAATAAATTCTCTACCCCTTTTCTTTGTCTTCTTATTCTGGACTCCCATAATGTAAATGTTACTACTTTTGATGGAATTATTGTGTTCCAGAAGTCCTTATTGTTTTGTACTTGTTCCCTAAGTACATTTTTCTCTCCTGTTATTTATTTTATTATTTTTTTAAGATTTTATTTATTTATTTGACAGAGAGAGAGCCATCACAAGTAGGCAGAGAGAGAGGGGGAAGCAGGCTCCCTGCTGAGCAGAGAGCCCGATGCAGGGCTCAATCCCAGGACCCTGAGATCATGACCTGAGCCAAAGGCAGAGGCTTTAACCCACTGAGCCACCCAGGTGCCCCTCTCCTGTTATCTTGATTACTTTCTATTACTCTTGTTCTAGGTTATTAATTCATTCCTTTACTTCTTCCAGCCTACTGTTCATTCCATCAAATATGTTTCTTATTTTGTTTATTGAGCCTTTGATCTCTGCTATGTTTTCTTATTCTCTGTGTTAATGGTCTCACTGATGTCCTCTACTCTTTTCTAAAGTCTGGTTAGTATCCTTATGATCATTGCTTTAAATTCTCCATTAGGCATGTTACTTACATTTGTTTTGCTTATATCTCTGGCCTTGGCCTTGGTCTTTTCTTTCATTTGGGACAAATCCCTGTCTTCTCATTTTGTCTAAGTCTCTGTGCCTGTTTCTCCATGTGTTAAGAAAGTCAGCTACATCTTCTGTTCTTGTGAGTAATGGCGTTATGCAGAAGAGGTCCTGTAGTGCTCTGCAGTGTAGTGTTCCCTGTTCGTCACAGCCTAGTGCTTCCAGTAGCATCTCAGTTGTGTGCTGAGTGTTTTCTGCTATTGTACCCTGGCTACTTTCTCCTTCAGGTCAGTAGTCTGCAGAGGCTCTCTTTGCCTGTTGTGGGCAGTGTTTGGTCCCTGGCTTGAATGTGGTGCATTTTAACTAGATGTGTTCTGGTCTGCTTATGAAATGAGATCTGTTTCAATTGCCACCGGAACCAAGGCCTCGCAAAACTCCTGAGTCAGGAGATATGGTGCTGTCAGGGGTTTGGGCTGGTCCTCTGGGTGAGGAGGCGTGCTGTGGTGGGACTGAGGCAAGCATGACTGGGAAGGATGGATCCACAAGAGTGTGAGGGGCAGGGCTTGGTGTAAGCAAGTTACATGTGAGTGCTAGTGCTGTGTTCATTCCCTCAGGTGTCTCTGTGTTTATGCTGAGGGATAGGGAAGAGAAATGGCACCTGGCAGTTCCTTTTTTCCCCCCATGGGGTTTCTCTGTGAGGGCTGCCTCTCTGGAACTCCTGCCACTCCTGCAGAGTTGAGCAAATAGCTTCCCCACTGTGCACATAGGCACTTTAAAGATCTCTGTTTCCATGCTGTATTTCCTTGGGCTATTTGTTCCACCTTGTTTCTAAGAGTAGCCCCCATGCCTCCGGGCTCTCCCTGAGCCAAGCCCACTGACTTTAGAATTACAGACTTAAAGCCCCACTGGTTGGTTGCAGGAACTTGTGAAATCAGGCCCTCTTACTTTTCTTGCTGGTTGCTATGTGGACTTCTTTTCCCCAGGGGCTCCTCTGTGTACTAGTTTGTCTATTGTTCTTCTGTGCTCTAGCTCCCTCTGAAATGCAGAGGCCATGATCTGTTTCTCTCCTAAGCTTTACCTCTGCAATTCCCTCCTTCTGTATGGCTTCTTTTCTACCTTTAGTCGTGGAGTTTGTTCTTCCAGTCTTCAGATTCATTGCTGAGGTATTTAATTTAGGAGGATTTAATAGCTATCTGTTGTATTCATGGGACTAGGTGATCTTCTTTTCCTGTTCTGCTGTCATCTTCCCCTCCAACAGTCATAGACTTTAATGCTGAAAGTAGTTTTAAGATCATCTAGTCAGATTCTTTATATAATATAATAAATCTTTTCACCATCCCTTATATAGTGTAGTGTCTCTGACCAAATACATTCAGTACTCGAGGAAGTATTCAGCCTTCAGAAATAGCATGTTTTCACTTTCGGCAAGCACATATTTAAATTTTGACATAAAATGTATTTAAAAATTCAAACTAGCCTTTTATGACTTCTGCCCATGTGGTTGTCCTTTCTCATTTTGGATAAGTATCCATTCGATCTTCCCTTCATTATACGTGTCAAATATTCAGATAGTTGAGATACAGCTATCATAACTCTCCTTAGTTTATTTTTCTTTTAGCTGAACATTTCCTTGGTGATTAAAGAAAAAGTTCCTAATTTTGTATTGAATAGACTAGTAAAGTTATTAAGTTATTAAAGAAATTTGGAAAGACACATTAGAGTTTATCACTCTTTGTTTAGGCAACGAAAACCATTTTAAAAAACCCAAATTTGGTGCCTGGCTGGCTCAGTTGGTAGAGCATGCAACTCTTGATCTCAGCGTTGTGAGTTCGAGCTTCACATTGGGTGTAGAAATTACTTACAAATAATATCTTTAAAAATAAATAAAAATAAAACCCCAAATTCATAATTTATTACCAGTACTATTTTATAAGTGAATAAATATTTCACCAACAAAAAATAAGAGTGATATCAGAATAAAGGATGGTTAGCGTACTGATCCCTCATACGTGCATTTTTTTGCCCTTCCAACTTCTATAAAATATTCATTTTGCCATTTCATCAGTACTGCTAATGACCAACATTAGGGAGCAGTATGTAGGAACACTAAACATGAGATGAACTATAACAAATTACTTGTATAGGTTAAAAAATGGTTTTACAGGATAATTAGGGGACAATATAGACAGTAGTTTCTATGAAAAATAGGAAATTTTAGATGACCACATCTTCAGTATCATCCAGCATAGTTCAGGGCTCCTGAGAAGCAAGATAAATATAATCATGGAACTGTCATGTTTCAGTTTTAAAGAACATTAGTCCCAGCAGCCAGACCACGGAGGCATTATTTTTAATTCCAAGAGTCATAATTTGTTAAGGATACCAGTAAACCTGAGCATCACTTTAAAACCTGTGTTTCTTTAACCTCAGTCAGCATAAGTTGTATGAAATAATTGCATCAATTAAGGGAGAAGGGCACATGGCATTTGAAATAGTCTCCTGTGTGTTAGGGAAGAGGGCGGATTGTGGAGAAGGTAGAAGGAGGTAGAGACTATATTTTTGGGGAATTTTAGAGAATATATCAGAAGCATGTGCAGAAATGTGAGAAACACTGAAGCACATACAGTAAAACTATAAAGAATAATTATTTCTTCACCTGTGTAGACATTATCTGAATAAGCACAGTTGTCACAAACGAACTGTATCCCTTAGTCACAAACGAACTGTATCCCTTCCTCCTAAACAGGAGTTTTTGTTCCACCTATATGCCCACTGTCTTCGTTGGGTAGTCTCTCATGTAGCTGTTTGTAAGCATTGAGCAATACAATGCAAGTGACTCCTCAGAAAAATCACAAGTCTTTTAAAGGTGCAATATTTTGTGAAGTATTTAAAAGAGATGTTGGAAAATTGCTTGGTACAGGAGAAACCAGTTGAGTTCTGACCAAGTCAGCCTAATTAACAGTTTATGTGAAGAAAATTAACACGGGTAATGAGACACACCAGTAGTTCTTCAGAAGACTTGAACGTAATCATCATGAGATTACGATTGGTCTTTAAAGGAAAGTTTCAAGCCCTTGGTACTATATACAGATCCATTATACAAATGTACAGTTAACCCTTGACAATGCGAGGGTTATGGGTATCAGCCCCTTCACATTCAAAAATCCACAGATAACTTTTGACCCCCACAAAACTTACTACTAATAGCCTCCTTTTGATTGTCTTACTGATAACATAAATAGTTGATTAACACATATTTGTTATATGTGTTGTACACTGTATTTTTATAGTAAAGTAAGCTAAGGGGAAGAAAATGTTATTAAAGTCATAAGGAAGACAAAATACATTTACAGTATTATACTGTATTTATAAAAAAATCCACATGATTAAGTGGACCTACGAAGTTCAAACCCATGTTGCTCAAGTGTCAATTGTATCTCCATGGTCTCAGGTGCATCTCTCTCAGAACTGAAGATAAGGAATGTCTTTTCACATATTTATGAAACATTCATATTTCTGTTGTGTTTGTTTTTTGTCTATTTTAGAACTGTCGTGTGTGTCTAACTGATTTGTATAAGTTCTTGGTTATCATTCATGTATGTTGGGAATGTTGGGAATGTGTTCTCCCTGTGTGTGGCTTGTCTTTTTATTGTTTTGCTAATTTTATTTTACTTGCTTTTATCCTCAAATTCTAGTCAGTGTTCAGATTTTCTCAATTGTCGTGTTATATACATATATACACACATTTCAAGTTCAACATTGCTTTGTATGAAATAACATCAGTTTATGTATTTCTGTTAGATGTGTACCTAGAAATAGAATTGGTGAGTCATGGGTGTATGGGTGTAATTGTTTTTTAATATATACTGCCAAACAGTTTTTCTTTTTCTTTCTTTTTTTTTAAAAAAAGATTTATTTCTTTTGAAATAGAGAAAGAGAGTAAGTGAGCACGCTTGCGCAAGCGGGAGGGGCATAGGGAGAGGGAGAGAGAATCCCAAGCAGACTCCAGGCTGAGTGCAGGGACTAGATGTGGAGCTCAATCTCCTGACCTTGAAATCCCAACCTGAACTGAAACTGAGAGTTGGTTGCTTAACCAACTGCGCCCCCTGAGGTGCCCCCCAAACAGTTTTTCCAATTACATTCCTACCAGAAATATTTTGAGAGTTTAGTTTCTTCACATCCTTGCTAACACTTGATATTGTCAAATTTAAAAAATGTTGTAAAATTTGCAATGTTCATTTTCATGAGTTTTTAATTTCACTTAATATGTTTTATTTCTTGGAGTTCTCTTTGATTCTTCTTCAAATTTTTTGCTCTTTATTCATTTTCAAACTACTTTTAATTCTTGACACACATTAACTAAACTCGTTTTATTTTCTGAGTATTACTTGTAATAGCTGCAGTTTTTCAAGCCCAGTTCTGATTTCTGGTCTTTTCTGTAGGTTCTTGCTATCCGATAATGAGTGTGTCCTCTAGTTGTGTATTTCTAGAAAGTGTATTTATGAAACAGTAAATGGGAATCATAGAATAATTTTATGATATATTAAGGAGCTTAAGACCTTATTATTCAGACCTGTGCTGTTTAAATACAGTAGCCACTAGCCACATTTGTACATTAAATTTGAATTTAAATTAAGTAAAATTAAAATTCAGTTCTTCACACTAGCCACACGTCAAGCTTCTTGAGAACCATGTGGCTAAGAGGCTGTTGTATTGGACAGCATAGAATAGACTATATCCATTTTTAAAGAGTTTTATTGGGTAGCACTGCTTTAGACAGTTATGACCATTTGTATTATGTTAAAAAAGTATCGTGTCTCTTTGTGATTCTCTTTTTAAAAGTAGATTACTTTCTAAGGTAGATGAAAGTTTTGAGGTGGATAGTGAAAGGAAATTAAATAAGAAGCTATATTGCTTTTTAGGAGAAAGATGAAGAATTGCTGAAGTAGAAGAGTGTTATTGGAGATGGAGAGGAAGTGACAGTTGACAGCCCAAGGATATGAGATCATTGGTATCCTACTGGGAAGTGAGTTAGGGGAGGAAAGTGGAGTCATGTGACTTTTCAAATGACTGTGGATCCTGGCTCATATACTTTGATGCATATAGCACCAACTCCTATAGAACATTAGGAAAAAAGGGTAAAAATACTAGAGAAAATAGATTGGAACACCAGTAAGTTTAGGTTTAAAAAGTTGAAATTTGAGACACCTGCGTGGCTCAGTCGTTAGGTGTCTGCCTTCGGCTCAAATCATGATCCCAAGGTCCGGGGATCAAGCCCTGTGTTGGGCTCCCTGCTCGGCGGGAAGCCTTCTTCTCCCTCTCCCACTCCCCCTGCTTGTGTTCCCTCTCTCACTGTCTCTCTCTCTGTCAAATAAATAAATAAAATCTTTTTTAAAAAGTTGAAATTTGAAGTATCTTGTGGAAAAGGGAGGTGACTTAACTTGGTGGAAATACTGCAGAAGCAATCTCCAGTCAGTACAGAGAATTTTCTAACAATCACAGTTGTGTAGAGTAGCTGTTGGCTGCTTCAGGAGATAGTGAATTTTCTTAAATCCTTGGTATGTGATCATATGGTGGGAAATTACTTTGCTAGATTATGAGAAGTTGCAGATGTTATTAAGTAATCTTTAATATATATATTTGGGATTTATGATGAGCAGATTTGATTCATGAAAGCTTCATTAATGAAACTAATGAAAGATTTCATTAGTGAAAGCTTCTTTCTTTTTACATGTTTATAAAATTGGACTGAATTGTTCATTCGTAATTTAATTGGTGTATAGATCTCTTCTTATTAGTGACAACATAAAATTCTTAGTATGGACTACATTTGAACAACTACAGGTTTTTTGGGACCTTTTTAAAAGAAAGATATTAAAAAATATAAAGAAAGATATTCACTGAGAAATGTATTTGATAAACTCTGGTAAATTTTAGTTAAATATACACTTCAGTTAAATATGAATCTTATCTATGGGATCTGTAGCACTTTGTAGTATAAGATGACTTGCAAATTATCAGAAATCTTAACAAATTTGTTGTGGACATATATTTAGAAAATAGGAAAATGTACTAGAATGTTAAATGTAAAGGATATACATATGTAACATACATATATGTACATATTATGTATGGCTATAGACAATGTAGTAATAAGTATAAATGTAAAGAGAATATTTTCAGCACAAATATAAAATTGCTCCTTTTTTCTACTCCCCTTTTTAGGATGTGTTTAGCTTTCAAATATCTCCTAATATGAATCCTATCAAAATAAATGAACTGGCAATCCAAAAACGTTTGACTATTCATGGGAAAGAAGATGAAATTAGTCCTTATGACTATGTGTTGCAAGTCAGCGGGAGAGTAGAGTATGTGTTTGGTGATCAGCCACTTATTCAGTTCCAGGTATGTGTATTAACTATCACTTTTCCAGAGATATGTGTGAGTGTGTGTATTTAACAACTTAAATTTCTGATAAAAATATATTGTTATAGTTAAGTATTTAGAACCTACAGAAAATTATACAGAATTAAATAATAGATATTCATTGGGGCACCTGGGTGGCTCAGTGGGTTGGGCCTCTGCCTTTGGCTCGGGTCATGATCTCGGGGTCCTGGGGTCGAGCCCTGCTTTGGGCTCTCTGCTCGGCAGGGAGCCTGCTTCCCCCTCTCCCTCTGCCTACTTGTGATCTCTTTCTCTCTGTCAAATGAGTAAGTGAAATCTTAAAAAGAAAAAATAGATATTCATAATCCTATCCACCTCTGAGGTAACCATTGTTAAAATTTTGGCATGTTTTTGTTGTTTACTTGCAGTTATATATATATTTTTGGTATAATGATTATATTAATGTATGTATCGAAATGTTTCCTTTCTACTCTTTTGGTTGTTTCAGTGTTATTTCCTGTGGCATAATGAAATTTTTTTTTTTTAAGATTTTATTTATTTGCAAGAGAGAGAGGGCACTAATGGGGGTGGGCAGAGGGAGTTGGAGAGGCAGACTCCATGCTGAGCAGGGAGCCTGATGTGGGGCTCCATCCCAGGACCCCGGGATCATGACCTGAGCTGAAGGCAGATGCTTGACTGACTGAGCTACCCAGGCACCCCAGCATAATGAATTATTAATAAAATTTGCTGTAGCTGCCTACTGTTTTATCATGTAAACATAATAATTAGGTAGGAAATATTCTGGTGGAAATAAAATACAAGATTTTTTTTTTTTTTTTAAGATTTTATTTATTTATGTGTCAGAGAGAGAGCGAGAGAGAGATCACAAGTAGGCGGAGAGGCAGGCAGAGGCAGAGGGAGAAGCAGGCTCCCTGCCGAGCAAGGAGCCCAATGTGGGGCTCGATCCCAGGACCCTGGGATCATGACCTGAGCCGAAGGCAGCCGCTCAACCAACTGAGCCACCCAGGCATCCCAAAATACAAGATTTTTTGATTAAATGGTCACTAATTGTTTAAAAACTTATTTGTGATTATCAGTTAACAAGGTTTTATAAATTCTCTTTTTTTTTTTTTTTTTAAGATTTCATTTATTTATTTGACAGAGAGATCACAAGGCAGAGAGGCAGGCAGAGAGAGAGGGGGAAGCAGGCTCCCTGCTGAGCAGAGAGCCCAATGTGGGGCTCGATCCCAGGACCCTGAGATCATGACCTGAGCTGAAGGTAGAGGCTTTAACCCACTGAGCCACCCAGGCACCCCTAAATTCTCATCTTGAATTAGAAAACTTTTCAGTTTCAGTCTAACATTTATAGGTATAATTGCCTTTCCCTCTGTTTTTTGTTACTTCCATATATGGTAGGAATTTTGAAAGCATTAGGTCTGACCATCCTCAAAAGCTTTCCTCCATCTTTGACATACCTATTTCCATGCAATCATGGGTTCCTTGAATATAGTGCCTCAGATTGTTTTTGGAGTGAAGTGGAGTTTAAATAAGGTAAATGAGGGGTGCTTGGGTGGCTCAGTTGGTTAAATGGCTGCCTTTGGCTCAGGTCATGATCCTAGGGTCCTGGGATCCAGCCCTGCATCGGGCTACCTGCTCGGTGGGTTGCCTGCTTCTCCTTCTCCTCTGCTTGTGTGTGCTCTCTCTCTCTGTCTCTGTCAAATAAATAAATAAAATCTTAAATAAATAAATAAATAAATTTGCAGTGCAACACCCCTCCCCCACCATGGGTGTGCTATTTATCAGATAGGATCCTGGCTTTGCCTTCCAGAAACTTTTTTTTTTTTTTCCTTCAAGAAACTTAAGGATATTTTTGTTGAAATTACATTTGGAGACTAAAAAATGGTCAGTACAGGGGCTCCTGGGTGGCTCAGTGGGTTAAAGCCTCTGCCTTTGGCTCAGGTCATGATCTCAGGGTCCTGGGATTGAGCCCCACATCGGGCTCTCTGCTCAGTGGGGAGCCTGCTTCCCCCTCTCTCTCTGCCTGCCTCTCTGCCTGCTTGTGATCTCTCTCTCTGTGTCAAATAAATAAATAAAATCTTTAAAAAAATAAAAAATGGTCATTACATAAAGAATAAAGGCTAAATGCCAAGTTAGAGGTAAATAGTAATAGAATTTTAGAAAAATATGTGATTACTCTTACTTGTGATTTTTATTGTTTTGTTTTAAAGAGGGATAGAGGCATGCCAAATATTAAGTGATGGCTGAGAAAAAGGAGCTGTGATTTTAGGGTGGCTCAGTCATTAAGCACCTTTGGCTCATGTCATGATCCTGGGGTTCTGGGATCGAGCCCCATGTTGGGCTCCCTGCTCAGCGGGGAGCCTGATTCTCTCTCTCCCTCTGTTGCTCCCCCTTATGCTCTCTCTGTCTCTCTCAAATAAATAAATAAAATCTTTAAAAAAAAGTATCTAGTTCTTAGGTACACTTAGGTGTTCAATTAATGGTAGCTATTTTATGTTGTGATTTTAATTTCTCATACTCTTGACATTAGTTGTTAAGATATATTTTTGTAGTACATTGGTATAGTGGTGTTCATTTAATATTATTCTTCTGTCAATTTAAGTATTTGCTTGAAAATCTTTACCTTATTCTTTGTTGCCACTGTAGTATATCCGGAACTGTGTAATGAACAGGACCTTGCCCCATTTTATGCTTGTGGAATGTTGCAAGATTAAGAAGATGTATGAACAGGAAATGATTGCCATAGAGGCTGCCATAAATCGAAATTCATCAAACCTTCCTCTTCCTTTACCACCAAAGAAAATGCGAATTATTTCTGTAAGTTTCATGTGTGGACCTTTGGTAACCCCAAGAAGCATGTAATTTTGTTAGGTTGTGTGCTTAAGCCTCACATATTTTCTCTGCTCACTTCTCCTGTGAAAACCAGTGCACATTTCCCAAAGATCCATTACCATTTATTGGTAATTATCTTTCTAGCTACGATTCTTTTTCCTCAGCTCAAGCTACATATAAATGTAAATATGCTATTTCTGGTTTTGGTGTTCTTTTGGTATCACAGAAAAATGATACCGAATTAGAAATTTCTTGAGAGAGTACAGCTGAACATGGACTTCAGTGAGCAATTTGAGACATTCTAGTAAAAAAGTTAGATGTGCAGAAATAGTTGATGTTCTTGTGTATTTCATTTAAGTCAGCTTAGCTATGCTAGCATTTTTGGTATAATTTGCTTTCTTCTTATTGAATACTTTTAGAATTTAAATATATCAAAGATACAATTTTTTCCAGAATGTAATATATTTATATAAAGCAAATCCTAAGGTTCTGTTTATTGATTGAAACAGTTAACATTTTTTAAATAGTTATTCAGTTTTAACAAGTTGTATGTTTAATTTTTCCTTGATGATTAAGATATTAACTGTATGTTAATTTAAATGGTCAATTCTTAATACATCCAAACCTTTAATACTACTTGTTGATGGTGTTTAGTTTAGTGAATCTCTTGACAGTATTGGAATGCTGCCTGTGTTTTGCCATAAGAACTAAGTGCTAGTGGTCGTGATGCTTAATTTAGTATATGGGATCTTCAGCTGTTAGTTCAGAGGTCTATTTTCATTATTTTGCCAATGGACATGAGAACAGATAAGATGATTTCATTGCTAGCATTGAATATTTATTTCTTTAATTAAAATACTCTATTTCATTCTTTTGCAGCATGTTTGGGAAAATAACAACCCTTTCCAGATTGTCTTGGTTAAGGGAAATAAACTTAACACAGAAGAAAGTGTAAAAGTGAGTACTTGTTAAGATTTGAGTTTTTTTTTTATCTGCTCCATTGTTATTATTTATAAAAGATTGATTTATTTGCTTTAGAGAGAGAAAGAGCATGCGAGCACTAGAGCAGGGGGAGGGGCAGAGAGAGGGGCAGAGGGAGAGGGAGGGAAGCTGACCCCACGCTGAGCCCAGAGCCAAATGTGGCCTGATCCCAAGACCCAAGACCATAACCTGAGTGGAAACCAAGTGTTGGCCGCTCAACTGACTGAGTCACCAGGGGCCCCTATTTACTCCATTATTTGAATAACTCACTGATATGCTTAATGAATGTCACATTGGAGATTAAATTTTCCCTATATTGTTCAGTTACACAAGACAGAATATGGTGACTTAATGTAAGAGAAGAATTTTTGTTTTAAAGTATTCTTTGAATAGTTGGGAGATGTACTGGATATGGCGACATTTTTCCATATGTATTATGTAAAAGAACTTGCTTTAGATCAGGAATTCAGCAAATACAATTTAAGCCAAGACTACAGGTCACAGGTTCCCTAGGCAAGCTCAACTCCATTGTCAGCCTTGTTTAGAGCTGCACTCAACCTCCTTTCTCATACCTTTCCTTTTCTTTTAAAGTTGCTGAACACAGAGAAAATATAGTATCATTTCCTGGAAGAAAATAGATGACTACATTATGGACCATAAGTTGTTAACACATGGGGATTTATTACATAACCCCATACAATTAAGTAAAGATTTAACAAGGCATTTTGTCTCAAAGTGTAAAGCATGCCGTTTTCCTCAATTTTGCTTGGCAGGAAATTAAGTGAATAGTTTTGTGATCCAAGAAAGAGATTCACTTAGTTTGGGATGTTTGCTGGCATGAAGATATATTCAGGAGCACCTTGCCAAAGATTATCAATGGCTTGCTTTTATAAGTAGACTTTAAAGATTCTTTGGTTAGCTGTCATTAAAATAGGGATTTTTTTTGCTCTTATTTCCTCAGCTAGGATTTAATTTTTAATGAGTATGCTTATGGTTAATTAGCCTTTGTTTTCTGTTTTAGTGGTAATTGTATTTTTTATTTAATTTAAACTTTCCTTATTAATTTTTGTCCAGTTGCAAAAATATAACACAATTGTTGGGACAGGTAAAATAGTCCAAACACCATTAAAGAAAAAAGTTATTGATCTTTTTTCCTTACAAAATGGCTTGAGGGGGTATAGCTTAGTGGTAGAGCATTTGACTGCAAAATGGCTTGAGAAGCCTTCCTCTTATCAATTTTCTGAATAAGCTTATATAGGATTGGTATTATTTCTTCCTTAAATGTTTAGTAAGATTTACTCCAGGCCATCTGACCCTGGAGTTTTCTTTGTGGAAAAGTTTTTTTTCTAAAGATATTATTTATTTGAGAGAGAGAACACATGAACATGAGCAGGAGGGAGGGCAGAAGGAGAGGAAGAAGCTGACTCCTCTGAGCAGGAAGCCTGATGCGGGGTTGGATCCCAGGACCCTGGGATCATGACCTGAGCCCAAGGCAGATGCTTAACTGATGGAGCCACCAGGCACTCCATGTGGGAAGGTTTTTAATTAGAAATTTAATTTCTTTATTTTTTTTAAAGATTATATATTTATTTGAGAGAGAGGCAGAGTGAGCAAGTGTGGGGGGAAGGGGCAGAGGGAAGGGAGAGAGAGAATCTCAGGCAGACTCCCCATTGAGTGAAGAGCCTGATGCAGCACAATTCTGAGATCATCACCTGAGCTGAAAGGAAGAATCAGAGGCTTAACTAACTGAGCCACCCAGGCACCCCTAGGAATTCTATTTCTTTTGTGTCAGTTTTGATAATTTTTGTCATTTGAAGAATTTAAGTTGTTACATTTTTGGCATTAAGTTTATAATAGCCCATTAAATTAGTTTTCCATTGCTGTTTAACAAATTACCACAAACCTAGCAGCTTGAATGCCTATTTATTAGCTTGCATTTCTGTTGGTCAGAAGTCTGGGCATGGTGTGGCTGGATTTTCTGCTTATGTTCTAGCAAGGTTGAAATCCAGGTGTTAGTTGTATTTGTTCCTAAAGGCTCTAGGGAAGAATTTGCTTCCAAGGGGATTCAAGTTATTGGCCAAATTCAGTTCCTTGAAGTTGTAGAATTGAAGTTTTCATTTTCTTGGTAGGGGATTGACTGGGGATTCTCAGTTACTAGAGGCATCTTTCAAGCCTGGTTGTGTGGCTCTCTCTATTCTTAACTGTAGAAACAGAGAATTTCTCAAGCATCAAATCCTTCTCACACTTTGAATCTCTTGCCAAGAAGAGCTTGGTCCCTTTTTAAAGGCTCACCAATGGATCAGGCCCATGAAAGATAATCTCCCTTCCTTAAAGTCAGCTATGTCAAATAGTATAACCTAATCAGAGGAGTGAAATCCATTATATTTAGAGTCCCAGAGATCTTAAAGGGCACATGAATGTCTTGACCCTGTGAGTGTGCTTAGAATTCTGGAGCATATTGCTTCCTGATCAGTCTTTTCTTAGCCTTGTAGTATTTCATTTTTCAGATATGCATCTTAATTTTCAGGAGAAGCCTGAACTCAATGCTGTCCCAAATCTAGAAGACGACATTAGTGCACACAGAACTCAAGAAGCCCTCTAGTTATAGCTCTAGGGGGAAAGAGGGCTTCTAACCCTCAGAGAGAGCAAGAATTTCCCTGCTTTTTCCCTCCATTATTTGTTTCTTGTTCTTCGTTCTCATTTGTCCCAGTTTCTAAGAAGTCCTGTGGCAGCGGTAGCAGTGGTGGCAGTGGCAGCAGCAACAACAGTGGGGACAGGCCTAAAATGCAGAGTTGAACCTTCTCTGATTAGAGGAGTTGTACAGAGAATGGGGCAAATCCTCACAGGCTTTTTTTTTTTTCCTTTTTCTTCTTCTGTTCTTCTGTTTGGCATAGTTGCAGGAAGTGTGGGTGAATAAAGCTTTAGCTTTCTGGCTGGGTGATTAAAAAAAAGGGGAGCCCTAGGCAACCAAAAAATAGTTGGATGATTGAAGAGTGGGAAGAGCTTGGGAAAGCAAGTCTTTAAAGTTGTTTATGCTTATAGGTTTATTCCTGAGCTGTACTTATGCGGATCTGAGTCTTAACTGCCTACATACTTTGAAAACTGAACTGTAGCATATGCTCCCACCAGGTCTCAGTCTGGTCACTGTATGCTGTACACAGAAGACAGATCCAAGCACTCTGCAAAGGATTTTGAAAACTGAACTGGTATTAGAACCATAGCTTCACGGGGCTTGTTGTACCTTGTCTGAACTTAACCATTGTCTCCTAAAACATCAACGTTCTCTGTAGGATATAAACAAAACCTGGAGTCTTATAACATAGTGGTCATAATGGTCTAGGATGCAATTTAAAATTATTTGGCATATAAAGAACCAGGAAAATCTCAAGTTGTATGGATAATAATAATCAACAGGTGTCAGTGCTCAGATGACATAGATGTTAAGTTAGTTATTATAAAAATGCTCCAAGTAAGGGCAAACACACTTGAAAGGGATGGAAAAACAGAAAGTTTCAGCCAAGAAATAGAAGATATAATAGCAACCATATGGAAAATTTAAAACTAAAAAATACGATAACTTATCATTTAAAAACTCATTGAATGGGGTACCTGGGTGGCTCAGTCATGAAGCGTTTGCCTTCGGCCCAGGTCCTGAGATCGAGCCCCACATTGGGCTCCCTGCTCAGTGGAAGCCTGCTTCTCCCTCTCCCGCTCCTCCTGCTTGTGTTCCCTCTCTCACTCTGTGTCTCTGTCAAATAAATAAATAAAATCTTAAAAAAAAAAAAAAAAAACAAAGCAAAACTCATGGAATGGATTTTTTTTTTTTTTTAAAGGATTTTATTTATTTGACAGACAGAGATCACAAGTAGGCAGAGAGGCAGGCAGAGAGAGAGGAAAGCAGGCTCCTCGCTGAGTGGAGAGCCCGATGCGGGGTTCAATCCCAGGACCCTGAGACCATGACCTGAGCCGAAGGCAGAGGCCTAACCCACTGAGCCACCCAGGTGCCCCTCATGGAATGGATTCAATAGTGAAATGATAATGAGAAAGGAAAGAGTCAGTGAATTTTAAGATTAATAAAAATAATTTCCAATTTGAATAAAATAGAGAAAAACAATTGAGGGAGAAAAAAACTCCTTATAGCTTCAAATACCTGCGTGATAATATCATAAGGTTGAACATTTGTGTAATCTGAGTTCTAGAAAGAAAAACAGTACAGTTGAGAAAGACTATTTAAAGAAATTATCATTGGGAACTTTCCACAGTGGGTGAAAAGACATAAATATAACAGATTCAAGAAGCTCAATGAACCACAAATATGATAAACCCAGAGAATTTCAAGCTCACATACATCTGATAGCGCACTTATTAGTCAAAAATCATAACACCTCATAGCCTACTTATATGGGTCTCAGCACACCTAAACTATTAAAAAATATATAGAACCTGAGGAAAGAAGGAAACTATCTTAATCTTTTTCTCTTCTTATCAGTGTCTGGAATACTAAGTAAGTATTTGTGCTATGAATTAATACATTTCAATGTAACTATCTCTAACATCTTTATATTCTTAGTTAAAGGTAGCATAACACTCCTCCCAAAGGCCAGAACAGATCTGCCTCTTCACAAAGTGATACCCTTCATGAAACCATAGGAATTTCAGCCTATTCATCTCACTGACCTTTTTTTTATGTCTAATATCTAAAGGTAGAAAATAGTGGATTTTGGCCATTATTCTGAACAAGAAGGAAATTAGGTGTAATGTTGGGAAAAAGTTTCATGTCTTGCAACACAGAAACATTTTATTTATTTATTATTTTATTAATTTTTATTTTTTTTAAGATTTTATTTATTAATTTGACAGAGAGACACAGCGAGAGAGGGAACACAAGCAGGGGGAGTGGGAGAGGGGAGAGGGAGAAGCAGGCCCCCTGCCAAGCAGAGAGCTTGATGTAGGGCTCATCCCAGGACCCTGGGATCATGACCCCAGCCGAAGGCAGACGCTCAATGACTGAGCCATTCAGGCGCCCCCAGAAACATTTTTAATTGTCGAATTCAGGAATTCTGTGTGTAGCTTTGGCATATCCTTGCTGTAGCACAGTGGAAGGTTCTTTGCAGGATAAAGACTGCCTTCTCTTGTTCTTCGAATATTCTGAGGCTTGTGAAAAAGGGTCTCTTTGGAAGTTTATTAAAGTTGGACAATAAAACATGACTGTGTGAAGCATGATGGTGCTTTAAAATTCTTTACTTTTCAGAGTCTGAAGATGACTCAGACCAAGCATCAGGGAATGGGACAATTTTGATAAAATTCCATGTGATGCAAGTTCAGAATATAGTTTTTCCTACTGATTTTTCTGAAAACAAAAACTTCTCTTTAATTCTGCTATCATGGGAGATTCTAAGTCCAGAAAACAGTTCTTTTCCCACTTTATTTTAAATGTAGATCACTTTTAATACTATTTTTTTAACCATACATCAACTTGAATTATTTTAGCAAATTAATAGGAGATTTCTCAAGTAGATATGTAATCTTAATGACTTGGTCTTAAATCACACTTTGACTAATTAGATAATAAGTAATATTTCAACACATTTCTTCAGAATGTGCAGGATCTCTTTTTTTTTTTTTTTTATTGTTACCACCCATGCCTTTGTTAGAGTCTTTATTATTATTCTTTTGTAGATCATACCCTTTGCCGTTGCTGTTTATAGCTAGTATAGACCTTTTCGAGTTCATTATACTTAAGTTTTTTTGAGCTTTGTAGCCACCTGATCTGCAATTTTACTTCATTCCTTATATCTGAATTCTTTTAGAAGTTGGTTGATGGAATTACAGCTAGCATTTTTTGTTTTGGTTCTTTAAATACTAATATTTTTTGAGTACTTATGGAGTAGACTCATATATGTTTTATTCTCAAAAATTGTCAAAGACCACGAGATGCTAACATTTTCGAGTTTAGCAATTATAAGTAGCTTGTTTTTGTTACAAAAACATTGAAAAATAATTCAGTTCTTTAAACTTGTAATTTTTCTGAATAAACTATTATGCAAAAGGTGATAAATTCATAAGTCTCATAAGTGTTCAGGGTCACCAAGAGTAAGAAGTGAATAGCATTTTTACCCTGAAATTCATTCTATCCTATCATACAAAGGTGCAAAATGTGTCTTATGTATATTTGTTTTATTTATGATTTACCAAATCTCACTTTATAAATGTTTGAGCTAAGGTATGTATGCTCGATCTCTGTCTCTTTGTCTCTCTCAACACATACATAGTGTCCCTATACAAAATTTTGAGTTTTTAGAAAATAATTAAGGATATTTAATAGTCAAAAAAAGGCAAGGGCAGGATTCACAATAAGTATGTATATAGTAAGATCCTCCACAACTGGTTGATGTTGGACTACAGATTTTGCTCTCTTGCAATATAGCTAGTGGTCAAAGCAAAGAAAACATTATCAGTTATATTCAGAATTTCCTGAGATAAACAAATTAGTTATTCATTGGAACTCATCCCAATACTACTATAAATCGAGAGATGTTAGTGGTTCCTTCTGAAGGAGACACAATAGGAGATAGAGTGGGCACCAACACCCATGTCAGCATCATTACAGTAGATAAAATAATGTTTCACATCTTTCTTTTTCTTAAAAACTTTCAATTTAAATTCAACTTAATTAACATACAGTGTATTATTAGTTTCAGAGGTAGAATTTATAGATTCATTCAGTCTTTTTAAAAAAATTAAAAAAAATTTTTTTAATTTAAAAAAAATTTAAAAAAATTAAAAAAAATTATTATGTATATATTTATTATTTTAAAGAGAGGAGAGAGAGTGCGCAGGTGGGGAGAAGGGGAGAGAGAATCTCAAGTAGGCTTTTCACTGAGCGTGTCAATTGAAGCAGGGCTCCATCTTATGACCATGAGATTATGACCTGAGCCAGAACCAAGAGTTGGACGCTTAACCGACTGAGCCACCCAGGTGCCTCTCACATATCTTTCTTTTATAGAATCTTTTAACTGGCTAGACTTAAAATATAATATTGACAGTACAATAGGAAAAGTCATTTTTTTGGTAAGGTTTATTTGTTTATTTTGAGAGAGAGAACACAGGCAGGGAGGGGCAGAGGAAGAGAGAGTCTTAAGCAGACTCTACTGAGCGCAGAGCTCAGGACTCTGAGATATGGCCTGAGCTGAAACCAGGATTCAGAGGCACCCCAGGAAAATTCTCTAAGAGACCAAAGTAATTTAGTCTAGGTATTATACTCAACCATATGATGATTTATCTTTAAATGAATGGTAATAGTTGAACTTCTCGAAGAAAAAAATATATTGTGTATCTTTCAGGAAATTCTGTATGCATATTTTTACCTCCAGCTGGGTTTTGGGTAAGGTTGAGGCAGCAGAGACTTTGTTGTGGCCATTTAACATCAGGTGAGCCTAGAGTAGAATTAAAGTAGTCTCAGGAACATGAAGTTCCTAAGGGGGGATCATGTGTGAATAGGTGACAACTCCCACCCTACCCCCCCCATACATCTTTACGTGGAGATTTGTGGAGCATAAGGTGCATATGAAGCAGCATGCACTTTTCTGAGAGAAAAATACTCTTTAAATCCTTTACTTCATCCCAACATATATACCATCGTCAATCGGCCCCACTGACATGACTTCACAATTTAGTAACAGTGATCTATCAATAATTGGTGAGTATTGGATTCTGATTTTTTATTAGCTACATAATTTGATCTTTCTCATTATTTGCTTTCCTTATCTTATAAATAATAGTGGATTAGTATTTCATTATTCTAATATTTTATAACTTCTAAATAGAATAGATTGACAGGAGGTATCCATCAAAGCATGGCATCTTCGGGTAACAGAAAACCTAACAAAAAAAAAGGAGTTTAGGGGCGCCTGGGTGGCTCAGTGGGTTAAAGCCTCTGCCTTTGGCTCAGGTCATAATCTCAGGGTCCTGGGATCGAGCCCTGCATCAGGCTCTCTGCTCAGCAGGGAGCCTGCTTCCCCCATGCTCTCTGCCTGCCTCTCTGCCTACTTGTGATCGCTCGCTCTCTGTCAAATAAATAAATAAATTCTTTAAAAAAAAAAATTTTTTTTTTT
>CM052898.1:82374706-82459504 GCA_028534135.1 Potos flavus | reverse complement strand
GAGAGAAATGCTTAGGTTTTATAGCCTGCTGGGGAGGGGATTTTTCCAATTCAGAGAAGCAAAGGAGCAAGGTCTAAGTACATGGGGAATTGGAACAAGATGGAACTAGAGGTTTTGAGTAGAAGGAGTAATCCTTTTTCTGTGAAGTTGAAGGGAATCAGGTGTGTATTCAGATAAAAATTCTTGGTGGCCTGAGAATTTACTGCAGGTGCTTTTAGCAATTCTTTGTAATCCTTACTACTTTAATCTTTACTATGTAATAATAATCCATCTGTATTTGGAATAAATAATTTTCTTTAGCTTAAAAAAATTTTTTTAAAGATTTTATTTATTTATTTGACACAGAGAGAGAAAGAGAGAGATCACAAGTAGGCAGAGTCAGGCAGAGAGAGAGAGGGAAGCAGGCTCCCCGCTGAGCAGAGAGCCCGATGCTGGGCTTGATCCCAGGACCCTGAGATCATGACCTGAGCCAAAGGCAGAGGCTTTAACCCACTGAGCCACCCAGGAGCCTCTAGCTTAAAATTTTTTAAAGGAAAAATTCAAAACATACACAAAAGTAGAAAGAATACTGTCATCAACTTCTGTGAGCCCATCACCCAGCTTCAGTAGTTATTCTGATAGCTTTTTAATAATTTTTCTTTTTAATGAGCTTTTTAATGATTTTAACATATCTAACTGTTTAATCTGTGTTTGTTTATTTTTATTTAAGATTTTATTTATTTTGAGAGAGTGTGTGTGTGAGCAGGGGAAGGTGCACTGGTAGAAGGAGGGAGACCCCACACTGAGCATAGGTCATGGTCTCAGGTTTGTGAGATCAGCCCCACATCAGGCTGTGAGCCATCTGGGCACCCTAATCTGTGTTTATTTTGCGGGAGTTAGATAAATGAATACTGTTTATTGAAGTAAGCCATTCTTTCCCTGTTACATTATGAAATGTGTAGTCTACTAACCTACCGTTTTATTTATGCAATTATAACATAATTTTAATAGTTTTTAAGCTCAAATAATTGTCATATATTTATAATGTTAAAGTTGATGGTATTACTTAAAATTTTGTATTTCTATTTAAATATGTTTCTGTATCTTTTGATAGAATGGGTATTCTTGATATTATCTTCCTTTTCAAAATGAGGATAGTAACTTTTCTGATAAGGCAGTTTTTATTGGTAAGCCCATTTTAAATTAAAGATGAACCTATATATTCACATGTATTCATTTATTCAGTAACTAGTGAATTGAGTACTACTGTGTGCTAATATCACATTTGAATAAATCAATATAAAAACATTTGACCATAAAGTATTTCATTAAGTCAGTCTGTGTTTTGTATTGTTTTCTACTTTCACCACCCACTTTTTAACATATTAGTCAACCAATTTTATTGATGTATAGTTTGCACACAATGTTACATTAATTTCATCTGTACAGTGTAGTGACTGTACCACTTTATGTATTATACTATGCTCACCACAAGTGTAACTATGATATGTCACCATACAACACTGTTACAGTACCATTGATTATATTCCCTATGCTGAACCTTTCGTCCCTGTGACTTATTCATTCCATGACTGGAAGCCTATACCTCCTACTCCCCTTTACCCATTTGCCCATCCCCTTCCTCTACCCCTCTAGCAACCATCAGTTTGTTCTCTGTATTTATAGGTCTTTTCCTGCTTTGTTTGTTCATTTGTTTTTAGATTTCACATATAAGTGAAATCATGTGGAATTTGTCTTTCTTTCTGACTTACCTCACTTAGCATAATACCCTCTAATGTTGCAAATGGCAAAATCTCATCCTTTGCTATGGCTGAGTAATACTCCATTACACACACACACACACACACACACACACACACACACACACAGCACATCTTCTTTATCCATTCATCTATGGATAGACACTTGGGTTGTTTACATATCTTGTCTATTATAAATAATGCTGCAATAAACATAGGGGTGTATACATCTTTCAAACTAGTTTTTTTTTGTTTTCTTTGGGTAAATAATAGTGAAACTGTTGGATCATACGGTATTCCTATTTTTAATTTTTTAAGGAACCTTCATACTGTTTTCCACAGTGGCTGCACTAATTTATATTCCCACTAACAGTGCACAAGGATTCCCTTTCTCCACATCCTCATCAGCATTTGTTATTTCTTGTTTTGATGATAGCCATTGTGACAGGTATAAGGTGATATTTCATGGTGGTTTTGATGTCATTTTCCTGATGATTAGTGATGTTAAACATCTTTTCATATGTTTCTTGTCCATCTAAATGTCTTCTTTGGAAAAATGTCTGTTCAGGTCCTCTGTCCATTTTTAAATTGGATTGTTTGATTTTGGGGAGGTGTTGAGCTGTATTAAGTTCTTCATATATTTTGGATATTAACCTCTTATTAGATATATCATTTGCAAATATCTTTTCCCATTCAGTAGACTGCGTTTTTGTTAGGTTGATGGTTTCCTTTACTGTGAAAAAGGTTTTTATTTGGTATAGTCCCAATAGTTTATGTTTGCTTTTGTTTCTGTTGCCGGAGGGAACATATCTAGGAAAATGTTGCTAAGGCCAGTGTCCGGGAAATTGCTGCCTATGTGGGCGTAATTTGAGTTCTGTGGTTTCAGGTCTCACGTTTAGGTCTTTAATCCATTTCGAGTTAATTTTTGTATATTGCGTAAGAAGGTGGTCCAGTTTCATTCTTTTCTACGTAACTATTCAGTTTTTCCAGCACCATTTATTGAAGAGACTGTCTTTTCCCCATTGTATATTCTTGCCTCCTTTGTTGTAGATTAATTGACCAGGTAAGTGTGGGTTTATCTCTGGGCTCTCTATTCTGTTCCACTGATCAATGTCTTTGTTTTGTGCCAGTACCATACTGTTTTGATTACTTTAGCTTTGTAGTATATCTTGAAATCTGGGATCGTGATGCCTCCAGCTTTGTTTTTTCTCAACGTTGCTTTGGCTATTTGGAGTCTTTTGTGATTCCATATAAACTTAAGGATTATTTGTTCTAGTTCTGTACTACTCACTTTTAAATTTAGAGATAATTGAGTTATGTCATTTAAAAAACTATATAAATGACTGAGTAAAATTTTCTGGGACATTTCGCATATCTCCTGCATCACTCTGAACCTGTGTCTTTAGGAAAAAAATGAAAAATAATGATGTGTAGGATAATCATAAATATGGATAGAATATCTTTAAGAAGTTGGGTCTTATAACGACCTGTTTGTACATTATTTAGAAGTAGAAAGAGACTTTGGAGACATTTTATCCATCACTTACTTTCCAGTTATACAAAAGAACAAGACAAGACCCCAAGTAAATGCAGTCAGTGAAGGTGAGCATGTGATAGTAGTTTTTATACTTATGGTCTTGGTTTCTGTAGATCTGTTTATACCATTGAGGCACATTGCATTTTTTAGTTGGTTTACTTATTAAGTGAAAAATAGGTTAAAATAACAGTTTAGTGAATTATATACTAATATTTACAGCCTGATGTTTCTGTGGACAAAAAGTTTTTCCTAGAGTTGGTGTGCTGCTTCTCCTAATATATGTTTGTTTTTCAGAGTGGAGGTGTTTCAGTGGTGCAGTATTCATAATTCTGTGTTTTTGTCGCCCTCATTACAGGTTCATGTCAGGGCTGGCCTTTTTCATGGTACTGAACTCCTCTGTAAAACCGTCGTAAGCTCAGAGATATCGGGGAAAAATGATCACATTTGGAATGAACCACTGGAATTTGATATAAATACTTGTGACCTGCCACGAATGGCTCGATTATGTTTTGCTGTTTATGCAGTTTTGGATAAAGTGAAAACAAAAAAGTCGACTAAAACTATTAATCCCTCTAAATATCAGACCATCCGGAAATCTGGGAAAGTGGTAATTATACATTACTGAAAAATTTTTACAATGGAATAATTTTAAGACTCTTTGAAATAATTGAGTAACATGTGAAATGATAGCATATAACTTTGGTCCCTATGAAGTGATTTTAAAAAGACGATAAATCTTCATTTTTATGTCTTGCTCATTTATTTCTCTTTTGGCAAATTATTTTAGCAAATATCATATTATAAGCGTTCCATTATAAATATAATACTTTAGAAAATATAGATAAAAAAGAATGAAAGGATTAAAAAATTATATTTCCATACTACCTTAACTGCAATTCTGTGTGCCACATATGCTCAGACATTCAGAATTTTGTGAATTTCAGAAAGATCATACAACATACTTTACTCAACACACCTGTGGGGCCTGGGGCACAACTCTGTAATCAAACACATCACTATTTAGCAGAGAAGTATATGAATATTCACATTAAATGAGACAAATGCAGAATATCAGTTAACTTCATGCCATTTCTGGCCATGTTTTGCTGTCATATGAATTATGAATAAACTTTTAGTTTTCAGTTTCTTAGATTTCGAAATTGTGGGAAAAGGATGGTGTACCTGTTCTCATATTCTCATCTTCCATTTCATATTTTTAGTCCTGTCTTTTTCATTTCCTTTTAAGTTTATGAAAAGTTGTTTTGGAGGGATGGGGACATGAATTTTATATATTTTTTTAAAAAACTGGTTACTATATTTATGTACATGAATTTGTATCCCTTATTCTTTAATGTAAGAATTAAGCAGGCTCCTCCTCTGGTTATTATCATACAGTTTTTTAAAAAATAAACTTTAGGGTGTAAATGTCACAGAAGAGGTACTTTCTTAGTATTTTTTCTTATACTGATAAAGAATTTTACTAAAAGTATTTGTTTATAAGGTTTTTTGATACACGGGGACCAAGTTAATTGGTCTAGGTGTCTAGGCTTCCTTCTAAGAAATAGAAATAAATTCTACAATACCTACAGACATTGCCTTCTCCTACATTAACGTTTACTGAGGTGTAAAGCTCATAAAACATATAACCTGACATACCACATGTATTTTCTTGAATAAAAATTTCTTATCTTTGCAATGTTTATACAATAATTTTTTTTTTTGGATACATTATTTCATCATGAGACATTAATTGGCTTTCAGAGTTTTCTTGAACCATTGTAAAGATCTTGAACATTTTTCCTTGTACAGCTTGTTTTATTTAGGATGATTTTTTGGGAAATCGCCTGGAACTCTAGATATTTCTAGATCTAAATTTTTGAAACAAAGGGCGTGTACATGTTTACACACTAAAGTTCTTTTCAGCATATTTATGCAGTGGTGTCTTTTTCAACAGCATTATCCTGTAGCATGGGTAAATACGATGGTTTTTGACTTTAAAGGACAGTTGAGATCTGGAGACATAATATTGCACAGCTGGTCTTCATTTCCTGGTAAGACTTGTATCCTAATCCTTAAAGAGTAACTTTTGGCATGTGGACTAGTTAAGTTTCTTTAAGACTCAATATTCTTTCAGTTTAGTAAAGAAACCATCTTTTCGTATCTTTATTATTTATTCTAAAACAGATTCCCACAGATAGTTTTAATGTATTTAAAAAGTGATTTGTATCTGAATATATTTGTTATGTTGGTGAATATGTTCTTGCTTTAAAAGTTTTATTTTTATAGATTTTGGAGAAATTTTCCTAAGGAACAATGTCTTCTTTATAACAACCTTTTTGCTGCTAGTTGTACTAAATTTCTACACTAATAGAAGGAATATTCACTAATATGGGAAGAATAGTAAAAACACAGTAAATGTTTAGTTGGCTTTAACCTGAAATTTGAGCTAAGAGGAGCACCTTCCATATGCCTATAGTTCTGAAATATTATTCAGAGTATCCCAACAAGGGAACCAATTTTGTAAGACTTATTAACTTATCTCTAAGGTTCACTTTGGTTCAAAAGTAGGATTTGTGCAGAAGACTGCTTGATTCCTTCAATTATTCCATACTGCGTTTCCTGAATGTTTGAAATTTTTAGTGTAAACTTTGTATTATAATAGTGGTTTTCTTCCCCCCTGCCCGCCTTCATAGTTTGTTAATCTAGTTTATAAAATTGTGAACTTACTTGCATTTTAAAGTTATTGTGTGGGTAACAAATATTTGAAAATTTTTATTTATTAATAGTTGACATCTGAGAAATTGGTTTTGATAATCAGTTATTCACAGACATATTTAAAACTTATGTTCTAATATTTTATGTGTGTATATATTCTTCAGTTTCTACCCTTTGCTCATATACCTGCAGTAGTTTTTACTAATCATGTTTTCCCCCAAATATAAGAGAGTAGTGTGCATTTATATATTTCTTAGGAGAAACTATGAGCTTCATAGTTAGAGTAAAAATTATGCATTTCAGCAGTTACACTTTTTTGAAAATTTTAATTTAGATTCACACATGTTCTTCAGCATCACCAAGCAACTTGACTGGTATTTTTAGCAAAATAGACAGTTTTGGGCAATATTAACTTGACATACCATGAGCCTGACTTCATCTCTAACAAAATGTAATATGAAAAATAATAAATGAACACATTTGCTATGCATGTATCAGCTCTAGAATTGTCACTTTATCCCAGTAGGAGTGAAGCTGAAACAAAGGAACTACAAATATTGTCTAGAGTCCCTAGGCCATCATAAAACGGTATATAATCACATTACTGGTTGCTTTTGTATCTTTCCAGATTTCTTCATGTATACACTAGGAAATACAAATGTAGATTTCTATTTTTCTTCTAGTCTTAAAATAGCATTCTGTGCAGTGTTCTCCTTTTTGCCCTTTTAACCTTATGTATCTATATAGAGTGCTGCTGCTGTTCTTAAAGCAGACTTACCTTTAGATAATTTAAGCAGTGTTACAATGAATTGGCTTATGTGCAGGTATATGTCTAAGATAAATTCCTAGAGGTGGGTCTATTGAGTTAAAGAATAAATACATTTGTTATTGTACACCTGAAACTGATATAACACTCTATGTTAACTAACTGGAATTAAAATAAAAACTTTAAAAAAAACTTGGAATTCTAAAATAAAAGAAAGAATAAATCATTTGTAATTTCGATAATCACAAACTGCTCTCCAGTTGAGGTTGTACCAATTTGTACTTTCTATTTATAAAATATATTAGAGTGCTTTTTTGTAATCACTTTTAAGCAAGGTTACCTCTCTATGTGGCTAATAAGAATACTAAAATACTACATTTTACTTTAGCTACATTGTATGTGGTAGGACAAAGGAGTATAATGCTATGAGATAGATAGCGTTAAGTATAGGATTTTAATTTGCTGAGAAATCTGCTTTAGAGATATATAAATGAGAATTTCTACCTTCTGGGTGACAATAGAATCTGAAATTTGAGAGTAATAAACAACTCAAGCAAAGAATTGATCAACGAGCTGAAACTTGGAAATACTCTATAAAGATTTTCTAGCGGGGCTCCTGGGGGCTCCTGGGTGGCTTAGATGGTTAGGCATCTGCCTTCATTTTAGCTCAGGTCACTAACACCACGTCCTGGTATCCTCCCCCCCAACCCCAAAATCAGCCTCCCTGTTCATCAGGGAGTCTGCATGTCAACCCCCCTCCCCACCCCCGCTCGTGCTCTCTCTCTCTCAAATTAATAAATGGAAAGAATATTTTCTAGCACTGGTAAATAATTCGAGTATGCGTAATATCTGGACATTAGGCCTGGACACAATGGATTTTTATTTCCCTAGGAGAGAACAGCTGTGCTAAAAATCAGTATAAGGAAGGAGATAATAGTTTGGGGAGGAGAGACTTTAGGTTGTACTGCTAATTCTGTTTTCTTGAGTTTATTGTCTCTTTGACGGTTTACTTATCTGTGAAATGAAAAAGTTTTATGAGAACACTGAAATATAAGATTCCTATGCACAATTCTGTGAATGTACCATGGTGGAGCAGAGGGAGTGCCTTAAAGAAATAAGCAGTGTATTCTGTTAAAGGAGTACCATTTGAATGGAGTGTTGCAGAAACTACCAGAGAGCCCTTTAACTGTATCAGCAGTTTATGGGATAATTGAGGAATATAAACAACATTAGATTTGTCTGAAAGAATGTCATTGATGACTCATAATATCAGTTTGGGTACTATGATGACCATGGAAAATAAGGAATCCATACATGTGGTGAAGTAATAAAAATTCTGTGGGTCACCTTATTTTGATGGAGAGCAATTTCCATTAAGTTTTGTTTTTTCAACATTGAGAATACTTGTCAAATTTGAAGAAAGAGGTGAGGTAGGTATTTTTATAAACTTCTCATCTTAGAGCTGTACGTAAACTCACATTCAATTCTTGTGTCAAGTATTAACAGAAAATTAGAGGCTTACTGATACGATTGTCTGCCAAATTCCTTCGGTGGCATAGTTTTAAAATAATTTTCTACTAAGGATTTATTTTAGTTTAGTTTTAAGAACATTTCTTAAGAATTAAAATTACTTGTATATTTTAGATGAACTTGAAGAAATGTTGAATCCAATGGGAACTGTTCAAACAAATCCATATACTGAAAATGCAACAGCTTTGCATATCAAATTCCCAGAGAATAAAAAACAACCTTATTATTATCCTCCCTTCGATAAGGTAAGCTAATTATTTAAAGAATCACTATGCATGAAAATCACTAAATCATTAGTTCTTGGCTCTGTGTGTTTATAGTTTAAGCTTAACATGTTTGTTTCTCTTTCAAAACATCACATACATTAGCAGCTTGATTCAGTGGAAAGACCACTGAGCATGGAGCCAACTAAACTTATATTTAATCTTGGCTTTATCACTGACCAGGTGTGACATAATATCTCTGGAGGTCAGGTTTCTCATTTATAAAATGAGGAAATCGTAATTGTTCTTTGAGGTTCTTTTCAACTTAAAGTGACAATAAATGCATTCGTATAAGTCTGAGTATGTGATATGTACATTGAAGCTTGCCCAGCCTCTTAGTTTAGGAATTAAAGACGTAGTCATTGCTGTGTCAGAATTGGTATTCAAAGAACAGATGATTTATGTTGAATATTACTATTAGTAAGACTTCCTAAGGTACTGTTATTTGTGTAGAATCTATAGCAAGGACTTCCATTTCTAAACACATTTCCTTAGTATACAAACTGCTTATCTTGGGTATCAGGAGGGTATCTGGTGGAGTTGAAAATGGGGCTATGCTAATTTACATTCTGAGAGCTAAGCAGTCATGTTTTATCTTTAGGTTTGGCATCTTTGTTTCAGGTATGATTGATGTGATTTTTATGAGAAACTTTTGGAGCAGATTCTCAGTAACAAGTTTAATTAATTTCATTAATCTATGTGAGAATAAGCTTCCTTTAAAAATTGGTATTATACTAAATAATATTCAAATTAATCCACCTTTAAACTTAATTGTCTTTTAAAATTCATCACTACCAGACCTGTATAGAATAAATTTTTAAAGTATAAATTTATGTTACCTAATGTTTCTTCTTTACTCTCATTTTCATTGAATTTTATCCACATAAGAAATAACTTTTCATTTCAAATTCTTCTGAAATGATTTCTGATCAGTAATGTGCAGCCAAATTAAATTTTGTGGTTAGTACAGTTGAAATCCCAAATATGTCAAGAACTGTATACCTTAGTGTACATTGAGGAGAAAAAAGGTACATTTTGACTCATCCATTGCTTTCATGCCATGGCTTTATTCCTTAGAATAGCAATTTAACCAGAAGGCATAATTACTTGTGATACATTTTATACTCCAAGCTATGACTGTTTTTGTGCTCACTTATAGTATATGTTCAACAATCAGTTATAGTTTCTTTTGGATCAAATGAGGTGCTTTTTGAAGCATTTTTACAAATAGAATATCCTATGCACATACATGTAGTTTTCATCTTATATTTCAAGATAAGTCCAGTTTCTTTAAAATGTTTTATTTCAACACTGCTTAAATCACTAAACATTCCTTTTGCCTTGGTAATCTCTTAGAGAGTTTGTCTTTGAAAATCAACTTGGGATAGAGGATTTGTCTTTAAATATGTATAAATATATTTATACTTATTGGGGTTTTTAAAATTGTATAATATATATGTGCACCATTTAAAAAATCAAATAATACAGAAAGAAGAAGTGAAAGTTCCCTGTATTCTTTTTATTTAATGATTTTTGTTGTGATCATTTGTATACATTTTGCTTTTCAAGACAATTTTATGGTTATTGATAATTTTAATAACTATAATTTCATTTTGTCATTATAACAACTGTATGAAATAGGATAAGAGTTATCACTACACTTTACATTTGAAAATGCAGTTAAATTATTCATTTAGGATTATGTAAATCATTACCTAGATATAAATCTTCAGATTCTTTAACCACGGATTTTTCCATCTTTTCAAGAATCAGAGCCCCATTTGAACTTAATGAATTAAAAAGATATTTTAGATTATCTCTTGATAGTCTGCTTTTGTTATGTTAATTTAGAAAAAAAAAGACATGACAAAAACCTACTTATTTAGCAACTCTTACATACCTTTGCATTTTCTTAATCAGAAAATATTTACTTGTATTTAAAATTCTTGCACATACCAAAGAAAAATTCTTTCATATACATATTCAAGCCATTGTTTATTTTATCTACAGACAATGCTAGTGCATCCTTGGAGTCACAGTCCCTTATAATGATACTATTGCCTCTCAGTTGTCAAGAATTTGAAAATTGGGAATCACCCCATAATACCATTTTGCATTTAAAATTCATGTTTACATTATAAAGCATAGAAATGCCAGACCCTATGTTGTTTCTTGTAGTCTAAGTACAGCTGTAATCGTTTACAATTAAAATTTTATGAATACGAGCGCCAGAATTTAATTTAAAACTTTTTTAAACAGATAATCGAGAAGGCAGCTGAGATTGCAAGCAGTGACAGTGCTAATGTATCAGTAAGTATCAAGATTTTAAAATGGCCCTTTCTTATTATAATGTTGTGCTCATTTTTAGTTACCTTCATCTGATTTATGCTGATGACTTACAGATGACTATACTCATATGCAAGAATAGCCTGTGACTGTATGTGAATATGTACATACTAATGTTTTGTTGAATGGTAGCTGTTTGTAGGTGTTGTGTTCAATGGTAAACCCTTTTCTGATTTAAGCACAGGTTTAGCAGCTAGTCTTTTTTTTTTTTAATTAATTAATTAATTAATTTATTTATTTTAAAGTAGTGGTTTTTTTTGGTTTTTTGTTTTTTTATTTATTTGACACGGAGAGAGAGAGATCACAAGTAGGCAGAGAGGCAGGCAGCGAGAGGGGGAAGCAGGCTCCCTGCTGAGCAGAGAGCCCGATGCGGGGATCTCCGGACCCTGAGATCATGACCTGAGCCGAAGGCAGAGGCTTTAACCATTGAGCCACCCAGGCACCCCCTTTTTTAAAATTTATTTATTTTTTAAAGTAGGCTCCACGCCCAGCATGGGGCTTAAACTCACAAACCTTGAGATCAAGAGTTGGACGTGCTGTTGACTAAGCCAGACAGATGCCCCCAGTAACTAGTCTTTAAGAGATGCTATGGCAGCTCCTCATAGAGTAACAGTACTGTTCTTGTAAATATTATTCAGTTGAATGAAGAGGCTGTAATTTTCTTTCTTTTTCACATGTAACAGCAGATATAATCAGGTCAGGATTTACAGTGCTAGGGAACCAGGTTTCTTCCATCTTGGTGCTCTGTCATGTTAATATGTAGTTTCTATCTCATGGTTTAATACTAGTGCTTCAGCTTCTCGTATTATTATGGTCTAGCCAGCAGGAACAGGAAAAGCAAGAGTAGAGGCCACACCTGTTCTTCTTGAGGATATCATTAATATGCCTCATTGCTGCTCACATCTTATTAGCCAGGAATTAGTCACATGGCCATACTTTAACCACAGGTGAGGCTGGAACTGTAGTCTTCAGTTGGCCAGGCATGTGCTTGGCTAAGAGTAAGAGATCCTGGTTAATAAAAGAAGAGCAGAAAGAATACTGTGGGACAAATGGCAGTCTCTGCCATACGCACCATGCCAATCATTTCTACCGAGAGACTACAAAATAGGTAACTTTGTTTAGTTTACAATATATGTAATATTTCTACCACCTATACTTTTTAGCTTAATTTTTTGATTCTTAAAATAGTTTAAGACGTTGCTGAGTCTAATCTGATATTCTCTTTTCATGTTAACCTATTTACAATTTGTATGTGTTTTCAGTATAGAGCTATTCTACATGAAATGGCAGTAATATAGAGGCCAGGTGGCAAAATGGAGATAATGTATATTTTTGTCATTTACACAGAATCAAAGCACTATTTTACATTGGCTAGTTGGAGAAATATCTGCCCAGAGTGTCTTCTGCTTTGCCTTTGGAGTTCTCAAAAATATCTATAGTCCTGCAGTGCAAGTCATCTACTATAAGTATTTTGAGCACTTCTCTTTAGTGAAATAAAAGAAGTTTTTTAAAAGTATACACTTACCGGTTTGTCCATCAATTATATTGAAGACACTGTGGGTTCTGTTCCAGACCTTTGCAATAAAGGGAATATCATGGTAAAGTTAGTTGTGAATTTTTTCGTTTCCCAGTGCATATAAAAGTTAGGTTTACACTATACTGTAGTCTGTCACATGTGTCGTAGCATTATGCCTAAAAAACAATGTATGTACCTTAATTTAAAAATACTTTTTCTTAAAAAAAATGCTGATCATTATCTGATCTTTCAGCAAGTTGTAATCTTTTTGCTGATAGAAGTTCTTGCCTTGATGTCGATGGCTACTGACTGATCAGGGTCAGGGTTGCTGAAGGTTGTTGGGGTAGCTGTGGCAGTTCTTAAATTAAGCCCACAATGAAGTTTGCTGCATTAATTGACTCTTCTTCCTTTTATGAATGATTTCTTTGCAGCATGCAATCTGTTTGGTAGCGTTTTACCAACAGTAGAACTTCTTTCAAAATTAGGTCAGTCTTCTCAAACTCTGCTGCTGCTTTATCAACTAAGTTTATGTAATATTCTAAATCTTTTGTTGTCATTTCAGTAGTCTTTACAACATCTTCACCAGCGGTACGTTCCATCTTCAGAAACCTCTTTGCTCATCCATAAGAAGCAAGTCCTCATCCGTTCAGGTTTTTTTGTGAAATTGCACCAATTCAGTCACATCTTCAGGCTTCACTTCTGATTCTAGTTCTCTTGCTGCTTTTACCATATCTGCGGTTACTTCCTCCACTGAGTTCTTGAACCACTCAAAGTCATCTGTGAGGACTAGAATCAACTTCTTCCAAACTCCTTGTTAATGTTGATATTTTGACCTTTTCCATGAATCCCAAATGTTCTTAATGGCATCTAGAATGGTGAATCCTTTCCAGAAGGTTTTCAGACCCATCACAGAAATCACTCTCTATGGTACCTTTGATCTTATGAAATATATTTCCTAAATAATGAGATTTGAAAGTCAAAATTACTCCTTGGTTCATGGGCTGCAGAATGGATGTCGTGTTAGCAGGCACGAAAACAATCAGTCTCATTATACATCTCCATTAGAGCTCTTAGGTGATCAGGTGCATTGTCAGCACTAATGTTTCAAAAAGAATCTTTTTTTATGACCGGTAGGTCTCAATAGTGAGCATAAAATATTCAGTAAACCATGTTATAAACAGATGTGCTGCCTTCGTTGTTCCGTATATAGAACAGAGGCAGACTAGATTTAGCATAATTCTTAAGTGTCCTAGGATTCTGGAATGGTCATTGAGCACTGGCTTCACCTTAAAGTCACTAGCTGTTTTAGCCCCCAGAAAGAGAGTCAGTTTGTCCTTTGAAGCTTTGAAGCCAGGCATTGACTTCTGCTCTCTAGCCGTGAAAGTCATAGATAGCACTCTCTTCTAATAGAAAGCTATTTGTCTACATTGAAAAGCTGTTTAGTGTAGCCACCTTCATTAATGATCTTAGGTAGATTTTCTGGGCAACCTCTTGCAGCTTCTCTATCAACACTTGCTTCTCCTTGCATTTTTATGTTATGGAAATATTAAACCTCTTAAACAACTCTGTTAGCTTCAAACTGTTCTTTACAGCTTCCTCACCTCTCTCAGCCTTCATAGACTTCAAGAGAGTTAGGGCCTTGTTTGCATTAGGCTTTGGCTTAAGGGAATGATGTGGCTGGTTTGATCTTTTATCTACACCACAAACACTTTCTCCATATCAGCAATAAGTCTGTTTTGCTTTCCTGTCATTAATGTGTTTACTGGAGTAGCACTTTTAATTTCCTTCAAGAACTTTTCCTCTGCATTTACCACTTGGCTAATTTTTTGGCACAAGAGGCCTAGCTTTTGCCTTTCTTGGCTTTCAACATGCCTTCTTACTAAGCTGTAGCATTTCCAGCTTTTGATTTAAAGTGTGAGACATGCAACTCTTCCATTCACTCTAACACTTAGAAGCCATTGTAGGGTTATTAATTGGCTTAATATCAATATTGTTGTGTCTTAGAGAACGAGGAAGCCCTAGGAGAGGGAGAGAGATGGGAACAGCTGGTTGGTGGAGCAGTCAGAATGGGCACAACATTTATTAAGTTTGCCATCTTCTGTGGTATGGTTCATGGCACCCCAAAAGAATTAACAGTAGTAACAGCAAAGATTGCTGACCACCAATCACCGTGACGAATATAATAATAATGAGAAAGTTTGAAATATTGAGAGAATTACCAAAATGAGACATAGAGACAGTGAGCAAATGCTGTTGGAAGAATGGCGCTGATGGACTTGCTTGATGCAGGCTTGCCACAAACTTTGAGTTTGTAAAAAAATACAGTACAGTATCTATGAGGTATAATAAAATAAGCCTGTACCAAAACAGATAATTACAGTTTTAGGTTTCAGAGATAATAGTTATTAAGGGTATCTTCCTTCTAATTCCTTGTTTTGTTACCCTTTTTAGTCTTTATATTGATCCCAAATATCAGAAGGGTAACTGATAATTTTTCCTGTTTCTCTTATACTTTTTACTGCTCCCTCACCTAAGTCAGAAGGTTCCCTTCTTACTAAGGATGCAGTATTCTGGCCCACATTTGATGTGTCTTTTTTTAAAAAAATTGGGGGCATAGTACAATTACTAAATTGTGAAACCAAAAATTAAAGTTATTCCTATAACTGCCATCCACTTTTTATCAGATAACTGCGTCAGCAGTGTAGCTTATAGGTACTAATCCTAATGCAATGTATGTATTTACATACCTTTATGTATAATATATCCTTTTTTAAAAAAATAAATGAGACTTTATATATGTATAGTTTCTTCCTTTTTAATTTAATGGATTTTGTGGATTTTGTTTCTTTCAGAGGTCCACTTCTCTCTTTTTATTTATTTTTTTAAAAAAGATGTATTTATTTTAGAAAGAGAATGAGGGAGTAACAGTGTGAGCATTGGGAGAGGCAGTGGGAGAGGAAGAGAAATCCTCAAGCAGTCTCCCAAATGAGTGCAGAGCCCCCCCACCCCCGCCCAGGGCTCGATCCCAGGACCCTGAGATCATGACCTGAGCCAAAATCAAGAGTCAGACGCTTAACTGACTGAGCCACCCAGGCACCTTCCACTTCTCTCTTTTAAAGCTTTTTCAACATTCTGTGGCATTATTAACAGCTACTAGTTATTAAATACATACTCCTGGTTTTTTTTGCTTATTTCCCATTATTCTTTACTGAAACTGAATATTTTACAGATACTTCTTTAAACATGTATTTTGTGTTTTTAAAAAAATAAATTTATGTATGTATGTATGTATGTATGTATGTGTTTAAGTAGGCTCTGTGCCCAAAGTGGGGCTTGAACTCACAACCCCAAGACCAAGAGTTGCATGCTCCACTGACTGAACCAGCCACATGCCCCTACATACATGTATTTTGTAGGATGGATTCTTAGAAGTGAAATTATTAGATCAAAAGCATACCTTTTTAAATAAGAATTCTGCCAAATTGTGTACCTTAAAATACCTTAAAATTTATAACCCTAGCCACACTGTGGAAGAGTTAGTATCATTTTGCGTATCTGCTAACCCTTTTAATATTTTTTTAACCCTTTTAGTATTTTAATCCATTGGACAAAAAATTGATGTCACACTATTTTAACTTGCATTTTTTTTTAAAGATTTTATTTATTTGTCAGAGAGAGAGAGAAGGCGCATACAAGCAGGGGGAGCTGCAGGCAGAGGGAGGAACAGGCTCCCCATTAAGCAAGGAGCCCAATGCTGAACTTGAAATAATGCTGCTATGAACATGAATATACAAATATCTTTTTAAGACTCTGCTTTCAGTTCTTTTGGATATATACCCAGAAGTAGAATTGCTGAATCATATTTGTAGTTCTTTTTTTAAAATTTTTTTAAGGAAGTGCTATACAATTTTCCACAATAGCTGTACTATTTTACATTCCCACCAGCTACAAAAGCAATGTTTTTCACATCCTTGCCATCAGTTTTGTGTTTTGATAGTAGCCATCCTAATAGGTGTTGCTATTTTTTTAAATAGTTGTTTGCCAAGGATCTTGAGTCTGTAGACTAGGAAAAATGTGATCCTTGTGAATTATGATTATAGAGTTGTCAGCTTTTATCTTCCTATCTAGTGGATCTCAACCTGAGGCTAACTTGCCCTCTGTGGGCCATTTGGCATTGTTTAGAGGTTTTCTTGGTTGTGGGGGTGTTCCTGGCACCTAGTGGGTAGAGTTCAGGGGTCTGCTAAATTTCTACAATGTACAGGACCATCCTTCTACAACAAAATAATAATAGCACTGAGGTTTAGAAACCTTGCTCTTATCTAAAACATCTATATTATAATTTTATCTTATTTTCTTCTATGGAAACTCAGGCATAGAATTTTAATGGTTGACTTTGGAGAGTGCAGATGTGATGACTTCAGTCATTAGTTCACAAGTCCTAGAAATCTACCTAGGAAGTTTTCTTAGGAGAATGATTTGGAGTTTTTACAGCCCTCAGTTTTAGGATAGGAAATATCAAATATTTAAAAATATTTTTTCGGGGCACCTGGGTGGCTCAGTGGGTTAAAGCCTCTGCCTTCGGCTCGGGTCATGATCTCAGGGTCCTGGGATCAAGCCCCGCATCAGGCTCTCTGCTCGGCAGGGAGCCTGCTTCCCCCCCCCCCTCTCTGCCTGCCTCTGCCTACTTGTGATCTCTCTCCTCTCTGTCAAATAAGTAAAGAAAATCTTTAAAAAAAAATTTTTTTTTAAATATTTTTTCAACTTAACTGAATATTTTCAGGAAGTATACAAAGAATTCCCGTATAGCCTTCCTTCAGCTTCCCCACCTGTTAACATTTTGGCACATTTGTTTTGTTTTGTTATTTAAAAGATTTTATTTATTCATTTGACAGAGCAGAAACAGGGGGAACAGCAGGTAGAGGGAGAGGGAGAAGTAGACTCCTCCGAGGAGCAGGGAGCCTGATTTGGGGCTAGATCTCAGGACCCCCGGATTATGCCTGAGCTGGTGCAGATGCTGAGTCATCCAGGTGCCCTAGGCAAGATATATTAATAAATGTTTATTAAAACAAGTGGATGAAAGTTTGATGGGAAACAGGACGATTAGTCTCAGTAGGCCACAAAATACTTGTTAACTTTATCCCAGAAAATCCTAGTAGACATTATCCTAATGAAGTGATAAAAATTAACATCAATAGTAATAGGACAAATTAACATTATTTGCCTCCTGTAAGAGGCACACCCCACCACTTCATTGTATTCATACCAAAAATACATAGCCGGAATCTGATTATGACAAAACATTAGGCAAATACATGTTGAGTAACATTCTACAAAGTAATTGACCAGTATTCTTAACAAAATATCAGTCAGTGAAGGTAAGGAAGGACTGAGGAACTGTTTTAGAATGAAGAAAACTAACGATAAATGACAACAAAATGCAACAATTAACCTGGGTTGGATCCTGGACCTATAACAAACATTATTTAGAAAACTGGAAAAATTGAATGGATATGAATTAGACAGTAGAACTATATCAATATTATTTTCCTGATTTTTATGAACAGATTCTGGTTAAGTGTGAGAATGACCTTGTTTTTAGGAAGTATACACTGAAGAGTTAAGGAGTAGAAGGGAATATTGTACTTATGCCACTTAATATCATATATTAAGAGTCTTGATTCCATATGTGAAAAGTATTTAGAATCCAAGATTTGGGCAATGTATATGCTCATTGCTATTGGCGTGCAATTGTATTTAGGCCTTTTCACAAAACAGCTAGGTAACATGTATATATGTTTGCATATATTTGGGCATACATAAGCACAGAGATATCTGTTAAAAATCATGAGCTCTTACCAATGTTTTTAATTTATTAGATCCACCACTGCAGGATTTTTTTTAGCCTTTGCCTTTCAATATTTGTAATTCTGTTTTCTGACACTGAGAAATCTGGATTTCTGTTAACCACAATATATTTGCTTATTTGCTTAATCCCTTGTTTGTAGTCAGTCTCCCAGTCATGTAACTCTCTTGTTAGTTTGGCCAACACATAGTTAATTCAGTCCTCAGCAGGCATACTGGTAACAT
The DNA here is from genome assembly GCA_028534135.1 of Potos flavus. Lineage (NCBI taxonomy): Eukaryota > Metazoa > Chordata > Mammalia > Carnivora > Procyonidae > Potos > Potos flavus. The sequence goes on along the minus strand of CM052898.1, from coordinate 82,441,005 downwards.
ACTGTCTGAGTTTAAATATGACCGATGAGGGGCACCTGGGTGGCTCAGTTGGCTAAGTATCTGCCTTTGGCTCTGGTCATGATCCCAGAGTCCTGGAATCGAGCCCAACATTGGGCTCTCTGCTCAGCGGGGAGCCTGCTTCTCCTTCTCCCTCTGCCTGCTGTTCCCCCTGCTTGTGCTCTCTCTCTCTCTCTCTGCCAAATAAATAAATAAAATCTTAAAAAAAAAAAATGACCAATGACTTTTCCAGCCTTTCATCCCTCTTCCCTGAAACCAGCCGCCACATCCCCCATTTAGAAGAGGAAAGAAGCACAGTCATTTTTTGATGTACTTATAACAAAGTATATTTGCTTTGCTTTATTTTAGTTAATAACTATTACATAATAATATGTGTATGATTTTGAAAAATTTAAACATAAAGAAAAATAGAGAATATGAGTGTTAGTCTTCATTGCTTTCTACCATTATTTTAGTTCAAGCATATGAACAGGTGTATAAATTCACCATTTACCCTGTGCAGTCTAAGTTTTCATTACTGATTATTTGGGGTTTTGCAAAAGAATGTAAGATTTTGTGTTTTCTTTGGGCTTCCTGCCACATTTCTGGTAGTTGTTTATTTTTACCTTGGCTTTATTCCGTGCTGTGCTTTTCATAGCTCAGTAAACAATCATAGTACAATCATACAGCTAACCCCTGTTCTCCCCTCTTAGTTTACTCCCAGGTCTTCAGGATATTTACTTACAGTAGGTCTGTAGAGTCTAATTTTGATTCACAAAATTATAGTAGGTTTGCTAGCTTTTTGCAGTATTTAAATTAAGAGCAGTCTGTTTCTCTGACGTGAACAATTTAGACTCTGTGTTGTTTGCAGTAACAGGTTTCATTTTAAGATGTGTAAGCGTAGGAGTTTAATTTTCAAATTCTGATGACTTGTGATGGTAACTTTTCAGAGAAACCCAGTCAAGCCTGTAAAATAAAGCATACTCTTTTTAGGTTGAGGATCTGAATATAAAACCACTGTAATCGTACATAGTCTTTGTGCGTGTGCGTGTGTGTGTGTGTGTGTGTGTTTAAAATAAGATTTTATTTTTTAAAGAGCAGTTTTAGGATCACAAATTGGGAGGAAGGTACAGAGATTTCCCATATATCCCTGTCCCTTCACATGCACATCCCTTTCCCATTATCAGCATCACTCACCAGAGCAGTACATTTGTTACCAAAAACAAACCTACACTGACACATCATAATCATCTGAAGTCCATAGTTTACCTTAGGTTTCATTCTTGGTGTTATGCATTTTGTGGGTTTAGACAAATGTATAATGATACATATTTATCATTATCATATCATACAGAGTATTTTTACAGTCCTGCAAATCCTCTCTGCTCTGCCTGTTCATTCCCTCACCCTACCCCTGGCAACCACTGATCTTTTTATTTTCTTCATAATTTGACCTAAATTTTGTATAATTTAGAATCATACAGTTTATAGTCTTTTCAAACTGGCTTCTTTCCCTTAGTAGTATGCATTTAAGGTTCCTCCATGTCTTTGTGGCATGAAAGCTCATTTCCTTTTAGTGACAAATAATATTCCATTGTATGTATTACAGTTTATCCATTAATCCCACTGAACAACATCTTGGTTGCTTCCAAGTTTTGACAGTTTTGAATAAAGCTGCTATGAACATCTATGTGCAGGTTTTTTGTGGGCATAAGTTTTCAGTTCCTTTTGGTAAATACCAAGGAGCGTGATTACTGGATTGTATGGTAAGAGTATGTTCAGTTTGTGAGAAACTGCCAAACTGTCTTCCTCTGAGTTGTTGTAGTATTTTACATTCCTGCCACCAGTGAATAAGAGTTGTTCCACATCCTTGACAGCATTCAGTGTTGTCAGTGTTCTGAATTTTGGCCATTCTAATAGGTGTGTAGTCTTACCTCATTTTTGTTTTAATTTGCATTTCTCTGATGACATATGATTTTAAGCATCTTTCATGTGTTTATTTGCTGTGCCTGTATCTTATTTGATGAGGTGTCTGTTCAGGTCTTTAACTCATATTTTAGTTTGATGGTTTATTTTCTACTAGTTGAGTTTTTAAAGTTCTTTGTGTATTTTGGATAATAGTCCTTTATCATAAAGATAAGTCTTATTGCCGATATTTTACCCCAGTCTGTAGCTTGTCTTTTCATTCTTTTGACAGTCTTTCACGGACCAGTTAATTTTAAATTTCATGAAGTCTAGTTTATCATTTCTTTTATCGATGGATGATGCAATCAGTGTTATAAGTAAAACATCATTGCCAAACCCCAGGTCATCTAGGTTTTCTCCTATGTTATCTTCTAGGAGTTTTATAGTTTGGTATTTCACATTTATTTTTACTAAGTTGGGTAGTGTCAGTCCTTCAACTTTTTCTTCTTCAGTATTGTGTTAGCTATTCTGTGTCTTTTGCCTCTCTCTATAACTTTAGGATCAGGTTGCATTGAATCTCTTGATTACATTAGAAGAGCTGACATTTTGGACAATATAGAATCTTCCTATTCATGAACATGGAATATCTATTTAGTTATTTGATTTCTTTCATCAGAGATCTATAATTTTGATTATATGGGTTTTGTACATATTTTGTTAGTTTAATACCTAAGTTTTCATATTTTGGGGTGCTAATGTAAGTGGTATTAGATTTTTAATTTCAAATACCACTTGTTTATTACTGATATATGGGAAAGCAGTTTACTTTTGTTTACTAAGTTGTATCCTACAGTCTTGCTTTAATTATGCATTGGTTCCAATAATATTTTTGTTGATTCTTTCAGATTTTCTAAATAGACGTCTATGTAGATAATCATAATCCCCATTTTTTTATACATATATATTATTTTGAATCTCATTACTTTAGAAAATTAATATGACTATTTTAATGCTTATATGAAATTCCATTTAAAAACATCAAGTACAAAATTACAAATAATAGAATATACGTTTTTACAGAATCTTGTCAGATAATTCTGGAGGGTTTTGGTTTTTTTTAAGATTTTATTTATTTTAGAGAGAGAGTGCACATGTGAGCAGTTGGGTGGGGGAGAGGGAGAAGGAAAGAGAATCTCAAGCAAACTTCCCACAGAGCAGGGAGCCCAGCACTAGGCTTAATCTCATGACCCTGAGGTCATGACCTGAGCTGAAACCAGGAGTCCAGCCTTCAACTGACTGAGCCACCCAGGTGCCCCTGTTTTGTTTTTGTTTTTGTTTTTAATGTATTTTGGCCTAAATGGTATAGTTCTACTTTAAGTATAGGGAAATGAATCTCTTTCTTTTAATGTTACTACAATTCAGAGTCTAGATCCAAAAAAATAGATTGGACCATCTTCATTATTTTAGTATATTCTTGTACAGATTGGGAAAGAAAATGGGATAATGATATTTGTTTCATGTTTAGTTTTATCCAGGTTTCAGTTCTTAATCTAAATGGTTTTGACGCCTCTAAACCAACAAGACACTTATACTTTTTTTTTTTTTTTTTTGTATGTTTGGGGATGTCTGGGTGGCTCAGTTGGTTAAGCATCTGCCTTTGGGTCAGCCATGAACCCAGGGTCCTGGAATTGAGTCTAGCATCATGCTCCTTGCTCAGTGGGAGTCTGCTTCTCTCTCTGCCTGCCATTCCCCCTGTTTCTGCTCTTTCTCTCTCCCTGACAAATAAATAAATAAAATCTTAAGAAAAAAAAAATTTAGTATGTTTGCTTTGTCTTTGTTGATTTGTTTGTTTATAGCAATTGAAAATTAAAATGGAAGGATAGGAAGAAATTCAATTTAAATAATAAAGGACTTTTTAATCCAAATTGCAATTCTGCCACCTAGTGTTTGCACATGGATTTTTAAAGAAACAGGAAGGGGAAACCCCCTTTTTAGAACTCTTTGAGAATACTTTATTTCATCTTTGGCTTACAAATTTAATATGCTACCAACCTATAAAAAGGGCATCCATCTTTGTTAATCTTTTTAAGGGATTAGATCTTTAGAATCTTATTTTAAAGCTTATAAATTGTTCATAAATTCCTTGTATGTAATTTTGCTAAGTGTTTGCCAGTAGTGTTCATAGAAATAAATTATGTAATAAATGAGTTATTTTACTTTCTTAGAGTCGAGGTGGAAAAAAGTTTCTTGCTGTACTGAAAGAAATCTTGGACAGGGATCCCTTGTCTCAATTGTGTGAGAATGAAATGGATCTTATTTGGACTTTGAGACAAGATTGCAGAGAGAATTTCCCACAGTCACTGCCAAAATTACTGCTGTCAATCAAGTGGAATAAACTTGAGGATGTTGCTCAGGTAACAGAACATAATTTTTGTAATTCTTTTTGGGAGTATATATTACTTTGTTGATCTCATGTAAATTGTCCTTTCTTATATAGGGATATCTCCATAAGTTGGATAACTTTCTATAATAGGAGAAATTTTCAGATTTTTAACTCTTACGTATACTCCAAATGAAAGACTAGAAAGTTTAAGATTTTAAAATCCCAGATTCTAGATAGGTTTCCTGTATCTTTCACTAAGAACAATTAAAACATTGCTTTTGTTGTAATCATCTATAATTACTGCCTGTATGTAGTAGGTTCTGGATTGTTTCTAACAGTTTCATCAGTAAGCTCCAAAGTTTTAATCTCAAAATGACTTTAATCTTTGCATTGACTGTTCTAAAATGAATATGTATTGTTTGAAAATTACCTCTATTTCTAAAAGCTAATGTTTTAGAGCATAAACCTTTTAGATCAGTTTTTAACATTCATTTTAGTTGGGCAGTATTGATGAATGTTTGCCTTTAGGCAGAATAAAGAAAGTAAAAAAAGATTGTTCCCCAAAAGCCACCAAATTTTAGCTCCTTGATTTAATTTTTGGAATCCTGTCAAGAAGCACTGACATTTATTGAATTCAGTTGGTTATCAATCCTCTACAGAAAGATCCTTGAAATGGTTTTTTAATCAGAATGAGTGCATTTGGTATATTAACCTAATCTGTTCACCTTACTTGTCTGAATTCAGCTGATCTTTTTAAAAGTTTTCTGGTCTTAGCAAGTCTATAATGACTTTTTAAAATTTTTTTTTAAAATTTAATTCCAGTATAGTTATATTAGTTTATATATAGTGTTATATTAGTTTCTATATTAGTAATATAGTGTTATATTAGTTTCAGGTGTAAAATTTATAATGACTTTTTAAAATTTTCAAGAACTGCTTTTAAATTTTTTTATTTCATTATTTTACTTCTCTAAGTTCAAGAAGGACTTGTTTTGAGTTTATTTCTAGTTTTTAACTATTTTTTGAATCATGTTACATAATTATAATGTGCCTTATTTAAACTGTTTATACAATTAGACCATATGAACTTTACTTACTCTGAAAAGGAACTATTTCTGTATAGATTTCAGTTGTTTTGACATAGTTATCCTCTAACCACTTATTTATTTAAATTCAAGGTTAGTTTTCTATGATCCCCCGTAATGGTGGAATATCAGCATTTTTTAGTTGGCATGTTTGCCTGCTTCTAGTGGATAGTGTCCAGTTCTAACTGCTTATCCAAGAAATGCATCATACTGTTATTTGTATAGAATTAGAAGAAATTTCTTGCTGTACTCTTAAAAGATACCTGAGAGAGAGGTTTCTTACGTCATCTGTCAGAAAACAGAATGAGGGGCGCCTGGGTGGTTCAGTTAGTTAGCCACTGACTCTTGGTTCTGGCTCAGGTTATGATCTCATGGGTCCTGAGATCCACCAGGGCTTCAGCCTCCATGCTAACTGAGGAGTGGGCTTGAGGAACCTCTCCCTCTACCCCTTCCCCCACTAGCATACATGCCTGTGCTCTCTCTCTCAAATGTTAAAAAAAAATGAGCCAGTTTTTGCTTAATATTTCTTTCCTTTTTAAAAAAGATTTATTGGGGCGCCTGGGTGGCTCAGTGGGTTAAAGCCTCTGCCTTCGGCTCGGGTCATGATCTCAGGGTCCTGGGATTGAGCCCCGCATTGGACTCTCTGCTTAGCGGGGAGCCTGCTTCCCCCTCTCCCTCTGCCTGCCTCTCTGCCTACTTGTGATCTCTCTCTCTCTCTCTCTCAAATAAAAAAATAAAAAAGATTTATTTATTTGAGAGAGAGAGCATGCAAGTAGGGGGAGGGGCAGAGGAAGAGGGGGAGAGAGAATCCTAAGGGCAGATCCCAATGTTGGGCTGGATCCCAGGACCCTGCAATCACGACCTGAGTTAAAATCATGAGCCAGCGCTTAACCTGTTGAGCCACCCAGGCACCCCTACTTTTTCTTTATATGAGCCTGGGGATAGAAATTTTTACATTTTGGAATTTAGCACACTTATCTTATTTCCAGGAGGTAACCTAAATCATTGTTTTCAGATATAACTAACATCCTCCATTTTGATAGAAGAAAGCTAATCCTAATCCCTTTTTTGAGTAGTCTAGAGAAAAAAAGTTGTTGGAATAAAAAGTGAATGGGTACAAAAGAATGAATATAAACTGTATTTTTAATAAATTGACTACCTTAAGAAATGGAGAGCCAGAAGTCTGGTGTAAAGTTTGTATTCTGATTCTAGAGGGATAAGCCATGGGTGAAAATTCTATAGAAGCATTTCCCTCCAACCCCCACCCCAAGGGAAAAAAAAAAAAAAGAGTAGCCCTCCGTTAATCCACAGGAAAATATTCTGTTGGCATAATGTGGAAGTGGCTTCAATAGTCTTTGTAGAAGGCAGGTAGTTAATTAGCACTGCTTTCATTATTTTAAATGGCTGAATCAGATTTCTCTTCCCTATTTGCTTCCACAGCTTCTCCCAAACTAAAGTAGTAAGTTTTGGTATTTTATTTAGTTTTACATTTATATAATTAGTTCTTTAAAAATTGTAAATAAACTTACCAAAGGCAACTTCTTTCCAATAGTAGAGCTGTTTTTAACTCACAGCATAGTTTTTAACCTTTAAACTATTGTTTCAGACCTTTAGGATATGGTCCCTCTATTTCCCCTATCCATAATGGGGATTTCTGGTCCATTAGGACCTTGGGCGAAGTGGGGAGGGAATCCCATCAGTGATGAAAAGTGGTATGAGGTAGGTGTTTCTTACCTTTAAACCAGTATTCTTCAAACTTTTCTTCATTGTTACACTTGTTAGGAGCCGCCCCCCTCTTAAGATTTTGTTTATCTATTTGAGAGAGAAAGAGCGTGTGCGTGTGAGTGGCGGGGAGGGACAGAAGCAAGGAGAGGGAGAAGCAGACTCCATTCAGCAGGGAGCCAGATATGATATAGGGTTGGCTTGCAGAACCCTGGGATCATGACCTGAGCCACAGGCAGATGCTTAACCAACCCGAGCCACCCACTTGCCCCTGTTAGGAGCCTGTTTAGACATTTTCTCCCCTAATAGTCCCATCCCCATGATATTTTCATCCACAGGTAAGTATGTGTCTTTTTATGTCCTGTATGTATATATGTGCTATATACATAAAAAGAGCAAGTATAAAGCTTATTCTTTTTATTTATGCAAGTTTAAGAATAATTAAACAAAAATTTAAGGTAAAAGCTAAGAAACTAATGTTTTACTGTATTCAAATAACTTATATAATTATGTAAATTGTAATATCAAATTTCATAACTATGTTAGCAGTTTATGAAAACATATAGTAATAAGAGCAATGTAATCAAATTTTTAAGTTATTCAAAAGTGTTATTTTTTTTCTGCAAATGTAAAGTAATAGAAAAATTAATTTTTAAAAAGTATCTTTAGTGAGGTTAAATTTGCTTGATATGAGAAAATACCTTTTAACTTAGCTTCTAAATATTCATTCAGGTATTATTGACCTATTTTGGAACCTGACATAATTAATGAGAGAGGCTGAATAATTAGTAGAATTAAAATAATAAAATACGAACGATTTTTATTTAGTTCTCAAAGCCCAAGTCTCACATAAAAGCTTAAATGACAAACAACAAGGTATCTTGACAGCAGATACTCTTAAGCCACTTTTTGCAATGTGACTGTGAGATTGGCAATCTATTGAGAGAAGTCCTCCAGTTACTGCTGTCTCTTCCATATTTTTGTAGCTCTATTCTTGCATATGTTTTGTGTGTCTTCTTTGGATTCCAGGTGCTACTTACATGCCATTTATGTGATACCCAATGTCACATAGATATTATGTGATAATACAGAATAAGATTTTGTCAGATACGGTTGAACTTTGGAGGGCCACAAATTGTAATAATTATCAAAATTTTTTTTCTCTCTTCCATAACCACTCTTCTTCTCATTTAACCATCCCTGATAAGAATACATGCTATAAACATAATTAACCTTGAGGAGGACAATGAGTCTCACGGTGCTCTGATGGGGGACAGTTAAGAGTTCTTTGGGCTCTCCGTTACTAGGGTTTCCAAAGATGTGGCCATGTCTGCCCGAATCTACCCTCAACCTGTAGTCCCAACTAATCCCTGTGGAGGGATTCTTTTTTATTCTGTTTAGGTCATTTCTAAGTGGCATCTGTAAATAGGAGACTAGCTGTTTTTACCTTGTTTATAGAAAATAAACTTTCTTTTTAGTCACTTATTATGATTTAAAGAGTGTAAACTTGTTATGGTCAATAAAAAAAACCTGTTAAGTGATATTCTTAAAAATATTAAGAACTGGAAGTAAGCTCCCTCAAAATAATTTTATGTTGAGTTATTAATGAACTTTTTATATGTAAATTGCCTGTCATTAGCTTGAGTGTATACTTATATGTACTTTGAATTTTACCTTTAAGTGTTTCTTGATCATTTCTCTCTCTTTCTTCCTTTGAAAAATGATTTAATGGCTAATGATTGTATTCAGTGTATTGTTCTATTCCCAGGTAAGTACTTCATAGCTTTTTAAACTTGCTTATTTATAGAATATTTCAACAAAGACAATCTTTACTAATCCATGTTAACAGGAGTGGAGTTTTGAGGCCTCAGTAATTGCAAGAATGCTTTTCCTTTCTTTTGACACATCTCTGCTCCTGTGTGTCAAGGAAAAGTAGGTTATTTTTCTCCCCTATAATTTCTGAACTAGTTTTAATTTTTCAACAGCTTCAGGCACTACTTCAGATTTGGCCTAAACTGCCCCCCCGGGAGGCGTTAGAGCTTCTAGATTTCAACTATCCAGATCAGTACGTGCGAGAATATGCTGTGGATTGCCTGCGACAGATGAGGTATTCTGCAGGTGGCTTTCTTGGGGGAAGGGAATAACTTGGGGGTAGATAGAGAAGGTGATGTCTGCTTGAATGTCTCATAAGAAAGGAAAGAGCTAGGAATTATTCAGAGTTTAAAGCGTTTTTTTCTCTCCCCCTTCCGATCTTCTCCATCTCTCCCTCCTCTTTCATGTTTATTATAAAACATAAAACAAAAACATACTGGGTCAGGAGGTACCCAAGATCACCCTTGGTTTCTACAATTCATTACAATTCACAGGATTCCACATATATTCATACTTTTGGCTGTGATTTATTATAGCAAAAGGAGACAAAGTAGAATTGGCAAAAGAAAATGATTCATGGAGCAAAGTCTGGAGGAAACCATGTAGGGGCTTCTAAGAGTTCTTTACTTGTGGAATCACAGTGAATATACTTAATTCCCCCAGCAACGAGTTGTGACAACATGTCTGAAATATTGTCTACTGGGGAAGCTCCTTAGAGATGTGGCAGTCAGAATTTTTATTGGGGCCTAGTCACAGAAGCCCCCTTTGCCTAACATAAAAGCAAAATTCTAGACTCCCAGAAAAGTGGGTGTTGAGCATAAACCATACTGTTTGTAAGAACAATTTATGCACACAAAGCCACTCTTATCTGTTAGGTGGTGGGAAGCCTTCTGAAATCTGTTTCCAGATGCCGGCCAAAAGGGCCAGTGTTGTAAACAGGTTTTTTTTAAAGGATAACGTTCAGGCGTGCTGCTATGTTAACTCTTTTCTGTCCACCGCTCAGAATTAAGAAATGTTAATATTTTGTCATTTTATAAAAATACTTTTAAGCAAATAACATTATAGTTAAAGGTGAAGTCCTCATAGTTACTTTACCTAGTGCTTTTACTTCCCAAAAACAGCCACTATCATGAATTTGGCATGTATCCTTCTGTACTACATTTTTCTGTTTATACTACATTTTTATAACTATAAAAATATAGAGAGCAACATTATACACTTAAAAATTACACTAATATGTCTTACCATATGTTTTATTTTAAATCTTGCTTTTTAAAAACCCATTCTCTCTCATTGCATATAGATAATAGTTTATTCCTTTCACTACTGTGAAATATTCTGTTGTAGGGATAGATCTTATTTACTCCATTTCCTTATTGAGGAACATTTTTGTTTTCTCCAGACTTCCCTGTTATAAACAGTGCTGCAGTGAAGTGAACATGCTTATACAGTTCCCTTTGGCCAGTACATGTGTGAAAATCTATGAGCTTTATTTGAAGAAATGTCATTATTGAGACAGTCTCAGACACTGGGCATTTTCAGGTTTATTCATTGCTAGTCTCAAAAATGAAGATTATACTGTATGGTTATTTGAAAAAGAGAAGTTCTTAGAAAATTATGGATACTGTTATCCTTATTCTTTTTAAAAAAGTCATGTGATGTTCAAAAGAAATTACGCAAACTCTTCCATAGTTGTTGTTTTAGGGGAGTAAAATTCAAAGCGTAAGGAAAGAAGAAGCCTCCTTCTGTTTCAATACTTCCTTTCTGTCTTTTATACCACTTATAGGTTTTTATAAAGGGCAAAGATTTTACGGTAAACTTGAGATTGTTGAATAGTTTTTAAAAATGAGGCTCCCAGTAGCTTCTTAGTTTCCTTAAGTTTACATTGGAGACCTGACAGGAAGGGGCTACTTGGCCCCCTTTGGACTGAGCCAAGTGTTTTTCTTAAATGTATTAATCCCCAGGAGGAGATTGCTGTGATCTCCATGTTCCATTTGGTAATTCTGATGAGTTTTCCTATTACAAATTTTTTGCTTATAAGGTTTTTTTGTTTGTTTTTTTTTAAAATATAGTGCCCTGGGTTTCAGTCCCAGATCTGCATTAGATTACTTTCTTAACCATTTATTGCCCAAGACTACAGTTAGAAGTAGAGGACTTGGGATTCATATCTTACCTGACCACTCAAATTGCCTCTGATGAGAGTCTGTTTACAAGTGAATGGTTTGGAGATGGACACAAAATAGAGAACCACTAATCTTAATTAATTCAGCTCATTTAACTACAACATTATGTTGTATTAATTCAACGAATCAGTCCCCACTTACACATACACTCATTTCCTATCCTTTAAACTATTTAAAGTTAATATTTTAATGTTCACTGACAGTCTGCAAAAAGGAATTACTTAACCCTAATGATAGGAAAGGAAAATAAATTGCTAAATTGCTGATGGAATTTTTATTTAAAAAACACCTGGTTGACTGCGTATATCACTTTTCCAGCATGATCAGAAATCAGTATTAAAGTACCTGATTTTTTTAACTCTGGGCTGATTGTAAATACAGTCATTAATCAGATCAACCTAGATAATTAAAATGCCCCATATATCTGTTCTTTGCTCCTTTCCTTTCCACTCCCCCTCCTGCCCACAGGAAATCCTGAGTTTTTCTTGTGTTATTTTAACAGTGGAATAGTGAATGTAAGCATGCAACAAGCCTGACCCCAACAAACCATTGTGTTTCAGCAAGTTAGTATTTGATAGTTTGATAGGAAAGGATCTTTTTCTGGCACTGGTTGTTGAGTGACTTATTCTGTCTTTTGTTTCTTTTAGTGATGAAGAACTCTCTCAATATCTTTTACAACTGGTGCAAGTTTTAAAATATGAGCCTTTTCTTGATTGTGCCCTCTCTAGATTCCTATTAGAAAGAGCACTGGCTAATCGGAGGATAGGGCAGTTTCTATTTTGGCACCTTAGGTAAGTCTTCTATATTTTTCAATTCGAGTCCACCTTGTGCTTTTGTAAATATAAACCAGCATAATATAGGACATTTAGTGTTCTTGTCAGCTGCTTTTATTGTTTCTGAGCCATCTGTAACATTGGCACTTGTCTTGGTGTCTTCTCCTATTTCTTGATACCCAACTCTTAATTTTCAGGATTTGGCAAAGTAATTCAAATAAGTATCCCACCAAGCCTCCTTGATTTTTAACAGACAAATAATTAATGTATTGCTATTTTCTAGTCAAGTGTACTTATTGTGTACTTACAGTGTATTTGGGCTAAAACCACACTTATGATTCCTTCCAAAAGGCTTTGGGTAGTAATATCATCATTGCTACTAATAGGTAGAGGTTTTAAAGTTTTCCTATAAGAACAGCAACATTATTTTCAGCTTCTTTACTAGATCATTTTCAGAAATACATGAGTCTTACTTCACCAAGTTTATGTAGGAGTAAAATCAAGAAGGATAACTAAAGTTCTTCTATTCTGGGAAAATTGTTGGTTCCTCATTTCTGACTCTGCACTCAGACATTTTTGTTGTTTTCATCTGGACTTCAGAGTATTGAAACTAATGATTGTCAGAAAAATATGACTTTCCTCCATTTTTGCTAAAGTTCTTAAGGAAACTAAGCTCTATATTATTTTGATGTTAATTTGGGAGTTATATTTCTGAATCTTGACTTCTTTATTATTCATAGAGGTTTTTCCTTTCTTATTTTTAACGTCATCTTCTCATGCAGTTCAATCTTCCTATTTTTAAAGCCCCTCAGGGAATAACAAAACATGGTGTTTCTTCCTTTTGCAAACATGTACAGCATTCTTTAAGTGAGAAAAAATTGTATAGAAGCTAATTGAGTGATTAGTCAATTGTGTGATGTGAGTCAGATCTTTGTGTTTCACTTTTTTGTCATTTAATTGGCAATATTACCATTTCAAATACAAAAAGTAATAAGCAAGGTGAGATGTGAAAATTTTGAATTTTTAAAAATTTTTTTGAATAAAAAATTAACTACAAAATCACACACGTTTTTAACTGTGGTATTTAAAAAACACTTGGGAAGTTGACCATCCTACTAATAATTGTGAACAAGATAATGTGTTCTTCTTTTTTTGATTGGCATCAGAAGTTTATTTCATAAAAGAATATGAAGTCAATATTTTTATTTGGTGATCTGAAGTGTTTTATAAGCAGCCTGTCTTAATAGTATTAACTTATTTGTAGGTCAGAAGTGCATATTCCCGCTGTCTCAGTACAATTTGGTGTCATCCTTGAAGCATACTGCCGGGGAAGTGTAGGGCACATGAAAGTGCTTTCTAAGCAGGTATTGGGTTTTTTTTTAATCTTCATGTTCAGTTTGCCACATGGTATTTGATAAATTGTATCATATGCTGTTTCTCACATTACATTATGTCATAGAGGTTTCAGTAACTAAACCTAATTAATACATTTTTAAATTATAATTTAAGTCAAGAAATGAAGTATCAGCAAACTTAGCAGAACATTGAGTGTCCCCCCCCCCAAAATTACGGATTCCTCATTGTATGTATATTAATAACATGCCATACATTTTAATAGGAAATGCCTATTTAGACATGCTTAACAGTGTGTTTGATGGTGATGATGACAAAGGTCATGAAATTTTTAGGCCCTGTTTTTTCATATCCCCGAGTTGCTCTTTGCAGTTAGTATTTGTTTCATATATTCTGCCATATGTTTTAGTTTGAGATATTTTGACACCTAAGTCCATAGTTGTTATGGGATCTAGAATTCAGAATCCTCAAGCTGCTTTTTTCAAATTTTATATATATATATGTATATATATATATGCATGCCTGCAGACACTTATCTTCTTTCTGGGCCTTCATTTCCTAATCACGGCAGGTGATAAGATTTTAGTGATATTGATAGGTCAGATATTAAATGCTTATATGCCAGAAACCATAGTAAGTGTTTTAAGTATATTATTTTACTCTCCTAATAATGTTCCACAGTAGTTGCCAATACTGTCTGAATTTGACGAGGGGGAAACAGAGGCTCCAAGAGATTAAGTAGCTTGCCTAAAAACCACAACTATTAAGTGACAGGAATAAGTTTTAAACTTAAGTCTGTCTGACTATAACATTAACTTTTTTTTTTTTAATCCTACTGGGGGTTTTCACACTTTTAGCACCACAACTCTCTTTTATAAATCAAAACTTAAACATAGATCCAATATATAAAATAGACAGCAATGTCATTTTATCAGTATAATTGTGTTTTAAGGCTAAAATACAATAAAAGCCATTAAACAGAACCATGAAACTGTTTTACTAAATACAGAATTTCAAAATCTGGGACTATTATTGACAGTTGTAGTCTCAGTATCTATTTTTTTCTTTTGTTTTGGAGATAATCCTGATTTATACAGCTAAGTGTTTGCAAATAATAAAGGTTTTTTAATACTTTGCTTGCAAGTGAGAAGCATAACTGTGGCTCAGGCTTGGTTTGCTGGTAGATCGTTGGTCCTCTGAGAGTTGTGATGAGAGCATTTCTGCCATCAAAATAAAACAACCCTTTATTCTAGCTTCTTCATGCCAGAATCCTTCATTGACAGGTAGCAACCATATGCTCTTGTTTTTTAGCAGTAATTTTTCTTGAATTGAGTATCCTCTAAATAAACAAAAGAAGGTTTTGTTAATGGTTTGATATATATTTACTCAGAACTTACTATATGCCAGGGTTTGTCTTAGGTACTGTTAATGTGAAGTGAATATAGTTGTGTTATTGTTATCAAGGAGTTTATATTCCATAGAGAAGATATACAAATCAGTGATTGTTATGATAGAACTGTTGTTATGGGAATATTATGGAAACACAAAAGAGAGACATGTAACCAAACTTAAGACATTAGGGAAGAGTTCACAGTGGAGGAGATGCTTGTAGCTTTTGATGTTGTAGTTGGTGTTGGTTCACTGAAGAGTATGTTAGTATTTTACAGAGAAACAACCAATAAGGGGTGCGTGTGTTTGTGTGTGTGTGTATGGTTGACCCTTGAACAACACGAATTTGAATAACACGAGTCCACTTACACACTGATTTTTTTGGTATAGTACAGTACTGTAAATGTATTTTCTCTTTCTATGATTTTCTTTCCTCTAGCTTACTTATTGTAAGAATATAGTATTTAATACATATAATGGGCAAATTATGTTAATCGACGGTTTATGTTATTGGTAAGGCTTCCCGTCAACAGTAGGCCATTAGTAGTTAAGTTTTTGGGGAGTCACAAGTTATATGCAGATTTCGACTGCATGGGGCTGGAGGTGGAGTCAGTACCTCTAAGCCTTTATTTAAGGGTTAGCTGTATAGAGAGTGAAGCAGAAGAAGAGGATGAGATTGTGATTTATTATAAAGAATTGGCTCATGTGATTATGGAAGCTGAGAAGTCCTGAGATCTTCAGTTATGCAAGCTGGAAACCCGGGAGAGCTGATGGTGAAGTTCTAGTCTGAAAACGGACAAGCTTAACATCCAAGGAGTTTTAGTTCTGGGCAGGAAAGGACCTATGTCCCAGCTCAAGGTAGTCAGAGAGGCGGAGTTCCTTATTTGCTGGAAGGTCTGCCTTTTTATTCTATTAAAAACTTCACAGGTTCTGACACCCACCCACATTAGGAAGGGCAACCTGCTTTACTCAGTCTACCCATTCAAATGTTAATTTCATCCAAAAACACCCTCACAGACATACCTAGAATGATGCTGGACCAAATATCTGGGCACCCCATGGCCCAGTCAAGTTTATACCTAAAATTAACCATCGCAGATCAACTTGGCATGTATACACAGCTCTGAAAACCATATTTAATCTCCAGATAAAGACTGCAGCAAGTTCAGAATGCCCTTAACATGATAAAATTACTCCGAGTACAACCAAAAATGCACTAACCTTTTTCCCAGCACAAATAATATCCTTGAGTGTTGCCTACTCTTCTTGTTTCTCTGAAAATTAAATAATACAATGTAAAATTAATACTTAAATACTACGATATAAAATCAGTACATCTTATGTTCATAATAAAGGAAGGGGCACCTGGGTGGCTCAGTTGGTTAACCGCCTTCGGCTCAGGTCATGATCCCAGGGTTGATCAAGCCCTCTGTTGAGCTCAGTGGGTAGTCTGCTTCTCCCTTTCCTTCTGTCCCTCCCCTCTGCTCGTGCTCACTCTCTCTCTCTCTCTCTCTGTCTCTTCAAATAAAATCTTTAAAAAAAGAAAGATAAAGGAAAACAGTGGGAAGGAAACAAAGACTGTGTGTGTGTGTACATGTAGTATATACACATATACACACAAAAACATATGTATACTGAAATGAGGAGAAACTCATGACAGTTAATCCTCATTTCTGTAACCAGTCATGTGGTCATAGCTGGTATTTGTTACTACTTTCTTCCAACCCGTTCTGTATTCCCTTTGCCTTTAGTAAGCATTTCACTTGTGGTTCTTGACCTGCAGGGTTCACCCAAACCTTCATTCTTTCTTTTAAGATTTTATTTCTTTGAGCGAGAGCACATGGGAGTCAGCTGCATAACCGACTGAGCCACCCAGGTTCCCCCCAAAAACTTCATTCTTGTAGGGTCCAGGTCATTAGTAGTCCTACCTAAGTTAGCTTGTAATTGTCCATTGGTCTTAATGACGGGACGTGGTCATGCTAAGAAGAAATCTTCTATATGCTAGACGTACTTTTCCTTTTGTCTGTGGAGTAGTAGGCCAGTTTCCCTGTGGTAGTCAGGATCAATCACTCCAGCCAGCATCATCATGCCCTTCTTTGTCTGTTGATCCGAAGACATAAGGAGCTCAAAGTGGCTGGGCTGGAGTCTTAACTTCCAGTCCAGTGGACTCATTGTCATGTCTCCCACTGGAATCGTTCTTACTCTATAACTAAGACCTTTGTGCCCATTAAGCATAAGGTTGCGGGAAAAGGAAGCAAAAATTTTGCTAGTAGATAATAGTGAGTGGTACCACTTCCATTTTTATTTATTTATTTAATTTATTTATTTAACATTTTTATTATTTTTTATTATTTTTTTTAAATTTTATTTATTTATTTGTCAGAGAGAGAGTGAGAGAGAGATCACAAGTAGGCAGAGAGGCAGGCAGAGGCAGAGGGAGAAGCAGGCTCCCTGCTGAGCAAGGAGCCCGATGTGGGACTCGATCCCAGGACTTTGGGATCATGACCTGAGCCGAAGGCAGCCGCCCAACCAACTGAGCCACCCAGGCATCCCACCACTTCCATTTTTAAACTTTGATTTCTGGACCGGTGAGTCCTGGCTGTGGGAGAAAGTGTCATGTAGTAGATGCTGACTCAGAACATATACAGCTTTCTGGAGAACTTTGCCCAAGTCCTATAAGGTATTGCCACCTAGCTGGTACTGTAACTTAGTCTTCAAAAGGCCATTCTACTCTTCTGCCAGGCCAGCTACTTCATGCTAGTGAGGAACATAGTAAGACTAATGAATACCATGAGCATGAGCCCATTGTTATGCTTCGTTTGCTGTGAAATGAGTTTCTTGATCAGAAGCAATGCTGTATGGAATACCACGATGGTGGATAAAGTGTCCTGTGACTCCACAGATGATAGTTTGGCAGAAACATTGCATGCAGGGAAGGTAAATCCGTTTTGAGAGTTAAGTGTTTATTCCAGTAAGAAGAAAATATTGCCTGTTCCATAGTAGAAGCAGTCTAGTGTAATCAACCTGTCACCAGATAGCTGGCTGACCATCCTGGGTAAATGATGCTGTATCAGGGTCTCAGTATTGGTCTCTGCTGCTGGCACAGCAGTCACTCAGTGGTGGTCATAGCCAGGTAGGCTTTAGTGAGTGGAGGTCCATATTGCTGAGCACATGTATAACCTCCATCCCTGCCACCTTGGCCACTTTGTTCATGAACCCATTGAGTGATGACAGGGGTGATTGGGAAAAGAGGCTGACTAGTATCCACAAAATGGGTCATCCTATCCACTTGATTATAAAAATCCTCTTCCAGAGACACCCTTTGGTGAACATTCAAGGAGACACATATCTTTTTTTTGCCTATTCAGAGAGGTTTATTATATATCTCTTCCCCAAATTTCCTTGTCACTAATTTTCTAGTCATGTTCCTTCTGCGTCCCTGGCTATCAGCCAAGCTTTGGTTATAGCTCATGATTTGGTATATAATTGCATGTATGGCCATTTCTCCTTCCAAGCAAAGTGAACAGTGAATTGCACTTTCCAAAGTTCTGCCCACCAGGAGGATTTCACTTGAGCACAGTCCTTTAGAAATGTTTCAGAAAGGGCCTGTAGTACCACAGTTGTCAACTTTAATATGGTGCCTACATACTATAAAGCATGCTGAGTCTTCTCTTCTCTTCCTTTGTTAACTGACTGAAGGAAGTCCCTGTGAGGACATAGGTGCAAGCTGGGAAAGAGAAGGTAGTGTAGCAAGAAGGGGAAACCATGGACATTTGAATCACTTTTTCATGTAACTTATTGTGCCTTCAGGACCTACTCCGGTCTAGTCTCATATACACCACTTTCATTTGTTGATGGAGTACTATTTTGCTCACCCATCTTTAATGCTTGGTGGGTTGGATAACACCCAATTCATAATGGGCAGCTCAGGTCACATGCTTGCTTGGTGGCCAGTGGTTAAGCATTTAGTACGAAATCCTAGTAGCAAGCTAAGAGCTGTTTCTCTAAAGGAGAGTATTTATCTACAGGAGATGGCAGGTGTTTTTTCCAAAATCCTGAGGACCTGTGCTATGGTTTACCTATAAGGACCTGCCAAAGGCTCCAGACAGCATCTCTGTCTGCCATGGTTCAAGCACCAGTAGATCTGTTGGATCATAGGACCAAGTAGCACAGCAGCTTGCACAGCAGTCTGAACTTGTTGCAGAACCTTCTTTTGTTTGGGATCTCATTCAAAACGAGCATCCTTTTAGGTCACTTAGTAAATAGACTACAGTACATTACCCACATGAGGAATATGTTGCCTTTACAGTGCAAAGAGACCCACTAGCTACTGTGTCTCATTTTTGGTTATAGGAGGGGCCAGAGCAACAAATTTTTCTTTACCTTAGAATATCTTGATATGCCCCATATAAATTGAGCGCTACAAGTTTCATTGAGGTAAAACGCCCCAAATTTTTGTTGGAATATTTCTTACCTTCTGAGTTGCTGTTTCTTACTCACCAGGTTGGATCAGTCTAATGTTATTAAGGTGTCAGAGTGGTATCTTGTTCAGGGTAGAGGCAATCAAAATCTCTGTAAATTAAATTATGACGTAGAGCTGGAGAGTTGATATACCCCTGAGAAAGGACAGTGAAAATGTATTGTTGGCCTTGCCAGCTTAAGCAAACTTCTTGTGATACTTTATTGACAGTTACGGAGGAAAAAGCATTTGTTAGCTCAACAGTTGTATACCAAGTACCGGGGGATGTGTTAACTTCGTTCAGCAATGAAACCATATTTGGTATACCACCTAATTAATGTTAGGATGATCCACTGTAATTCTCTAAGATCCGTGTGTCCTCTGCATAGGCCAAATAGGCAAGATGAATAGGATTGTGATGGGAATTACCACCCCTGCATCTTTTTAAGTCCTTGATGATGGCACTAACCCTGCGCAGTCACTACAGGAATGGGTACTGCTTTTGGTTTATTGTTTTCTTAGGTAGAGGTGGTTGTAATAACTTCTGCTTGACCTTTCCACTAAAATAGCCCTCACTCCACAGGTTCGGAAAGCAATATGGGAATTCTGCCAACTGCCGAGTACATCCATTCCAATTATGCATTCTAGAATTGAAGAAATAACCAGAGGATGGGTTTGGGGTTTGGGACCCATTGGGCCCACTGTGAAACATATCTGTGCTAAAACTTGACTTCCATAAGCACCTACTCTGGTGGACCTCAGTGACATTTTGAGTCTCCTAGAATTAGTGTCATTTCAGAGCCAGTGTCTAGAAGTTTGAAAAGGTCTCGTTATTTCCTTTCCCCCATATGCAGTTACCATGGTAAAAGACCATAGGTTCCTTTGGAGAAGCCAGGGTAAAATCAGTTTCAGTCTTGGCACTGATGAAAACATTGGAGAGAATTATCAACTTTACTGTGTCTAGGTCTGTGGGTGCATGTTAGAGAAATGAGTCCTGAAGGTTTTACTACAGGTGTTGATTATTGTCTGGGTGTAAACATCAGACTATAAACTGTATGTGACCAGGAAGTTATTAGCAAGGTAGTTATATCTAGCTGGTGTAATCTGAATCTGTGTATTTAGTCCACTTAGACGAAATATTTTGTAGAATTAAAAAAAACCTCTCCCAGACTTTGCTTCTAGGTACATTGTTTTTTCCTCATCGCAAAGACTCCCTACCTTGCTATATTTTCCAACCTCTTGATCTTATTTGAGGCCATTTGTTTCCTCACTTTTAACCTACTCATTCCTATACCTCTCTGGTGTCCACCCTATTTTATATAAGATCCTTGTGGTAATTCCCAGTTTCACTATACTTTTCTAACTCATTTGCATTGCCAAAGAAACTCCCATAGCTTTTCATACATGATTTACATTATATATGTGTAATATATTATTATATTATGATTATATTATGATTTTTCATTCATGTTAAAACAACTATTATCTGATCCTTTTGGAAAATGCGTTAATGGTGGTAATAATAGCTAACATTTACTTACCATTTATTATGGGCCATTTTTTCTTCACAACTATATGAAATGGATACTATTAGTCCCCTTAATTTTGTAGTCCTCTTAAAATGTATCTCATACCTATCAGTGTCTCTTGTGTTCATGGCTACTGTCCTTGACCAATCCATTACCTTCTCTCACCTGGATGTCTTTTTTTCTTTTCTTTTTTTAAAGATTTTATTTATTTATTTGACAGAGAGAAACACAGCGAGAGAGGGAACACAAGCAGGGGGAGAGGGAGAGGGAGAAGCAGGCTTCCCACCGAGCAGGGAGTCCAACGCGGGGCTCCATTCGGGGCTCGATCCCAGGACCCTGGGAACATGACCTGAGCTGAATTGAAGGCAGGTACTTAACGACTGAGCCACCCAGGCGCCCCTCACCTGGATGTCTTCATTAACTTCTTAAATTTTGCCTTTTGTTTCCATCGTTGCACACATATCCCCTGTTCTGCACAGCAGATAAAGTGACCTTTTAAAAATGTGGATGTATTATGACATTTCCATTTTTAAAACCCCTGAAGTAATATTCATTTCATGGAGAATAAAATCCCATATTTTTAAACCCATCTAATTGGCTTTATTAATTGATTCATGAATTGGGCAGTGTCCTATCTAGCTAATCTATTAGAGGGGACTTTGAGTTGCAAAATAGAAGGACTTTATAGGGAGAAATGGGAGAGGCAGTTAGCAAAAGAAAAGAAATGATTGTTTTAGGACAGTTACCTTCCCCTAGGGGGAGAGGCTGAGGGTCTTACTATTATCGGAGGTGGATTTCCTCATTTTCCTTTGGGGGTTTGAGAGGGATACTGACCAGAAAATTCCTGCCTGACTGTTAAGACTACACTTTGCTGGGAAGGGGTGGCACCTGGGTGGCTCAGTCACTTAAGCATTGGACTCATGATCTCAGGGTCATTAGATTGAGCCCCACTATTGGGCACTGAGCTCAGTGTGGAGGCTGCTTGGGATTCTCTCTTTCCCTCTGCCTCTGCTCTTCTTCCCACTCGTGCTATCTCTCTCTCTCTCTCTCTCTCTTAAAATAAATAAATCTTAAAAATGAAGAAAAGAGGTGCCTGGGTGGTACAGTCAGTTAACTGTCTGACTCTTGGTTTTGGCTCAGGTCATGGTCTAGGGGTTGTGAGATTGAGCCCTGATTCGGGCTCTGCGTTTAGCATGGAGTCTGCTTGAGTTTCTCTCTCCCTCTCCCTCTTCCCCCTGTTTGTTCTCTCTCAAATAAATAAATAAATCTTTCAAAAAGGCGGGGGAGGAGAAGGTTGGAAGTTGCAGTTAGATTAGGTATTAAGCCTCAGTTTGGTGACTTGACCTAACATTTGGGGCCTGTCGTTTTCTTTTAACATTTCCCTTTTGATCAGGCTCTCAGCTTAATGGAGAGATGTGATCAAAATTTAAGGCATTAGTGTCACTATCGGTACTATTTTGAAGTTCTCACAGTTTTTGTTGTCCCTTTTGTGTGGTATCCATTATCACAGGTTAGGATGTTTTTGCTTAATCCCTGTGATATTCATAGGTTATGGAAGTCAGTCATTCTCTTTATTCTTTTTTTGGCATTCTAGTCTTAAGGAGTTCATTTACTTGATGGTTAGTGGCTTAACATTTAAAACTTGTGAGAGAATACAACGTACAAGAGCAATTATTATGATAACTATAAACAGCATAATTCCCAGTGTTTGGAGTGCATTTTGGAGCCATGGTCCCCAAGACTCAGACCAGTCAAAGACAGACCCTGTTGAAGGAGTCCTTTTAAGCCAAGTAGCTTGCTCAATGATCTTATGTAACTGAGTTTCAGCTTCCGAGAAATGTTAATCCAGATAAAGCAGGTGGTGTTGGCCACAGCAGAGGTACCCCCTTGCTCGGCTAAAAGATAATCGAGGGCTGTCTTACTATCAAGAAGAGCCTTGGCTAAAGAATCTAAGGATGGTTGTTGGGCCTCTGTTGCTTTAGCAGCAGATTCTGCAGTAATTTCAAGAATTGAGGAGAATTTCCTGATTATAGACTCATTTACATTCACCCCTAACCAGGGAAGTAGGGACCTGCCGAGAGGAGTGAATTCCTGAATCATGAAAGCCTCTTGGGAGGTCCTTTCTAACTCAACAGTGCAACTTCAAGGGAGTCGCCCAATGAGCTGTCTTATTTTGCTTGTGAAAAGTTAGGGTCTCAGTTAGATTTTTCTCCTAGCCTGAACTAAAAGGTTGTTTTAAAATCCAGAGGTTACCTCTATTAAGCAGTGGCCTGCTTAAGAAAGGGAGGAGGGCATTCTCTTTCTAGGCTAATGCCAGAGTAAAAGAAAGGGGAAGAAGAAAACGTTTCATGTTTAGTTAAGGTTTAAAGTCTTGATCCATCACCTCGGGCAGAACCAGTCTGCCTCAAGATCAGCTACATCTCTTCCTCATCAATTTGACTTAGAGGTCGCCACCGTCTGTACAGGACCAGGTTGGAAGTGGAACTGTCATTAGCTGTGAGATGTATACCCAAGGCTTAATACCTTTTAGTTTTGTAGCAGTGTAGTGGTCAAGAGCACTTGGTAAGGTCCCTTCCAGTGGGGCTTGGCAGCTGTCTTCCTCTGATGACATTTCCAGAATAACCATTCACCAAGCTCTAGACTGTGACCAACAGGAACCTTTGAATTGGGATCCAGGAAGGCTTCTTTAACCTGTTGATGATAGGCTTGAGCATAAGATATTAGAGATTTACAGTAGCTGATCTTAATAGCATGAGACAACAAGGGATCAGCATAAGGCTGTATACTAATAGTAGACATTGGTCTGCTGGTGACTGTCATATATGGAGTAAGTTTGTTTCCTAAAGGGGTAACTACTAATAGTCAGCAAGACCAAAGATAATACCTTAGGCCAGGAAAGTCCAATTGTTGAGGCAAGTTTAGAAACTTTAAGTTTGAGAATCCTATTAATTCTCTCAGTCTTGCCTTATGATTGAAGGTGATAAGGACAGTGTTAATTCTAAGAAGTTTGCCAGGTTTTCATTAACCCTTATGGATTTGTCCAGTGAAGTGGGGGCCTTCATTACTGGAGATTGTGGAAGGTATACCACAAGTGGGAAGTACATTTTCTGACAGTTTCTTTGCCACTGTGAGGGCATCAGCCTTGGAGTTTGGGAATGCTTCAACCCATCTGGAAAACACACATACAGTAACAACATATTGGTAATCCATACTAAGTGGCAATTGAATGAAGTCATCTATAGATATTCAGAAGGTCCAGAAGGAGGAGGTCTGAGATCTCTTGGGACAAAAATAATTATTCTCGGTTTATGGACCTGACAGGTCAGCATTGCTGGTAGACCGTATTTGCAATTTAATAAAGGTCTCCTTACCAATCTCTGTTCATAATTTGTGTCATCTTAAATGCATTATGGGGGGTGAAGGAATGCACAAACTAAAAAATAGAATTTGCCAGGGAGTCAGCAAGAACCAAGCAGCCATCTTGGGTTTCTCATAGCTGCAAACTGTTTGTTTTAACTTAGAGCTATTGCTTACCCATGATAATTTCTTTAATTCAGGAACAGACTGTTGCCATCTTACAAGTCCATCAGGATGGCAAAAGTCTGGCAGTGAGGGGCAGGTTTTGCAGAAGCAAAAGGGATTTCTTCCACACGTGCCATAATCTTTATAGATTGTGTTGCTGTTGCCTTAGCATGAAAGTCAGCTGGGGCATTTTTCTAATATTCAGGCTTAATCCTTTTAGTGTGAGCCTCAATTTTAATGACAGCAATTTCAGAAGCGAAGCAATAATACTAAGAAAATGGTTTATTTTTGCCATTTTTTATTGGGGTCCCAGAGGATGTCATAAACCTTTTAAGATAATCAGAATTACAAGTGATAATATTATATGAGGCCATGCCAGGTTTCTAGGAATTTTTTTTTTTAAGATTTTATTTATTTATTTGAGAGAGAGAGGGCACAAACAGTGGGGAGGTATAGAGGTAGAGGGAGAAGCAGGCTCCCTGCTGAGCAGGGAGTCCGATGTGGGGCTCCATCCCAGGACCCTGAGATAATGACCTGAGCTGGAGGTAGATGCTCAATCAACTGAGCCACCCAGGCGCCCTAGTTTCTAGGAATTTCATATAATTTTTAGAACACAAATGCTTTATAAAGAAGGCTTACTATTACTTTTTTTTTTTTTTTTTTTTTTTTTGATGAGTAAAGCAATAGAAGTTTATTAAGTGAAGATACAGAAAAAGCTCTCAGGAGTGAGAGGGGTCCTGACAGGGTTGCCCAACTTACTGTTACTTCTTGTTTGACAATATTTTCTATGTAATTTAACATATCAAATAAACATAATTAGTTTAAGAGATCCCTTGAAATGTTCCAGGAGGTCCTTTGGAAAAATTCCAAAGTTTCTTCCAGGTCAAAAAGAACATTTATAATTTGATTTTGAGAAGTTCATGGGGGGAAAAAGAAAGTTTTAAAGCCTGTGAGTAGTTAAATAGGATCACAGATCATTATGAAACTTAATACTTAATTGTCTATTAGCAAAACTTAGCTCTTATAATACCGAGAAGACTCAGTTTTCTTAAGTAATCAACAACCTGATAAAAGACAGCAACCGCAGGAAATTATTTTGATAAAACACAGCATCTTTGTTTTCTAGGCAGATCACTTAAAGGTAAAGAAACTTCTACAATCTGTTATCAAAAGTAGACTAAAAGTTAAAAAACAAAAACAAAAAACAAAGAAAACCAAATTCTAATTTTACACCAGCTTACTTTTGATACTAAAACTTACTCATTCCAGTCTTAGTCCTGACCACACATAAAATTCCTTTCCAAAGATTTATTTTTCACAAACTTTCGACAACTTTTTTCCCCACAAAAATGTATCTTCATTTCTCATACCTTCTTTTAGCAAAAACACACATTTTGCTTTCTTTGCAAAAGGAGATGTTTCCCTTATTTCTGCTGGCTTTAATTACATATATTAATTAGAATTCTTAACTTTTAGAAACCTTAGTTCCTGATAAAAATCTAGACAGAATTATGAACTGTTAACACCAGCATTCTTTAGATTTGCAAGTTTATGAATACATTTCATAATTTCTAGAAGCATGTGCCTTTTTCAATTTTCCAGTGCACTAACACATCCAAATATCTTTTAGTTTCTCTGTAATAAGAAGCCAAAAGTAGATAAACCTATGTTCAGTAATTAATATTTCAGTATTTTCTTATTTGGAAATGATGTAAATACTCAGCAGATTTCTATTACTTGCTTTAACTCAGCAAAACTCTAATGTTTCAAGTTACCAGAGATTTGGGAAGCTATTTTTAGCTTTATATACAATAAAATATAATTGTTGCTAAAAACTTTATTAACTCTTATTCCACTTAATCTGTTTAATACATTTGTTCTCAACAGTTTATTTTACCCACGAAAACTTCATGAGACATTAGACAAAATCAGCCATCATTCTAAGTTATTTTTCTGCTGACAAATTAGGACAGAAATACACGAATTTAGCTAGTAAATTCAGGTAGAATAAAAGTTGCTTATTTACCTTATAGTCAATGTTGATAACTCTAAAGACATGCCTGTTTCCACTCAACCAACGAACTGAAACTTGCTTTAGTTACCAAAAATTATTCCAGAGTATGTGAACTTGAAAAACTTTTGGGATAGTTTATATTACATTTCTGAGAATTTTGTGAAGTCTAAATTTATGTAAGTGCCTGTTTTTTTTTGTTTTTGTTTTTGTTTTTAAGCCATAAACAGAGCTCTTCTACAAATTAATTTTGACAGTCCCATCTGGAGGTAGAAAATACCGCACATTTAAAGCACTCGTATGAACACACAAACCAACACAAATGGAAGCAAACAGAGACCTCATAGCTTATTGCTTTAAATCACTACCATGAATTAGGTATAATAATACAAAACTCACTGCTTTTGAAAAATAGTTGGCTCTAAATTGTTTTCCTGATAGATGGAATACGTTCAGATTGCCTGCTTAGGGGCCTAACCTGTTTTCTAATACTTGTGGAGAAGAGTCTTAAGAATTGTATTTGTTCTTAACAAGTCAAGTTCCAAATGACCTTTTTTTTCCCCTTTTGGTAAGAATTACCTCCCTGAAATTTACTTGTCAAAGAGATGGTCTAGATAAGAATTATGGAGAGGACTCTGGTAGGACATGTAGTACCTCAAAGGCACAGGGGAAAAAACGCAAGCTCTTCCTATAACTTTTGTTCTCTTAAAGCCAGAATTTATACAAGCCTGTTGAGATAAATAAGAGAGGTTTTGGGTTTGGTAAAAAGTATTGATGGATATTGAGTTGTTTCTCGGCCACATCTCTGGTCTGTAAAGACTAGATTTGTAAAACAAGGACAACTGTTTTCAATTCCTCAAAGACTTGGGTTGCTGCCTAAATGATATCAAAGGGCTAACACCTATGCACCTATGTTAGAGTGTTTTTCTTTCCTGTTGGGTAACCGGAGGGGAGAAGGCCTAAAAAATTCCTATCAGGCACTGAATAGTATCTTCCAGTTTGGCCAAATTTCTCATTATAAAGTTATTAAAGGCCTTTCAAATATTTTGTCAGATTCCAACCTTGACAAACAGTCAACTGTTTCTGTCAGTATTAAACAATCCCGTGGGTCTAAGAGGCATCTTCAAAGTATATGCAAAAGATGTTATCCTCACAAGATCTAGAGTTACTCCTAAACATAACCAAAAGAAAGGACAACTTGCATAGCTCAGGTGAGCAGAAAACCAAGCCTTAGGATATAAAACAAGACCAGCAAGCAAGAAAGAAATAGTTTTCTCTGGGAGAGAAAGAATCAATAACCAATTGGTCAGGAACTGAAAAGAAAGGGACAATGTGAAATTTTATTTCCCTCTCTTGACTGGGCTCCAGGGGTTATCTGCTTATAGAAATTTTCACAGTTGTTTTTTTTTTTTTTTTAAGATTTTATTTATTTATTTGACAGAGAGAGAGAGATCACAAGTAGGCAGAGAGGCAGGCAGAGAGAGAGGGGAAGCAGGCTCCCTGCTGAGCAGAGAGCCCGATGCGGGGCTCGATCCCAGGACCCTGAGATCATGACCTGACCCGAAGGCAGAGGCTCAACCCACTGAGCCACCCAGGCGCCCCTGCTTATAGAAATTTTCAGAATCCTCTCCCTGGGTTTAAGAAATTCTTTGTGGCCCTTAGTTCTGCCTTTGAGCAAGATGTGAAAGTTAGAAGAAGAGAATGGCCCATAGCCTCAGGTGGTCTTGTTTTATAAGCTAACTGTTTTATAGTCTCTTTAGAGTAGAAAGGCAATTCAGACAGAGGGTTGTTAGAATGGATGCTCAAATAAAGGATAGAGGGGAGCAGTAGACATTACGTCAGTCTTATGCCTCTGTCTGTTATAGTTTTTGTTTTAAATACCCTTTCTCTTTAATTTTTCATTAGCCTTCTGCAGTGAATCTTCAATGAAACTATTTTGGAATTTTGAAGCCTTTTAGAGGCTACTTCATACTATAAGTGCATATCTCATCCTGTTTATTTAATTTGGAAATGCTTGCTTTCAAGTGCATTTCTTAAATGTTTTATCCAACTGGAAATTTCTACATAATGACCATTATATTTCCAGGTTTTCTTCAGTAAGATTTTGCCATCTTACTAGCTATCAGAAATTTCTAGGACTGTAGTGTGTTGTCTCTCCCGATCAGATGGAGGCCCCCAGACGTGGGTGATGGTAGCGCAGAAGCTGGTGGCACGGCCAGTGAAAGGATTCACCCAGGGCAGAACAAAGGAGATAGAAGTTTATTGAATACACTGTAAGGAAGCGGTGGACAGGACAGCAAAGGAGAGACTGTCTGCAATGAGGCAGTGGGTGGGGGCTGTTTTTAAAGGGGGAAGGTGAGGAGGTATGGGGACCTATGGAATTATCCTTTTTTTGGTAACTGTGCCTGGTTGTAAATAGCCCATTGGTCAGTCAGGGCTTATGGATATTTTGAAGTGGGTCACCTGGTGGGCCTATCGGTATTCAGCCAGGTACCCACTGTGGGCCCTTTCACCTTGTTCTGCATTCCATTGCCCAAGCCTGTTGTCTAAAAGCAGCCTCTACGTATAATTCTTAGACAGAAAATAAGCAGTTGTGCTGGAAGGTGGTGTGCTTAACTCTTAGACTTAAAGGATCCTATTTGTTTTAGCTAGACCTTTGGGTTTCTTGGAGCCAAACTAATACCTAAGAGGGATGTGTGGTGAGGTTGGGAATTGTGGGATGTTTTACAGTGCACCTTGTTGCACAGAAGTTTTCTTGCTGTTGGCGGGTAACCTAGTGTCAGTCTAACCCATTCCATGACCAACTTACTCTATTACTTGAAGTGGCAGATGTCCTAACAGCCTTGACTACTTGCCCCGTTTTTTGTAGCTTTTTGACCTCTGAGTTCCCTTTTAGCAGTAGCCTTTATCTATACAAAACAAGACAGAAAAACATATGCTCCTTAATAGATCATCAGTGACCAAGAAATGTTACTATGTCCTGGCTAAGAGAAGGCCCTGTATGCACCCCCAGTTCCCATCAAACCTTGGACTAGGGAAGGGATAAATGAACAAATGCCAAGGAATATGGAGTATGGACTAATTCCAGATAAAATGGAGAACCACAGCTGCCTCCAACATTTCCCAACATGGAATCTGGGGAAGGATTCCAAACAAATAGAGAATTGCAGACTAAACTCAGCAGTTTCCAATGTGGAATCCAAGGACAGAACTAAGATTGGGGTTTTCCACCTGGGAAATTGTATTCTGAAAGGCTAGGGGCTTAGCTCTGGGCGGACCTGTCTGCCAGCTCAGACAGGTTGAACTGCCAGCTATGCTGAGCTCTGGGCAGAGCTATCTGCCAACTCAATCTGATCTGCCCTATAAAGGAAAGCCAGTTAGATCAGGAACTTGATACAAAGAGAGCAGAATTCAGAGTTCAGAGGAAATGGCTAGAAAGATAGTAAATTCAAAGGAGTTCACAGTACCACACCTGTGTTTCTCATCCCTGAATGCCACGGGAAGTGTACTTCAGATCCTGAAGCTGTCACAAAAAATTCAACTGAGTGAATTTTAATTAGCTTTATTAATTGATTCATGAATACAGCAGTAACTCACCTAGCATATAGAGGGATCTTTCCCAAACTTTTTACCAAAGCCTATAAGGCCCCACTTGATGAGGTCCTACTTCATTGACCTCACTCATGATCAAACCACACCATACATTTCTTTGGTTCTCTGGGAACCTCAGCTTGACTTTTATAACATCAAACATATGACATATGTATGATCACATTTTATCTCATAATTGATGAGTAGCAAGGGGAAGACTCTACACTTTACATGACAGTTCTTGTTATCACTGTAAACCTATGGAAGGACAGGGTGTCGAAACACTTAAAAGTATTTGACTTACGGCCATGTGGGTATTTAGGACACTATTCCAGGAAATGGATATCAACACAATTAGTGATGGGACCTGAAAATTCCCAACTGTACAAACATAGAAGAAATTCAAATTTGAAATACTTCAAAAGTTCCTGTTTGCACAGTCTGTTTTTCAACTGGTTCCCTTTTCACCAGTGTTTGTACAGCTCCTGAAACTGTTGAGAAATGGAGTGTCTGTGGCTAACTTGGCAAGCTTCAGCCCTCTCGATTTTCATCAAGCTACATAGAACCTTCCAGTTTCCTGTGAGCAAGCCTGTCTATAAAAACTGCATGACTGAATTCATCTCCCTACAGAGTCTTAGTGGTTTCTTTTCATAGAAGCAAAGTTCGAAAATGAAAACATTGTATAAAATAAATCTCCTGTTAATGGAAATTCAAGCCAAGGTGTTCATAATGTTTGTTGTGTACATGTTTTATATGCTTGTTATAGTCGATTTATGTGTTAATATAAATGTGTTTATATTAACAAGCTGTTTCAGCTTTAATAACATAATAATAAAATAAAATACTCTTTTTTATTTCTTATGGTTGGCCAAGGCTGTTTCTAATAGATTTTTGCGTAACATGACATGGAAAGACCTTAGTTATTAAACAGTGAAGTTGACTTTTAAACACAATGGTTTTGATTCAGTTGGCCGCTGTTGATTGACCTTGTACTAACTGCATAAGTTTTTTTTTTTAATTCGCATAAGTTTTGATAGCCAGAGTTACTTCATAAAAACAAGTAATGTAGACTTGGACAACAAATACTGTTCTCTATATTCATATTTGTTTTATTACACAATAATTCATTTAACTATACTACTCATGGAAAGAGAATATAAGAGTATATTGAGAACATGTCACACCAGAGTGATGACAAGAACTAGATGGTAAGGTTGAATGGCAGGAACCCCAGGATTACTCGTACACAGATTTTCCTCTTACACCATGAAGCTGGCCAAATGGAGTGGTTCAGATTGTGTTTCAAATTCTACTACTCGCTGCGCTGCAGAGTTCTGAGTTCTTTGTCATACTTATCTTCTTAACCACAATCTATGTCCCTTTACTTATCCCTGATTTTTAAGATTTCATTTAAGAGAAAGATTAAAGAACATTTGAAAATTGTGCTTTAAGTTAACGTGATAAAAATGAGTTTTTTGCTCTATTGTTTCTAGTATGTTTGTCGTAAACCAAGCACTGATTTTACTTTGGCTGGTTGTCAAATGTTTGTGTTGGGAAGAGGAAGAGAGTGTTTATTAGTTAATATGATCACATGATACTATAGTACTTTATATTATTTTTAACCATAAATAAAATTTGTTGGTGGGGACACTATTTTTCAGGTTGAAGCACTCAATAAGTTAAAAACTTTAAATAGTTTAATTAAACTGAATGCAATGAAGCTAAACAGAGCCAAAGGGAAGGAGGCCATGCATACTTGTTTAAAACAGAATGCTTACCGGGAAGCCCTCTCTGACCTGCAATCACCTCTGAATCCATGTGTTATCCTCTCAGAACTCTAGTAAGTAACCATCTTTGCTGTGCTCAGTGAATTTTCCATGAAAATAGCAATGTAGAAAGGATTTCTGAGTGACTGCTTTGCAGGAGCAGTAGGGCTAGCTGTTAGCCTCTATAAGTACAATATATTTAAAGAAGGAAAATCTTAAATTTCTCAAAGGTTATTCTTGTGTGCATTAGGATGTATGCCTATTAGCTAAATTTACCTGTGGGGTTCATGAAAGTTATTACAAGTTATTTTCCTTTCAGTCATATTTGACTAAATTTGTTTTCTATATTACTGGTTTCTAAGAGTTAAAAATCCTGTGTATGCAAAATGTTGGGAACCATCATAGATTATTTACTAATTTATTTTCCTATTTCAAAATAAGATCTTAAATTAATTTGGAAGATTATTTCTCATTTTTTTATTCCCTTCTAAAGTACTAATGGAAAAGTAATGATATGTATTCCCGTATGTCAGTATTCAAAATTGATCCCTCTTTAAGAAATCACGAATGAACTCATAATATTCCTAATTTTAATCCAATGATATGATCTGGTTTTTACTGACTACATATAATAACATAAGGAAGAATAAAGAAAGAAAAGGAGGAATTTTAAATGTAGGTAGTGAGAAGGACGAATCTGGGTTTTCAAGTCTAACCCATCTGGCATCACTACATGTCAGCCAAAGCTGTCATCCTAGTTACTTTTTTACCAACAGGATGTGTTCTAGTTCTGACTTTTGCAGAGCTGAATGAAACAGGTGAGGGTTTTCCCCACGTCTAATATATCAAAATTACAGTCTTGCCATTTCTTTAAGTTGAAGTGGGTTAATTTTCCTCTTGTTTGATTTCAGTGTTGAAAAGTGTAAATACATGGATTCCAAAATGAAGCCTTTGTGGCTCGTGTACAACAACAAAGTGTTTGGTGAGGATTCAGTTGGAGTGATTTTTAAAAATGGTGATGGTATGTACTGAGGTCTTTACAGTACCAAATTCTTTAGTATTTTTCATTTGTTGTCAGTTGGCTTTATCTGAAAGGTGATGTGTAAATGTATAACAGATGATGG
This sequence comes from Potos flavus, assembly GCA_028534135.1. Lineage (NCBI taxonomy): Eukaryota > Metazoa > Chordata > Mammalia > Carnivora > Procyonidae > Potos > Potos flavus. The sequence goes on along the minus strand of CM052898.1, from coordinate 82,408,341 downwards.
CCAAGACATAGCTTTCAGTGGTGATAAGGTTGAATTTGGCATGTCTTAAATTCCTTTTTTTTCCTCTTAGAAAATAATGTTTACAGCTTACTTATATACATTGTTCTAATCTTTTTTTTCTCCTACAAAATACAAAATCTAATTCTTTGGTAAAAAGCTTGTGAAGTACAAGAGAATATTTGCAATGGTATATTCATATATTCTGTTTCAGTGGTAGCAATTTTGATATTGCTGCCATAGTTTTGTATTTTAATTAAAATATCTTACTGACACATATTTTCTAAAGGAAATGCCTCTGAGGTGATTACACCAATCAGAAGGCAGTTATGACAACCACAAGTTATTAGTTGTATGATTATAAACAAGTTATATAAAATTCACTGAACTTCAGGTTCTTTGTATCCATGAGGATTATAGTATTTGTATGTTGGGTTTATTAAAAGGAATTAAAGGAACATAAGTAAATGTGCTTGTATCTATTTTAAAATGAACTTGTAGTGTTTTGCTAGACATCTAACCCCACCATATGAATGACCATATGAATGTCATTGTGTAGAAGTCAGTACTTTCACAGCCCTCTGTTAACAGAAAGTTATCCTTAGATATGATAATAAATAAAATCGGCTATTATAGTCTGTAACCCATCATATAATCACTTAAAAGATTTTTAAGAACTTCCTGTGCATTTTTAAATACAACCAGGAAAGAACAAAATTATCAGTGTGAATTATATGGATGCTGTACACAGCATGACTGTTATATAGTATTATGGTATCCATACAATTAGTATAGTAGCTTACACGTGGTAAACAATGAAAAATATTGTGTTTTTTTTTTCCTTAAGTAATCTCTACACCCAGTATGGGGCTTGAACTCATGACCCTGAGATCAAGAGTCACATATTCTACCGACTGAGGCAGCCAGCTGCCCCAATTAAAAATATTGTTCAACTTAATTTAGTTAATAGTGTTATGGGCACATGCTAACCAATAAACCTAATATATATTTTTAGATTTTATTTATTTATTAAAGAGAGAGAGAGTGCATGAGAACAGGGTGAGGGGCAGAGGGAGAAACTCCCCACTGAGCAGGGAGCCCGATGCAGGGCTGGATCCCAGGACTCTGGGATCATGACCTCAGCCGAAGGCAGGCACTTAACTGACTGAGCCACCCAGGTGCCCCAAACCTAATATTTAACAAAAGTCAAGATTAAAATTTTGGGAAAATATTAGCATAATATTTGTCAATGGTTTTAGTTAATTCTGGCTGAATTAGCTAATCTTGAATTAATGTTATGAGACAAAAATGGAAAGCATTTATAATAAGCAGGATTTTTTTCCCCCTTAGATTTACGACAAGATATGTTGACACTCCAAATGCTGCGCTTGATGGATTTACTTTGGAAAGAAGCTGGTCTGGATCTTCGGTGAGATTTCTAGTGACTATATTTTTGTCTCATGTTGTATTCCTTCCACAGCAAAATTTTTAAAACTTCTTTTTTATTCCTTCTCTCCTGCTATTATTATTAATTGTTGTTCATGGTAATATTTATATAGCATTTTACAGTTTATGGTGTACTGTCAAAAACATTGTCTTATTGAAGCCTCATCAGGTGTAAAACTATATATGTACAGAGATTCCAGAAAGAAAGAAGAGGCTTGAACTTCCAGTAAAGCCTGGACAGACAGCAGGAGTCACGCTCTATCTAACCTATGGTTTTGAAGGTGCTCTCACAGAGGATGCACTGGCTGGTGGTCCTGGGAATGACAATGCCAGAGAAGGGCCTGCCTGTCTTCTTAGCCTGGTAACATCTATTCCTCTACCTTCCCGAAAGGGAAGTGTTCAGGGGTGCTTTTAGGGTTTTCAGCTTGTCACCATTATTAGGGGTAGACAGCAGAACAGCTTTATTGCAACAGAAAAAAGAAAACATAATGGATTTTAAAAGTTTAATCATTACCAAATCTTCTAAAGTGTGGAGCAAATGAAGATAATTACAAACAAAATGTTGGTTATATTTATTTAACAGTATAAGATTTGAATCTTATAAATCTAAAAAATTAAAAATCAAGCCTCACACTGGGTACAAATATTCATAATGAACAGGACAGAAGTCTGTAATAATCCTAAATATGGAGAAAAGATGTGAAAAAGCTGTTTATATAAGATATAAAATAAATACACTAAAAATTATGTGAACACAATCAATTCCAGCATAGAAGTACAAATTACAAGAATAGTTGGATACCACTGATTTCCTAGCAAAGATTTTGTTAAATGATAAACTTGTCTAAGATACCGTTGAAGCAACAAAAACACAAATATTTTCATATACCTTTGTAAATTAATATAAACCTGCCTGTATCAAGTTTTTATTTTATATCCTGTATACAGTGTTTCCAGAATTTACTTTAAAATTAGAAATGTGGAGGGGTGCCTGGGTGGTTCAGTTGATTAAGCCTTTGAGTCTTGATTTCAGCTCAAGTCTTAGAATGGTGAGTTTAAGCCCTGCATTGGGCTCCACGCTGGGTGTGGAGTCTATTAAAAAAAATTAAAAATGTAGACAGAAATTTATGCACAAAGATATTCATCCTTGCTTTATTTACAAAAAAAGAAAATTAGACCACTGTAGTTAAGTGTCTGACTCTTGGTTTTGGCTCAGGTCATGATCTCAGGGACCTGGGATCGAGCACTGCATCAGGCTCCCCACTCTGCAGGGAGTCTGCTTGTCTCAGTCTCCCTCTGCCCCTCCCCCTGCCCTTCCTCCACCCCTCTCCCTTTCTCTCTCTCTCTCTCTCTCAAATAAATAAAGCTTTAAAAAATAACTTATTGATATGACCAAGTATTTCAGGTATTTTACATTATTGTTCATAGAGAATTGCTTAACAATTTGGAGAAAGTGCTTATCTTCAAATGTCAAGTAAAAAAAGTGAGGTGCAGAAGTGTTTTCATAGAATTATGTCAGCTATATTAAGAACTCACTGAAAAGTGACACGCTAAAATATTGACAGAAACTAAAATGATAATAGATGTTATTTCTGGGTGATGTAATTAAACGCAATTTCACCCTCTACTTCCCGTACCTATTTCTTTTCTTTCTTTCCTTTTTTTTTTTTTAACCATTCTATTTTTAAGAAATTTCTACACCCAGTGTGGGGCTTGAACTCACAACCCTGAGATCAATAATGGCATGCTCTGCTGACTGAGCTAGCCAGCACTCCTCATGTACCTGTTTCTGTAGTTTTCTTCAGTGGGCTTGTATTCTTTTATTTATCAAGGATTAAAAAACAGTAAGCATGTTTCACGATAGTAATACAGGTCCATACAGTTTTAAACTTTTTCTATGCTAGTTGATGGTTTTACCTTTTCCTCTTTTACCTAATTCTTTATATTTTATTTTTCTAAACTGTGGACTATTTCATACATGAAAGTACAGAAAATAACCTACAATTTTTATATTTTTACACTTGGGACTTAATAAATATATCTTTAGCAATCAAATGATAGTTATTAACATGTTTCCAACTTTTTAAAAAAGGAATTAAACATGCAGATAAAGTTAATGCATTCTCATCCCATTCTGCCTTCTAACATTACAGAATTAACCACTATTTTAAAGCTGTAATATGTATATTTTTAGGCTTTAACTATACATTTGGTATCTATTGTATGTTTTGAACTTTAAATGCATGCTATTATATCACATGCAACTTTTACTTTTTTTTCCTCAACATTTTTTGGGATTTATTAAGATTAATATGTGAAGTTCTAATTTGTTATTTTCACTTCTTTACTAATGCTTTGAGTAAATGTAAAAATGTATCCATTCTTCTGTTACTAGCTATTTACATTGTTTTTTTCCAATAATAGCAAAAGCTTGAGTTTGTACACTTCTCAACAGCTCTCTTCACATATGGAAGAGATGTTTAGTTTATATAGCTGGAAGTGGAATTGCTTCATCATAAGGCCATGTGTATTTTAGACTTGACCACCATTGTCCAAATGGTTGTACCAGTGTTACGTTATCACCCAGAAATATCTCCTTGCCAATCTGACTTGTTGATTTTTTGCAAATCTAGTGGATAAAACATGGTATCTCATAGAACTTAAATTTGCATTTCTTTTATAAATAGCTTGGTTCTTCATGTTTTCAGTGTTGAAAAGTACTGTGTTTTTCTCTCTGTATAAATAACCTACGTTCCTTTAAGGTTTATACTTTTTGTTATGTTTTAAAATCTTTTTTCTTTGTGCAATTATCTTTAAAGGTAATCTTCTAGGGGTGCCTGCGTGGCTCAGTCAGTTAAGCATCTGTCTTTGACTCAGGTCATGATCCCAGAGTCCTGGGATCAAGCCCCGCAAAGGGCTCCCTACTCAGCAGAGAACTTGCTTTTTCCCCTGCTGCTCACCCTGCTCGTGCTCTCTCTCATGCTCTCTCTCTCTCTCAAATAAATAAAATCTTTTAAAAGAAAGATATTCTTCTATATTTTATTTTGTAGTGTGCTTTTCCCTCTTCTGTCTCTGTAAAGGTTTGGTTCTAGTGTTGGTTTTTTCAAGTCCAGGTCTTTTTGACTATGATTTTTCTTAATGGTTATTGGACTCCAAATAGATTTTTTTCCCTCTTGAGTTAATCTAGAGGCTAAAAATTGTCCAGTTCATCAGTGTTTTCAAGTTTATTATCATACATCTTTTATAACATCCTCTTGTAATTTTAAAACCTCTCTGTGCATAATTTTTCTCCTTTTTTGTATGTGTAAAATTATTTTATGTGCACTGTTTTTCTTTATTAGTCTAGAGGTTTGCTTCTTAGTATTTTAAAAGAACAAGCTTCTAATTTTGTTGATCTTTTTTCTGTTTTATCATTGATTACTTCTTTATGATTTTCTTTTAGTTGTGTTTATTCTGTACTGACTTTTTTTTTTTTTTTTCTGTACTGACTTTTTGACAAGCAAGTTGAATCAAGCATTTGACTCTTGATTTTGGCTCAGGTCATGATCTCAGGTTGTGAGATCGAGTCCTGCGTTGGGCTCCATGCTAGGCATGGAGCCTGCTTAAGATTCTCTCTGTCCCTCTCACTGTTCCCTCCCATCTCCACTCATGCGCTGTCTCTCAAAATTTAAAAAAAAAAAAAAAAAAAATCCTCTGATAGCCTTATGGGATTTCTGTTATATGTAACTGTCTTCTTTTGTCTTGCTGCTTTTTAAAAAATTTTTTTATTTAAATTCAATTAGCCAACATATAGTACATCATTAGTTTCAGATGTAGTGTTCAATAATTTATCAGTTGGGTATTGTCTTGCTGTTTTTAAAATTTTTTATCAGTGTATTTTGCCATTTTAATTTTAATATGCCTTGGCGTGGGTCTGCTTTTGTTGATTTTGTTGATTTTGTTGAGAGTTCTCTGTGACTCCTGGATCTGGATATATTTCCTTCCCCAAATTAAGGAAGTTTTCAGCTATTACCTCTTCAAATAAATACTGCCCCCTTTTCTCTCTCTTCTTCTGGGAATCCTATAATGTGAATGTTACTACATTTGATGGAGTCACTGAGTTCCCGAAGTCTGTTCTCATTTTGCATAATTCTTTTTTCTCTCTTTTATTCATCTTGATTACATTCCATTATTCTTTCTTCTAGGTCGTTAATTCATTCCTCTGCTCTTCCAGTCTACTGTTATTGCATCAAGCATGTTTCTAATCTCGTTTATAGCACTCTTCATCTCTGTTTGGTTATTTTTTTATCTCTGTGTTAAGAGTCTCACTGAGGTCTTCGACTCTTTCTTCCAAGTCCAGTGGGTATCTTTGTGATCATTACTTTAAATTCTCTGTCAGGCATGTTGCTTGTATCTGTTTCACTTAGATCTCTAATCGTGGCCTTGTTGTGTTCTTTCATTTGGCACAGATTCCTCTGTCTTTTCATTTTGTCCAAGTTGCTGTGCCTGCTTCTGTGTGTTAGGAAAGTTGGCTACATCTCCTGTTGTTGAGAGTAATGGCCTTAAGAAGATGTCCTGTAGTGCCCTGAAGTGTAGTATCCCCTGTTCTACAGGGCCGGGCACTTCCAGGAGTGTCTCTAACGTGTGCTGCATGTGCTGTGCTGTTGTGTCCTGGCTCTTTTATCGTTAAGGCCAGTCATCTGCGGAAGCTCTCTTTGCCTTTTGTGGGCAGTGTTTGGTTCCTGGCCTGAATGTAATTTTAACTAGGGCTCTGGAGTCAATGCCCTGCATAACTCCTGGGTGGGGAGATGTGGTGCTAGAAGGGGCTTGGGGCATTCTTCTGGGAGAGGCGGCCTGCTATGCTGGGCCTAAGGCAAGAAGGACTGGGAAGGGAAGATCCACCAGAGCACGGGGAGGTGAGGCTTGTTGTAAGCGAGTTAGGTAGTGGGTGTTGGCTTTGTGCTGGTTCCGGCAGGTGGCTCTACTTATGCTGAGATGCAGGGTGCCTGCCAGTTTCTTTGTTTCTGGAGGGGTCTCTCCTTGAAGCCGGCTTCTCTGGGGTGCTCCAAGATGAAGAAATAACCTCCCCACTGTGCACCCAGGCACTCTTCAGATAGCTATTTCCAGGCTGTATGTTTGCGGGCTGTTTGCCCTGCCTTCTCTCCAGGAACAGTCCCAATGCTGACCTTTAGAACTCTAGGGTTTAAGCCCTGCTGGTTGTAAGAACTCACAAAATTTGGGCTCTCTTGTTTTCCAAGCCAATTGCTACAGGGCTTGGTTTTCCTTGTGCACTCCCCGGTGTGGTAGTCTGTAGCCATTCTCCATGACCATGGCTCCCTCTCGACCTCAGTGGCCACAGTCCATTTCTCTCCCATGTGGTGTCTCTGTACTTCCTACCTTCTTCAGTGTGGCCTCTTCTCTACCTTTAGTTGTAGAGTTTGTTCTGCCAGTTTTCAGGTTGATATCTGGGGTATTTAGAATGATTGATAGTTATCTAGTTGTATTCATAGGACGAGGTGAGCCTAGGGTCCTCCTGCTCTGCTGCTATCTTTCCACTGGCTCAACTCCTGATCTAGTTTAAATTATTCCAAGTGCATTGGATTTTTTGGTTGCTGTTTTCTGGTTTCTGATTTTATTTCTTTATTGTCAGAATTATGTGGTCAGTATAAATCAGTATCATATTTCTTAAGAATTTCTTTATGCTTTAACAAAAATGTCCAGTTTTCAAAACATCCCATTCATGAGTAAAAAGATTCCATTTGCTATAATTATTAGCAGTAAGGTTATAAATCAGTCTATTTTATCAAGTGTGTTAGCTGTGTTCAAATCTACACTTTCATCAAATTTTTACTTATTTTTCACTTCAAAGATATGTTAAAACCTCCTATTATAGTTGGCATTTGTCAGTTTCTGCTTGCAGTTTGGTTAGTTTTCTCATTGTGGTTTTAATTTCTATTTCCCTAATAACAAAGGATGTTGGCCAGCTTTTAAGGTGCTTATTGGTCATTTGTATATCTTCTTTGGAGACATAGCTATTCAAGTCCTTTGCTCATTTTTTTTTTAAAGTTCTTTTTTTTTCCCCCAGTAATCTCTACCACCAACATGGGGCTCAAACTCATGACCCCTAGATCAAGAGTCAGATGTTCTTCCTACTAAGTCAGCCAGACAACCCTTCGTATATTTAAAAAAAAAAAATTTTTTTTTTTAATTCATTTGACAGAGAGACAACGAGAGAGGGAATATAAGCAGGGGGAGTAGGGGAGGGAGAAGCAGGCTTTCACTGAGCAGGGAGCCCAATGCGGGGCTCGATCCCAGGACCCTGGGATCATGATCTGAGCCGAAGGCAGCTGCTTAACAACTGAGCCACCCAGGTGCCCCCCCTTCGTATATTTTAGGTACTAAACCCTATTAAATAAATTATTTGCAAATGTTTTCTTGCATTCTGTGGGTTGTCTCTTTACTTTCTTGATAGTGTCCTTTGATGCACAAAGTTTTTAATTTTTATGAAATCCAACTTATCTATTACTTCTTTCTTTTTTTTATGTTTTTGGTGTCAGGTTTAAGAAGTCATTGCCTAATACAATGTCATGAAAGTTTACACTTATGTTTTCTTCTGAAAGTTTTAGTTTTAACCCTTATATTAGAGATCCATCAATCCATTTTTAGTTAATACTTTTATATGGCATATTGTAGGAGTCCGGCTTCTTTTTTTTGTATTTGGATATCCAGTTGACTCAGTGCCATTGTTGAAAAGACTATTCTTTCTTCAGTGAATTGTCTTGATACTCCTGTCATATGTCAGTTATTCAGTTGTGTAAATGTGAGGGTGTTTTTTCTGAACTCTAAATTCTTTCACTGATCTACATGTCTGTCTTTATGCAGAGCCTTGATTACTGTGGCTTTACATGAAATCCAGAAAGTGAGTCCTCCAACATTTGTTCAATCTCTGTTTTTATTTATCTGCAAAGTCTTAATTTCTCCTTTGTTTTTGAAGAATAGTTTTACTGGATATTGAATTCTCAGTTTTCAGTCTTTTAGCACATTTTAATATGTCCTTACACTGCTTTCTAGCCTCCAAGATTTCTGATAAGGAATCAGTTAATTTGGCAGGGGTTGGGGGGTGGTCTCTGTAAGGGATGAATCACATCTCTCTTGTTGTCTTCAAGATTCTCCTTTTTGAATCTTGACAGTTTGTTTATAATATATACGGGCCTACTTGGATTTGACTGTGACTTCATTTGAATTTGAATTCATTTGAGCCTCTTAGATGTATAGATTTTTGTTTTTCATTAATCTTAAAGAGGTTTTCTGCTTTACTCTTTTCAAATATTCTTTTTGCCTTTTCTTTTTCTCTCGTTCTGACACAGCCATCATGTACTTGTTAGTTGTGTTCATTTTTCTTCGTTCTTTTTCTTTTGTTCTTCTGATTGGACACTTGACCTATCTTCAAGTTTGCATATTTTTTCTTATAGCTGCTCAAATCTACTATTGTGTCCCCCTAGAGAATTTTATATTTCAGTTATGATTTCCAACTCCAGAATTTTTATTTCGGTCATATAAATAATTTCTATCTCTTGATAGTTTCTATTTGATGATTCACCATTTTCATACTTTTCCTTTAGTTCTTTTAGACATGGTTTCTTTTAGTTCTTTGAACATACTTAAAATAGTGTTTTATTTTATTTTTATTTTTATTTTATTTATTTATTTTTTTAAGATTTTATTTATTTATTTGACAGAGACACAGCAAGAGAGGGAACACAAGCAGGGGGAGTGGGAGAGGGAGAAGCAGGCTTCCCGCCAAGCAGGGAGCCTGATGTGGGGCTCAGTCCCAGGACCCTGGGATCATGACCTGAGCCAAAGGCAGACGCTTACTGATTGAGCCACCCAGGTGCCCCGTATTTTTATTTTTCATTTATTTGGAAGGCAGGGGTAGAAGGAGAGGGATGAGAGACAGAATCTTAAACAGGCTCCACGCCTAGCGTGGAGTCCAGGACTTGGTGCTCAGTCACACAACCCTGAGATCATGACCTGAGCTAAAATCAAGAGCTGGATGCTTAGCTGACTGAGCCACCCAGGCGCCCCTTAAAATGCGATGTCATGGTTCATGGGATCAAGCCCCATGTCAGGTTCCAAGCTCAGCAGGGAGTCTGCTAGAGATTCTCTCCCTCTGTTGCTCCCTCCACCGTGCACGTGTACCCTCTCTATCTAAAATAAATAAAATCTTTAAAAAAAAATAGGTATTTTAAAATTTGTGTCTGAAATGTTTAGCATTTGGGCTTCCTTGGGGACATTTTTTTATATAGTGCTTTTTTCTTATGTATCGGTAATATTTTCTGCTTCTTTGTATGTCTCACACATTTTTTGTTGAAATCGAATACTTTAATTTGGCAGCTCTGAAAATCAGATTCTAATCATTCTTCAGGGTTTTGTGTTGTTGCTATCTATTTATTTAATGATTTATCTGAAGTAACTATGTAAAGTTTGTTTTCTTTCTCATATGTGATTACTGATTTCTCTCCTTGATTAGTTTATTGGTCAAATAGTAATTGACCAAGGTTTCCTTGAGTCCCTGAAATCTATAAGTCTTCCATTCTTTACTGAGGGGCTCTGTGTGTTACGGTAGTTCCTTCAGCAGCCAGCCAGGTAGTTCAGAATTATGTTTTAGCCCTAACTTGTGTAATGTCTCAATGTTAGCAAGACGTGATAACTATGACCATCTAAATTCTTTGCTGCACTGTACACTCCCCTGGGTATGCATAAAACCCTATCCATGCACATGGCTTTGTAGATTTCTGTGATTATGTTGGAGTTTTTCACTGTCCTCTATGGACACCTTACTCCCCAGCTTTTTCCTTTTAAGCTTTTTGGTTAGCCTATTATTGCTCAACTGTTACTTACCCCTTAGATAGCTGCAGTGTTAGTTGATTGTGATTCCCTCCCCCCTCAAAACACCCCAGTAAAAGGCAGTTCACAGTAGGTGAGGTCTGATTCAGATCGGAGAAACATAGAATTGTGAGTGAGCTCTTCCTGGGAACCACTGGAGAGTTCGAAGAATGACAGCTCCAGAAATGGGGCCAAAGGACCTCCAACCTCATTTTGCCCCCTCTAATGGCTACTAGATTACTGTATTCACTGTGGTTGTGAACTGTTCATTGTCAAGTCTACTGCAGAACTGGGAAGATGGGAAATTGGACTATGTGATGATAAAACCACTGAGATTCGGCCATTTTCTTCAATAAACACTTGCTGATTGCCGCAACTCTTTCTTGTATTTCCATATTATTCAAATAGTTGATTCTGACAATTTTTTTTTTTTTTAATTAACACATAATGTATTATTTGCCCCAGGGTACATGTCTGTGGATCCTCAGGCTTACACATTTCACAGCACTGACCATTGATTCTGACCATTTTTTGCTAGTGTTCTTGTTGCTTTTATGGAAGACTGGATTTTTAGAGGTCCTCAACTTCCTGTTTTTGCAGACATCACCTGGTTATAGAATTTTAAAATCTAAATTTATAGCTGCTTTCCTTAGAAACCTTGAAGATGTTATTCTGTGGTATTCTGACCTCTGTTACTTTGTAAAAGTCTGCTGTCAGTCTAAATTGTATTTTTTTTCCCCATTGCGGAAAACAAATCTCTTTGCCTTTGGTTTTTGCAGTTTTTACTGCAATTTGTTGGTATATGGATTTCTTTTTACCTTTCCTCCCCCCTTCTCATTGTGTCTTTTCAATCAGAGGAAGTAACATTTTCTTTTAGTTTCTACAAAATGTATTCATATTTTTCAATATTGCATTTCTTCCACCCTCATAGTCTTCTGCAACTTTAGTAGAGGTGTGTTGGACTTTCCTGTTCTGTCCTCCATGTCTCTTAACCTGTCTTACCTATTTCCCATCTTTAAGTGACATTCTTTGTAGTTTCTTGTATTTTGTCTTCTAGTTTACTAAATTTCTCTTCTACATTGTCCAACTTCATTTTGTTGTGTAGTTGATGAAATTTGGTTTTTAATTCCTTTTGGTGTGGGTCGTGTTTTCTTTGAGTGTCCTTTGCTCCCTAGGGTGTGAAAGTATCCTCCCAAAAATATTTTGAGTTTGAGTTTAATTTGTGCTGTTTCCCAAGGTCTTTACACACAAATCAGTCAGTTTTTATTTTAACTTTTTGCCTTTGTGCTCTCAGATTTCATAGGTAGTTTATACTCGGATCTCACAAGAATATAGGAAGTCTTTAGTTTTTGCATTTTCATGAAACTTTTTTCCCCCCATCCAGTGCTCAAGGTAGATGGCAGACTTTCATGCTACATCTTCTGGTCAGTGAGCAGACATTTTCTAGTTCCCCTTTCACACACTTGAAAGCCCTTTCAGATCCCCAGCCTTGTATAGGATCTCAGGTCCAGATTCTGTTTCTTATGGGCACAATACTGTATCTCTTTTCTCAAGGACATTAAAATGTCAACCAAGTCAGTAACTTCCTCAGCCAGTGCTGTGATTAATCTGTATTTCTGGGACCCAGAGTTCTCCTTTTCTTTCTTTATTAACCGTAACTGTTTATGAAACATTTTTTACTTTATCTGTCATTTTTTTTTTAATCTATTTATTTGACAGAGAGAGAGAGACACAGCCTGAGAGGGAACACAAGCAGGGGAAGTGGGAGAGGGAGAAGCAGGCTTCCCGCCAAGCAGGGAGCCCGACGTGGGGCCAGATCCCAGAACCCCAGGATCACGACCCGAGCCAAAGGCAGACTCTCAACGACTGAGCCACTCAGGCGCACGTTTTAGTATCTATAGCAGCTTAGTCTACAAGTTTCCTGTAAACAGTTTTACTTGTGATTGACTTTATCCCTTTAAGATTATAAGTGTTTTCTGATTAATTTTTGAAACTTGAATTGTTTTCTTCATTACTAAATATATTTTAGGATTTTTTAAACTTAAAACACTTGCTATTTATTGACTGAGCCAGATGTTGTATTAGGTTCTTCACATATGTAGTGTCATGTAACTTAAAAAACTGTATGAGATTGTGTTACTTCTTTTTAACAAATGAGAAAATTAAGGCTTAAGGGATTTTAAACAATTTGTCAAAGATTACAAAAATATTAAGTGAAGGTGCCAGATTCAAATCTAGGTCCATCAGCCTGGCTAGCTCAGTCAGTAGAGCATGAGACTCTTAAATCTAGGTCCATCAGACTGTATACTTGATGGCAGTTTTTCATTTTACCTAGTATAAGCAAGAAAGCAATCATGATGAGACAGCTCCAGTACCCTTTGTTTATCAAAGTGTTGTGGTGCCCCAAATATGTAACTTTCCATTGATTTGTTTTTTTTTCTTTCTTTCTTTAAACAAGGAGTTTTAGTCTTAGATCTTTCCATGCTGTTGAGGTATAAAGAGCAATTTGCTGTTGGTATTGTTATGTTTGTGGGACTTGTGATTGAAATAAGGAAGTGAGATTATAGTTTATCTAAAAAGGACCCTTTGAGTACCATAAGTGACAGAGTTTTGCTTTTAAATTGGGAGGAATTTCTAATATAGCTGTATAAAAAGTATAATTATTTTGAAATAGGTAGCAAGTTTTTTAGTCAAGCACATACACATAGGAAATACAGTATAGATAAGAGGAATGGGTTATTGTGAACTCTGCCTGAAGAACATAAACCTAGAGGGATCTGGTTTACCACCCCATTCCCGAGGACCCCCCGCTGTTTGTGTATAAAGTTTTATTGGCACAGAACCATAACTCATTTGTTTACATACTGTCTGTGGCTGCTTTTATGCTGTAACTGCAGAATTGAGTAGTCTGCAATGCCTAAAATATTTACTATCTGGCTTAATCTCCAAAAGTTTGCTGACCCTTCCTATAAAGTAAACCCCTGCAAAAATTATTTTACTTGATTTTTAAAAAGACTTTATTTATTTATTTGACAGAGAGAAAGCAGGAGAGCACAGGCAGGGGGAGCAGCAGAAGGAGAGGGCAAAGCAGGCCCCCTGCTGAGCAGGGAGCCTGACTGGGGCTTGATTCCAAGACCCTGGGATCATGACCTGAGCCAAAGGCAGTCACTTAACCGACTGAGCCACCTAGGTGCCCCTTATTTTACTTGATTTATCCCATAAAAACGGGAGACTTTTCAAGCTTAGGCTAGTAATTCATTGGTTCTTTTCAGGGTTAGCATGTAAGCTACAAAGTGATCTTCTTTGCTAAAAGCAGATTCAGACCATATGAGGAGTGATGTTCAGTTATGAAAGTCTGAGCTAAAAATTTTGTTTTTAAAGTTTCGATGCCATGGCTCAGTTGGTTAAGCGTCTGACTCTTGATTTTAGCTCAGGTTATGAGATCAAGCCCCATGTCGAGCTCCGTGCTGGACATGGAGCCTCAAGATTCTCTCTCTCCCTCTGCCTGCTGCCCCCCACCCCCGCTCTCTCCTTCTCTCAAAAATAAATAAAAAATAAATGAATAAAAAGTAAAGTTCTGATGCCTACAAGCCAGGTTCAGGGACCCAGAGGGGATCCCACAGGACCAGCCAAGAGGGTCTTTGTCTTCGTGCAGGACAGAAATTTACCAGGAGCCAGCAGGAGGTGAAAGCAGAGTTTATTGAAGATAATAGGGAGAGCAGTTACAGATGGACTGTCCAGGATACTTGGAGAGGAAAGGAGCCTGAGTCTCATCTTTGTTTGGGGGCTGGGGGTTTTTATTGAGGATGGCGGTCTGGCCTAAATGTCCTCTCAGGTATGCAGGAACCAGTTAGAATAAGGACAAGGTCCAGGTGTCCATCATAAGTCACTTATTCCTTGAAGCCAGGGTCTTGGCTTCGAGATGCCTAGCGCAGTGGTTTAGATACTACCTATAGTGCTAGAAGACTCCAAAGATAGCATTAACTTTGTCCCTTACAAGGAAGACCTGCATTAAGGCATATGTAGGTCAGACTTGCAGGTCCTAGCAAGAACAGAAGCAGAAAAAAAAGCAAAAGAACAAAACAACTTTTACTTTCATGGGGTCCCTTTGGTTTGCCTGTCTCAGTTCCATCAGCCTAATTAAAATCCCTAATCCTTTTCTTTTCTCTTAGCTTTTTTATTTTACCCATTCTATTCAAATGTAAAGCACATTTAGCTTCAAATGAAGTTCATTGTGACCTCAGGCAAAGGGGGGAAACCACATGTGGGAGTGCTAGAAATAAACCTAGTGTTTCTCTTATGGGAAGCAACAAGTGTCTAACAAGAAAAAGGAACTCATCTGTTCAGTGAGATCGCTGCTGACTTTTTGTACTCTGACCCCATGTTTTTAAAATATGTAGAACTTTAATTCTTTAGGGTTCATTTCTAAATGAATACCTTTTTCTCACCAAACTTTTTTTTTTACTGTTTCTATAAATATGTGTTCCAGTGTTCCTGTTGTTTGTTTTTCTTTTGGCCAGCTGTTCAGGTTAAAGTCGGTCACGTAGCACACACTCTTCTAACTTACATCTTAAATCTTCAGGTACCTTCTATACTTATTACTTTGACCAGAATATTTTAGTACTTGTAACAGTACCATGTTAGCATGAATGAAAGTGTGTATTTCTCATTTTCATTTTTCTCTGATGTCTCAAAAATACTCTTGGTATCTTTCATGTTAAATTAGAACATTTGTAAGCCATCAGTATGTTAGCCACTCTGACCTCTTTCAGTCAACAACTAATAGATACTCAGCCTTTTCTGTCAAGTCTCATAGGTGGTCTGTATGCAAATCTATCTGACCTTTGGTAGATTTGACAGTCCTCTTCCACCCCCTGAATTTTGGACGGCTGTCTTCATTGTGACTTTACATCTGAGTTACATTAATGGGATTTAGTTCCCTTTGAAGAGTGCTAATGAACAGTTCTGTAATGACACTGGTATTGGTAATCTTGGAAGGATTAAGGAAGAAGATGGAAGCAATGCAAACATTAGGTAAAGGAATTATATTTTCCTCCTTTGGAAGCAAGGGGATCTGGTACCACTCTGATTTGGGTCGATGTGTCAGAGTCAAGGCCGGAGAAAATTCTTCGTACCCACTGAGAGTAGGGTTTTGGGGCTGCCATCCTCTCTGCTGTAGAATTTATATTTTATTTTATTTTTATTATTTATTTATTTATTTATTTGACACACACACACACACACACACACACACAGAGGGAACACAAGCAGGGGGAGTGGGGAGAGGGAGTAGTAGGTGTCCCGCTGAGTAGGGAGCCTGATGCGGGGCTCGATCCCAGGACCCCGAGATCATGACCTGAGCTGAAGGCAGATGCTTAACGACTGAGCCACCCAGGTGCCCCTAGAATTTATATTTTATTTCTTGTTTAGTGGCAAGGTAACAAATTGCTCCTTGGGTCAGAGAGTGTGACAAAGGAAGAGAAACATTACCAGTTGTTCTTACAGCCTTTAAAAGAAGTGTGGAAGTTGAGTGCAAATCAGGCCCATGTAAGATGGTCAGGCCTCCAGGAGTTTGTCCCCAGCTTGACTTCTGTCAAACTGTCTGTCTAACAAGGATGTTTTTTCCTTCCCATTGTGAGAGTTTCATCCTCAAGACACTGAATGCTTTTGTCATTGCAAGCTTCTGAAGAGGAAGTTGTTGGATTTTTGCCCAGTTTGGCTGCAAGTGAGGTGGGAGGAGAAGCGGGAAAGTGAGCCAAAGTGCAGTTTAGCCATGTACTGTTTACCGCTCATGTGTTGTGTCACGAGAAGGACAGGGATGTTGGGAAAGCTTCCATGCTCCAAGCTACCTTTCTTATTGAAAAGTAACTTTTTAAAAGGAGAAAAAAAATTAATAATGCAGATGTAAAGCAGTGTGTTGGTATATCAGGCTGCCAACATGTAGTCTGACAATTCTACTCCCAGCCTTCTTTTGTTAAGACTAGGAAAGTGCCTAAAAGGGGCATAAAATAATTGAATTCTTGGTTGTATGGAAATTTAGGGATTATTTAATGAAACTTGGCTCTTTTATCGGGTTGTTACAGTAATACATCCATACATTTTCCCAAAACACACACACACACACCCCCTCTCTTTCATAAAATCCTTCAAAGCTTTCTCATTGCCTTTAGGAGAATGACAGAAGCCCTTATATGACCTGTAGGGCCCTGCATAGTCTTTCTAATACTGCTTCTTGTCCTCACCTTGCTTTTGTATTCTGCCTTATATTTTCCTCCAGCCCTGCTGTCCTTCCTCCTCATAGAGATCTTTCTTAACTCTTGACGTGTTCTCATGGCAATTCTCATTCATATAAAGATCACATACACATTGTGAGAGCAAGGACTACTTTTTTTTTGCTCTTTTCTGTATCACCAGCAGCAAACACAATGCATGGCACATAGCTGTACCCATATATTTATTGAGTTCTAGAATCCCATCCATTGCATTTTCTGTAGTCACCTTTCATTTGAACTTCCCAAGGTATCGCATTCTAGTTTGGAGTTGCTGTAAGGATAACATAGTTTTTACAAAACTGAAGAAGGGCGCCTAGGTGGCTCAGTCCTTGAGCGTCTGCCTTTGGCTTGGGTCATGATCCCAGGGTCCTGGGATTGAGCCCTCCGTCGGGCTCCTTGTTCAGTGGGAAGCCTGCTTCTCCCTCTCTACTCCCCCTGCTTCTATTCCCTCTCTGGCTGTCTCTCTCTTTCTCTGTCAAATAGATAATTCTCTTTAAAACAAAACAAAACAAAAACGAAACTGAAGAAAATATTTACAACCAAAAGAAGAAAAGGATAATGTTAATATATAAAGAAGTCCTATAAGTCACTAAGGAAAATATTTTAAAACCCTAAAAATAGGGGAAGATACCCAAGTTATAAAAGAATACCTAAGTTATAAAATACCTAAGTTATAAAAGAAAATCTTTTTTAAATGACTAAAAGAGACATGAGAAAATTTTTATTTTCTATAATCGTATAAATAAAATTCAGAGCAAAATTCTCCTTATCAATTAAGCAAAAATTATTTTGCACAAAAGCAGCCTGAGAGGCCTATTATATAGTCAGTGACTCTGGAGACTGTTGGGTTTAAAAGATAATTTTAGAGCCACACAGGCCTAGTTTTAAGTCTTAGATCTTATGCTTAGTTAAATGTATGACCTTTTGCAAATTACTTTTGTTTCTCATTTGTAAAACTGGGAACTTACCTTACAGGGATTTTGTTATTAAATTTGTTCATTCAGAAATATTTAGTTAGTGTCTACTTTGTGCCAGCCACATTCTCAGGCACTGAGGATACAGCAGGGAACAAGCATCCCTGCCTGGTAGAACTTCCATCCTAATAATGGAGAGAGGGACAATAAAGAAACAAAATGTACAAGATATCTGGATAGTGTTGAGGACTATAGAGGAAAATTGAAACAGGGAAGAGATAGCAAGTATTGTGTCACAGGTAGTTTTGTAATTTTAAATAGGATGATCAGGAATTTCTCACTGAAGACAGAAACATTTCAGCAAAGACTTCACAAAGAAATAAGGAAATAAGTCATATAGAGGTCTTGGGGAAAGATATTCTAGGCAGAGAAAATGGAATGAAGGAATATTGTGCCTACTATGTTTGAGGAAAGCAAGGAAGCCAGTGTAGCAGGAATAAAGTGAACAAGGGGAGGATACGAGGAGAGGTGAAGGGCCTTGTGAGCTATGGCAAGCATGTTGTCTTTCACCCTAAGGTGGGAAGCCAATGCAGAGCTTTTGATGGGGAGGAGTGACATAATATGCATACTTTTTAAATGAGTTATATTGCTGTCGCATTTAAAACAGACTGTGATGTGGAAGAAGGGAGACTAATAAGGAAATTTGAATAATTGAGTAAGGGTTGATGGTGACTTGGTCTAGGGTAGGAGTAGAGGCAGAGAAGCCTTAAGTACACGTTTTCAAGATAGGTAAATGCTGGTCATAAGAGAGAGTGAAAGGTGCCTTAAGATTGTGGGCTTGAACAACTGGAAAGATAGAGTTGCCATTCATTAAGTAAAGTAATGTGTAAGGTGCTTAGCCTGCTATGTGGCACCTATTAGGTGCTCCATAAAGGGTGGTTCCCTTCTCCAAAATTTAGAATAAAAAGAAAAGACTTTTCTTTCTTTTCTTTCTTTTTTTTTTTTAAAGACTTTATTTGACAGAGAGATCACAAGTAGGCAGAGAGGCAGGCAGAGAGAGAGGGGGAAGCAGGCTCACCGCTGAGCAGAGATCCCTACTCAGGGCTCAATCCCAGGACCCTGAGATCATGACCCGAGCCGAAGGCAGAGGCTTTAACCCACTGAGCCACCCAGGTGCCCCAAAAGACTTTTCTTTTATCTGATATGCTTCTGTCCACCTACACAAGCAAATAGAATATTTCACTAGAATAAATGGATAACAAATTATACATTTAGCTGGTACATTGGAGTTCTAGTAAAGTACTTCATCTGTTGGCCAAGAGATTTATCCCCTAATAGAAAATAGAACTTTTATTTTTCCATATGACAATAATACAAAAATAGCAAGCGTATCAATAGTAATAAAACCTTTTAAAAATCAAAGAAGAAACTTACTCTGTTAAAGTTTCATTTTATAAGTAACATATACATGTGACTATGTCCATTTTTTTCCCTTTCAGAATGCTGCCTTATGGCTGTTTAGCGACAGGAGACCGCTCTGGCCTCATTGAAGTTGTGAGCACCTCTGAAACAATTGCTGACATTCAGCTGAACAGTAGCAATGTGGCTGCTGCAGCAGCCTTCAACAAAGATGCCCTTCTGAACTGGCTTAAAGAATACAATTCTGGGTTAGTTTGTTTATCATTTTTTTTGAACAAACAGCCAAACAAATAACTGTTCTTTCAAGTAGAATCATCAGGGTCCCAGAGGAAATGTTAGTGTTATTTATTGCTTTATTTCAGGTTAGATCAGAATGACAAATAGGCCTTCCTAAAGTCTCACAGATGGTTAGCATTAAATTCTACTTTATCTAGATCAAATTTCAGAGCCTTGTAGTAGTTACAATTTAAGAATTTACAAATTTTTAAAACAATTTTTTGAATGTGTCAACTTGTGTAATTACATGAATGTATGAACTTAGTAAGTTTTCAGTAGATTTTTACAGTAGAAGTAAATGAGTATGTAGACTCGGATTGCTCCAAATTAAAAAAAAAAAACACACAAAAACAGGGCTGGGAATTGTGTTATTATTGGTTACTATGTTGGGAAAGGCCTAATCATAGACAATTAAAGAATTTCACAGTGAGGGAAAACACTGCAAATATTTTTGGCTAAAGACTTAAAAGTCAGATTTATATTTTATCATTGGCAAAATCAAAGGACTTGTATGTGAGAATTAGTTTTCAAATTTTGATCTTAAGACCTTGTCTCTAAAGGGTCTGTATTACTAACTTCTAATTTAAGTCAGTAATTTAAAGTGTTGGAACTATAATACTTAACTCTTAAATATGGAATTCTAGTGTTAGGTCAAAACTGACCAAAAAATGTTCTATAGCCCAGCATCAGCCAGCAAAGCTGGTCTCCTCTTACTATTATGCATATGAACTTACTCCCAACCCCAATGAAGCTCAGTCCCCAGGACACAGCAGTTTGAATGGCTGAGCTCTATTTACCTGATGTCTTTGAGTCTTCCTGCTGACTCCTTTCTGCCCTGCTTCTGCAGTGTTCACCCTCCCTCTCTTGGCTGATCCAGAGTGTTCTTCTCATAGGGTTTTGGCAGCTCTGTGCTGCCTTTCTACTCACAATTAAAAAGGAAGCAGAAGTGTGAATTGGGTCTCATTCTGTACTTTTGGAGACTGAAAACCTTTGTTGCTTCTTATATTTATTTTTTTTCTCTTTTTCAGGGATGACCTAGACCGAGCCATTGAGGAGTTTACCTTGTCCTGTGCCGGCTACTGTGTAGCTTCTTATGTCCTTGGGATTGGTGATAGACATAGTGACAACATCATGGTCAAAAAAACCGGCCAGGTGAGCTGCTCTCCAGATCTGCCAAGGGCCTCGGTGATGCTATTTCTTACATACAGCACAATCTCTTGTGCAATTCAGGCAGATTCTTTAGTGATTCTCGGAGTCACGTCTTCATGCTTTCCTTTTATTTCCCAACCCTTGTTTCACATACCATCTGCTTCATATATTCGTTGGTTTGTTTGCTTAAAGTTAGGTGATAAGCCCCTATCTAATGTTTGAAAAGTTGTTGCAGTTATTTAAAATGACATATTCTTTCAATATAAGATTTGGGGAAAGGGGCACCTGGGTGGTGCAGTTGGTTGAGCATCTGACTCTTGTTTCACCTCGGGCCATAGTCTCAGGGTCATGGGATTGAGCCCCACTTCAGGCCCTGCACTCAGCGGGGAGTCTGCTTGGGACTCTCTCTCCTTCTCCCTCTGCCCCTTCACTCCAGACTGTCTCTCAAATGAATAAATAAATCTAAAAAAAAAATTGATTTGGGGAAGAATTATTGAGAGGGTCCTAGGACACTAAGCCAAAAAAAGCTTTGTTAAAGAAAAAGATGGGCAAAAAAGGAAAATATAGTTTTAGTATACTGTTGCCACATGACTTAGCTTTGAAATGGATTTACATAGCCTGAACAGTGTAAACACTGAGTATTGATTTAATCAGAAATTATGAGGCACAGTAGTGCCTCGTTGTATAGCATTATATCGGCACAAAGTACTAAGTCTTTACCATCCATAATTTACTTCAAAACTAGGAGGTAAAAAATAAGAATAAACATACCATTTAAAAAAAAATGGAGGAAAAAACCCATGAAAGAGTGGGGAGAAGTTATCTCTAAATAGTAGCACTCGGGGTATTGAGGGGGCTACTGGGGCAAAGCTGTACCTTCTTTTTTGTTTCCATATGTAGAAATATTGACCAAAATAGTTTGATATTAGAACGATTTGACTTTTTAAAATCAGACATATTTATTATTTGGATGCATTTTTCTTTTTCTTTTTCTTTTTTTTACTTTTACTTTTTAAAGATTTGTCTTTCCCACAGGGTAAATGCAGTTTAATATCAGGTCTGGGTTATTATTGAGTATAAAAGATCTATGAATGTTAGAAACACTCTTCAAGTGACCCAATAGCCTTCGAAAAGAGAAGAGGGCTCATGAACATTTTGTAATGTATATAATTATCAAATCACTATGTTGTACATCTGAAACTAATGTAATACTGTGTATCAACTATATGTCAATAAAAGTGAAAAAAGGGCTCAGTTGAGGATCAGTGTGGTGTTGAGGGTCTAGGACTGCTGAGATCTTGCCTTTCTCTTTGGAACCAGAGAAACAAGAGAAATGAAGTGCCATTTGTTTTCCAGCTCTTCCACATTGACTTTGGACATATTCTTGGAAATTTCAAGTCTAAATTTGGCATTAAAAGGGAACGGGTGCCTTTTATTCTTACCTATGATTTCATTCATGTGATTCAGCAAGGAAAAACAGGAAACACAGAGAAGTTTGGCCGGTGAGTATTGTCCTTATGTCAAGGATAAACATATCTGACATTTTCTCATCTGACTAGCTGGACTAGCATTTCTTAGCCAAGATATATTTAGATCAGGGAAATATTCAGTCTGCTAGCTGAGGGCTTTTGGGGAATTTGCCTGTCAGATCCATGTTCTGGTTCAGAGAGGAGAAACAGAATCTAGAAATTTGAAGTAAGTTACTATGTTTTATTCCAAGAGTATACCACTTTTTATCTGTCTTAGAAATTCTCTGAAATTGTTAAGACATTTCATAATGAGATACTGGGAGGGACAGGCATCTTGCTCTCATTCTAAGGGAGCCAGGGTTCAGAACTTTATAATCTCTGATCTAGTCCTCACTAATTATAAGTTTCTAAGCACATTACTTGTCTTCTTGTCTTATTTCTTCGTCTTAAAATAGGGACAAAAATAATTAAATTTTAGGGCTATTTTGGATCACCTGGGTGGCTCAGTCAGTTAAGCGTCCAACTCTTGATTTTGGCTCAGGTCATGATCTCAGTTTCGTGGGATCGAGCCCCATCTCAGGGCTCCGTGCTCAACCAGGAGTCTGCTCCTCTCCCTCTCCCCCTCCCTCTCCCTCTGCCCCTCCCCAAGGTCGCTTTCTGTCTCTCTCAAATAAATAAATAAATATTTTTAAAAGAAAATTTAGAGCTATTACGATAATTAGAGTTAAGTAATGTGATGTGACCAACTCATACTATATGCGTGCCAAGTGATTGCTATTATCATTTCTAGTTTCGCCTGAGTTTCTGTAGAATATACCTCTTGGGTATTCATTTTTCTTTTTGGCAAAATTAGGGAGATAGTACTGGATGGTCCTTTTTTTTTTTTTTTTTTTAACGATTTACTTATTTATTTGACAGAGACACACAGCAAGAGAGGGAACACAAGCAGGGGGAGTGGGAGAAGGAGAAGCAGGCTTCCCACTAAGCAGAGAGGAGCCCGATGCAGGGCTTGATCCCAGGACTCTGGGATCATGACCTGAGCCGAAGGCAGACACTTAACTGACTGAGCCACCCAGGCGCCCATTGAATAACTATCTTTAAGAGGAGAGAGAGGGAAAGAAAGCAAGATGATATGGAGGTGCAATGAAAAGCCTTGATACTGACTTGGGGGGAAATCAAATAAATTAGTCTCTGTTAGACTACAAATTAGTTAGACTACAGTGGAGTTTGACTACAAATCTAGAATCCTCAAATATGTTCAGAAATCCTCATGGATTATAAATTACCACTTGTTTTAGAACTAGTTTTGGGGTCTCATAGAATTAAAAAGCACAGAGTAAGTGTTATATAGCCTTTTATTAAAATTTCAATTTAGTGTGTGTGATTTTAAACAGCTAGATTTAGTCTACGTAAATTTTATTCTAGGGACAATTTTCAGAGTTTTAAAAATCAGAAATGAACCGTTAGTTCAGTAGAAATGAAAGTCTAGATATGTCTCCCTTGCTTTCCTTTGTGAAATTTGCTCTCTTCTCTAATATGTTATTGTGATTTGTTGCATCAACCGAAGCTTCCGCCAGTGTTGTGAGGATGCGTATCTGATTTTACGACGGCACGGGAATCTCTTCATCACTCTTTTTGCACTGATGTTGACTGCAGGGCTTCCTGAGCTCACATCAGTCAAGGATATACAGTATCTTAAGGTACAAACCCCTTTGCTTTGTATATTGGACTTCATAGGCATGAAGCTCAGCCACCTACCTATTTTGTTCAAATGTTCAAAGGGAATGGAACAAAGCCATTTCTTGTTAGACTGTTCTTACCTAGCAGCTGAGTAATTGTCTTGCAGTAATCATAAACTTCATCTTCAAAAACCCTTTGGCGGAGATTATATTATCACCCTACCTTTTGTCATTCTCTGTCCTGCAAAAGGCATTTAAATAAGAACATGAGGCACACAACTTAATGGTGGCTAGGGAGGTATAGCTGAGATTTTGACATTTACATGTCGCTATGGAAGATACATGAAATCAGATTTTTTTCCCTTTCATTTTTAGGACTCTCTTGCCTTAGGGAAGAGTGAAGAAGAAGCACTCAAGCAATTTAAGCAAAAATTTGATGAGGCACTCAGGGAAAGCTGGACTACTAAAGTGAACTGGATGGCCCACACAGTTCGGAAAGACTACAGATCTTAATGATCAGCCTTTGCTCCTAATGTATTTGTTGGTTTTGTTTAGTTTTCAGTTTGCACTTGCACTAAATTGAACATGACCCTGCCAGAGATGTTATAAAGGGAATGAAATCCTGGAACTCAGTTAAATTAAGAACAAGGCATCCCACAGAACCTAATCTGAACAATCCCTGATGACCACCCTCTGCTTTATTGAATGCTTCCAAGATTCATCATGAAAACTCCCAACATAATGGATAATCATTTCCTGCTGACTTTGCACGCCGAAGAATGCTACTAGAGATTGATTACTGTCTTCTCCTTCTTCTTCTTCTTCTTCTTCTTTTTTTTTTTTAAGTATTTGGTACTTTTCCAGAAAGGTGTAAATACTTCTTTTTGTATTGTGACCAAGTGTTATCACTCAGCCAACTTATCCACACCTGGAGACTGGTAGTTAGTTGTTCTTACTTTCCAAATGAGGCTTAAAAGAAAGGTATCTTTCTTCCCTTTTTAAATTATATCAACTATAAATTATAACATAATTTGAAATTATTGTTATTTTTCAAAAGAAATCTTTAAATCTGTGGAAAGAGTAACTCTTTTGTTGATATTTATCTACCATGACAGCATCATTCCTACCAGACTTGGTGAAAATCTGCTCATGAGGCAAATCTAATATATATGCTGCATATATATTTATAAATTTCTAGTGGGAGTTCTATATAAAAAGACATTTCTTTGTTTTTTTCTGTCCGTGTTTTAAAGTTTTACAAAAAGCAGAGCTTTTTCTTAAGTTACTTTTTTAGTTAAGTTATATGAGATCCAGTTCTTCCAGTTGCTTCTGTAATGAGGCACTAGTAATTTCAGTTTTACATGGTATCTATGAAAGAGTTCACTTCATAGAGCATAATACTTGAGCAAAGGCATCCAAGACAGAAAGCAAATGAAAAAAAACTATTTGTGGAATCATCTCCAGACCTAAAATTCAGTATTTTAGTAAAATGCCAGCTGTTCTTACTGTATTTATTAAAACTTGTAATAATGTGATTTATCAAGGATATTAGTTCAAATTGAAATGGTTTCATGCCACATGGAATTCTTTAATTTATTTGTTGAGGTACCATACATTTAGGGTGCTAGATGGCAAATAATGTTAATATGTGCAATAAGAACTACTGGTTTGAATGTGTAAATGGATGCTCTTTCGGAGTACTGGCAATATCCAGCAAAACTACTGCTTTTTCTCC
Organism: Potos flavus; assembly: GCA_028534135.1. NCBI lineage: Eukaryota > Metazoa > Chordata > Mammalia > Carnivora > Procyonidae > Potos > Potos flavus. The sequence continues at coordinate 82,383,120 of CM052898.1, read as the reverse complement.
AAAGACTTTTGGGAGCTCTCAATCCTCAATGACATGATAAAGAGAACCGAGTATTTACCCTGTGACTGAGTTTTCTACAGGAATTTTATTAAAGATTGTTTAATTTTGTTGTTCTCCTTCATGTTCTCAGTCAAATAAATGGGTGAGCTGGTTTCAGCTGCTCTTGGGACGTGTGGGCTGCTTCTTTATGGGCAGCACAGGCCTTCAGATCTCGGCACTGGGACCCTAAGAAATGGTCAAGTCAATAAACAAATCAATCTGAGAAGTAGGCTGAGGCTCATGGTCTCTTCTCTGACTTCCTTCTCTACTTTTCAGCCCCAGCAGGCAGTGTGGGAGGCCTCTTGGACTTTGGTGGGAGCCTAAGGCTCATCAAGTTTTCATATCTTTGCGAGGCACCCTGTAGTTGGGGAGAATGCCCCTTCAGTGACTCAGTACCCAAGCCAAGGCCAGACTATAGCCACTTTGTAGCTGTCTTCCATGGGGCAGATGTTCAGAGCAAGTCATAATTTCTTAGAAATAAGTCAGCTAAGGATGGAGATTGACCTCTGAACTGACTAGTCCCAGGGCTGGTCCAGACTCAGTGAGAAATCCACGAATAGGACTGTGGAAGGATAGATTTGTTCAAGGATCTTTGTCCGGTAGCAGTCTACCTTTACATGCACTAGGTCTTGCAGGTCAGGGGTTTGGAGACTGGTGAACATTGCCAGCTAGAAGTGGGCACCACTGTTTCTCGAGGAATCTCCTCAGCCCATAGGGAGCCTTGGTAAATATATGCCAAATCAGTGAATGTGAATGTCAAGAGTAAGAAAGGGAAATGAACCTCCCTGGACAGTGCTGGGCCTGAGCCCAGGATGGCTCTGGACTCCTCTCTACCCTCTCTGCCATAAGCACCTCAACGATAACCAGGACACTGTGACACAGTAGCCTTCTGTAGCTACTGACCACTCCTAACAGGTGCTCCCCACATACTTCCTGAATTGCATATTTCTGATTCTCAGGGGCTCTGGCAGAGCCAGAGAAGAGGAGGTAGAAGGCAGAGGATAGCAGCCTAGAGGTCTGGGCTGCAGGAGGAGCTTTTTGCTTGGGGGCTGGTTATCTAGCACCTTGACTGTTAAGTGCTCTGGTCAACAATAAATCTTAGCCGAAAACAGTTGGCTCCTTGTCTTTTGGTCCTTCCCCAACTTTATCCAAAACAATGTTTTGGAAACCCTGTGCATTTCCATACTTGAGGGCAGCCTTTGTGTCTGCCTGGGTCTGGGAAGACAAAGGATGGCTTTGTTGAACAAGTAATTCCTGAGTATTAACCTCACATGTCTGTAGGCAACCCCGGGCTACAGAGACCAATATTTGCAATCCAGTTCTTCCTCTGTGACCCTTGAGTAAGGTATTTTATTTCTCAGAGTCTGAGCTTCCTAGTTTGCAAAGTGGGCCTGATAATAACTGCCCTACTCATTTCTGTGTGTTGGGGAGAGGCTAGGTTAAGATCTTGAATGAGAACATAGGCTGAGTCCCATAGGCTCATCAGCTCATAGACTCATAGGCTGAGTCCCCTAATAGCTTAGACTATTAGCACCAGACCACTCAGGCACCCTGACTAGGACCAGACTAGGCTAGTAACATCAGACCAGTCAGGCACCCTATAATGCAGAGGTCACTTGTCTGCAGAAGGTAAAAGACTAGTCCATAGGGTGGAGAGCAGAGAGGGACAGTGCCATGTGACCCTGACTGTTGGCAATGGGCAGCTTTTAAAAAGGAGGGGGCAAATGCTAGGGTTTCTTGGAGCAGAGGGCCTCTGGGCTGAGTCTTCAAGGACAGATAAAAGCTAGGTGAAGGGGTGATAGGTAAGACTAAGCAGGAAGGTATAGCATGTTACAAAGACTTGGAGGGGAGGAAAAACGGGACCCATGGGCACTAACAGGTTCAACAGTCATTTCTTTGCCTCTGCCTCTTCCCCTTCCTCCATTCCAGAATGCTGCACTTCTCAGGGATCCAGACAGGATCTAAACTTTAGTCATGTCATCCTGGAGCCTCTTCCTCTTTCACTGTCTGTGGCAGTTTTATCCCCTTGTCTGATGATGGAAAAAGTGTCTGGCATCACCTTCTGGGCTATTCCTGCTCTAAAATGTATAACTAATGGATTTTTGGAACTCAGGGTTCCTTTCCACTTTTAGTAAACCCAGGTTCAACACTCAAAAAAAGTCTGCCCTTTCAAACTCCCAACTTTTTTTTTATTGTGAGAAATGACACACAAAGTATACAAAACAATAAAGTATTTAATAGGCTTAGTAAATATTCTAGAGCAGACATCTAGAAAACCATCGCATAGGTCAAGAACATTGCCAACACTTAAGAAGCCCTACCAGTTCCCCTTCCTGGTTAGGACTCCTTTCCCCATGCCATCATAATCACTGTCTCTTCTTTGATGGCAATCATCTTATTTCCTTACTTTACAGTTATACTGCCTACTTCTCGGGTCAGGCTTCTTTTGCTCAACATTATGTCTTCAAGATTCAGCCATGAGGTGGCATCATTCTTTATCATCACCACAAAATATTCCATCTTATGGATTTCCTATGATATAAATATCCTTTCTACTGTGGGGACACATACATGTAGTTTCTAGTTTGAGCTATTACAAGTAAATAATGCTGCTATGATGATTATAATTTATCTGCTGATTCACAGATGTATATATTTCTTTGGATGTATATACTTAAGATTAAAATGAATTGGTCATAAGATTATACATATCTTTATTTTGACTAAGTAATGCTAAAATAAGTGGTTGTACCAACTTACTCTTCCTCCAGTACTTAATTCTTGTCACTCCATATTCTCACCAGTACCCAGTTAGCCAACATTTTAAGAACTTTATCCATTCTGATGTGTGAGGTGAATGAAAAAAATTGCATTCTGATTAGTAATGAGATTAAATTGCTTTTTCATATTTTTGTTCATTTCGGTTTTCTCCTTTGTGAAGTGCCTACTTATGTCCTTTGTCCATTTATTTATTTGGATACCTGCCATTTGGTTTTTTTGTTCTGAGGAGGGTTTTGTTTTTAATATTGCTTTTTGGTTTTTGTTGTGTGAAATTATGTATTTTGTCAGTCACGTGTTGAAAATATCTTTTCCACTCGGTGTGTGACTTTCTCAGTCTCTTAATGTTTCTTCTCATAACACACGATCTTAATTTTAATGTAAAATTTATAATTATTTTCCTTTATGGTTAATATCCCTTGTGTAGTATTTAAGATATTTTTCGCTACCCTAAGGTCATGAAGATACTCTCCTGGATTATTCTATAAAAGCTCTTAAAAAAAAAAAAGAAACAAAACCTATTCCATTTAGATCTATAATGTACCTGGAATTGCTTTTTATAAATAGTGTGAAATGTTTTCTCATATATGGGCACCAAGTGTTCCTAGTGTCTTTTATTGGGATCCTTTGACCACTGTTATATAGATCCACCTTTGTCATAAACCAGGTGTCCATATACACAGGAGTGCATCTAGATTCGAAGATATCCAGTAGATTTCACCTCCCTATTTTTATTTTTTAAGTTAATTTATCATATTCATACATAGCATTTAGTGTGTACTAGGCGAGCATCTAAACTGTATATATTTAATCTGTATAACAACCTTACATATAGGTGCGAGTGCCCTTCCCCACTTTACAGATGAGAAAACGGAGGCTTAGAAGGTTAAATAATAATAGATAGATAGATAGATAGATAGATAGATAGATAGATAGATAGATAGATAGAAGGTTAAATAATTTGTCCATAGTCACAAAGTAAAAGCCAGCATTCAGACTCAGGGAATCTGTCTTAAATGTTAATGCTCTTTCCTCACAATTATCAATGATGCCTCAATACACATTTCAGAATCTGCTTGTTGAGATCCACGAAAAGAAACCTGTGGAAATTTTGAATGAAATTACATCATAGATGAGGTTGAAGCAAATTCACATCTTAAGAATATTGACTTCCAATCTATGATAATGGAGTAATTTTCATTTAGGTCCTCTTTAATTTATGTGCACGATGATTTATAGTTTCCTATGTAGAGTCTTGTATATCTTTTGTTAGATTTCTGGGTGATTTTAAGTTTCATTGTTGCTAATCTATAACAGTGGTTTTCCAAATATGGTCCCCTAAGTAGGATTATTAGCATCTCCTGGGAACTGCTTAGAACTACAAAATCTTGAGGATCTCCCCTCCCCTTGGTAAGACCTACTGAATCAGAACCACTAGAGATGGAATCCAGCAACCTGTATTTTAATAAAGCTTTAACAAATTTCAGAGCAACTAATAGATAGACAGTTGATGTTTGCATTTAGCAGACATGCTAAACATTCTATTAATCCTATTTATAGAATTTATTTTGATTTTGCATATATGATCTACAAATATAGTTTTATTTCTTTCTTTCCATTCCCTTCAATATTTTGTTTCTTTTTCTTGACCTTCTGCCCTGCTTAGGAATTGCAATAAAATGTTGAAGAGAAGCAATACTAAATCTTTTATTGATCTCAAAGGGAAAGTTTTCAATATTAAATATGGTGTATGCTCTGGAATCTGGATCTTTTCCAGATTAAGGAAGCATGCTTCAACTCCCAAGAGATTTTTTTTTTTAAATCATGAAAGGATGCTGAGTTTATCAAATTATTTTTCTGCATTTTACTAAGGTTTTTCTCATTTGGTAGGTTATATTGATTAATGTTCAAATTTTAAACCAAAGTTTGTATTCCTGGAATGAGCCTAACTTGATTGTGATATATTTTTTTTAACATACTGCAAGATTTGATTTGCCAATATTTCATTTGGGATTTTTGCATCTATTTTTATCAGTGGGATTGGCCCATAAATTTCTTTTTTTTTTTTTTTAAAGATTTTATTTATTTATTTGACAGGGTGGGGGGTATAAGCAGGGGGAGTGGGAGAGGGAGAAGCAGACTTCCCGCTGAGCAGGGAGCCCGATTTGGGTCTCGATCCCAGGACCTTGGAATCATGACCTGAGCCGAAGGTAGATGCTTAACGACTCAGCCACCCAGGTGCCCCAAGCCCATAAATTTCTTTTAAGATCTGTGTTAGGTTTTGTTATCAAGGTTTTGTGACCTTATAACACAGGTAAGATTGGTATTTCTTACTTAAAAATCTGATAGAATTTTGCCAGTGACCTTGTATCTGATGTTTTCTTTGAGATACAGATTTCATTAATAGCTAGAGGAATATTCAGATTTTTATCTTATTGTGTCCATTTTAAAGAGTTGTAATTTCTAGGAATGTGTCCATCTACATTTTAAATTTTATTTCTATAAAGTAGTTGATGTGTTAAGAGTTTATTAATGTTGCAGGATTTATACTGATGTCCTCTTTTCATTCTTGTTATTGGTTACTGCCTTCTCTGTTTTCTTAATTAGTCTCACTAGAGGTTTTTCAGTTATATTGGTCTTTACAAAGAATTAGTTTTTTGGCTTTTTGATTCCCTAATGTACGTTTGTTTTCAACATTCCTTTCATCCCTATTATTTCCTTCCTTCTGCTTTATTTGGTCTTACTTTACCCTCTCCAGTTTTGTAAGATGGTTGCTTGGCCAATCGATTTTAGCCTTTATAAGTCTTTATCTGCATCCCCTAAGTTTTGAGATGAAGTCTTTACATCACCATTCAATAAAAAGTATGTTCTAATCTCCATCTTTCTTTCTGTGTGACTTGCTGATTATTTACAAATATATTTCCAAATACATGTGAATATTCTCATTACTATTTTGTTGTTGATTTTTAGATTGATTGCATGACATTCAGAGAACATATCTGTATGATTTCAACTCTTTCAAATTTGTGAAGCATGTTTTTATGACTCAATATGTCAAGTATTACAAATGTTCAGTGTACATGTGAAAAAATCCATATACTACAGTTGCTAAGTGTTCTACATATGTTCATTAGATCAATTCTGTTGAGTTGTTTATATATCTTTATTGAGTTTTTGTTGCCTAGTATTTATGAGAGATAAGTTAAAATATTCCACTATGATTTTGGATTTGCTTATTCTAGTTATGTTAACTTTTATAGTTCGAGGCAATATTATTAGGTGATTACAAATTTAGAGTTGATTTATATCCCTGGTGAATCGAATCATTTAAAAAATTGCTTTAAAGTGTTCTCTGTGTTTCTGGCAATGCTTTTTGCTTTGATGTCTACTTTAATTGATATTAATATAGTTATGCCAGCTTTCATTTGGTTAGTGGTTGCATGGTATGCTTTTTCCTTTAAACCTTTTGTAAACCTTGTAAATGTTTCTCCTGTAAATAGCATGTAGTTTTTTTTTAATCCATTTAACACTCCTTATCTGTTAATTTAAGCGTAATTTTAATGTAATTGCCAGTATATTTGGAGTTAAGCGAACCATCTTACTATATAGTTTTATTTTTTTCTGCCTTTTCTTTCTTTGTGTTGCTTTTTCCATGATTTTCTTTCCCAGTTTTAATGGAATTCTAAAATATTTTTTCTATTACTTTGGAAATCATACTCTCTTACCATTCTTTTATTGATATACTAGGTTACAACTTGCATACTAGACTTATCTTTGTCTAATGTTACTTGGTACTTTTATCTTCCCAGACAATGCAAGTAAATCTTTTTACTTCTCTCCCAACCTAGATGCTGTTGTTGTTGGATTTCAATTATATATCATTGTTAAATCCCACAAGAAAGTATTGTTTTATACAGCCACTGTTCATTTAGCTATACAGATGGTCCCCAACTTAACAATGGTTTAACTTAAAATTTTTCAACTTTACAACAGTGTGAAAGTAATACTCACTCAGTAGAAACTATACTTTGAATTTTGAATTCTACTCTTTTCTTGGGCTAGTGATAATGTGGTATGATACACTCTTGTGCTGCTGGGCAGCAGAAGCAAGCCATAGCTCCCATTTCAGGCATGCCAACATGGGCATAAACAACTGAAAAACTTAACCATTCTGTACCTATACAATCATCTTGTTTTTTACTTTCAGTATAGTACTGAATAAATTACATGAGACACTGAACACTTTATTACAAAATAGGCTTTGTGGGGCACCTGGGTGACTCAGTTGTTAAGCGTCTGCCTTTGGCTCAGGTCATGATCCCAGGGTCCTGGGATCAAGCCCTGCATCTGGCTCCCTGCTCAGTGGGAAGCCTACTTCTCCCTCTCCCACTCCCCCTGCTTGTGTTCCATCTCTTGCTGTCTCTCTGTCAAATAAGTAAATAAAATCTTTAAAAAAAATAAAAATAAAAAATAAAATAGGCTTTGTGTTAGATGATTTTGCCCAGCTATAAGCTAATGTAAGTGTTCTGACCATGTTGAAGGTAGGCTAAGCTATGATGTTCAGTCAGTTTTAAATGCATTTTCGACTTTCCAAATTACAGTGGGTTTATTGAGACATAACCCCATCGTAAGTCAAGGAAGATCTGCACATACATTTTTACCATTGTCATTGTTTTTCATCCTTTTTCTTACATTTTCAGGTTTTCATCTGGGATCATTTTTTTCTTAGACCAAAGAAAACCCTTTCATATTTCTTTTACTTGTTCTACCCTTGATTAATTTCATCAAACTTTTGTTTGCCTGATAATAAATAGATTCGCTGGGTATAAAAATTTATGTTGGTAGTTATTTTAGCACGTTGAGGGGATTTTTTCCATTGAAAAATCTATTCTTTTCTACTGAAAAGGTAACATTTTAGCGTGGATTTTTTCTACTAACTGCTTTTAAAGATTGTTTGTCTTTGGTTTTTAGCAGTTTTACTGTGATATCCCTGGGTGTTTTGTTTTTGTTTTTTGTATTCTCCTGTTTGGTGTCTGCAGAACTTCTTGAATCTATAGCTTGCTACCTTTCATCATTTGGAAAATTATCTTCAAATCTGCTTCTGCATAATTCTCCTTTTGGAACTCCATTTATACTTATTTGACCTTTGACTGCGCAGTCTATATTTTTTACTTCCTCCTCTATATTCTCTTTGTATGTTTCTTCTAGATATTTCCTTCTTACCTGTTTTCCAGTTATTAGTATTTTTCTGATTTTGAGTTATAAATTTCATTGTGTATTTTTCGATTCTACAATTTCTATTTGGTTCTTTTTAAATTTTTTTTCCTATTCCCTTTGAAATTTTCAGAGTTGTCTTTATTATTTTGAACATTTTAAACATAGTTATGTTAAGCTCTGCATCTAGTGAACTCTTAAACTGCAGCCCCTGTGGGTCTGTCTCTATTGCTTCATTTTTTTTTTTTTAATTAACAAATAATGTATTATTTGCCCCAGGGTACATGTCTGTGGATCCTCAGGCTTACACATTTCACAGCACTTACCATAGCACATACCCTCCTCAATGTCCATAACCCAGCCACCTTGTCCCTACCCGCCCC
>CM052898.1:82297912-82374206 GCA_028534135.1 Potos flavus | reverse complement strand
TTTTTTTTTTTTTTTGTCATTAGCAAGAGAACTGTCAGCATTACCTGTCCAACTTTACTCTTAACCCTAACTCTCCACCCACTTTAATGTGGCTTCTGCTTCAGTTCGTTCACATTGATTTTGTTAATTTTGTCACAAACATCCTGGATGTTGCCAATCTAATGGACACTTTCCGGTTCTCATGTTCCTCACTTAAGCAGCAATGTGACATAGTTAACTATTCTTTTTTTTTTTTTTTTTTTTTTTTACTATTCATGTTTTGTAATAGTTTCTACATCTTAGGATTTTCCTTCTATATCTTAGGATTTTCTACCATCTCAAAACACTCATTCTATTTTACTAACAATTTCTCCTTTATCCAATTTTTTTCTTTGTATACTTTAAAAATTTTACATAAATGCATAAATGTGATAACAAATGCCTGTTTTTAAAAGTGGAATCTTAATTTTTTTTTGGATTTTATTTGGTTACCCATTCCCCATCATCAACATCATTCCCCATCCCCCCTAGCTCATGCTACCTGTTTGTAACCTTCCATATTTCTCTCCATGCTTTCATAATTGTATACAGAAAAAATACTTAAAGATACATACATTACAATAGGGTGTCACAAAATTGCACTATAACTGCTTTTCTGCAACTTGCTTTTCTTTTACTCAGAAGTACCTTATGGAAATCTCTGCAGTTCATTTTGAATGGGTGGATTGTAGTTTATGGTGTATTATAATTTATTCAATCATTTCTCTGTAGATGGGCATTCACAATTTCCAGATTTTTTCCCCACTATGAACAATGCTGCGATAAACATCCTCATGTATATATTCTTATATATTGTTATTGATGGCTTTGTTTTTATGGGTTAGGTTCCCAACAGAAGAGTGTGTGTATGCGCACGCTGTTTTAAAAAACTTTATTGTAAGTACACCTTAAAATCTTTATTGAAACTCAACATTCATATGGAACACACAGGCAGAAAGGTAAAAACACATAGTTCTGTTTTTTTTTAAAAAAATTTTATTTATTTACTTGACAGAGAGAAAGAGATCACAAGTAGGCAGAGAGGCAGGCAGAGGGAGAGGGAGAAGCAGGCTCGCCACGGAGCAAGGAGACGTGGGCCTTGATCCCAGGACTCTGGGATCATGACCTGACCAAAGGCAGCCGCTTAAACGACTGAGCCACCCGGGTGCCCCTAAAAATCACATAGTTAAATAACTTCATTAACTTTCAGGAAGTAAATACATCTTTGTAACTAGCACCCACATCAAATAGAAGATTACTGTCACCTCAGAAATTCCTCTCATGCTCCTAGTTACTAACTCCCTCCTAAAGTGAATACTATGTAGACTTCTAAAACTACATATTAGTTTTTGCCTATTTTTGAACTTTATGTAAATGGAATTTTTAAATTTAACAAATGTCAGATTTTTTTCCCTAAGAACTTAAAATATTTATTTTAACCCTCAAAGTGTAAAGGGGTACCCTTCCACATCTCAGACAGCAGTAATGTCATTTTTTTCTGTTTTCATTGTTAAAATAATTTTCCTAACTACAAATTAATTTGAGCATTTAAAAAATATATTGCTGGCTATTTGATTTCATTTTCCATAGCCCATTTATATCCTTTCCATTTTACAATTAGCCTGATTCTTATCACCTTCTAAGAGCTCTTTATATATATCTTGACCCTTGTCTTTTACATTAGAAAATTTCCCCAAATCTGTTGTTTATTAGCTTTGCTTATGGTATTTTTTACCATATAACTTTTAAATTTCTATAGTCTAATATGTCTGTCTTTTGTTTTATAGGTTTAGGATTTTCTTACTTAATGAAGATCTTCCTTGCCCTTGGCCAGTCTCAGATACTATATATAGCTCTTCAGGGTTTAATTTTAAGCTCCCTTCTTCTTTTTGTCTACAAACTCCCTAGTTGATGTCATCCATTCCCATTGCTTTAAACCTCCCCCAAATGCTGATGATGCCCTTATGTATAGCTCCAGCCCAGACCTCTAAGCTGTAGTAACATGAACCTCACCGTCTACTGTCAGTGAAGGGTTTGCTAAATGCTGGGTTTACAACACTGTGTGGTCCCTGCCCTCCAAGCTTGTTAGAGAAAGGAGATACTGTGTTAATTTAGAGGGATGACTGGGAGACTTGATCTCTCGCACATTTTGTATTGCTATAAGGGAAAGGCTACAGCCAAAAGATTAGTTCCAGAGTATATACAGAACTACTACAAATCTACTAGAAAATGTCAACTCAATAGAAAAATAGGCAAAAGAAAAGAAAAGGTAATTCTTGGAAAAGAAAACTTGAGTGGCCAATAAACATGTAGGACAATCAGCTTCACTAGTCATCAGAGAAAAAATGAGATACCATTTTTTTCGGGGCACATGGCTGGCTCACTCAGAAGAGTGTGCAACTCTTGATCTCAGGGTTGTGAGTTTGAGCCCCACATTGGATGTAGAGATTACTTTAATAAATAAATGAATAAAAACTTAAAAAATAATAAAGTAAAATGAGATGATTTTTTAAATTACTGGATTGGCAAAATTTTAAAATTCTGACTACTTCAAGTGTTAAGAACATGAGGAAAAGAACTTCTGCTGGGCAAAACTTATAATGGTACAACAACCTTTGAGAGCAATTTGGCAAATACCTAATAATGAAGATACATCTACCCTTTGATTTAGCAATTCCACTTCTGAGTATCCTTAGGGCAACGCTTCTCAATCACTACAGGACCTTGTTAAAACACAGATTCTGATTCAGTAGGCCTGGGGAAGGATCAGAGATTCTTAATTCCTAGCAAGCTCCTAGATGATGTCATTGCTGCTAGTCCAGGGACACACTTTAAACTGCAAGACCCAAGAGAAATTCTGATGCATATCCTCAAGGGACACACATAGAGATGTTCACTAGAGCACTGATGGTATTAACGAGCTTCTGAAAAACTACTGAGGTGAGTGGATGGCTAAATTCGTATGGTTGAAAGCAAGAGTTAAAAGGAACTGGAGTTATACGTGCCGACCTAGATAAATCTCAAAAACAATGTTGAGTGGGGAAAAAAAGCAAGTTGCAGGAAGGATACATAGAATAGGATATTTAACATTTTAAATAATACTGTTTATTGTTTAGAGATATATGCCTATGTGGTAAAAGAATGTAGACTTGCATGGGAATGACAAACATCCATTTCTGTCAAGGTAGTCTGCGGACCCGCCAGTTGGGAAGACTTGAAAAAAAATGTTAGAGGAAGCAAGTAGTCACAGGCTAATTGTAATATGCTCTCTCTGCCACCTAGCACGTTGCCTGCCTGGCCCAGGCCTGTTTGAGTCACCTTCCCTCTCTGTTCTCCTGTTCTCCATTTGGTTCTTCTTTCTTGGTGCTTGAACCTGGTTGTGCCTCTGTTCTGCCCCAAATGTCTTAGAAATACGTTAGTGGCAGGGAGATAGTAGTAAGGGGCATGAGTTTCGGTGTTAGGAAAAACCTGGTTTTAAATTCTGCCTGTGCCACTAGTGAGGAGCTCAGTAAACCTGAGACAGCATATGGAGGCCAGTGCCATCCAACGAAACATGGTAGGATGATGGAAATGTCTGCATCCGCACTGTCTGATGTGGTTGCCGCCAGCCCCAGGTGACTACTGAGCACTTGAAGTATGGCTAGTGTGATGGAGGAATTTTTTAACTGTATTTAATTAACTTAAATAGCCACATGACTAATGGCTCCCATATTGGACAGAGCACGTCAAGAAAATGGGGAACCCCTCCTCTCAGAGGATCACAGTATGGTAATGGACATGAGACACCCTGACAAAAGGCCCTACTCATTAGTGATATCCTGCCCTGAAAGACCATCTCAGCAGAGCACTGAGTGCATAATCTCAGGCACTCACTGTGCTGACGAGGCCGTCCGGGGGAGTGTGCTGGGGCGGGCCTGCCTTCCGCTGCCACCTCCAGACACCAGAGGCAATGCGACTTTTCCAACACTGCCTGAGGATGCAACTGAGTCTGCTGTAAAGAAGTTTCCTTCTTCCTCTTGTTCTTTTGTCCTCACTGTGCTGATTAAACAAAATGACTACATTTTCAGAAACCCATTTTTAATTAAATTCTTATATGACACTATTTGGCATTTCTTTAAGTTTCCAGACAGAAAATGTTTCTCATTTTCTCTGGTTACACTAATCATATCATTATGTACCAACTGCTTTAAATTAAAGAGACAATCTACCTGCATGGATTAAAAATATATGAAGATAGGGGCACCTGGGTGGTACAGTCGGTTAAGTGTCTACCTCTTGATTTTGGCTCAGGTCATGATCTTTGGGTCATGAGATCGAGCCCTGCATCAGGCTCCGTGCTCTGCACGGATTCTGCTTGAGATTCTCTTTCCCTCTGCTCCTCCCCCGGTTCATGTGCTCTCTCTCTAAAACAAAAAAGAACTTTTTTTCAATAAGATATCCATTTTTAGAAACAGATCAAGCAGCACCAATTTTATTTATAGTGTTTATTATAGTAAAAGTTCCTCTTGTAAAACATGAGTGATTTTGGTCCATATCTTATTTTCCATTTGGCTTTAAAACATATTACATTATTTATGAAATAAGTTGCAATTTTTATGATTGTACATAATTTTTTTGACCCTTGGAATATTACAGTTTCAAGTAACTAAAAAACACCTGGCAGACTAAGTGTACTGAAAAGTACATATTGAACATATATAATTACCACAGTAATTTAAAAGTCTTGATCTTTACGTCTTAAGATTAAAATTCACTATCATGAAGTCATTCAAGAATCTCTGGAATTTCTCTATTATCCACAATGAGACTATGGATAATCCCTTCTTTCCGCTTCCCACTACTGACAGCCTTTATGTAACAGTCATGGTTCCCAACACTGAAGTGAGTTTCAGTCCCGTCATCTACAAACTCACCCTAGGCCAACAAAAGAAGGAGGAATTAGTGTTCCAGAAACATTTATCTTTGTCTAGAGCATCAACACCATCTAAAAAGGGTGGCATAATGCAGTATCTATTAGCTAAATGTTAGACTTTGCAAAATTAAAGTTAGAAGCTTGTATTGCTAGATGCTTTTCCATGTCTGCTGTGAACTGAACGCTTCTTATTTGTACCTGCTTACTATCTTGAATGATCTTAAGTTTCAGAGGGAAAAAAACCCTCATCTCATGGCTGTGTGTCTACAAGATGCACTAGGAGACAACACTGACTGTTAAAGTACAAATGGGAAGCACAATTGCCAGCACTTATTGTCTATTGAGTCACTTACTCTGTATCAAGAACAGTGTGCAAGCATTACCTCACTGCACCTTCTCCATAACCTGACAGCAGCACTATTACTCTCATCGTCCAGACAAGGGCATCGAGGCACGGAGTGGTGAAATAACCGTGGGAGGCCCCCATCAGGAAGGGATAGAATGCTCTTAGCCACTCTGAAAACCCGATTCCTCAGAACGTAAGGCGGCTTACAGTCAAACGCACAGATAACAAGACCAAGCACTACCCAAGCTCGCCCTGTTCTGTCGGCCGCAGCAGCTACCAGCCGCGTGTGGCAGTCGAGCACTTGAAATGTGCTGAGTCTGAAATGCCATGTGCTGCTTCAGTGCAAAACAGACATGGACTATGGAAGGCTTAGAATGAAACAGGAATGTAAAATAACTCTAAAAACTTTTTATATTGATGTTAAATTATAATATTTTGGATATAAATCTGTGGCTCATATTGTATTTTTATTGAACAGGACTTGATCTAGAGTACAAAGATAGATGCCAGGTAGTGCAGAGAAGAAAGGAAGAACAGGAGGTTTTGAGGATGAAAGTGGAGTATGCCAGAAAGCAAAGAAAGCACAGACTTAAAACTTGGCCACGAGCTTCCTGGCAGCTGGAGCCGACCGAGCAAGGCCCCACAGCCGACACTACCCAGCCTGAGAGAGCACAGGCCGCACCGGGGAGAGCTTTTTCTGAGCTGTGGGGAGAATCTGGCCCGTGGCTCTTTCCCGGAGGAGTACTGACACCACCACAAGGACCTTGCAGGTGCACAATTTGCCAGATACATAATCTTGGTCACGATGCTTTGAGATGGAAAGAAACAGGAGAACAACTGTAGCTCGCGGGCAGCAAGAGCAAATAAGCACCTACTGGGGAAGGCTGCCCAGATGCAGAGCTCCAGAAACTACTCTGCACATTTGGTTCGAGTTACAGTGAGGAGGCAACTGGGTTGTAAAGAGCTATTGTCCAAACACCTGTGGTTCTCTGCTAATTACTGAGGAACAAAGACATTGTGGATGAACATGACTTATAACTTCTTACTTATTTACAACCACATTCTTAATACCATAAAACAACATCTCTTTACATTTGCACTGGAGAATTCCTTGAGGGTGGGAGGGAACAGGATTCAAAACTGCCGATTCGGCATCTAGAGAATTCCAGGGTAGGAAGGAAAGGACAGGAAGGACCAGTAGGTGCCTGATCCATGCTAATGATAACTGAAGCTATTCCACAGGGGCCATAAAACACCGAAGAGCTCTCCAAACCTCTCTGCATAAAAGAAGTCTTGATCAGTATTTGAACTTGGAGAGCTGTAGATTTAAATCAGTAGATTTAACCCTGCTCAAGCTCTGGCGATGGATTCTGATCGAGCCCTGATTCAATTATCCTTCAAGAATTCAAACCAGGATTAAGAAAGAGAGAAGCATCTATCTTTGTAGCGTTTGATTTCTGGCACAGGCACTTCCTCAGAAGCAGACAGCCACAAGACCCAGCAGGCAGGTCCTAGACAGCTGCTGAACAAACTCATCCCAGACCTCCTGCCCTCCGAGCATGGCTCCTCACCTTCCTGGACCTACAGCAGATGAAGGAGACAAGGGCAGCACCCACCATGGGCAACTAGCTAAACCTGACTAGAGCAGAATGGGTCCCATTATCTCTAGCCATGGTGTTCATGTCGGAAGCCAGCATGAAAGGCAGGGACTGGGGACAGTACCCCTGGCTAGCTAGCACTCTCCAGCCCTGGGAAATTTCCACCCAGGGACTGCAGCTCCCAGGCCCACGCTCCATGCTTCCTGATGGTCAACTCTGCTTCCGCTTGCTCCCTGTGCTACGCACACCGCTATTGCATTCTCGCTGAAATCACTCCAACAGTCATCCCACCCACGGCCGTAGGGGTGCAAGCAGCTGCCAGCAAAGGCCAGACACTGTGGGGTTAGATGTGGATGTCATCACACTTGGCCACAATGAGTGGGGTAGCCTCTGGGCACTGCTGGTCTACAAATTCCACCTGTCTTCTGGGGTTGGTGACAGGGCCCTTTTCTATCCGCCTTTGTGTCATCTGACATTGTGTGTATCCCTTCTTTTTGAAAACTCCACTTTTAGAAAAGTACTATCTGCTTTGAGGGTATGGTGTAAAGCCTTCCTATTTCAAGCGTGACCTGTGGGCCAACACGTAGCATTGGCACCAGGGGAAATGTTAGAATTTGCATTTTAACAAGATCCCAGGTGATTCCTACACATGCAGGTTTGAGGAGCTGTGGAACGAAGCCCAACCTTAACTTGGACAAACACAGGAGGATGCCAACCTCTGTGGGGCAGTTTTTGATGTGTGAATTCCTTTTAGGACAGAGCCTGGTGCAGGAGAGGAAAGGCAGCGTGTGAGGCTGGGGCCAGCTCTCAACAGAAGGCAGTTTTCCAAGCCCTCCCTGCCCCAGGCGCTGTCCTGGAAAGGTCTTCAGAATTTGGAGTCAGGAGTACTTCATCTCTTTCTTGTTCTTAACCGAGAGGACCTTGGTGAATTATCAATCTCCACCATTAGGAAACGCAGCAACATTTCAGGGGCAACCCTTACCCACGGCGCTAAGAGTATTCAAAGCGTCAACTTACTGCCGTCTCCATTCTTTTACCGTTGCACCATACATCCATAGTGTCTTTTTCTGTAAAAGTAACAAACCAAAAAAAAAAAAAAAAGCTTATAATCTATGACTCAAAGATAAAGTTAACTCTTTATTATTTCAAGAGAAGTCCCCCACCACCTTTCACACAGACCCCAGTGGATGATGGCACCAAGACGCCACCGAGAAAGGCTACAACAGGGTTCATGTAGGAGGGACAGCATTCAGGCTTAGAAATTTAACCTTAAATTTCCTACTGGATGGCCCAATAATCTCTATTCATTTTTGCAATGCTTTAATTTTGGGGAAATATTTTTGGATCATAAGGAAAAACAGAGGCATCCCTGCTGGACTGTGCGGACACTGTGCAGCAAACTGCTACCATGTGTGAATATTAGTGTCCTGGCGAGTGGCGGGAGAGAAGACTGCACTCACCAAGCAGCCACGAGATGAGCTGTGGGTGTTATAATGAAGCCTAGAATTGGGACCTGTGTGAACGTGAGAAGCCCGGGGGTCAAAAACTTGCCCGTGGGTCACGGCTGAGGCGCCAGGCAGGGGCTTCATTCTAACAGCCCATCTACTCCAGGAACAGTCCTAATGGGGACTCTTCTCCCCACACCTTGAGATGGGAGCCTCAGAGAGTGGAGAGAGGCTGCCGGTCCCAGGAGATGTGGGCTGTGGTTGCCCTAGTGGCAGCCTGGGCAGGGTGGGGGGTGGTTTAACCAACAACCACAGCTGTAGGGAAACTGAGCTCATCCCAACACCCACACAGAGCATACACTGCTAAAGTAAACCATGATGGTGGTGAAGACTGAAATTTATTTAGTATGCCTACTAAACTCAGACTTTCTATAATGCTATTATTAATGTGTCTCTGAAGAAACCTAACCCAGAAGCCATAAGAGAAAAATGCAATACATTTGACTACATAAAAGTAAAGAATATTTCTACATCATTTAAAAAAACACGTACGTGCATAAGCAAAGTCATACAATAAATGATGAAGTGGAAAAAAAATAAGCAAAGCTCACAGCACAGACAAAAGTCTAATCTTACTAACATAAAGACTCCGGGCAATCAACAAGAAAAAGACCAACAACCCAAAAGAAAGTAGGTCAAAGGACACGAAGATGCATTACCAGAAAAGAAAAACAAAAGGACCTCAAATGTGAAAAGATGCTCAACATCACTTAATTTTGAAAAAGGCAAATAAGGGACGCCTAGATGGCTCAGTTGGTTAAGCGGCTGCCTTCGGCTCAGGTCATGATCCCAGGGTCCTGGGATCGAGTCCCACATCGGGCTCCTTGCTCGGCAGGGAGCCTGATTCTCCCTCTGCCTCTGCCTGCCACTCTGCCTGCTTGTGTTCTCTCTCTCTCTGAATAAATAAATAAAAAATCTTAAAAAAAAAAAGGCAAATAAAAACAACTAAATGTCATTTTTCATGTAGCAGAATATTTAAAAAAAACTTAAGATCTGACAACATGCTCAGCTGGAGAACTGTGGGGAAATGGGTACTGGGAGCACAAAACAGTAAAAACACCAGGAGGGGCAATGTTTGACAAACACCATGTGCCTCTTGATATAACAAAACTATAGTCTTGCCAAAAAAAAAAAAAAAAAAATCAAACCTAAATTTGATCAATCCTTCAGTCAACTACCAATGTATAGGAAATATTAGAAACAGAGAAGAGGGAACACCTGGCTGGCTCAGTTGATAGGGCATGCGACTCTTGACTTTGGGTTGTAAGTTCAAACCCCACTTTGGGTGTAGAAATTACTTAAAAATAAAAATTATAAATTATAGGGTGCCTGAGCCTGGGTGGCTCAGTGGGTTAAAGCCTCTGCCTTCAGCTTGGGTCATGATCTCAGGGTCCTGGAATCGAGCCCTGCATCGGGCTCTCTGCTCAGCAGGGAGCCTGCTTCCCCCCCTCTCTCTGCCTGCGTCTCTGCCTACTTGTGATCTCTCGCCCTCTGTCAAATGAATAAATAAAATCTTTTAAAAAAAAAATTATAAATTATATATAAAAAAAGAAACAGATAAAAAAAAAAAAGAAACAGAAACATCACAGAAGCGCTATCAACAAAATCCAGACCACAGGAAATTCTTCAAGACAAATTAATCCAGTTTCTTCAATAAATAAGCTTTACAGGAGTTTCTGGGGTTTTTTTCAACTATGCGCATTTAATTACTTGATAAACATTTTTCTTTTTTTTTAAGTTTATTTAAGTGATTTCTATACCCAGCGTGGGACTTGAACTCACGACCCTGAGATTAAGAGTCACTTGCTCCACCAACTGAGCCAGCCAGTGCCCCAAACATTTTCCATTTTCTTAAGAAAATAGTTTATTTATTTGAGAGAGGAAACTGAGCAGGAGGCAGAGGGAGAATCTGAAGCAGACTCTCCACTGAGCGCAGAGCCCAACATGGGGCTTGATCCTGACCAATGGCGAGATCATGACCTGAGCTAAAACCAAGAGTCAGGCTTAACCAACTGAACTATCCAGGTGCCCCCACATTTTTCATTCTTAAAAAATTTTTTTTAAAAAATACATGCTAGCATTTGAATAGACTGTAGACTCTTTAAAGGCATGGATAACATCTCTTCATCTACATAGCCTAGTATGCTAACTGGTATTTAGCAGGTACTCAATATTATCTAAATAAGTGAATCAATGAATTACTGATATAATCCAAATGGTCTTAACTTTAATGATATGAGAAGCAGGAAATACTAGGAGTACCAAAAGAGAGAAAAGATAGTAACTTGTAAATATTTGTTTTATAGGCCCGGTGGAAATGACATGGATGGCAATCTGTAACAACAGAACTTAGCTTAAAGATCGATGGCTTATTACTCTTTATTTTTTAATCTATTTTATCTGGACTTTGACAATTTTGATGTGCTGCAGTACTAAACCGCTTGCTACCTAGAGAAAAATTCCCTTGTTACTGATCAATTTTAAATTTCCAACTGTCTCTAAACATCCTTTTAAAGAGAAGTATCAATAATGATAATAATAGAAATATCAATAATAAATAATCATACATCATTATTTCTTTTTTTAAACCTGTTTATAATTCTCAAATCCATCACTACAAAATCTGGCTCTCATATAAATCAGTCACTTAAATGAATACTTTGTTCACATAGGACACATCAGAAATACACCTACACACACTTACACTCTTTCTACCCAAAGCTCCCATAAGGGAATGGATGGTTAGGGGAACTAATTAACAACCATCATAAAAAGCCAATAAATTCTGCAGAAACGGCACTCACTTACCCAACACAACTCTAAAGTCCTCACCATCCAAATGTAACACCCAAGTATTGGTGGTTTTTGACCTGTTCTCCATATACTTCTTGAGACTTTTCCCATTAATTTCCAGAGTATATTCATATGCAAATCCACTGACAGCATCTATATTTATGGTTGCTTTTGTCTTTGCAGCTCCAACGCAGAAGGTTTCTTTGCCCACGAGTTTGAACATCCATTCTTTTCTTATCTCTTCCTAAGCAATAAAATATAAAAGTTAAAAACACACAAATGGAAGAAAACTTAATATTTAGCTTCAGAAATGCTGCAATTAAAGTGAGTAAATAGCAATGCTATGTAGATGTAATTTTATTACTTCATGATTCATATATTTTAGAAAAAAGCACTTGAAGTTTAAGTGTTATAGTCTATGGATTCTATAACTGTTATTAGTTCGCTTTGTCCAGCAACATGATCCAGGCCCAAATATAAAGAAAGATAACCAATGTAAGAGAAAAGTCTTGAATTTATATATGAAGAATCTATGTTAACAAAATCAAGCTTCTATGTATACCATATTCTACAAAGTAACTTATGTTTTTCCTACCTTCCCATCTACATACACCACTCGTTTGCCTGATGTAGTCCCATGTTCAAACTCAATCTTATGGACTCCGTCACTTAAAGCAACATCCCAAACAGCTACAAGATCTGTCATTTTTTCCAGGCTATAAGGAGGGCTAACGGAATAAAATAAAGCAATTAAAATAGGCCAAAAGCAGTAAGAAAATAATCAATTAATCTTTCCAAGATGAAAATATTAGATTTTTTTAAACCCCTAAAATTACACGATATTAAAGTGACAGTACTTAAGAATTTCTACTCACAGTACATATAACTATCTTCTCCCACTTATGTACTCTTCCTTTAAGATGAAACTACTATATGGGTATATAGTCAGATAATTCCAAACAAAGTCACCTTAATATTAATAGGATTAAGAACCTATCAGTTTATCCAGGATAGGATTCTAAGCTGGGCTACAGAATAATGCTTGGAAAGGTCAGTAAAAAGTCTCTGCTTCTTCCCTATATCCCCATTTAAACAGCACAGTATTTAATTCTGGTATTTCTTTTTCAGATCCATTCACTCCAAAACAAGAACTCCCCAAACCTTTCATACTTAAACCAGTTAGGATTCATTTTAACAAAAAAGGGTTCTAATTTATTATACTGAGAAGACGAGAAGTCATAGTAGAAATGTCCTATAACAAAAGAGATAAAAATGTATGGAAAATGGTAATTCTTGTCTTTACTATAGTAATCTTATTAAAAAAAAATAAAGGATTTTTGTCATAATGTCTTGTCTGGCACAACTTAAATACATGCTTTTGATATTAATATAAAATATATAATATTTATATCTGTGCCCTGCATGAATGCTGTATATATATTATGTAATACCTATATACAGAATATGTTTTGAGCCTGCTCTTTTAACTACATCTTACTCTTTATTCACTCTAATGTCCTTTGTGTACTCTACATCAGAAATGGTAAATGGATTTTATATCATCTCAAAGTGGTTGCCGAGAGCTTGGCGCTAACACAGATTTGGAGGCCTTACATCCAGGCCCTATGGGAAAAGATGTGTGCCATTAGCGGCCACCTCCACGCCAGGTGTTTACTACCCTTGCTCTAAATCACAGAAAAGCAATACCATGCAATCTGCAATTTACAAAATGTGTCCTTAACAAAGTAGCCCAGATAAATAACACCTGAGTGATTAAAACCTTGAAAGTTTCAAAAGCTAGTTTTATTGCCATGCAAGACATTTACCTTTCATCATCTTCAAAGATAGGACTGTCATCTCCAGATGCCATGGTTGGCAAAATAGTCTTTAATCCAATTAGCAGGCAGGAAAGAAAAAAGCAGAATTGCAGCAAAGAAAGATTGAGAGCAACAAAGAGAACATCTGCAAAGGGTTTTTTTTCCAAGTTTGCAATCCATTTCTCAAATTGCATGCAGTTTCTGATGAAACAGCTTTTACATACAATAGAATTGCAATCTCCAGTTTTCAGGAAAAGAAATTAAGTCATGCAAATTGGCCAATCATATTTTTCCCTGTTATAAATTTATAATTTCCTAAAACTAGAGAACAGACTCTAGTTTATTTCAAATATGATACCACATCAGAGCTGCAAGAGACCTAGAGGTCCTCTGGGTCCCACACTTCTCAAATTGAGGTATAAGAAGCCCCAAGGGTATGAGGCAGTGGGTCAGGGAATACATAAAACCCCAGGATAAACAATATGCATCTTCGGGAAGCATCAATGCTACATGGTGGTAACAAATTTAAAATGCAATCTTATTCAATTTTAGAAGGCTATATATTATGGTGGAATATATAATTTAAAAAATATTTTAGGAGCACTTGGCTGGCTCAGTTGGTAGAGCATATGACTCTTGATCTTAGGGTTGTGAGTTCAATCCCCATGTTGGGGGTAGAGCTTACTTAATTAAAAAAAATAAGTAAAAAACTAAAAAAAAATTTCTAGATACCTTCAAAGAAATGACTGGTTTGCAGGAAGCCGCCAAGGATATGCTAGATTGCTTTCCCACAGCAAACTTAATCTACCCACTTACTTAAGCCCACTTACTTTCCTAGTACCAATAATGAATCCACAAAATTATGTGGTTTGCTCAGGTCACTAGTAGGGCCTGAGCCAGACTAAAGCCCAGTACTCCCATGCAATTACCTCAGAATTAACTGGGGTGTAAAATTAATTAAATTTTACTAAAATCAGAAGCACACATATATTCATTCACACATGCATAGGAAACCCTCCACATTTGGAGATTTGGGATTAACAGTTGTATACTTGCCAAACCTACTGAAAAATAGCTTCCAACTATTTTTTGCTCCCCAGATCTACTCTGGCCTACCCTTCACCCTATAGGTGTCCAAGGGTGTTCTCTCCTTAAAAAAAATGGGAGATTGTCAAACTTCTTTAGCTGGAAACAGCCAGAAGCCACAAACTGTTTTTAGAAAGATATTGAAGAAGGGATTAACACTGATAAAAGCAATCCAGCAGCAAGGAAAACATAAACATTTTTGAATAAAAATTAAAGATTCAAATACTTTGTACCTAAAATAAATCCCTCTGTTTTGAGAGCACTTTACAAATTTGTGAATTTTTCTAATCTTAGGAAGCTCTAAGATATCTCCTATGAAAGTGGAGGGTGTCCTGCAACTATAAAAGCAAAGAGAATACACAGCAATAGAGGAAGCCAAATAGCATAATATAAACTTGGATAAGCCATCCTTCGCAAATCAGAGTGGGCTTAGGGATATCATTCAAATTTTGCTTTATAACTTTTAGAGACCCTAGAAAGTTCAGTAATTCGCCATTCAAACTTGAAAGAACTGCCCAGTTTTCCATTATAAGGAACTTCAATATTATCACACTATGATAAGGCATGGTACCATCTTAATCATAATTAACTTTTCATATAGAATATAAAAGACAACACAACAAATTAGAAGGGAAGTGAGAAATCAAGATCACATTTATTTCTTGAAAATTTTCCCTAAACTATCGACATTTATTCATACATTAATTTATTTATGGAGTATCTATCTAAAGTGCTGAAAAGTTTTAGAAATAGTGATGGTTGCACAAAATTGTGGATGTACTTAATCCCACTGAACTGTACACTTAAAGACAGTTAAAATAGCAAATTTTATGTCATATGTATTTTACAACTTAAAATAATATTGTAATATACAAAAAGACATTGAATTATATACTTTAAATGGGTGAATTGTATGGTATGTGAATTACACCTCAACAAAGTTGTTTAAAAAAAAAAGGAAAGACCCAAGTGCCCTGCTGGTAGTGTTTCTTGGAATGCGACTATATCTATAGCCAAAAGATGATCACAACTGTCCTTGTCCGCAAAATCTACCTCACTCATTTGAAAAATGAGAAATATCTGTCACTCATCTCTAAGTTACAAACTGGACTTAATAAACACATGTCATACTGTAAATTCATTCACCATGCTAATAGTTATCAGTCACTTATGTGCCAGGCACTGAGCTGGACACTAAGCTTAGTGAGAGGCCATAGAGAGACCAAAAGATGATTATGAAGGCCATGGGAGTGTCTTTGTAATGGGAAGCAGTAAAGGACAGAATGGGCCCCCAGAGAAAGGATCCCAGCCCTACCAAATGGGAGGGAAGGCCAGAGAAGACTCTGGTTTAAAACTTGAGAGAAAGGAATTAATCCACTGTCATTCTTAAACTCTTATACATATACTTAATTTTCGGGATCGAGTGACCAAACTGAAAAGTGATTGTTATAAAGAAAATTCCCTCTATTTTAGCACAAAATTTAAAAAATGTAAATGAAGGGGCGTCTGGGTGGTTCAGTCAGTTAAGCAACCAACTCTTCATCTCAGCTCAGGCCTTGGTCTCAGGGTGGTGAGTCCAAGCCCTGCTTTGGGCTCCATGCTGGGCATGGAACCTACTTTAAAAATAACGATAAAATAAAATAAAAATAAAATTATTTTAAAAATAAAAATGTAAATGAAAAGGATAGAAAAACAAATTCCGTTTATTTCCACTGATGAGGATGATGTCACTCATTTGAAACTTTTTACATGTCTTGGAAGAAAGCTTTTTGAGTAACTAGGCATCAGCATTATCTTTTAAAAATCTCTTCCCCAGCAATTCAACGGTCATGTTTCAGAGTGAGACTTAACCATCAAGACGTTTCCACTGTTCATCTAAACCAGCTTGAATTTCGCCCTTAACTTGGGTTTAACCGTCCTGGGCGCTGTAATGGTCTGTCAAAGCTAAACCCAAGTCCGTTTTAAAAATTACTAAGATATTCATGGCTTCCTTTTCAGCAAAAGCTCTAGGTAAAGTCAGCCACAAGGTCAGTCTTCAACAAAGAGGTTTGACTCCGTGCGTCTAGACCCATGGGAAGCCCTGGGACCTCCAGCAAAGTCGGTCAGGAAGCTCCAGAAGCCCAAAGGCTTCTGTGTCCCCAAAGGCTACCGGCGGTACAAGAACCGGTAACTTTTCTGAGGAGCATTTTTACCCCGTAAACCACAAGCCTTCCGAGAGAGCCACTCTAAACAAATCATCATGCTCAACACACCAGACGCAACAGTGCTCAACGAACTGCTTTCTGTATTGGCTCCCCGCTGCAAAACACGTTCACCAGCAGGGAGGGAATCCACGAAGTCAGTCGCAGTGCTGTCACTCAACACACTGCGCGTCCAGCCCGGGCCAGGCCCCAGGAGGGACGCTGCGCTCACCCTGGCACACACGAACGCAGCCCAGGGAGGCCCAAAGGACGCACAAAAACACGGGAAGCCACGGGGAGCCGCGCGTGCCGCACTCTTAGGTAAAAGAACCGAGTTACAACACCTTACGATCTTGGCTCCGCTCAGGCGTCCACGAAAAAAGGGCTGGAAGGGTATTCTCTTAAGGTCGCAGGGCCTGGCCAGGAAGGAGCGACCCGCAGCCTGCCCCCCGCCCCCCGGTTCCCGCCTCCCGGTTCCCGCCTCCGCCCCCGCCCGGGGCCGGCGGACGGAGGACGCCCGAACACCCCCGGCGCGGCCCGGTGCCTCACCCGCCCGGCTCAAGGTCCGCGTAGACACCGCCCACCGCTCGCAGCGCCCGCCGCCACCGCCGCCGCCCGGAGATGGCCGCCGCCGCCGCGCTGCAGCGGGGACGCAAGGGCTGCGCGCAGGGGCTTCTGGGGCCCGGCCCGGGGCCGCCCCACCTGAGCCGCGGGGCTTACCTGGCCGCCACGCAGCGCGCGGGTTCCGGCTCCGCCACCTAGGCCGCCTGGCCGTGCTGCCCTCGCCGAGAACCGGGCGCCTCCTCCTCGGAAGCTGAAAGCTCGGCCGCCGCCAGTTGCGAGCGCGCCGACTCTGTGGAGCTCCAAGTCCCCTGAGGTGCCCAGCGCTGGCCGCCACCCGCCCCCGAGCCCCGCGGACGCAGCCCCCGCCCGCTGCCTCGGCGGAGGGCTTGGCGCTCTCTGCAGGGGCCCACCCTCACCCCAAACCCCAAACCTTAAGCCCTGGCGCCGCGTCCCGCCGCCCCGCCGACCAGGGCTGGCAGGGCCCGCTGATAGCAGGCGCGGGGCGGACGCTGGGGAGAACTTGGTGGCAAAAACAGACCCTGTGTCTGCTCTGAAGCCACTGGGCAGGTAAATCTGATTATGGCATTCGCCCCTTGAAATCTCTTTAATGGGTTCTGCTTACTTCTGTAAAGACCCAAACTCCTTAAGGCGCGCAGGAGGCCCCATGTAGTTCTCAAATGATGCAATTTTTTTCTCTCCGCGGGGCCTCTGCAGATGCTCTTCCCTCTGCTGGGCACTCCTCCCTGCCTCTTCCCTTAGTTATCCTCCGCTTTGTTGTCGAGCTTGCTCTAGGAAATAGCATTTTTTAAGAAAAACTATGCTGGCCCTGAAGACTTGCAACCTTTGGAATTCTCCTTAGTCCTTGTCAGGGTGTGCAGTTATTTCTGTAATTTTTGCTTAATATGTAACTTAATAGTGGACTGATGTTCTTGAAGGCAGAGTCTGTGGCTGCTTGGCTTTCACTCCTGTATCTCTCACATCTGCACAGTGCAGGCTCATAGTAGGCTCTGATAAATACTTGTTTAAGGAATGAATGTAGAGCAGGCCTGCGTGAGTTTCAGGTGGTTTCCATTTTCACGGTCACCAGCGGAGAGGGAGGAGGGTTGTTGAGTGGACCATTTGAGGAGGGCAGCGAGTGGTCCCAGTGACAATATACAGACATTTGAAGGGATTCTTGGGGGGGGGGGGGGACTCTGAGGGCCCAGAAGATTGGGGGGCATGGGAGCATCCAGGCCCTTTTGTGTAATTTCTTCCCCCGGCTTGAGGTTAATGTAAAGGATAGTTTCACCTATAGGGTTGGTAGAGTTGAAGCCGTTTCTAAATGCTGAGCAAGTATGTAAGAGAATGGGGATAGAGAGACAAGAGGGAACAACCTATTAATTAGTCTGCAAAGTAATAATGACTGAATTCTTAAGCAAATTATGTCATAAGGACTCTGCTTCATGAGCACTAATTTCTTGTTTGCAACCCTGTATTGAAAGCTCCTCGAAGACACTTTTCATATTTGTATTTTCTTCTAATCCAGTGTCTTGAGCAGAGAGTTTTCAGTAAATAATTGTTGAAAGAATGAGGTAGGGGGGAAAAGGTAAAAGGCCCCAGAGTGGAAATTTCCAGCGATGGGATAAGTCTAGCTGAATGATATTCCCTAATTATTTTTTTCTAGTCCTTAGTTCTTCTAAGAAACAATGCTGAATTGTTGGGCTAGGATCAGGAAACCCTGGTTGGGGAGCAGCTCAGTGATACTGTTTAATGAAGGATCATATTTTCTTGCAAAACTTCAGGCGTCTGGATATCCTTTACAAGACCAATAAGGTGTTATTTATTGGATGCTTGCTATGTCCTTATATATTGTTGCCTGTATTTTTCACAATAGCTTATATTACAGAGGCTCAGAGCCCTTCAGCAGTTGCAGGGTCAGCATGTGGAGCCAGGCCTGTCATGTTAACAGGGCCTGTGATGACAAAAGTGTTAAATGTGCTTGAAGAAATATCTGGGCCCTTCCTTAGAGGCCTGGGAAGCTCCTCTGCCCATGGAGCACAGAGCACTGAAGTGCACTCAAGTCTGCACCACAAATAGGCAGTGCAATCTGATTCCTCAGCTGGCTTGTTCTGTGTCACTGTTTTCTCTTTGGTATAATTTCTGGGATACCTGGAATTGAGGAACATACCAGTTTGGGCTACATTTTCCACCTACTCATTCCCAGGGCCCAGAACACCGATGGTAGCATTAGTCACTTATTACTAGGCAGAACTGTTACGGAAAGAAAGTCTGAAGAAAATACTGTGAACGGTATTGAACTGGAGTATAAAATGTACTCTGTCAAGCTGATCCTCCTTTTGACTTGACTTCTCCCCCCACCCAAAGTTATCTCTGTGTCCAACATGGGGCTCAAACTCACAACCACGAGATCAAGAGTCACATGCTCTCCTTACAGAGCCAGCCAGGTGCCCTGTACTTTTGACTTTATTCTCATTTGCAGATTATTTCCTTGTTTCCCAGGAGAGTACTAGGAAGAACCTAGATGCTATTCTTAACCTCTTAAACTGCCTCTCACCAGTTTGTCCATTGACATCAGTGAATGATTGATTGACTGACTGCTTTTTTAAGATTTTATTTTTAAGTAATCTCTACACCCAACGTGGGGCTCAAACTTACAACCCTGAGATCCTGAGTCACATGCCCTACCAACTGAACCAGGCAGGCCATCAGTGACATAGTTTAAGAGAGCAACAAAAAATGTTTTCATTCACCATTCGCCATGCTTTCATTGGGCCTCCTTTTGAAAAGGGAATTGTTAATGCATTGACTGGTTTTCTGAACTTATTTTTTAAACAACGTGAATGAAGATCAAAATAAAAGGGAAAAGTTACATAGTCTGATATCTACAAGACTTAAAATTTTCCACATGCCCTTCCAGTATTGGTCCAGCCTGATGACTGGTGATAAGTTTAAAGGAAGAGGTATTGGGGCTTTAGAAACAAGCCCCGGGCTCAGAATTCTGGCCTCAGAGGATTGCGTGTCAGAACCAGAGCCAGTACTCACAATCTCCTGCTGCTGGTCGGGCTTCTGCTGCTTAGACACCTTCCCCTCACTCAGCCCAAGGACACTGTGGCTCTACCTACACAAACACAGAAAGCGGAGAAGCAGTGAAATTCAAGTGAGTTTGTAGAACTTCAGAAAAGAGAAGCTTGACAATTTCAGGAGAATGTAGGCTTTGGTTTGAGTCATGTGGAGCATGGGGTCTGTAGATACACCCTTAATTAGAGCCAAGAGCCAAAGGAAGGCAGTACAGACACGTTCCAGTTGGTTAATACTTGGTAAGAATTTGTATCGTGTTTATTTAGAGAAACTTAAAAAACATATAAAAAGTACAGAAATTAATACCCATATTCCTGCTACCTAGAATTGACTGACCATCATTCAATATTGGCTCACTGAAAAATTTCAATGGAAGAAAACATTGCGGATAAAACTCTACTGGATTTGCAAGTCCAACACCATTACTTGCTTCTCTTCCCCCAAGGCCAATATGAACATGAATTTGATGTTTCCTTCTGAGTCCATTTTCTATAGTTATATAGAAATTATATACATGAATAGCTCATACCTGTTAGAATGGCTGTTATCAAAAATAAGTAAGTGTTGGCAAGGATATGGAGAAAAGGGAACCCTTTTGCACTGTTGATAGGAATGTAATTTGGTGCAGCTGCTATGGAAAACAGTGTAGATGTTCCTCAAAAATAGTAAAAACAGGAGTGCCTGGGTGGCTCAGTCCTTTAAGTGTCCTACTCTTGAGTTTGGCTTAGGTTATGATCTCAGGGTTGTGAGATGGAGCCTGCCACAGGCTCCTCGCTGGGCATGGAGCCTGCCTGAGATTCTTTATCTTCCTCTACCCCACCCTGCCCCTCTAGAAAAAAAATTACAAATAGAACCACCATATGATTCAACAATTCTACTTCTGGGTATTTCTCTCTCTCTCTCTCTCTCTCTCTCTCTCTCTCTCATACACACACACACACATACACACACACGAATACTATTATTCAGCCATAAAAAAGAAGGAAATTCTGCATTTGTGACAACATGGATGGACCTCAAGGACACTATTCTAAGTGAAATAAGTCAGAGAATGACAAATACTGTATATGTCTCTTATAGGTGGGATCTAAAAACAAAACCAAAACCAGAACACACTGGTGGTCATTAGAGGTTGAGGGGGGAGAAATGGGTGAAGGGGATATAAATTTATTTAAAAAATAATAATGAAGAAAGGTGTTTTGCACTACCCCACTTTGAATTATATACTGTCAATTTATTATTACTAGCGTATTTAGCTTGTCTCTGCTGTTTTACCTTTTGCTTTCTATTTGTCCCACCTTTGCTCTGCCTTTTGTTCTCCTTTCTTTCATTCTTAAAAGTAGCCTGAATTTTTGTTTTCATATTCCACTTTTTCCATTTCCTGGTTTGGAAGTCGTTGACTCTATTCCTGTTCTTAGAGTGGCTACCCTTAAAATTTTACATTGCACACTTAGCAGAGCCTAAACATCCCACTTCTCCTTCTAGACAATACAGATATCTTGGAATACTCTAACTCCAATGGCTGCCTCCATTCACCTTGTAATCAAGTTTTATGCAAGTCTGTCCTTTTTCTCAGCCCACACATTTGCCTTTGTGATCATTATACTGAATTATACAATGTTTGTTTAGATTTATCTACATGTTTGTCATTTTTTCTCAACAATCCTTGCATCTCATACTTGTCTTCTTTGATCACTTTCTAAAGTGCATACTTAGAACTTCTTTTAATGTAGGTCTATGGTGATTTTTAAAAAAGATTTATTTTAGAGACTAAGAGAGAGCATGAGTCGGGGGAGTGGCAGAGGGAGAAGGAGAGAGAGAATCCTCAAGCAGACTTCCTGCTGAGCATGAAGCCCCAGGTGGGGTTCCATCCCATGACCCTGAGATCATTACCTGAGCCGAAATCAAGAACCGGCTGCTTAACTGACTGAGCCACCCAGGTGCCCCGGTCTACTGGTGATTTTTTAAAAAAACTTTATTTTGAGATAATTATATCTGGGGGCTAGGGAGAGTCACTGACCTGGAATCACTTTTACATGCTTCCAGAGGCCTATCCAATGTAAGAATCTTGGACTCAGTTGCCCCAGCTTGGTCCTATCTCTGTCAGCCCTCCTGATTGTGCTGAATAGGCATTTACTGATGGGTAACACCCCTCTCTAAATTTGTACCCCTCATAGCTTTGGATCCAGCTCAAAATTTTTTTTCATCTCCTTTGAGAATTACTTCCAGGAAAACTGGCAATGAAATAAAAATTATGGGTTTCTTTAGCAAAAAAGAAATTATGAGTAAAGGTTATTGGGCATAATAGAGTCTTGCTTTTAAAAACTTATTTGAGCTGTGCCCAGCTGGCTCAGTCAGTGGAGCATGCAACTCTTGATCTCAGGGTTGTGAGTTTGAGCCACAAGTTGGGTGTAGAGATTACTTAAAAATAAAATCTTAACTAAACAAATATTTGAATGCTACCATGAATGGCAACTGGAAATCTGTGTGAGAGTAAGACAGGATTGTTGTAGGGAGCTCATTCTTTGGAATTCATATCATCATCATCATCATTACATTTATTCAGTATTTATTGACAGTCTGTTTTATGGCAAGTACTGTGGAGAGAATATTACAATGAGCAGCACTGATGGTTTTTCCCCACTCATGAGGTTTACGTTCTAGTGGAGGAGGCACTCACAAAAAATGAGCAAACAGACTGTGGTTAGTTGCCTACAAAATGGCTCCCAAGGATCCCCACTTCCTGGTATTCACATCCTTGTGTAGTCCTCTATTACATTTCAACATAGTTGGTCTGTGTGATTAATAGCATATAGCAGAAGTGAGGAGATGTCACTTCCCGGAGGAGGTTATAAAAAAGACTTCTTCTTTCTTAGGTGCTCACACCTTCTCTTGGATCCCTCCGTGGGAAGCTGTCATGTTGTGGGGGGTACTCAGGCAGCCTGGGGAGAGGCCTGCTTGTAAAGGAACAAATTGAGCCCTGCCAATAACCACATGAGTGAGTTTGGAAGTGAATCCATCAGCTGCAGTTGAACCTTGAAATGACTAACCGTGGCTAAACAGGTTGACTGCGACCTCATGAAAGGTTCTGTCCAGACCATCCAGCTAAGCCAGTCCTGTATTCCTGATCCACAGACATGTCAAGATGTTAAATGTTTGTTTTAAGCTTCTAATTTTAGGGATAATTTGTTATGTATCAGTAGATGACTAGTACACAGAAAGATGAAATAACTGCAAATTGGAATAAATGCCTATACCATTCTTATGGTAGAGCAGATGCTCATCAAGAGAAGTGGTATGGTCAGATAGTTAATAGGCTTTGGAGCCTGAGTGCTGGTTTCAGATCCTGGCTCTGCCACATACTGGCTGTGTGATCTTAGCAATTCTTTTTTTTTTTTTTTTTAGATTTTTAATTTAGTTTTGAGAGAGAGAGCGAGCACAGGAGAGAGACAAGCAGACTCCCTTCTGAGCAGAGAGCCAATGCGGAACTCAATCCCAGGACCCTGAGATCATGACCAGACACTTAACTGACTGAGCCACCCAGGCGCCCTTTTTTTTTAAACTTCTCTTTTCTAATTTGATCATTTGTAGAATGAAGATAATAACAGTACTTATGTTAAGGTTGTTGTGAAGAGTCAAGAAGTTAGAAAAAAGTATGTAGCCCGGAGTTTGACACATTTTAAAGATTCAATTAATATAACTGTTGTTGATCTGTATTGATTCTTGAGCATTTGTTATTAATCTATTTTTTAAAGATTTATATGTTTATTTATTAGCACGAGTTGGGGTGGGGGAAAGGAGACTCCTTACTGAGCAGGAAGCCCTATGTGGGGCTCGATCCTAGGACCCTGGGACCATGACCTGAGCTGAAGGCAGATGTTTAACCAGCTGAGCCACCCAGGTGCCCCATGTTATTAATCTATTTGTTTGAGCTATTTGCTTGTGCTCTTTCATACTGGAAAATGGCTACTGAAGGTGAATGTCCCTGTCTAAATCTGACTCAGATTTAGCAGGGCCACTCCACACTGTATTGTGCACCTATGTGCTGGGGACAATGCTAGGTCCTGGAAAAAGTAAGATATGATCCATATCCCCAGAGTTCAGATTCTCATATGGGAGGCAGACACAAGGGTTATTAATGTAATTAAGGATTAATTAAGGATTCTAAGTTTAAAAGACTTGTGAGTCGAAGAATCTTCAAAAATTCATCACCAAATGCCATTCGAATTTGGTACACTCGTGTTACGGAGAAAAACTTCTAGGTCTATGCCTAGAAGAAAATCTGAGAATTAGTTTAGAAGTTTAGAAATGAAAAGATCTGTTTTAATTGCTAATGAAGGCTGTATTTATATGGGATGACAAAGCACAGAGGAAAGCAGTAAGCTGAAATGAAGATAGGCTTTGGATCTCAGCTCAAATGTCTTTTCATGAGATAGCCTCCTCCACATACCCCTGTTCTCTTCCTTCTCTTCATAGCACATATCATAATTAATGCTTATTTGTGGGTTTTTTCACAGGTACCGTGAGGGTAGGAATCTCATCTGGTTTACTTACCACTGTAAACACAGTATCTAGTTTGATCCCTAGTACTTACAAGTAACAGGTGCTTAATACATTTTTGCAAATGAATGTTAAATGAGTGTTTAGAACCATCAGCATCCTGGTGAGTCATTGAAGACCCATAGAAAACTCGAGATCAAAGTGCCTGGCTGGCTCAGTCTGTGGAGCACGTGACTCTTAATCTGGAGGTTGTGAGTTTGAGCCCCACATTGGGTATAGAGATTAATTAAAAATAAAATCTTAAAAAAAGAAAAGAAAACTCAAGACCCATGCAGCAGGATGCTGAGTCAAAGACTGAACTTGTGTGCAGTCTTTTACTTCTCTAGTAAGGAGAGGGGCTGGAAAGGCCTTGATGGTCTATGAGAACAGAATTCCTTTGGAGGACAGTGCTGTAGAACTTCCTTCCCTCCACTTGATACACACAAAATCCAGGAGTGATGAGGAGGAGGCTCTCTCATTAGGAAATAGAGGGTAATCAGCCTTCTTGTGCTTTGAAGACTGTAAAATACTGGTGATCCTACATCTAACATCCATGGTCCTCTTGGCCCTTAGTTTTACTCAAGTAGCCATACCTCCCCCTTGCAACTTATGTGACTCAAGGAGCACCCACCCCATTGCCAATTCCAATTATGGTAATCTCTTTTCCCTTCTAGAACCCAAGCTTAAGTCTTCTTTACATTTGCTAGGCAATTACTGATTGGGAGGCAGAGTATGTGCCTATGTGACCTAATTGGTAAAAAAAAAAACAAAAAAAAAAACAACCAGAAGGAAAGATTTTTAGATGGAAAAGAAAGTATGTGGTCCTGATTGCTCCTGGTAGATATCTGGAAAATCACTTT
This sequence comes from Potos flavus, assembly GCA_028534135.1. Taxonomy (NCBI): domain Eukaryota; kingdom Metazoa; phylum Chordata; class Mammalia; order Carnivora; family Procyonidae; genus Potos; species Potos flavus. The sequence goes on along the minus strand of CM052898.1, from coordinate 82,348,910 downwards.
AGTATGAATTTGAAACCTACCATGTTTACAGGAGAGCAGAGAGACTAATAGATGAGGTCCTTGATAACTTGTTCAACCGTTGAGTTCACCAACCTTAAAGCCTGTTTTGCCTGTGGACTTTGTTGTGTGAGATAATAAATTTACTTATTGCTTAAGAAGACAGTTTGAATCAGGTTTTCTATTATCGGCAGACAAAATGGTTCCAACTGACACATGATATTTGACCTCCTGGGTCAATTAGTGTAGCTACAGTCAAAAGAGTGGGCAAGTTACCCTATTGTCTTGGAAAAGGCAAGCAGCTGGACTCTGTGTTTCTAGGGTTGAAAATGAAAATCTGTTGGGGCGCCTGGGTGGCTCAGTCGGCATCTCCCTTTGGCTCAGTTCATGATCCCAGGGTCTTGGCGTCTAGCCGGGCATTGAGCCCCGCATCTGGCTCCCTGCTCAGCCGGGAGTCTGCTTCTCCCTCTCCCTCTGCTTGCTGTTCTGCCTACTTGTGATCCCTCTCTCTCTCTCTCTCTGTCAAATAAATAAATAAAAATCTTTAAAAAAAGGAAAAGAAAATGAAAATCTGTTTAACTATAAACTACTGCTAGTGTGAATAGCCAGGTAAGAAAAGGGATTGGGGACAGTGTTGAGAACATCTTCGCATGAGGGCAGACACAGCGATCAAACTCACAGTAGCCCCAGCTGCCCGGGAAGAAGGCCAAATGTGGGCCTGAAAGTATTGTACCCTAAAAGCTGTGACCCTGAGATTCTTGTGAAACACGTCATGATTGATGCCCTCTGTTGGAGATCCGTGTTGGCACTTATGGGACCTGCACCACCACAGACCTGGAAAATACGGGTCATCAAACAGCGACACCATGTGGCTGTAAATCGTAATGACAATAATGGGCCAATGAGACTCCAGGCCTTTCCTTCAGGTGTGTGGAAGTTGTATTTTTTGCTGCGAATTTTTGGATCACTTAACCCCCTATGAGTTTTTGGAAATGGTGGGCAGGGACCCTATTTGTAGGTTCTGAATTTATTAAGCTGAGAAATAAAATATTGAGGTGATTTCCTTTTGTGGGGAGAAAAAAAGCAATGATTCTATTTGTACATGGTGGAGCTGTTTTTACAGTTTTTATCTGTATTATCAAGATGCATGAAAATTAGGCTTGAAGACACCCCAACAAAAAAATCTTTCCATTTTGTTACTTCCTTTGAAAACTTGTCTATGGTTTCCCATCACCCCCAGGATAAAGTCCCAGGTCCTTAGCACACCTCCTAAAGCCTTCCTACTCTGCCTCTCCAGGGATGCAACATGTTAGTTTCATCAGGGAGCCCTCAGTAAGTTCCATTATATTTGTAAAGGCTTTGGGAGTTAGGTTTTAGAGGAGGGGAGATATGAGCTGTACCAAAGGGCCCAGGTTTAATGACAAAAAATAATAATAAGGTTTACTGATTACTTGTGATCTAGGATTTATAATAATGTGCTTTGAAATTATTTAATTTGCACAAGAAATTTTCTCTAAATATCTTTCCTCCCTGTATGCTGGGGAACTTCTACCATTCAGAATCATTCAAGTACTCCTCTAAGTTTGCAGTTCTTGAGCTTGGAGGCACATTGGCGTCACATTGGAATCACCTGGAGAGGGGAGGCGGTGAGAGACGCTATTGACAAACTATTAACACCTGAGTCCCACCCTGGAAATTCTGATTGAAGTGGCCTGGGGATTGAGTACCAAGTTTTCACAGCTCTCTAGGTGATTCTAATATGCAGCCAGGGTTGAGACCCACAGGTCTAGGAAGACTAAAGTGACCCATTTAGGTAATTCTTTTTTCCTTCTGTGCCCTGCGCAAACTTCTTTATTATGCCTATCACACTGTATCTTAATTTCAGAGCGTATATTCATCTCCCTAACTAGACTTTGAGCATTTCCAGTTAGCCACCTCTGCATTCTGGAGCCTGATGTAGGGCCGGACACTTCGTGGAGATTTGAAAATGCTGAACAGGAGGGTAAAATGTCACCAACGAACACATACTGGAGTCCTCCAAATGCTAGGTGCTGCCGTTCAGCAAGGTCTGGAACCTAGAGAACAGGCTGACTAGTCCTGCAGCAAGTGCTCACGGTCACGGCTTGAGTATGTGTGTGGAGGGCAGAGTGCGGTGGTTACGTTGCCGGGGCCTCATTTCTACCAACGGCCTCAAATATGTATTTCTAAGGTCTTTGGGCAAGTGAGTTTCCACTAGGCTGCTAAACCACACCTGCGACGCCAGGGCTTGTTGACAGCGCAAAGGCAGTGCGCAAGCGCAGACCGTAAGCGCGGAGCACTCTGCTCTGCGTGACTGTAAGTCCCGCCCCCAGCAGCGCAGCCAACCGGACGCGGGCCCGACTTAGGCCCCTCCCTCCCTGGGGCGGGGGGAGGAAACAGCTCCCGAGCTCTGAGGCGGAGCCGAGGCGGGCCTTCTCGCCGCGCTCCAGCGCGATTGGCCGGCCTCCCGCGGCGCAGTAACGGTCGCGGGGGCGGGGCCAGAGGGGGCTGAGTGGGGCCGGGCCGGGCGCTGCTGGGGGAGGCCGCGGCCGAGGAAGGTGAGTGGCGCAGGAGTTTCCCCTCGCTGGCGCATCCCCGGCACCGGCCTGGTCTGGTCCTGGAGAGTGGTCACACAGACCCTTGTCCGGGCCCTCAGGGAGCGCGCCAGTTAAAATCCCAGTGTAAGGGGGCCGGGTCCCTAACCCGGCTCGAGTCCCGGCTCCCCGGCCTTTGCCACCTGGGCTGCTCACGGAACTCCTCAGCGGCTCCGTTTCTTCATTCGCAGCACACAGCTGGCAATTCTTGCGTTAGGTGGTGGCTGAGAAGGTTGAAGAGGTCGTCGTGGGAAGCTTAAATCACAGCCGGCGCAGACCGCACTGCGGCCGAGTCCTAGGCGATTCCTCGGGCTGCAGGAGCCGACCAGAGCGGACCTGCTTCGCTTTTCAGGGTCAAGGTGTCTGCGAAGGGTGCTGGCTAGAGGAGACTCGGAGCGAAAGGGGGTGGGTACCCGAGGGAGTAGGAGAGTAGCCCTTGCAACGACTCATGAGGCTCATTCCAGGTTCGGAGGACCGCTGGCTTTCGGCGGAGTCTGAGTCTGTGAGGTGGGAACCTCAGAAGGCTGGGATCCGGCCCCTAGAGACCGCACAGAAAGGGTTTCTGCTACCATTTATCTTCTCACCATAATGATATTAAGCGTTGTGCGGGCATCACCTGCGTTGGTTCCAATCCTCTGCAGGAGTTTGTTTTTACTTTGTTGCCAGGTGGATTCCGGCCTCCCCCGCCACACCTTCAGGAACAGGTGGCTGCCTGGGGTTTTTGGCCCACAGCTTCTGCCTTAAACGGGGAGAGGCGGGTTCTGGCCCTTGGTGTACCCTCTCCTGGGGCAGAGTGATTGGGTGGAGATGACATCCAATTCTAACTCCCATTTCCGTATTTTCAGTAGATTCACTTCTTAAGAAAATTGAGCAGCATGCTCGCGTGTTTTGGGAGTAGAGCTTTTGTATTTAATTGGCAGTAGAGACTTTGAAAGCATTGCATGTTCCATTTATTGCAGTAATGTGAAATATATGCTTTTGAGATAGCTAATGACAGATTTTGATATGTCTCCATTGAGAAAAAATCATCACAGGCCGTGGTTTGTTATTTCCAGCTTTTCCCTAAGAAAGCGGTGAAAAATAATTACATTTTATTGGATGATGCTTGTTACCTGGGCTTCAGACCTATGAAGGGTAAGTTACCAGAGGACCCTTGGAAACCTGGACAGTGCCAAAAGATACAACATGCTTTGCTTCTCTGCATTTGGCTTTTTATGTTACGTGCAAACCAACTCGTATCCTGCAACCCCTATTCCCACAGTCTTACTTTAGGTGTGTTGTGGCACTTATTAAAGGTATAGCATCTGCTTTGGCCTTGGAAAACATTTGGTCTCTACCTCTGATTCAAAGTTCCAGATGTGTGTCCTGTCACAGTTTATAGTGGTGAGAAAGGCTGGCGCATACTATCAGCACATTAATTTCACAGCATGGACCTCTGGAAAGGAGGGCTTGGTCACAGGTGGAACTGAGAAGATAGTTTTTCGTCCTGCCTTTGCCGTTTGTGTTTAGTGGTATTTGTGTGAGAGTGCTTCATTTTAGTACCCTTGCAAATGAGAATAATCTACCTTTGTAGTCAGAAGTAAGAATTGATGATAGATTATGATAGATTTGGACTCCCAGCTAAATGTTTCAAAAAGCAGGGAGAGGAAAGAAGGGCGAAGACACAAGGTGATGAATGTTGAGTCCATCAGTGGTTACTTCAGCTGTTCCCACTTCAGTTCAGTGGTTACCAGTGCCATAGATGCCTGCTCTGGGAATAACACAAGACCATTCTCACTAGGAGGCTGAATATTTTAAGATGTTGGTTTATCTTTTTGAAATCTAGATGAAGATCCAGTTTCGGACGTGAGACTCACTGGGTGATCATTTCATTGAGATCAACTTGAATGACCAGGTGAAAAGTGCAAAAGGAATGTGCTATGACTGAGGTATGTCTAATGTGACAGATAACTCTCTCTGGATGTTGGGAGGCCACGAAGACCTGTTATTTGTCGAATACTGTAATAGATACATTGTATATATATTTCCTTCTGATCTCTTGATAATCGTATCAGGTAGATATTTTAAACTCAGCTAGGAAACTGAAGCCCAGAGGTTAAGTAACTACACTAATTCACGTAGCTGGTGGCCACCAACTCTAATCACCAACTCTGCTATGAGTCAGACACTGTTCAATTTTCTTTCTATATTAACTCCTAATTTCCATAACACCCCTATGAGCTAAGTACTTTTACTCTCCCCATTTTATGATAGTGAGATGACTCTCCTTATTTTATGATAGTGAGATCAAGGAATAGAGTGTTATGCCCAGATTTTTAGATCCCCAAAGGCCATTAGGGAGCCGAGTCCGATGCAAGAGCAAAGAGCCTTTATTCAAGCTAGCTTGGGCTCCCTGCTCTCCACCCCCACCGCACAGCGGCGTGAAGGAGAACTAAGAGCCCTGGTTTCAGAAGGCGCAGCAGTTTTGTAGGGGTTTTCGGCCGATAAGATTGTAACAAACATGTAGAAAGTTGTAAGGTGATATTAGGCCATACGCAGAGGGCCAGTTGAGTGTCTTTTTACCTTATATGGTGTGTAGGGTCAGCGGGTTCCGCATTCCTATTGCCTGACTTAACTAACTCAAGGGCAGGGGTGGCGGGTGCAGCACAAAATGGAGTTAGTCTGGCTCTGCTCTTTCAAGAGTCATTAGTAATTTCCTGGCTGTGTGGCAGAATCCACAATTCTAATCCAGGCAGCCTGGCTACAGAGCTATACCAGCTTTCTTTTGGTTCGTGTTTTTGTTACTTTTGTTTTTATTGTTATTTAATAAATTTTTTTATTGTAAAATGAATTTTTATTAAGTCAAACAGAAAAGAACACATGTACCAAATGCGTAGCTTAATAAATTATTAAAATAAGATGATACCACTCAGATCAGGGTATAGAATCATGCTCACCATGCCAGAGCCCCTTCATTGCTCAATGTCAGTCACAATTACTTCTGTACACCCATTAGTAGCCATTCTTCTGGTCTATAGTAATTGCTTCCTTGTGTTTAAGAGTTTTTTTCATAAATGTATATTTCTAGACACTATGGTGTAGCCTTGCCAGTTAAAACATTTTTTAAGAACTTTTTTTTAAAGATTTTATTTATTTTAGAGAGAGAGAACAAGTGGGGAGAGGGGCAGGGAGGGAAGGAAAGGGAAGGAATCTCAAGCAGACTCCCCACTAAGCATGGAGCCTCATACAGGGCTCCATCTCATGACCCTGAGATCATGACCTGAGCTAAAACCAAGAGTCGGACACTTACCCAACTGAGCTACCCAGTTGCCCCTTAAAAACTCTTTAAAATATCTGTAGATTTTCAGGGTGCCTGGGTGACACAGTCAGTTGAGCATCTGACTGTTGGTTTCAGCTCAGGTTGTGATCTCAGGGTCATGAGATTGAGCCCTGTGTTCAGCTTCATACTCAGCCTGGATTCTGCGTGGGACTCTCTCTCAAATAAATAAATATTTTTTAAAAATCTGTAGGTTTTCTCTCTATTCCTTCCTTTCTCTTATAATTTATCTGATACAGAATCTGTGTTTGACTTATATATCCTGTAGTCTGGGTTTTGCTGATTATAAATTCATGTACAATTCAAAATGTTCTGCCTTGGATAATTCTGCACATTTACAGCTGGATCCAGGAGTGGATCAGACTCAGATTCAAGTCCTTTGGCAATTCTCTAAGCAGTGTTTGGCAAGACCATTGGAGGTGCCTATGTCTCTCTTTGTGATCTCAGCAACTCTTAATACTTCATACCTATATCTATTCATTTAAGGTTGCAAAACAGTGGTATTTTAATTCTATCCTTTTTTTTTTCTTATTAATTGGCGTACTAGTCCCTTAGCTATCATCGGGATACACAGCTGTATGATTCCTTTATGAAAGGCAGCATAAATGCTTGATTTTTTCCATTTATTTACCAATTTTCAAGATAATTAGTCCCTTCTGAAGACCATTCTTTTAAAAAAAGTCTAATGTCAATATAAGGTCATGAACTTAAACATATTTAGTTCATTGCAATCACTATCATTATCAAAGCTTATGTTGTCTCATCTTTGCCCTGGGGGGAGTCTATTTATGCCTGTTCTTTTGATATGACCCTTACTAGTCGATTGCTTGTTATCTGAAAGCTTGAATGTTCTGTTCCAAATCTGACATCATTCATTTCTCAAAAAAACTCTGGTTTTTTTTAAGAGGGAATTGCATTTCAAGGTCATATCTGTATGCTAGGGATCCATAGTTTGAGGTTTTTCTGTAGGCAGAGCTAGAATTCCTACATCTGTCTACTTATATAGAGACACACACACACATTAAAGGTTAAGTATCTCATGAGTTCATACAAATACTTCCAATAAAAATTGAGACTATAGAGCTTTTATTGAATTCCTCTATTATATCTATAACCCCATTTTTCTTTTCTTTTCTTTTTTAAGATTTTTTTATTTGACAGGGAGAGAGGACAAGCAGAGGGAATGGGGGAGGGAAAAGTAGGCTCTCCACTGAGCAGGGAGCCCAATGAGGGGCTGGATCCCTGGGCCCTGGGATCATGACCTGAGCCGAAGCCAGATGCTTAATGGATTGAACCATCCAAGTGCCGCTATGTATCATTTTGGTTACCCAATGCTCCTTTATTAAATAGGTTCCTTAGGAAGGAATATTCCCCGAGTTCTTGTATGTGGATAAAAGTTTGTGTTCTTTATACTTGAAAGTCAGTTTTGCTGATATAAAATCTTTGGTTCACACTTCTTTTCCCTGAGTTTCTTAAATATATTACTCTTTTTCTTCTGGTATAAAGCATTGGTATCAAAGCCAGATGATAATCTAATTTTTTCCCCTTATAAGTCATTGTTCTTTTTTTCCAGATGACCAAAGAATTTTTTCTTTGAAGTCTAGTAATTTTATTAGGGTGGGTCAGTGTTCTCAAGTATGTGGTATGTTCTTTCCATATGTAATTTCAAATGTACATATTTTTTCATTTCAGGAAAGTTTTTATTTCTTAAACAGTTTTATTGAGATATATGTGATATACAATAAGCTGCATATATTTAAAGTGTACTATTTGATAAGTTTTGACATACATATACACCTGGAAACCATCTCATAATCAAGATTGTACATATATCCATCACCCCAAAAATTCCCTTGTTCCCCTTTGTGGTCCATCTTCCCAGCCTCTCATTCCCCTAGCCACCACTGATCTACTTAGATTAGGTTAATTTTTGTTTTCTAGAATTTTATTTTATTTATTTATTTAATTTTATTTTTAAAAGATTTTATTTATTTATTTGAGATAGAGCAAGAGGGAGAGGGAGGAAGAGAGCATAAGCAGGGGGAGCAGCAGGCACAGGGAGAAGCAGACTCTCCACTGAGCAGGGAGCCCGGTGTCGAACTCGATCCCAGGACTCCAGGATTATGACCTGAGTCAAAGGCAGACGCTTAACCCACTGATCCACTCAGGTGCCTGTTTTCTAACATTTTATATAAATGGAGTCATACAGTATGTAAATCTTCGGCTTCTTTTACTCACCATTAAGTGTTTTCTGGTTCATATGTGTTGTTGCATATATCAATGGTTCATTCCTTCTTTTTGAAGGCTTATTCCTTTTTATTGCTGAGAGATATTCCATTGTGTGCATATACTAGTTTGTGTATCCATTCAGCTTTGATGGACATTTGAGTTGTTTCCAGTTCCTAGCTATTACAAATAAATCTCTTGAGAACTTTTATATACAAGTCTTTGTGTGGTCGGTCGTATGCTTTCATCTCTCTTGGGTAAATACCTAGGAATGGAATGGCTGGATCTTAGGTGTATAGTTAACGTTTTAAAAAACTGCCAAAGTGTTTTTCAAAGTGGTTGTCCTATTTTACACCATCAGCAGTGTATCTGAGTTCCAGTTCCTTCATGTTAAGAGTCTGTTTTTTTGGTTTGTCTCTTTTTTTCCCCTTTGCTCTATTTTGTTTCTTAAATTCTACATGAGTGAAATCATATGGTATTTGTATTTCTCTGGATGACTTATTTCACTTAGCATTATACGCACTAGGTTCATCTATGTTGTTTTATAGCCGAATAATATTCCATTGGATATATATATTGTGTCTTCTTTTTCCATTCATCTATCAGTGAACACTTGGGCTTCTTTTGTGGTTTGGCTATTGTAAATAATACTGTTATAAACATGGGGTGCATGTATTCCTTTGAATTAGTGGTCTCATATTTTTTGGGTAAATACCCAGTAGCATGTACTGGATCATAGGGTAGTTCTGTTTTTAATTTTTTGAGGAACTTCCATACCGTCTCACACAGTGGCTTTACCAGTTTGCATTCCCACCAACAGAGCACAAGCGTTCCTTTTTCTTTACATCCTAGCCAGTACTTGTTTGAATTTTTTATTTTAGCCATTCTGAGAGGTATAAGATAATATCTCATTGTGGTTTTGGTTTGCATTTCCCTGATGATGAGTGATACTGAGCATGTTTTCATGTGCCTGTTGGCCATCCGTATGTCATCTTTGGAGAAATGTCTGTTTAATGTCCTCTGCCCATTTTTAATTGGATTATTTATTTTTTCAGTATCGGGTGTATAAGTTCATGTTTTGAATGTTAACCCTTTATCATCAGATATGTCATTTGCAAATATCTTCTATTCTGTAGGTTGCCTTTTAGTTTGGTTGGTTGTTTCCTTTGCTGTGCAGAAGCTTTTTATTTTGAGGTAGTCCCAGTAGTTTTTTTGTTTTTTTGTTTTTTTTGGCTTTTATTTCCCTTGCCTCAGGAGACCTATCTAGAAAGATTTCGCTACCATCAGTGTTAGAGAAATTACTGCCTGTGCTTTCTTCTAGGATTTTTATGGTTTCAGGCCTACATTTAAGTCTTTAATCCATTTGAGTTTATTTTTGTGTATGGTCTAAGAAAGTAGTCCAGTTTCATTCTTTTACATGTAACTCCAGTTTTCCCAGCACCATTTATTTTTTATTTATTTATTTATTTATTTTAAAGATTTTATTTATTTATTTGACAGAGAGAGAGAGATCACAAGTAGGCAGAGAGGCAGGCAGAGAGAGAGGTGGGGAAGCAGGCTCCCTGCTGAGCAGAGAGCCCGACGCGGGGCTCGATCCCAGGACCCTGAGATCATGACCTGAGCCGAAGGCAGAGGCTTTAACCCACTGAGCCCCCCAGGCGCCCCCCAGCACCATTTATTGAAGAGACTGTCTTTTCCTTTGCATATTCTTGCCTCCTTTGTTAAAGATTAATTGGCCATATAATTGTGGGCTTATTTCTGGATTTTCTTTTGTTGTTGTTAAGATTTTTTTTTAAGTAATCTCTACACCCAACATGGGGCTTGAACTCATGAGCCTGAGATCAAGAGTCACATGCTCTGTCAACTGAGTCAGCTAGGTACCCCTGTTTCTGGATTTTCTATTCTGTTCTGTTGATCTATGTGTCTGTTTTTCTGCCAGTACCATACTGTTATGTTTACTACAGTTTTGTAATACTGTTTGAAATATGGAATTATGATACCTCCAGTTTTGTTTTTTTCTTTTTCAAGATTGCTTTGGCTATTTAAGGTCTTTTGTGGTTCCATACAAATTTTAAGATTGTTCTAGTTCTGTGATAAATGCTGTTGGTGTTTTGATAGGGACTGCATTAAATGTGTAGATTGCTTTAGGTAGCATAGACATTTTAACAGTATTTGTTCTAATCCATGAGCAGGTGGAATGTCTTTCCATTTCTTTGTGTTGTCTTAATTTCTTTTATCAGTGTTTTCAGAGTACAGGTCTTTCACCTCCTGGTTAAGTTTATTTCTAGGTATTTTAATATTTTTGGTGCAGTTGTAAATGGGATTGTTTCTTTTTAAAGGTTTATTTATTTGAGAGAGAGAGAGGGTGTGAATGAGAGAGAGCACATGGTATGGGGAGGGACAGAGCAAGAGGGAGAGAGAGAGAATCCCAAGCAGACTCCCAGCCGAGCAGAGCCGGATGGAGGGCTCCATCTCATGACTCTGAGATCATGACTTGAGGTGAAATCAAGAGTTGGATCCTTAACGGACTGAGCCACCCAGGCGCCCCGAGATTATTTCCTTAATTTCTCTTTCTGCTGCTTCATTGTTAGTGTATAGAAATACAACAGATTTCTCTAGTGATTTTGTATCTTGCAGCTACTGAGTTCATTTGTCAGTTCTACTAGTTTTTTGGTGGAGTCTTTAGGGTTTTCTGTAGATAATATGTCATCTGCAAATGGTCAAAGTTTTACTTCTTCCTTACCATCTTAGATGCTTGTAATTTCTTTTTGTTGTCTGAGTGCTGTGGCTAGGACTTCCTGTACTATGTTGAATAAAAGTGATGAGAGTGGACATCCTTGTCTTCTTCCTGACCTTAGAGGAAAACCTCTCAGTTTTTCCCCATTGAGTATGATGTTAGCTGTGGATTTTTCATATACAGCCTTTATTTTGTTGAGGTATTTTTCCTCTAAACCTACTTTGTTGAGGGTTTTTATCATGAATGGATGTTGTACTTTGTCAAATGCTTTTAACTCATCCATTGAAATGATCATATGGTTTTTATCCTTTCTCTTGTTGATGTGATGTGTCACATTGATTTGTGAATATTGAACTACCCTTGCATCCCAGGAATAAATCCCACTTGATTTTGGTGAATGATTTTTTTAATGTATTGTTAGATTCGGTTTGCCAATATTTTGTTGAGGATTTTTCCATCTATGTTAATCAGAAATATCGGCCTGTAGCTCTCTTTTTTTGTAGTGTCTTTATCTGGTTTTGGTATCAGGACCTCATAGAATGAATTTGGAAGTTTACTTTCCTCTTCTATTTTTTTGGAAAAGTTTGAGAAGAATAGGTATTAACTCTTCTTTAAACGTTTGGTAGAATTCCTCAATGAAGCTGTCTGGTTCTGCACTTTAGTTTGTTGAGAGTTTTTTTGTTTGTTGGGAGTGTTTTTTTCTAGCTCTTTAGGTGTAAGGTTAGGTTGTTTGAGATTTTTCTTGCTTCTCGAGATAGGCCTGTATTGCTATCAACTCTCTTAGAAGAGATGCTTTTGCTGCATCCCAAAGATTTTGGACCATTGTGTTTTCATTTTTCATTTGTTTCCATGTAATTTTTATTACTTCTTTGATTTCTTGATTGACCCGTTCACTGTTTAGGAGCCTGTTATTCAATCTCCCTATTTTGTGCTCTTTCCAGATTTTTTTTTGTTTTCAAGATTTTATTTATTTATTTGACAGAGAGAGAGAGATCACAAGTAGGCAGAGAGAGAGGGGGAAGCAGGTTCCTCGCTGAGCAGAGAGCCTGATGTGGGGCTCGATCCCAGGACCCTGGGATCATGACCTGAGCCGAAGGCAGAGGCTTTAACCCACTGAGCCACCCAGGCGCCCCTCCAGATTTTTTCTTGTAGTTGATTTCTAGTTTTATAGTGTTGTGGTCAGAGAAGATGGATAATATGACTTCGATCTTCTTGAATTTGTTAAGACTTGTTTTGTGGCTTAATATGTGATCTGTTTTGCATCATGTTCCATGATGAAAAGAATGTGTAATCTGCTGTTTGTGGATGGGATGTTCTTAATATATATGTTAGATCCATCCAGTCCAGTGCGTCATTCAAAGGCACTGTTTCCTTGTTGATTTTCAGTGTGGACGATCTGTCCATTGATTGTCCAATCTGTCCATCCCCATTGTAAGTGGGGATGTTAAAGTCCCCTACTATTATTGTATTACTATCAATTACTTCCTTTATGTTTGTTATTAACTGTCTTATATATTTGGGTGCTCCCATGTTAGATGCATAAATATTTACAATTGTTATATCCTCTTATTGTATTGTCCCCCTTATTATTATATAGTCCTTTGTCTTGTTACAGTTTTTGTTTTAAAGTCTATTTTGTCCAGGGACACCTCTGGGTGGCTCAGTCAGTTAAGTGTCTGCCTGCAGCTCAGGTCATGATCCCAGAGTCCCCAGATCAAGCCCTGTATTGGGCTCACTGGTCAGCAGGGAGTCTGCTTCTCCCTCTGCTCCTCACTCCACTTGTGCTCTCTCTCTTAAATAAATAAAAAAACTTAATAAAAAATGTGTTAAAATCTATTTTGTCCAGTACAAGTATTGCTACCCAGCTTTCTTTTAACATCCATTTGAATGATAAATGTTTCTCCATGCCCTCACTTTCAATCTGCAGGTATCTTTACATCTGAAATGAGTCTTTTATAGGCAGCCTACAGATGGGTCTTGTTTTTTTCTTTCTTCTTTTTTTTTTTAATCCACTCTGTCACTGTATGTGTTTTGATTTGAGCATTTAGTCCATTTGCATTCAAAATATTTATTGATAGGTATGTATTTATTGCCAGTTTGTTACTTGTTTTGTGATTGTTCTTGTAGTTTTTCTCTGACCTTCTCTTGTTCTCTTTCACGGTTTCTTGACTTTCTTTAGTGATATACTTGACTTTCTTTCTCTTTATCCTTTGCATATTTATTACTGGTTTCTGATTTGTGGTTACTTTTAGGTTTGTATATAACATCTTCTGCATCTAGTGATATATGTTAGGTTTGCAGTCACTTAAAGTTTGAGCCCATTTTTAGGTATATGGTATTATATTTTACATCCTTCTATTTTATGAATCCCTCGAGTGATTCTACAGAAATACTTATTTTTACTGCTTTTGTATTTTTTACTTTTCGTTTTCTCACTTATGGTTCTTTCTACTCAAAGAGTCCCATTTAATATTTCTTGTAGGGCTGGTTTAATGGTCATGAATTCGTTTAGTTTTTTTGTTTGAGAAAGTCTTTATTTCTCCTTCTTTTGTGAATTATAGCCTTGCTGGATAGAGTATTCTTGGCTGCAGATTTTTCCCTTCTAGCACTTTGAATATATCATGCCACTCTCTTCTGGCCTGCACAGCTTGTGCTGAAAAATTTGCTGATAGCCTTATACTTGTATATAAGTGTCTTCTTTTCTTTTGTTGCTTTTAAATTTTTTTCTGTATTACTACTTCTTGCCATTTTAATTTCTATGTGTCTTGATGTGGACTTGGGTTGAATTTTTTTGGGAATCTCTGTGCCTTCTGAATCTAGATATGTTTCTTCCTCAGATTAGGGAAGTTTTCAGCTATTATTTTTTCAAATAAGTTTCTGCCCCCTTTTCTCTCTCTTCTTTTGGGATTCTTATAATGCAAATGTTATTATGCTTGATGGGAGTCACTGAGTTCCCTGAGTGTATTCTCAATTTGCATATTTTGTTTTCCTCTATTTGCTCAGCTTGGTTACTTTCCATTATTCTGTCTTCCAGGTCATTAATTTGTTCCTCTGCTTTCTCTAGCCTACTATTTATTCCATGTAGTGTATTTCTAATTTGATTTATTGTGTTCTTCATCTCTGGTTGGTTGTTTTTTTATCTTTTTGTTAAGGTCCTCACTAATATCCTCTACTCTTTTCTCAAGTCCAGTGAATATCTTCATTACTTTAAATTCTCTATCAGGCATATTACTTATATTCATTTCACGTAGGTCTTTTGTTGGTGTTTGCCTGTTCTTGGGACATATTTTCTGTGTTCTCATTTTGTCTAACTCTGTGTCTGTTTCTGTGTTTGGAGTCAGCTATGTCTCTTGCTTTTGATGGTAATAGTCTTTTGAAGAAGAGGCCCTGTGGTTCCCTGCAGTGCAGTGTCCCCTGTTCCCTAGGACCTGGTGCTTCAGGGAGGATCACCTGTGTGTGTTGCTTGTGGTCTGCTGTTGAGTTCTGGTTGCTTTTTCCTTCAGTCCAGTTGTCTGCAGAGGTTCTCTTTGCTTGTTGTGGGAAGTATTTGGTCCCCTGCCCAGTGAGGTGTGTTTTAACAAAGTGTGTTGTACTTAGTTTGTGAAATGAGTCCTGCCACTGTTGCTGCAGCTGAGGTCCTACAGGTCCTACAAAACCCATGGATTAGGAGATGTGGTGCTGGTGAGGTTTGCACTGGTGTTCTCAGGAGGAGGCCCGCAAGACTGGGATTGAGGCAAGCATGACTCGGAAGGTTGGGTCCACTGAAGTGTGGTATGGGAGACGGGGCTGGTGTAAACAAGTGTGGTATGGGGAGATGGGCTGGTGTAAGCAAGTGTGGTATGGGGAGGTGGGGCTGGCGTATGCAAGTGAGTGTTGGACCTGTGATATTTTTGTTAAAAAATTAGCTGATATTCTTATGGGGTTTCCCTTGTATGTAACTGTTTCTTTTTGGCGTTTTTAAGATTCTTTCTGTATCATTACTTTTTGCTATTTGACCTATTATGTGTTTGATGGTGGACCTCCTTGGGTTAACTTCATTAGGGCCTTTCTGTCCTTCCTGGACCAGGATGTCTGTTTCCTTCCCCAAATTGGGGAAGTTTTCAGCTATTATTTCTTCAGGTAGGTTTACTGCCCCCTTCTCTCTCTCTCTTCCTTCTGGAATCTCTATTATGTGAATATTATGCTTGATTATGTTGCAGAGTTCCCTTCCTCTATTCTCATATTTTATTATTTTGTTTTCTTTTTGCTGTACAGTTTGGTTGCTTTGCATTGCTGTCTTCCAGATTGCTAATCTCTTCTTCTGTGTCTTTTAATCTGCTATGATTACCTCTAGTGTATTTTTCATTTCTTTTTTTTTTAATAATTTTATTTATTTGACAGAGAGAGATACAGTGAGAGAGGGAATTCTTCAGCTCTTACTGCTTATTTATATATATTTTTTAATAAAATATTTATATATTTTATATTTAGTGTCTCTGTTGACATTCTCACTGAATTCATTCACTCTTTTCTCAAATCTAGTAATTAACTTTATGATTATTACTTTTGAAGTCTTTATCAGGCATATTGCTTATCTCTCTTTTATTTATCTTTTTTACTGTGATTTTTTTCTTGTTCTTTCATTTGGGACATATTTCTCTGTTTCTTCATTTTGTTTCTATCTTAGAAACCTAAGTATTAGGTAAGTCAGCTACATCTCCTGGTCTTGAAAGTAGTGGCCTTGTGTAGAAGAGATCCTATGGTGCCGTATAGTGCAATCTGCCCATGTCACCAGAACCAGGCACTCCAGGGGTGTCCCCTTTGTAGGCTTAGTGTACCCTTCTGTTGTGTCTGAGCTGCTGTTTTGTGGGCATGCAGGTGGGAGGGGCTGGCTTCCAGCTTGACTGGCTAAAGTGACTTGATTTGCCTGAAATGGGTGTACTGGACACAGTTTGCTCCCTGCAGTGTTGAGAGGCCCACATGCTACCTATGTGTTCACTGGTAGGCGGGGTTGGCACTCAGCCTAGCTACCTGTCTACAATTAGTATCTGCCATACCTGCAGGCACAGTGAAGGGCAGGACTTGCTCTCTGCACAGCCAGCTTAGAGGCTCAGCTGCAGGAACTGTGGGCACACTGGTGTGCACACTGGGGGTTATGTCCTCTCCTCCCAAGGGCAGGAGTTACTTTGGAGTGGTACACTGTTGGCAGAGTTGCCTTCCAGGTGTGGCAGGGCAGGAACTGTTTTGGAGGGATGGCTGCCAAGATGGGCAGGTTGGGTGGGGTGGTCTGCAGGAGAATGTGGCGGTGTGGCACTCAGTGATAGTAAGGTAGATGGAGATTGTTAGAACTGGCTCCCAGAAGCATCTTGCTATCTACGCTGCAGGAGGCAAGGAAAAATGGCACCTGCCGTCGCTTTTGTTGCCAGAGAAATCTTTGGCCCCTTCGGTACATATTCTCAGATTAGTCAATAAATCTCTTTCATGAATACCCACAGGTGCTTTTCAAGCTGCTGCTTCTCTGTCTCTGTGCTGTGTCTCTGGGTTGCTTAGTATGTTGGCTCTTTAAGGGCAGGGATTTGGTTTCCTGTCACCCTCTGGCTCTCCTGGAGTTAAGCCTGTTGATTTTTAAAGTTCCTAGAGTTAATCCCTGGTGGTCTTCAAAGCCAGATTTTTTTTTTTTTTAAGATTTTATTTATTTATTTGAGGAAGAGAGGGAGAGAACGAGCATGAGCAGGGTTCTGAGGGAGAGGGACAAATAGACTTCATGCTAAGCACAGAACCAGATGCAGGGCTCAATCCCAGGACCCTGGGATCATAACCTGAGCTGAAGGCAGACACTTAACCAACTGAGTCACCCAGGTGTCCCTCAAAGCCCAATGTTATGCAGATTTGTCTTCCCAATGTTCCCAGTTCCAGGGGGTTACCTGGTGTTGGGTCTGATCCTCTTCTCATGCTTGTGATGTCCCTCCTGTTTGTGGTTAGTTTACCAGCGGGTTGGTTCCCAGTTGCATCTCTGCCCGGTCTACCCTTTTCTGTGTGTCTTTCTCCCTCTGACTAGCTGTGGAAGATCTGTTCTGTCAGTCTTCAGACCATTTTCAGAGTTAATTGCATAGCTGTAGTTGTTGCCTCAGTGTGTCTGTGGGACAAGGAGAACTCAGGATCCTCCTCCTCTACCATCTTCCCTCACATTTCCAGGCATGGGTCTGAAGGCTCACTCTTTACTGATGCATTTAAAACATAAGAGAGGGAATTTAAAGTGTGGAAGGAGGAAAAAGAAAAAACACCCAAGTCCAGTTACCAAAATCAACCAAGATCTCTAAAACGAAGGTGCCTCAGCTGGGGGAGGTGGCCTAGCTCTTTATCTAGTTTGTGGTTGGCACTATGTTTATTGGAGAGAGCCTTCTTTGAAATGGATCCCTTCACAGTCAAAGCTTAAGTCGGGCATTTGCATTACAAAAAAGAAAAATAACTTGTTAGAACTTAAACTATAACCATCTTAACCGTTGTTTAAATGTACAGTTAGTTCAGTGATATTACATATATTCATAATGCATTACCCGCACCCCCATCCATCTACAGAACTTTTTTTTAAGATTTATTTATTTATTTTAAGCAATCTCTACACCCAACGGTGGGGCTCATACTTACAACCCCAAAATTGGGAGTCACATGCTTTTCCAACTGAGCCAGCCAGGCACCCCAGAACTCTTTTCATCTTGTGAAACTGAAACTCTATACTCATTAGACATTAAGTCTCCCATCCCCCAAGGCCCTGCCTGGCAACTACCATTCTACTTTCAGTTGCTATGATTTTGATTGCTCTATGTAATGTAAATGGAATCATATAGCATTTGTCTTTTTGTGACTAACGTCCTTATGGTTCACTCATGTCACAATATATGTCAAACTTTCCTTCCTATTTAAAGCTGAATAATATTCCATTGTATGGATATATCATATTTTGTTTATCCATTCATCTCTTGATGAACACTTGGGTTTCTTACACATTTTTGCTATTGTGAATAATGCTGCTATGAACATGGAAATACAAATATCTTTTTGAGACCATGCTTTTAATTCTTTTGAGTGTATACCCAGAAGTAGAATTGCTGGATCATATGATGATTCTCTTTTATTTTTTTTGAAGAACTACCATACTGTTTCACAGTGGCTGTACCATCTTATATTCTTACCAATAGTGTACAAAGATTCCAGTTTCTCCACATTCTTTCTAATACTTGGTACTTTTTGTTTTTTTTGATAATAGCCTAATGGATGTGAGGTGGTAGGTTATTGTAGTTTTGATTTACATTTATCTTTTTTTTTTTTTTTGCCATAGCATTTTGATTTGCTATTTATCTAATAGGTAGTGAAGTTGAATATCTTTGCAAGTGTTTATTGGCCATTTGCATGTCAAGTTCTTTGTCATTTTTTAGTCAGATTATTTTTATTCAGTGTTAGGAGCTCTCTATGTATTCTGAATATTAATTCCTTATAACATATATGATTTGCAAATATTTTCTCCCATTCAGTGGGTTGCCTTTTTACTCTGTTGACAGTATCTTTTGATGCACTAAAGTTTTAATTTTTGTGAAGTCCAGTTTGATTTTTCTTTTGTTTCCTGTGCCTTTTGTGTCATATCCAAGAAATCACAACCAAATCCAGTGTCGTGGAACTTTTACCCTATGATGTCTTATAAGAGTTTTATGGTTTGGGCTCTTATGTTTAGGTCTTTGATCCATTTTTAGTTAATATTTGTATATGGTGTTAGGTAAGGATCCAGCTTCATTCTTTTGCATGTGGATGTCCAGTTTTCCCAGAACAATTTGTTGAAGACACTGTACTTCCTCCATGAATGATTTTGGCATTCTTGTTGGAAATCTTTTCGGGGTGCCTAGGTGGCTCAGTTGGTTAAGCCTCCAGCTCTTGGTTTCAGTGCAGTTTATGATCTTGTGGGTCATGATCTCCTGGGTTCTGAGATCCAGCTCTGTGCTGGTCTTCTTGCTCAGCAGGGCATCTGCTTCAGGATTCTCTCCCTCTGCTCCTCCCCACACTTACTCTCACTTTCTCTCTCTCTAAAATAAAGAAATAAATCTTAAAAAAAAAAAAAAGAAAGAAAGAAAATCTTTTGACAGTATAGGAGGGGGTTATTTCTGGCTTCTCTACTCTACTCCATTGGTTTCTATGTCTGTCTTTCTGCCAGTACCACACTTTTAATTTCTGTAGCTTTACAGTGAGTTTGGAAATCAGAAAGTGTAAGTCCTCCAGATTTGTTCTTTTTTAAGACTGTCTTGGCCATCTGTGGTCCCTTGAGATTCCCTGTGTATTTAGAATGATTTTTATTTCTGCAAAAAATGTCATTGGGATTTTGATAGGGATTGCATTCGTTGTGTAGATTACTTTGGGCACTATTGACATCTTAATATTAAGTCTTCCAATCCATGAGCATAGGATGTTTTTCCATTTATTTGGTTTTTTAATTTCTTTGATCAATATTTTGCAGTTTTGATTGACTTCCTTGATTAAATTTTATTTCTTGTGATGCTATTGTAAGTGGAATTGTGTTCTTTTTTTTTTTTTTTAAGATTTTATTTATTTATTTGACAGAGAGGAGAGAGATTGCAAGTAGGCAGAGAGGCAGGCAGAGAGAGGGGAGGAAGCAGGCTCCCTGCTGAGCAGAGAGCCTGATGCGGGCCTCAATCCCAGGACCCTGAGATCATGACCTGAGCTGAAGGCAGAGGCTTTAACCCACTAAGCCACCCAGGCGCCCCTGGAATTGTATTCTTAATTTCCCTTTTGAATTGTTTATTGTTAGCGTATAGACATGTAGCTGGTTTTTGTGTGTTGACCTTACATCCTAGTACTTTGTTGAATTCATTTATTCTAACAGGTTTTTGGTTTTTTTGGTGGACTCTTTAGAGTGTTCTGCATATAAGATTATATCACCCTCTATGAAGAATTTGAGAGGCAGGGCAGGGGGTCGTGGGGGGTGGGGGGAGAAATGAAACAAGATGGGATCAGGAAGGAGACAAACTGTAAGAAAACTCCTAAACTCACGAAACAAACTGAGGGTGGCTAGGGGGTATAGGGGCGGGTAGGGATAGGGTGGCTGGGTTATGGACATTGGGGAAGGTATGTACTATGGTCAGTGCTGTGAAATGTGTAAGCCTGATGATTCACAGACATGTACCCTGGGGCAAATAATACATTATGTGTTACTAGAAAAAAAAAGATTATATCACCCTCAAACAGGTAATTTTACTTCTTCATTTTCAATTTGGTTGCCTTTTTCTAGATTTCCCTTTCTAGATTAATTGCTTTGGCTAGACCTTCCAGAACTATGTGGAAGAGAAGTGCTGAATGTGAAATTCCTTGCTTTGTTTCTGATCTTAGAGGAAAAACTTTCAATCTTTCACCATTAAGTATGATGTTCACTATAGGTTTTCATATGTGGCTTTTATTATGTTGAGGTAGATTTCTCTTCTTCGTAAAGATTTTATTTATTTTAGACAGAGTGTGTGTGTGCAAGTGTGTGTGGGGGATGAAGAGGGAGAGAGAAGAAGGAGAGAATCTCAAGCAGACTGCTCACTGAGCATGGAGCCTGACAGGGGGCTCAGTCTCACAACCCCGAGATCATGACCTGAGCCGAAACCAGGAGTTGAATGCTCAACTGACTGAGACACCCAGGTGCCCCAAGGTAGATTCATTCTTTTCCTAGGTTGTTGAGTGTTTTTTTGTTTTGTTTTGTTTTGTTTTTATCATGAAGGGGTGTTCAGTTTGGTCAGGTGCTTTTTCTGTATCAATTAAGATGATCATGTGGTTTTTATCCCTCATTCCATTAATGTAGTCCATTACATTGATTGCTTTTCATATGTTGAACTATTCTTGTTTGTTTATTAACATATAATGTATTATTTGTTTCAGGGGTACAGGTCTGTGATTCATCAGTCTTACATTATTCACAACACTCGGCATAGCACGTACCTTCCACAATGTCCATCACCCAGCCACCCCATCTCTCCCACCCCCGTCCCCTTCAGCAATCCCTCAGTTTGTTTCCTGCGATTATGAGTCTCTTATGGTTTGTCTCCCTCTCTGGTTTCATCTTGTTTTATTTTCCCCTCCTTTCCCTTATGATCCTCTGTCTTGTTTCTCAAATTCCTCATATCAGTGAGATCATATGATAATTGTCTTTCTCTGATTGATTTATTTCCTGTAGCATAATATGCTCCAGTTCCATCCATGTTGTTGCAAATGGCAAGATTTCGGGTTTTTTTTTTTTTTTTGATGGCTGAATAGTATTCCACTGTATATGTATATCCCACATCTTTATGTATTCATCTGATGATGGACATCTAGGCTCTTTCCATAGTTTGGCTATTGTGGACATTGCTGCTATAAACATTGGGGTGCACGTGCCCTTTCGGACCACTACATTTGTATCTTTAGGGTAAATACCCACTAGTGCAATTGCTGGGTTGTAGGGTAGCTCTATTTTCAACTTTTTGAGGAACCTCCATACTGTTTTCCAGAGTAGCTGCACCAGCTTGCATTCCCACCAACAGTGTAGGAGGGTTCCCCTTTCTCCGCATCCTCGCCAACATCTGTCATTTTCTGACTGGTTAATTTTAGCCATTCTGACTGGTGTGAGGTCGTATCTCACTGTGGTTTTGATTTGTATTTCTCTGATGCCGAGTGATGTTGAGCACTTTTTCATGTGTCTTTTGGCCATTTGGATGTCTTCTTTGCTGAAATGTCTGTTCATGTCTTCTGCCCATTTCTTGATTGGATTACTTGTTCTTTGGGTATTGAGTTTGTTAAGTTCTTTATAGATTTTGGATACTAGTCCTTTATCTGATTTGTCATTTGAGAATATCTTCTCCCATTCTGTCAGTTGCCTTTTGGTTTTGTTGACTGTTTCCTTTGCTGTGCAAAAGGTTTTGGTCTTGATGAAGTCCCAATAGTTCATTTTTGCCCTTGGTTCCCTTGTCTTTGGCAATGTTTCTAGGAAGAAGTTTCTGTGGCTGAGGTCAAAGAGGTTGCTGCCTGTGTTTTCCTCAAAGATTTTGATGGATTCCTGTCTCACATTGAGATCTTTCATCCATTTTGAGTCTATTTTTGTGTGTGTGGTCCAAGGAAATAGTCCAATGTCATTCTTCTGCATGTGGCTGTCCAATTTTCCCAACACCATTTGTTGAAGAGAATGTCTTTTTTCCATTGAACATTCTTTGCTGCTTTGTTGAAGATTAGTTGGCCATAGAGTTGAGGGTCTTATTTCTGGGCTGTCTATTCTGTTCCATTGATCTTTGTGTCTGTTTTTGTGCCAGTACCACACTGTCTTGATGATTACAGCTTTGTAATAGAGCTTGAAGTCTGGAATTGTGATGCCACCAGCTTTGGTTTTCTTTTTCAACATTCCTCTGGCTATCTGGCGTCTTTTCTGGTTCCATATAAATTTTAGGATTATTTGGTCAATTTCTTTGAAAAAAGTTGATGGTATTTTGATAGGGATTGCATTAAATGTGTAGATTGCTGTAGGTAGCATAGACATTTTCACAATATTTGTTCTTCCAATCCATGAGCATGGAATGTTTTGCCATTTCTTTGTGTCTTCCTTAATTTCTTTCACGAATACTCTAGTTTTCTGAGTAAGATTCTTTGCCTCTTTGGTTAGATTTATTCCTAGGTATCTTACGGTTTTCGGGTGCAATTGTAAATGGGATTGACTCCTTAATTTCTCTTTTTTCTGTCTTGTTGGTGTATGGAAATGCAACTGATTTCTGTGCATTGATTTTATATCCTGACACTTTACTGAATTCCTGTATGAGTTCTGGCAGTTTTAGAGTGGAGTCTTTTGGGTTTTCCACATAAAGTATCATCATCTGCAAAGAGTGAGAGTTTGACTTCTTCTCTGCCGATTCGGATGCTTTTTATTTCTTTTTGTTGTCCGATTGCTGAGGCTAGGATTTCTAGTACTATGTTGAACATTAGTGGTGATAGTGGACAGCCCTGCCATGTTCCTGACTTTAGGGAAAAGCTGTCAGTTTTTCCCCATTGAGAATGACATTCACTGTGGGTTTTTCACAGATGGCTTTATGATATTGAGATATGTACCCTCTATCCCTACACTGTGAAGAGTTTTGATCAAGGAAGGATGCTGTACTTTTCAGCATCTATCGAGAGTATCATATGGTTCTTGTTCTTTCTTTTATTAATGTATTGTATCACATTGATTGATTTATGGATGTAGCCCAGGAATAAATCCCACTTGGTCGTGGTGAATAATCCTTTTAATGTACTGTTGGATCCTATTGGCTAGTATTTTGGTGAGAATTTTTACATCCATGTTCATCAGGGATATTGGTCTGTAATTCTCCTTTTTGCTGTGGTCTTTGTCTGGTTTTGGGATCAAGGTAATGCTTGCCTGATAAAATGAGTTTGGAAGTTTTCCTTCCATTCTATTTTTTGGAACAGTTTCAGGAGAATAAGTATTAATTATTCTTTAAATGTTTGGTAGAATTCCCCTGGGAAGCCATCTGGCCCTGGGCTCTTGTTTGTTGGGAGATTTTTGATGACTGCTTCAATCTCCTTACTGGTTATGAGTCTGTTCAGGTTTTCTATTTCTTCCTGGTTCGGTTTTGGTAGTTTATACGTCTCTAGGAATGCATCCATTTCTTCCAGATTGTCAAATTTGCTGGCATATAGTTGCTCATAATGTTTTTATAATTGTATTTCTTCAGTGTTGGTTGTGATCTCTCCTCTTTCAGATTCATGATTTTATTAATTTGGATCCTTTCTCTTTTCTTTTTGATAAGTCTGGCCAAGAGTTTATCAATCTTATTAATTCTTTCAAAGAACCAGCTCCTAGTTTCGTTGATCTGTTCTGGTGTTCTTTTGGTTTCTATTTCATTGATTTCTGCTCTGATTTTTATTATTTCTCTTCTGCCGGGTTTAGGCTTTATTTTCTGTTCTTTCTCCAGATCCTTTAGGTGTAGGGTTAGGTTGTGTATTTGAGACCTTTCTTGTTTCTTGATAAAGGCTTGTATTGCTGTATACTTTCCTCTCAGGACTGCCTTTGCTGCATCCCAAGAATTTTGAACAGCTGTGTTTTCATTTTCATTTGTTTCGATGAATTTTTTTAATTCTTTAATTTCCTGGTTGACCCATTAATTCTTTAGTTGGATGCTCTTTAGCCTCTATGTATTTGAGTTCTTTCCAACTTTCCTTTTGTGGTTGAGTTCTAGTTTCAAAGCATTGTGGTCTGAAAATATGCAGGGAATGGTCCCAGTCTTTTGGTACTGATTGAGACCTGATTTGTGACCCAGGATGTAATCTTTTCTGGAGAACGTTCCATGTGCACTAAAGAAGAATGTGTATTCTGTTGCTTTGGGATGGAATGTTCTGAATTTATCTGTGAGGTCCTTCTGGTCCAGTGTGTCATTTAAAGTCTTTATTTCCTTGTTGATCTTTTGCTTAGATGATCTGTCCATTTCAGTGAGGGAGGTGTTAAAGTCCCCTACTATTATTGTATTTTTGTTGGTGTGTTTCTTTGATTTTGTTATTAATTGGTTTGTATAATTGGCTGCTCCATGTTAGGGGCATAGATATTTAAAATTGTTAGATCTAATTGTTAGGCTCTTTAAGTGTGATATAGTGTCCTTCCTTATCTCTTATTATAGTCTTTGGCTTAAAATCTAATTCGTCTGATATAAGGAGTGCCTCCCCTTTCTTTTGATGTCCATTAGCATGATAAATTGTTTTCCATCCCCTCACTTTAAATCTGGAGATGTCTTTGGGTCTAAAATGAGTTTCTTACAGATAGCATATCAATGGGTGTTGTTTTTCTATCCATTCTGATACCCTGTGTCTTTTGATTGGGGCATTTACCCCATTTACATTCAGGGTAACTGTTGAAAGATATGAATTTAGTGCCATTTTATTGCCTGTAAAGTGACTGTTACTGTATATTGTTTTTGTTCCTTTCTGGTCTGTTACTTTTAGGCTCTCTCTTTGCTTAGAGGACCCCTTTCAGTATTTCCCATAGGGCTGGTTTGGTGTTTGCAAATTCTTTTAGTTTTTGTTTGTGCTGGAAGTTTTTGTTTTTGTTTTTTTTTTAATCTCTCCTTCTATTTTCAATGACAGCCTAGCTGGATATAGTATTCTTGGCTGCATATTTTTCTCGTTTAGCGCTCTGAATATATCATGCCAGTCCTTTCTGGCCTGCCAAGTCTGTGTGGATAGATCTGTTGCCAGTCTAATATTTCTACCATCGTAGGTTACAGACCTCTTGTCTCAAGCCGCTTTCAGGATTTTCTCCTTGTCTTTGAGACTTGTAAGTTTTACTGTTAGATAATGGGGTGTTGACCTATTTTTATTGATTTTGAGGGGGTTCTCAGTGCCTTCTGGATTTTGATGCTTGTTCCCTTTGCCAAATTAGGGAAGTTCTCTGCTGTAATTTGCTCCAATATGCCTTCTGCCCCCCTCTGTCTCTCTTCTTCTTTTGGGATTCCAATTATTCTAATATTGTTTTGTCTAATGGTATCACTTATCTCTCGAAATCTCCCCTCGTGATCCAGTAGTTGTTTATCTCTCTTTTTCTCAGCTTTCTTTATTCTCCATCATTTGGTCTTGTATATCACTAATTCTCTCTTCTGCCTCATTTATCCTAGCAGTAAGAGCCTCTATTTTTGATTGCACCTCATTAATAGCTTTTTTGATTTCAAATTGTTTAGATTTTAATTCTTTTATTTCTCCAAAAGGGATTTTATTTATCCAGAAAGGGATTCTCTAGTATCTTCTATGCTTTTTTTCAAGCCCAGCTAGCATCTTCATAATCATCATTCTGAACTCTAGTTCTAACATCTTACCAATGTCTGTATTGATTAGGTCCATAGCAGTTGGTACTGCCTCTTGTTTTTTTTTTTGTTTTTTTTTTTTGAGGTGAGTTTTTCTGCCTTGTCATTTTTTCCAGAGAAGAATAGATGAATGAGAGAACAAAATGCTAAAACGGTAACATCGACTGCAGAAAAATATACGCTATCTGAAACAGAAGAGACCCAAAACCTGGGGGGAGAAGAAAGGGAAAAAAAAAGTATAATTAGGCTGGTGAATAGAATAGAGCCACACACTTTATTTTGGGTGTATTTTGGTCTGTTGGAAGAAACTGTCTCCCAAATTTTTATAGAAAAACTTATATATATACAAAAATAAGGGTAAACATGATGAAGGGATGGAATATGACTGTAAAGATGAAAATTAAAAAAGATTTTAAAAAAGGAATTGATAAGAA
This sequence comes from Potos flavus, assembly GCA_028534135.1. Lineage (NCBI taxonomy): Eukaryota > Metazoa > Chordata > Mammalia > Carnivora > Procyonidae > Potos > Potos flavus. The sequence goes on along the minus strand of CM052898.1, from coordinate 82,322,754 downwards.
GTTGGTTGAAAAAAAGAAAAAAGAAAAAAAAGAGAATGTGATCAGGCTGGAAACTAGAATAAAGCCATACACTAGATTTAGGGTATATTTTGGTCTGTTAGAAGAAACCGTATCCCACAATTTTAAAGAAAGAAAAACTTATAGGTATACAAAAAATAAAGTTAAATACAATGAAGGGATAGAATATGACTATAAAAATGAAAATTAAAAAAGATTTTAGAAAGGTATTTTTAAGATAAAATAGTTTAAGTAGGTTAAAATAGGAAAGAGGAAATATTAAAATAGAAAAAATAACAAAAATTAAAAAAAAATTGAACTTTGGAAGACTAAGGAATGGTGGGGAAAAAACCATGAATTCTGTTTGCTGAATTCCCCTAGCACTGGTGTTTTGAAGTTCTCATTGATCAGTAAACTTGGTCTTGGCTGGGTGTTCTTGCTGCTATTCTGGGGAAGGGGCCTGTTGCAGTGATTCTCAAATGTCTTTGCCTGAGGCGGAATTGCGCCGCCCTTGCCAGGGTCCAGGCTGAGTAATCTGCTTGGTTTTGCTCTCAGTAGCTTTTGTTCCCTGAAAGCTTTCTGTACAACTTTGGAGGATGAGAATGAAAATGGCGGCCTCCCAATCTCTAGCCCCTGAGAAGCCAAGAGCCTGAGGCTCCCTCTTCAGTGAGACCTCAGAGAAAAGCAATCACTCCTCTCTCCCTGGTCTTCGGCCACACTCCAGGCTCACCCAGCCTGTGACCGAGTGTTTCTACCTCTGGCACACAGCCCCTTTTGGAGTCTCCAAACCCAGCAGATTCCTGCAGTGTGCTCCTGAACCGCTCCTCCTGATGGAAGAAGGTGGGGGTTCTCCCCGGATCTGCTACTTGTGGGATCCCTGCTCAAAGAGCAATGGCCCAACTTTGTCTTGGATCACTGATTATGGCAACCCTGAGCTGAGAGCCCACTCCTGGGGTCCGTCATTGCAGCTGCCTTCCCTGCTCTGATACCTGGGGGCTCGGCTGCACTCAGGCACCCCCTGTCTTTCTGTGACCCTGAGGGTCCTGAGACCACACCGTCCCAGCAAGGATTCCACCCCCTACTTAGCCACGGGAGCGACGTCCTTCCGCAGAGCGGAGTTCTAAAATTTCCAATTTTGTGTTCCACTGCTGTTTCACTTGCTGGTAGCCAGCTGATGGAGGCCCCCTCCCCTTGTGGTATATCTTCCCATATATTGCCTCGTATTCACTTCCCTGCACATCCCACCTTCCAGAAAGTGGTCACTTGTCTTCTCTTCGATCTCCTGTTGCATTTGTAGGTGTTCAGAATGGTTTGATAACTATCTAGCCGAATTCCTGCGACCAGTCGAAATTTAGGTCTCCTACTCCTCGGCCATCTTGCTCCTCTCATATGTTGAACTATTCTTATATTCCAGGAATAACTCCCATTTGGTTGTGGTGTATGATCCTCTTAATATGCTGCTGAATTTAGTTTACTAGTATTTTGTTGAGGATATTTGCATCACTGTTCACAAGGAATGTTGGTCTTTAGTTTTCATCTATTGTGTTTGTATATGCTTTGGTATTAGGGTAATGCTGGGCTTAAAGAATAAACTAGGAACTTCTCTTCAAGTTTGGGAAAAAGTAGAGAACAATTGGTGTTAGTTCTTTAAATGGTAGAATCCTCAGTGAAGCCATCAATTCCATGAATTCAATCTTCTTATGACTTACAGGTCTGTTCAGATTTTCTCTTTCTTTGTATTGCTCTCTTAGAATTTTTATTTTAATATCCCCACTTTCATTTATGATTTTAATAATTTGAATCTTCTCTCCTTTTTTTCTGTCCAGTTAGCTAAAGATCTGTCCTGCTGATTTTTTTTTTCAAATAACTTTTTATTTCACTGATTTTCCTCTGTTGCTTTCCTTTATTTCCTTTATCTCTGCTCCAGTCTTTATTATTTCCTTTCTTTTGCTAGCTTTTGTTCTTTTTCTAGTTCCTTAAGTTGTAAAGTTAGGTCATTAATTTGAAATTGTTCTTGCTTTGGATGTATTTATTTATTTTTTTTAAAGATTTATTTATTTTAGGGAGAGCGTGAGTGGGAGGGGCAGAGGAAGAGAGAATCTCAAACAGACACTGCACTGAGTGCAGAGTCTAACGTGGGGCTTAGTCTCACAAACCTGAGATCATGACTTGAGTTGAAATTGAGTCTGATGCTCAATTGACTGTGTCACCCAGGTGCCCCTGTTCTTGCTTATTAATGTAAATGTTTATAACTATAAATTTCCCCCCTAGCACTACTTTCAGAGTTCCATAGGTTTTGGTATGTCGTATTTTTTATTTTGTTTTTGTTTTTAAGTCTTATTTATGTAATCTCTACACATAATGTGGGGCTCAAACTGATGACCGTGAGAGATCAAGAGTCTCATGTTCTGACTGAGCCACCCAGGTGCCCCTATTTTTGTTTTTCTTAATCTTTAAGTATTTTTTTCTTTCTTTCATCTTTTTTTTTTTTTTTTAAAGATTTTATTTATTTGGGAGAGAGAGAGAGAGTGCAAGCATGAGCAGGGGTGAGGGGCAGAGGAAGAAGCAGACTCTCCACTGAGCAGGGAGCCTGACTTGGGGCTCTGTCCCAGGACCCTGAGATCATGACCTGAGCCAAAAGCAGACACAACTGACTGAGCCACCCAGGCGCCCCTCTAACTATTTTCTAATTTCTCTTGTGATTTCTTCTTTGATCTATTTTTTGGTTGAGTGTATTGCTTAATTATCACAAATTTCTGAGTTTTCCATTTTCCTTCTGTTGTTGATTTCTAACTTTATCCTGTTGTGGTCTGAGAATGTACTTTGTATGATCTATCTTTTAAAATCTGTTGTGACTTAATTTGTGGCCTAACATATGGTCTGTGCTGGAAGAAGTCTCATGTACACTTGTGAAGGCAGTGTATTTTTTTTTGTTGGGTATAGTGTTCTTTATAAATCTGTTGGCTCTGGTTCATTATGTCCAATTCCTGTTTCATTACTTATCTTTTGCCTGGTGTTCTGTTATTGAGAGTTCTGTTATTGGTATTTAAGTCTCCAGCTATTATTGTAGAACGATTTCTTCCTTCAGTTCTGTCAATTTTTGCTGAATATGCCTTGATGGTCTTTTATTAAGTGTACATTTTTATAACTGTTATATCTTCTTGCTGTAGTGAACCTTTTATTAATATGTAATATCATTTGTCTTTTGTAATTTTTTTATTTAAAGTCTGTTTTGTCTGATATTAATATAGCCACCCTCGCTCTCTTTTGGTTCTTATTTGCATGGAGTATCTTCTACCATCCTTTCACTTTCAAACTCTTTGTGTCTTTGGATCTAAAGTGACTCTGTTTTATTGTTTTATTTTTTAAAGATTTTATTTATTTATTTGACAGAGAGAGAGAGAGATCACAAGTAGGCAGAGAGGCAGGCAGAGAGAGAGAGAAGCAGGCTCCCCGCTGAGCAGAGAGCCTGATGCGGGGCTCGATCCCAGGACCTTGAGATCATGACCTGAGCCGAAGGCAGAGGCTTTAACCCACTGAGCCACCCAGGCGCCCCGAAAGTGACTCTGTTTTAGATAGCATATAGTTGGATCATATTTTTATCCATTCTGCCAATCTGTCCAGAGTTTAATCCATTTACATTTAAAGTAATTTCTGATAAGTAGGGACTTATTTCTGTCATTTTGCTATTTTTTATATTATAGCTTTTCTGTTCCTCATTTTCTGTCTTGCTGGCCTTTTTATGTTTAGTTGATGTTATTGAGTGAAATGTTTAAATTCCTTTATTTCTTTTTGTATGTATTCTATCAGTGTCTTTGTTGTTATGAGGATTACATTTAACATCCTCAAATTATAACACTCTAATTTGAATTTATACAGCTTAATTTGAATAACATGGAAAAACTCTGCTCTTTACAGTTCCAGGCCCACCTCTTTCAGTTGTTGTCACATGATTATATGTTTATACATGTGTGTCCCAAAACATAAACTAATAATTCTTTTTCTTTAAAACAATTTCTTTTCTTTTTCTTTTAAAATTTTTATAAAATTTAAATTCAATTTAGTTAATATATAGTGTATTATTAGTTTTAGGGGAGAATTTAATGATTCATCAGTTGGATTACATCAGGTTGTGCTCATTACATCAAGTGCCCTCCTTCATGGGCATCACCCAGTTACCCTATCCCCCTACCCACCTCCCATCCAGGAACCCTCAGTTTGTTTCTCATAGTTAAGAATCTCTTATGGTTTGCCTCCCTCTCTGTTTTTATCTTATTTTATTTTTCCTTTTCTTCCCTTATTTTTTAAAAAGACTTTTATTTATTTATTTGAGAGAGGGAGAGAGAGTGGGGGGAGGGGCAGAGGAAGAGAATCTTTCAAGCAGACTCCTCACTGAGTGGGGAGCTCGACACAGGGCTCAATCCCATGACTCATGAGATCATGATCTGAGCCAAAACTGAAAGTTGGATGCTCAACTGACTGAGCTACCCAGGTGCCCTTCTTTTTTTATTTCTTTTTAAGTTTTTCATCTCTTTATTGACATTTCCATTTTGTTCATATATTGTTTGTTTTCACATCTTCCTTTAGTTGTTTAAGATCATTGTTTTAAAGTCTTCATCTAGTAGATCTGCCATCAAGTTTTTTTTTTTTCCCTTTCCTCTCTGTGTATAGTTTCTGTTAATTTTTTTATTCCTTTGAATGGGCCATACTTTCCTGATGCTTTTCATGTTTGTTACTTTTTTGTTGGAAACTGGACATTTGAATCTAATAATGCAATAATTCTGAAAATCAGATTCTTCTCCTTCACCAAGGTTTGCTGGATTTTGTTTTTGTTTGATTGTTTTAGTCTTTCTCTGTGCCAAGGATCAACCTGGGGTGTAAACTTAAGGTCTTCTCAGGTTTTTTTTCAGCCTGCACCCTTCCCTTAGCATATGCTGTGACTTTCTAATTTCTCAAATGTGCATTTGCTTTTAAATGTGTAGTCTTCAATGTCTGGCTCCCAAAAGGGGCAAGATAGAACAATGAAGGGGAAAAGGAAAGGACAATATCCCTTTAAATTTCCTGGAAATCACTTTAACTTCTTTTCTTCTCTGAGGTTAGAAACAGTAATCACTGATCAGATCACAGAACTCTGATATTTGGAGCAAAGCGTTCTTTTTGTTCAGCCTACATGACCTGGGGGCAAACTGCTCCTGGTATGCTGTGCACAGCTGCCAGTTGTGGGAATGGGGGTGGGGAATGGGTATTTGTTACTGTGCTAAGAGTTAAAATTGTAATTAACCACAAATTGTCATTCTGGTTTTCCCTGGAATTTGCAAACCTCAGTAGACTCCACAGAGTTCTAAAATACTTACGTGAGATAGAATCTGCCAGTGCAATTTTTGTCTACGTGGAGAGACAAATTCCTGGTACTCTTTATTCTGCAGTCTTCCCAGAATCCTCTCCTCCTGAACTTTTACAGTGGGACAGAATTCAGGAAAGCCTTTCTGATTTCCCAGACTTCCGTCTTCTGTTGCTTTCGTGTAGTGTTAAAAAATATGGCAGTTTGTTTTCTGAGATTTCCTGGTCTGTTACCCAACCCACTTTGGTCTGTTTCCCCTTCCTCTCTCTTGTCTCATCTTGCTCAATTTTGGTTCCATTCCCAGAAGTTTCTTCTAACTGTGGGCCCTGTCATGGAGTTCTTACATGTCAATTTTGAGCGTTCATAGGACTCTAGCAGCTGTAGTCCTATGGCACAAGGGCAAAACTCCTTCCAGATTCACCTGTTTTCATTTTAGTGCAATAGCGAATATTAGGGAATACTAATGATTTGGGAATCCTCCTGTTTTTATGCCTATTAAATACTGCCTGTTGCTTTTTTTTTACACAGATGCTGACACCTTGCAGTTCTTGCAGCCTCAGTGATTTGTGTCCACCCACTTATATTTTACTGTTTGTGGGGAATAATTTATGTCACTATGTTTTGATATAAATACTCTTCTTTGGTTTTTTTCTTTCTTTTTTTTTTAAAGATTTTATTTATTTATTTGACAGAGAGATCACAAGCAGACAGAGAGGCAGGCAGAGAGAGAGGGGGAAGCAGGCTCCCCACTGAGCAGAGAGCCTGACGCGGGGCTCGATCCCAGGACCCTGAGATCATGACCTGAGCCGAAGGCAGAGGCTTTAACCTACTGAGTCACCCAGGTGCCCTGTTATTGTTCACCTTAGCTATATTTTATTTTTATTTTTTTAAAATGTTTTTATTTATTTATTTGAGAGAGGGAGAAGGGGCAGAGGGAGAGAGAGAAGCAGACTCCCTGTCAAGCAGGGAGTCTGATGTGGGACTTGATCCCAGGATCCTGGGATCATGACCTGAGCTGAAGGCAGATGCTTAACCGACTGAGCCACTCAGGTGCCCCGTAGGTATATTTTTAAATCTTCATGAGAGCTTATTTTATGTAGTCAGTGTTTCTTTACAGTATTCATTTCTTTGCTCTTTATTCCTTTCTGCATTTTTGCCTTTTTAATCAAGGAATCTTTTGCATGAAGCATCTCCTTTAGAATTTTTTATAGAATAGATCTGTCAGATTTGTTTTGTTTGTTTGAAAATGTCCTATCCCCTTATTATTAGTGGATATTTTCACTAGATTTAGAAGTTTAGATTGGCAATTATTTTCTTTCAGCACATTGAATATATTAGTCCACTATTAGTTTGCATTATTACTGCTAAGAATTTAGCTGACATTTCAGTTGTCACTCCTTGAAGATGATCTTTTTTTCTGTAATTCCTTTTGAGATTTTTTTTTTCCTTTTGAGATTTTCTATCTGTCTTTGTTTTTCTGTATTTTAATATGTGCCTAGGTGTGATTTTTTTTTCTTTCCTCTGTTTGTAATTTGCTGGGTTTCTAGAATCGGTAAATTTATGTCTTTCACTGGCTCTCAAAATTTCTTAGCCATTATCTTCAAATCCTGCTTCTCCGTTTTTTCTCTATTTCTTGGATGCCAATTATTCATGTATCCTCTCCATTTGAGGTAGAATGTCTGTTGTGTTTTCCTGAACGTAGCATAGAGAACTAAAAAGTTGGAGTCTGTTCTACCTTCCTTTCATTTATTCATATAATTTTCTTTTCTTCTTTCTAATGTATTAAGCCTGTGATTTGAGATCTTACTTTCAGCTTTGTAATTTTTTGCTCTAAAGTTTTAGTTTATTCCTTTTCAAATCTGTTTTGTTTCTTTTTCAGTTTACAGTTCTCTAGTAAAAGTTTCAAGCTTTGATTTTTATCTCTTTGGACATTGTCACCGTAATTGTTTTATTGTCTCTGCCTAATAATTGCAATATCAGAAGTCCTTCTTTCTTAGTTGGTTTCTTTTGACTGTTGTTTCTGTCTCTTTATGTCTTATTTCCTGTATGCCTTGGTTATCTTTGACTGTTTGTTGGATGTTGTGTTTGAAACATTTTTTGGTGGCGGTAATTTAAGGCCTTTTTCCAGAGAAGATTTCATTTGCTTCAGGCACATGGAAGCACTTTTTTTTTTTTTTTTTTTGTTAAGATTTTATTTATTAGAGAGCAAGGATGAGCCGGGTAGGGGAAGGGCAGAGAGAGGGAGAAGCAGACACCCTATTGAGCAGGGAGCCCAAAGTGGGGTTTGATCCCACGACCCTGAGACCATGACTTGAGCTGAAGGCAGATGTTAAACCAAATGAGGCACCAGGTGCCCCATGAAAGAATTTTTAATTTGGTACCTTCTTGAGATATTGGAATGACTCAGAGGAGAGGAAACCAGGTTTCGGTTAATGGTACAGATAGTTTGCTTCTAGTTAACCCTTATCCTGAGCATTGTAGTCTTTACAGTTAACAATTTTAAATGTTTGGGGAGTGGCATTTTTACAACTCTTTCTTTGGATTGCCAAATGCCTTTAGGGAAAAAGGTAAAAAATCGAGATTCCTATCTCCTCGATTTTTGGCCTGGTAATTCCTCATTATTGTGTTAGTTCTTTAATGCTTGTAAGAAAAATAGGTTTAATGTCTTTTTTTTTTTTTTTAAGTAACCTCTACCAGCAACATGGGGCTCAAACTTACGACCCTGAGATAAAGAGCTGCGTGCTCTACTGTGTGACCAGCCAAACGCCCTGAATTTAATGTACTTTATTCAGCTTTCTTCATTGCCTTTGGAGACAGAGCTGCCCACTCCACCATTACCAAAAGTAGATTACTTATTTCATGGAATTTAGTCTTACCTAGACATATTTATGTAAAACAAATGTATGAGGTGATTATCTGAGTAATTTGTAGAAAACATCTAAGCTAATATCTAATGGCATGATTAAGTAAGATCCATTTTGTTTACCATACTTTTTATATAACAACTGCCACTTATCTATAAGTTTCTATGTGCCCGATATCTCATTCTAAGTACTTTCTACATGTTGTCTGACTTAATTTAACCCATGAGGTATAAGTATCACTGTGTTCTCTCTTTACAGATGAAGAAATCGGTGCTCAAAGAGGTTAATGAGTTTGTCAATGTCATATAGTTTAATACATAGTTAAGTTAGTAGTCACTCAGGCCATCTGACACTGAATGCTAAACCTCTATACTTTATTCTTTATAGTGCTACAAGAACATATAACAAGAGGACCTGATCTGGTCATGGGATTAGGGGAGTTTTTTCTGAAGGAAGAAATCTGAGCCAGGATCTGAAGGTCAAGTATGAGTTAACTAAGTGAAGAATAGGATAAGAGTGGCCAGGCCTTGAATCTGGAGAGAGATGACATTTTGATGATTTGAAAGAGGTCCAGTGTGGTAGTTAGGGAGATTGTCAGAATATATGGCTCCACACTCTTTGAGGGAGTATCTTACATTGATATCCACCACCATTATGTCTGGTCTACAAGGATGTATTCTTCCCACTTTAAAATTCTGGTTGACTCTTGGAATGCCTGGGTGGCTCAGTCGGTTAAACATCTGCCTTCAGCTCAGGTCACGATCCCAGGGTCCTGGGATTGAGTCCCACAACAGGCTACTTGCTCAGCAGAGAGCCTGCTTCTTCTTCTGCCTACCTCTCTCTCTCTGACAAAAATAAAATAAAATAAAATAAAATTATGGCTAACTCTTGATGGTATTACAGTAGAGTGAACACAGTACCACCTCTGAAGTATTTTTGCCAGAAAATACTGAACCCGAATCTAATAAAACCTCTAGATGTAACCATTTTACAAGAAATATAGGGTATGGAGAAATAGGTTAAAAGACAAGGATACAGTAAGCCAAATCTGAAATAAAGGGAGTTCTGCAAGACAGATGGCCAATTTTTTTTTTCAACAAAAAAGGAGGGGATGGGACTGCTATAGATTAAAAGAAACTTTAGAGTGCCACATGTGGACATTGTTTGGATCCTGATTTGGAAAAAAAAGATTTTTAAGACATTTTGTGGGAAATAGAACTTGGGCTAGGTATTAAGTGATAGTAAGAAATTATTAATTTTATTTGATGTGATAATGGTATTAAAATTTGTTTAAAAAGAATTTGTATTTGAAAATATACAGTATACATAAGAAATTATTATAAATAGAAATTATGAAATATACATTATACATTAGAAATGTATACTGAAATAAGTGTGTGAAGAAGAAATAAGAATGGAAGAATGTTGGCTTTCATCGAAGCTGTATTCATGGGTTTATTATACTCTTTCTCTATTTTTGTGTATTTCTGAAAATTTCTCTAATGAAAAGTTAAAACTAGCTGAAAGATTTGTAAAAGCAGGAGGGATTAACATTGCGTGTGATTGAGTTGTTGAAAGAGGCCAAAGCTTAAAGGGGAGATAGTATGATATCAAGTACAAAAGTGGCAGAATTTGAGAATTTGTAACATGTTATTAGATTTATCTGAAAATAAAGTGGAAAGACTACACCCAATAGACCAGACTTAAGGGTGACTAGTAAATTGTTTAGTTGGATTTCACTATCTGAGGCAGCATAAAAGGGTAGAAGGATGCTTTGGAAGAAATACTGACCTGGCAGCCAGGAGGCCTACTTCTTTTCTTACTAACCCTGAAAAGATCATTTCACCTCTCTGGGTCTCAGATGGGTATAGCTCCTGTTGTATTGGTATAACTCTCCCAATATGCTTCTCTGCCAACTATGAACAGCTAGAGATTTTGGATTAAACAGTATCCAAGGTCCGCTTAAGACCTAAAAGTTCATGATGCTTATGAATATGTGATTGTGCCTCTTGAAAGGAGGAATTATACCTACATATCAAACAATCCAAGAAATTTTTTTTCCTATAGGATGATAGAGTCATAGATAACAAGAAGAAGTGATGGTAGGGTAGACTGAATATAAACTTTTGTGTCTGCCAGTCACACAGAATCCTTTGTTGCTAGCTTCTGATCTACCTAGAAATAAAGACTACCTAAGAAAGTGACACTGCATTTACCCTTGGAATTAGTCCAGTGAATTGTTAGACTGGCCTGTAACGTTAGGTCAGGTACAGTTTTTTTTTGTTTTTCGGAAAGCAGCTTCCAAAAGAGAGCATTTTATTTATTAGTGCTTTGCACATTATCTAGTTAAAACAAATAGTTATGTGTGTGTGTGTGTAAAACCTATAATGTTTTATTTCTAGAGAACTAAGATAGGGTTTATTCTAATCATGCTTAAAATCAGCTTTCTAAGAAGTCATACAAGTTTTGACACAGGAGACACAGAAATGGCTTAAATTGCCTAAGAGTTATAGGTTCTTTTAATGACTCAGCCACCCAGATGCCCCTTGTTATAGGTTCTTTTAAATATAATTTTCTTTAACACCTATTGCACTTTTTCTTTTTTCATTCAGGCTACGTGAATATTTTTTCTTGCCAATCTACTTCTTCTGATTTTACAAAAGATACTATATCTCCAGCAGCCCCTAAAGCCTAGGAGTCCAGTAAATTATCAAACATACTCATGACGGAAAAACAGGTAAACTTAAAATATTTGAAGCCAGTATTTCTCGAAGTATGTGTCAAGAATACTACATCTACATACGTGAAAAATCTTAAAGGATTCTTTAGTAAAATAATTTTGGGAAATGTTGGGTTAAAGATTATCTAATGATATCATTATTCTGAGACTTCACAAAGAGGCTTTAGCATACAGTATTTCCTGTTTATTTAACATTAGTTTCATAAACATTTCATTAGTGTTCTGTAGCACATACTTTAGAAAATACCATTATTGGCTCTTCAGAATTTTCAGTTACATTATTCTTTCTCTTAAGAGAGGTGTCAGAGAAATATATATATATATATATATATGTATATATCATTTGATCATTCAAAATGTGTGGCGTTATTTACAGAGTACTTGGTTTTTATGAGTCATAGTAGACTAACACTGAGGTGCCCACACATTTGGCTCCAAAACCAGTTATCTTCAATAATTTTAATTCTGAGTCCTGAATCTTTGTGACCAGAAGACCTACAACATAAATAAGGGAAAAGACTGTAGCAGGGAGAAAAGGAAAAGAAGGTGGAAAGGCAAAGAAGGTGAAGAAAGTCAGCAGTCAAAAGGAAAGATTTGGCGCTGTTAGTAATAATGCCGTCATAGTCATAAGGGCAGTTTGTTCCTTTTTTGTCTTGAGAGGTTCTTTAATGTTTAGGGGCATTTGGATATAGAGAGTAATACTTTTATATGTACTTTGTCTATTACCTAAATTATTAATATTTAAGCTATTACATATTTAATACTATACATCACTAGTGAAAACTACTGTATAAATTTTACTTTCAAGCACTTAAACATTGAAAATTCACTCAAATTACTTTTTCAAATATACTTTAATAACTTAAAAAGTAAGTCACTTCACACAGTGATTTCAAATTGATCATTAAAAGACTTACAAACTATTATCATAGATTTAAATATCTAATTTAAAAAAACCATCTCAAAAAAAATAAAAATCTCTATTTTTATTCTTATTTGTATTGTATGTATAACACTGTATTTACCTTTTTCTTCCCATTATTATGTTTTTATTTACTTAATCTAGAGAGTTAGGGTTCCCTTCTCAGGTTTATGGTGTAAGTACTTATTTAGAATCAGAGATACAAAACTTGGGAGTGTCTTTCAGAGTGATTCTACTAGAATCAGTTACCTAGATGGACAGACTCCTTTTTATAGTTGGACCTTGTCCATTATACAAAGGACTATCTGTATCATTGGTTTTGACCATTCAGATGTTTTGATTTTTTTTTTTTTGTGACCCTACTCATTAAGTGATACTTGTTTCTGAGTGACTTGCATTTATTTAATTTACTATTCAGTTAATATGACCATTATAATATGCAGCTGTTTCTTTCTTTTTTTTTTTTTTAAACCTTGGTCAAACTTTTTTTTAAGATTTTATTTATTTGAGAGAGAGAATGAGAACGTGCACAGGAGCAGGAGTAGGGTAGAGGGAAAGGGAGAAGCAGACTCCACACTGAGCTGGAGCCGGATGTGGGGCTCGATCCCACGATTCTGAGATCACGACCTCAGCTGAAGTCAGATGCTTAACTGACTGAGCCACCCAGGCACCCCGTAGCTGTTTCTTTTGAGTAGGGCTTGGTGTGATTCAGTTAAACAAAAAAACCAAGGTCTGTTTGGTTTTTGTAACTGAAATTACAAGGTGTTTTTTGGTTGGTGTTTTTGTTTTAATTTCTCCATTAAGACCATATGTATGAGTATGGAATTGTGTAATATAATTATTTGTGCTTATTTGCCATTCTTTTTGGTCTGCTAATTTTGTTAGAAATTTGTTTTAATTTTAATCATTATATATGCATAAAAAATTCATATTAAAAAACTTTGGGGAAAAAAGTTTCCATTATTCTGAAAACAATGAAATTATATTCGAGAGGGTGTTTCTTCACCTTACATGTTAAAGTTAATCCTTTTCTTGCTTCTTATAATTACAGCGGGAAGAAGCAGAATGGGCAAGCATAAATATGCTGTTGATGAGGCATGGCTTAGCACCTTTATCTCTAGTCAAAAGAACTGATCTTAAAGGTAATCAGATCCTATTCTTGATATTCCTATTCTCACTAGATCCTATTCTTTCTCATTATGGTAAAACATTTTTTCCTTTTAAAACTTTTTATCTTTTTTTTTTTTTATTAACATATAATGTAGTATTTGCCCCAGGGGTACAGGTGTGTGGATCATCAGTCTTATGCAATTCACAGCACTCACCATAGCACATACCCTCCTAGTGTCCATCGCCCAGCCATCCTATCCCTCCCCCAACCACCCAGCAATCCTCGGTTTGTTTCCTGAGATTAAGAGTCTCTTATGGTTTGTCTCCCTCCTTGGTCCCATCTTGTTTCATTTTTCCCTCCCTTCCCCCCATGATCCCCTCCCCTGCCTCTCAAATTCCTCATATTAGAGAGATCATATGATAATTGTCCTTCTCTGACTGACTTATTTTGCTTAGTGTAATACCCTCTAGTTCCATCCACGTTGTTGCAAATGGCAAGATTTCGTTAAAATCTTTTTTGCCTTTTATTTTTACCATCTGTGTTATATTCCAAAAATATAGATCTCATCGTTTTTGACAGTCAGTCATCACAAAGGATGAGGCAGAATTTGAAAACATTGGTGGAAGAAACAGCACGCCAACAGAACATGATCCAGGAACTCATAGAAACTAATCAGCAGCTTAAGTAAGAAAATAGAAAGAATTCTCTTTTGAATTGCTTATGTATAAGTGGTATGCATTCTAAAAATAATTGCCTTGAAAATAATCTTTGACTTTTTTATCTTAATTTTTTAAATTTCAAAAAATTTTTCTATTTTAATTAAATATTAAGTTTAAAAATATTTTTAATAGGTAAATCTTATAGTAATAGTTTAGCTTAAATATGTAATGGTGCCCTTTATTTCTTCTATTGGTTTGTGTTATATGATGGAAATTTTAAGAATGCAAAGAAATTTTAGAAATTCATTGTTGTTAGATAGGCATGTTTGTTGATGTGGTTTACTTTTATTACTAAGGGAAGCATTCGTGTGTCTATTATTAGAAATGAACTTCAGTTAGAACAAAGCCGAGCAGCCAATCATGAACAACGAGCTAATGACTTGGAACAAATTATGGAGAGTGTGAAGTCCAAAATTGATGAATTGGAAGATGAATCCCTAAATAGAGTTTGCCAGCAACAGAATATAATAAAAGATCTTCAAAAGGAGCATAAAGCTTTACAGGTATTGACTAAGTGTTTTTGTAGATGATAGTACTAAAACAGCTCATTAAGGTCACAGGTGACTTCTATATTGCTTAATTCAGTCGTCTTTATCTTATTGACCTATCACTGTTGCCTTCTTAAAATTCTTTCTTTCTTTGGTTTCCAGAATATCCTCTCCTCTGGTTTTCCTCTAACCCCACTGGTCATTCTTTACTTCCTTTGATGGTTCTTTTCTTCTTAGCTTCTTATCCAGTTAGTGCTAGGATTCCCAGTATTCATTCCCTAGACTTTTCTCTTTCCTATATATTCTTACTCCCTTGGTTATGTTCAGTCTAATGCATAACATAAATTCATTCATAATTTTAAATCTGTAGCCCAGGCATCTTCCCTAATTTCAGACTGTTACCTTGCAGCCTACTTGATATCTCTATTGAATATTTAATGAGTATCTTGAACTTTACACGTAAAATGGAGTTCTTGAATTTCTTCCCAAAACTTTTTCTTTTAGTCATCACTCCGGTCCAGGTCACCTTCATTTCTCCTACCTGTCTGTTGGTCTGCCTGTTTCCACCCTTGCCTTTTTCGGTATGCTTTCAACCTAGTAGCTCAGAAACCTCTAATGGCTTTCCTTCCTCTTTAGAGGAAAATCAAAAAGTCTTACCATGGCCTCTAATGTCCTACATGATTTGGCTTCCTGTTACCTTCTAATTTCATCTAGTTTACTCTTTGCTTATTCTACTACAGTCACACTGACGTTCTTGCTTGTTTTTTTTTTTTTTTTTTTAGAGAGAGAGAAAGTGCACAAATAGGTGTGAGCAGATGGGGGAAGGGAAGAGGGAGTGAGAGAATCTTAAGCAGGCTCCATGCTCGGATTTTGCAATCTCACAACCTTGAGATTATGACCTGAGCTGAAAACAAGGGTCAGACACTTAACCAACTAAGCCCCATGTTCTTGCTCATTCTTGAATATTTTTCTTGAACAGAATTCTCGCTTCAAGGCCTTTGTACATTTTGTTTTCTTTTTCCTTTGCACTGCATGCTTTTTCCCACTTAACTGCATGACTTGTTCTCTCTTTTCTTGGCTGTCACCATCTCTTAGGGATTCCTTTCTTGAGTACTTACGGTTACCAGTTCCATCCCCCATATATCATAGTGCCTTCCCTGATTTAAATTTTATCTGTAGTTCTTACCATCATCCAACATGCTAACATACTATATACTTTATTTGTTTCGTTTATATATCTCCCTATGTTAGCATGTAAGCTCCATGAAGGCAGATATTTTTGTCTGTCTTGTTTAGGCGAAGAGAGCCTGTTTTATTATCAGTAGTCAATGCTCAAGTATTTGAGTTACCGAATTAAATTTATGTAACATTTTTATGGAATATCCTTTGTGATTATGTTGTTTGGTTACTTTTCTTTTTATATAAATAACAATATGGTAACACTGAATGCTTTGTTTTCTAACTTTAAAAAACTTATTTTAAGACATGGGAATTTGTTATAATTAGAAGAAAATAAATCTTTTGTAGTGATAATGAATGTTTAGTTGTATGAGTTGTTACAGATCTTTACAAATATTATATCTTTATGAACATCAGATCCTTAAAGCGGTTTTGTTGGCACAACAGTGTGTTTACCTACTGCACACAGGGATTTAGGCTGCCTAAAAGGGACCAATAGTCATCGGGCCGGGTCTAGATGTCTGCTCAGTTTATCCTGGCAGTATTGGAAGGATCAGATGAGTAATAGAAAGTCCAGGGGGTCAGAGAGAATCAGTCAGAGACCACAGGGAGTTCTGGTATGAGGGCAGAGGCAGTTGGTGTTCTGCCAATCTGGGGTACACAGTGCTAGAGCCGATGGTGTTGATCATAACTCTAGAGAAGATAGCCAAATCCATTTTTATTACTTATCAGTCAACAAAATTCTCAACCATTAAGATATTATGTTTTTAGATTGGCTTTGTTAAGTAGTTTTCCTCATCAATGGAGCATGATAAAATTATAAAGTCTCTCTAAAGGAGGGGGGATTTTGGAAATATTTCTGTATGCATCTGATTTTGACCTTTCTCTCAGATAGAGGGCATGTGGAAACCCAAGACCATTTAACACATCAACTTATGGATGTGAGAAAGCAGCCATGAGGAGCTCTAAAGGTGCTAGGTCCCTGGTTGACAGAGGGAGTTGAGGTGGAGGATATAAATGCTATTTTTTCTAGGAAGAGATCTATTTATCTCTTCAAGGAGGTTGATATATAAATAATTACAAACTTAAATTATTGGAACATAAGACATGAATTTACCAACGTGTTAGGCACTGGAAAGAACTGATACTTGAAGGTTCATTGGTAAGAGAGGACTTGTATTTTTCCATCAAGTAGTTCCATGTGTCATAAATGACTTTTGGTATTATTAGCTTTCTATTTCAGATCTCAGAGATTTTTTATTATAGCTTATAAATTGAGGTCTCATGTTCCAATGTGCCCTGGAAGGGGACGGACAGAATTAGGACTAGGGTGTGGACGCCTGGTGTTGGGGGAAGGCTGTGTATGCTAAATTGATCAATTGGAATTAGTTGTTTGTTTTTTAAGTCCCTAAAGGGTACTTTAGAGTATTAACAGAGATTGGCCAACCCAAGGAATTTCCATCCCTACAGTGTTGTTCGATTGTCCCATACCATTACAGACTAGTCATACATTCTGTTTTATACTGTCATACATTTTATACTAGTCATACATTCTGTTTTATAGTCAATCTGTGCTTTTTTGGGGGAAGATGGGAAGTGCTCCTGGAAAATACTTATTTCACCATTTATGGCACATTCTTCTTATTTTGGCATAGAGTTTCCAATTTAGAATGCTTTAATGTTGCTCGTTTTGCAATTGAGAGAAAGGAAATGTTGATCTTGTATGTATGTGGCAGAGAAGTCAAGGAAATCAACAGGCGTTTGACAACAGTATATTGAAAGATTGCTAGGGAAACGCACAAATCAAAAGACAATATTTTATTTGCAGTTTTTATGTTCTGCCATGCAGTTTCTCTCTTTCTATACTTAGACAAGTGTGTTGACTTCTTTGGATATAGTTGTTGTTTTTTGTTTTTTTATTTTCAAACTGCGTTGTTGTTGTTTTTTTTTTAATTAACATATAATGTATTATTTGCCCCAGGGTACATGTCTGTGAATCATCAGGCTTACACATTTCACAGCACTTACCATAGTACATACCTTCCCCAATGTCCATAACTCAGCCACCCTATCCCTACCCACCCTATCCCCCAGCAACCCTCAGTTTGTTTGGTGAGTTTAGGAGTTTCTTACAGTTTGTCTCCTTCCGGATCCCATCTTGTTTCATTTCTCCCCCCACCCCCCACGACCCCCTGCCCTGCCTCTCAAATTCTTCATATCAGAGAGATCATATGATAATTGTCTTTCTCTGATTGACTTATTTCGCTTAGCATAATACCCTCTAGTTCCATCCACGTTGTTGCAAATGGCAAGATTTCGTTTCTCTTTGGATATAGGTTTATAAACTCTTAGGTTCTCTAAATTTCTAAACAGATAATTCTTTAGTTTTAAGTCAGTGTGATCTGTATCAGGATATAATTCTCCCTCTTTGCAAAAATGATGGTGCTATTCATAGGAAGTATATAGATTAATAAACTGATTTTTACTGTTTTTTAGCGGTTACCTCAAAGATTAAAATATGTATTCTTTTCTCAAAATCTAATATTACTTTGCTACTGGAAGTCCTAGCCACAGCAGTCAGACAAGAAAAAGAAATAACAGGTGTCCGTATTGGTAAGCAAGAAGTTAAACTGTCACTATTTGCAGATACATCATACTATACATAGAAAATGTATAAAGACTATCAAAGTGTACCTGGGTGGCTCAGTAGGTTAAGTGTCCCAACTCTTGATTTCAGCACAGGTCATGATCTCAGGATCATGAAATTGATCCTCGCACTGGGCTCTGCACTGGGCATGGAGCCTGCTTAAGGTTCTCTCTCCCTCTCCCTCACTTCTCCCCACCCCCACACTCGCGCTCTCTCTATCTCTCTCTCTCAAAAAGAGACTATCAAAAAACTATTAGAAATAAATGATTTCAGTAAAGTTGTAAAATACAAAATTAATTCACAGAGATGGGTTGTGTTTCTAACACTAATAATGAAGCAGCAGAAAGAGAAGTTAAGAATTCCATTTATAATTGCACCAAAACAAATAAAATACCCAGGAATAAACTTAACCAAAGAGATAAATAGACCTATATTCTGAAAACCATAAAACACTGATGAAAGAAATAGAAGACAACACAAACAAATGGAAAGATATTCCATGCTTATGGATTGGAAGAATTAAAATGTTGTTAAAATGTCCATACTACCCAAAGCAACCTACAGATTTATTGCAATCTCTTTCAAAATACCAGTAACATTTTGACAGAACTAGGACAGATAATGCTGAAATTGGTATAGAACCACAAAACACCTCAAGGAGCCAAAGCAATCTTGAGAAAGAAAAACAAAGCTGGAGCTATCATTATTCCAGATATTAAGATAGACTATAAAGCTGCAGTGATCATAATAGTATGGTATGGATTGATTGAATTCCATGGGCATGGGAGCCTCTCCAGAGAGAGAGGGTGTGAGAGATGGACATGAACAAATGGATTCATTTAGAGCTGTGGAGCAGGATGCCCTTGGACGTGAAGAACTTGTCCTGGACAACTGCCAGTTGACTGAAGGCAAAATCAAAGGCCTCACAGTTGAATCTGAAGAACTGGAGTTCTTAAGTACAATCAATAGAGGCCTCACCTCTGTCACGAACTTACCGAAGTTAAACTTTAGAAGCTTGAACTAAGTGATAACAGAATCTCAGGGGGCCTGGAGGTATTAACAGAAAAGTGTCCAAACCTCATGCATATAAATTTAAGTGTTAACAAAATTAAAGTCCTCAGCACAATAGAGCCACTGAAAAAGAAAACCTTAAGAGCTTAGACCTTTTCATTGTGAAGTAACCAAACTGAAGTTCCTCTTGCAGCTCATGTATCTTGGTGGCTACAACTGGGATGACAGGGAGGTCCCTGACTCAGACGTCGAGGGCTATGTGGAGGACCTGACTGACCATGAGGAGGACGAGGATAAGAAGAATATGATGAAGATACTCAGGTAGTGGAAGATGAGGAGGAAGGAGAAGAGGAGGATGAAGAGGGTTATAATGACTGAGAAGTAGATAATGAGGAAAATGAAGAAGATGTTGGTGAAGAAGAAAGGGGTCAGAAGTGAAAACAAGAACCTGAAAATGAAGGAGATGATGATAACTAAGTGGAATAACCTATTTTGAAAAATTCCTATTGTGATTTACTATTTGTGCCCATAACTACCCCCCCAATCCCATCCCCCAAAACTTATTTTTTTCTGATTGTAATGTTGCTGTGAGAATGAGAGGGGAAATGTATACCATAGGTGGTGGGGGGAGGGAGGGCAGGAGGGAGTAGAATAAAATGCTATGCTTATTGCAAGAAGAAAAAAAAAAGACACAGAGATGGAAGGAACTGAATAGAGAGCCCAGGAATAAACCCACAATTATATGGTCAATCTATGACAAAGATCACAAAAATATGCAATGGGAAAAAATCTGATAAACGATGCTGGGAAGACTGGACCTCTACATGCAGAAGAATGAAACTGGGCCACTTTTTTACACCATGCACAAAAATAAACTCAAAATAGATTAAAGACCTAAATGTGAGACCTGAAACATAAAACTCCTGGAAGAAAACATAGGCACTAATTTATTGACATCAGCCTTAGTAACATTTTCCTAGATATGTCTCCTCAGGTAAAGGAAACAAAGTAAAAATGAACTATTGGGACTATATCAAAATAATAAGCTTTCGTACAGCAAAGGGATCCATCAACAAGATGAAAAGACGACTTGCATGGAAGAAGATATTTGCAAATGATATATCCATCAAGGAGTTAATATCCAAAATGTATAAAGAACTTACATTACTCAACACCAAAAAAACCCCCAAACAATCTGATCAAAATAATGGGCAGAGGACCTGAATAGACATTTTTCCAAAGAAGACAACATACAGATGGTCAGCAAACACATGAAAAGATGCTCAACATCATTAATCATCAGGGAAATGCAAATAAAAACCATAAGAAGATATGACCTTATACCTGTCAGAATGACCAGAATCAAAAAAACAAGAAATAACAAGTATTGGTGAGAATGTGGAGAAAAAGGAACCCTCTTGCACTGTTGGTGGGAATGTAAATTGGTGCAACCACTGTAAAAACAAAAATGGAGATTCTTTAAAAAACTAAAAATAGAAATACCATGTGACCCATTGATTCCACTACTGGGTATTTTCCTGAAGAAAATGAAAACACTAATAGGAAAAGATATCTTCACTCCTATGTTTATTACAGGATTATTTACAATAGCTAAGATATGGAAGCAACCCAAGCATCTATTGATAGGTGAATGGATAAGGATGTAATATATGTTACTTGGTCATAAGAAAGAATGAGATCTTGCCTTTTGTGTAATATGGTTGGACCTAAAGGGTATTATGCTAAGTGAATTAAATCAGGTGGAGGACAAATACTATATGATTTCATTTACATGTGTAGAATCTAAAAGACAAAAGAACAAATAAAAAGTAGAAACAGACCCATAAATACAAAGAACAAACTGATGGTTGCCAGAAGAGGGCGATAGGGGAATGGTCAAAATGAATGAAGAGGAGTGGGAGATACTTGCTTCTAGTTATGGAATGAATAAGTCATGGGGTTAAAAGGTACAGCATAGAGAATATACTCAATGGTATTGTAGTAGCATTATATACTGACAAATGGTAGCTATACTTGTGAGTATAGCATGAAGTATAGAATTGTTGAATTATCAAGTCATATACCTGAAACTAATGTAACATTGCACATAAACTCTACTTCATTTAAAAAGAAATTTAGTATTACTTTGTAATTTTTACCTTATTCCATGCCAGTGCAACACCCAAAACAATTTTGCCACTCCCCAATTTATTGTTGTTGGATATTTCAATTCTCTTGTTTTTATTGACTCACTACATTTTGTTACCACTGAAAATTGAAATAACACAAAATATTTCTTTCTTGTTATTTAAATTTTTACAAAGCAGGAAAAGAAATCTAGTTACATACTCTGCCCTAATTGTTATTTATTATTCAAACCACTTGGTGGTAAAGCCACCAAGTTCTTTTTTTTTTTTTTTTAAGATTGTATTTATTTATTTGACAGAGAGAGCGAGCGAGCACAAGCAGGGGGAGTGGCAGGCAGAGGGAGAAACAGGTTCCTCTCAGAGCAGGGAGCCCGATGCAGGACTCGATCCCAGGACCCCAGGATCATGACCTGAGCCGAAGGCAGTCGCTTAACCAACCGAGCCACCGAGGCACCTCAACCTCTTTTATATACCTTTTTCCACAAGTTCTTTAGCTTCAATTTTTTACTTTATGTTGGATTCGTCTTTTGAGTTTAGCTTTCTGAAATAATACACCAAACCATAAGACTGAATGTTTCTTGGGGCCAAATGAAAAAATAGACCTAAATTTTTTTAAAGTCAGCAAGACATTCAGAATATATGACTGCCTTATGAGTACCGAAATCTAAGTATGGAGGAAAGAGAGTTATGGGAAGGAAAAGGACAATTTATGTGCCACAGGCTATTAAAATTGTTACTGGTGGGAGATTCTGTATTGTGTGAATGGAAGTCTTGGTTCTTGAATTCCCCATGAAAGATTTATGTGAGAATCTGCACTCCGATAAAACAGCCAGAGGAATGTAGGAAGCACAAAGCAGTTTATTAAGGACAGTACACTCTCAAGATGGGAGAGCGGGCAGGCCCAGAGATGGCAACGGCACTGGAGTTAGGGTTGTCTTTTCTTTTTATGTTTGCATAGGTTATGGATTGATCACTACAGTGGTCTCTGAGGTTGTTTCCAGTCATCTAAGGGACTCCTCCTGATAGGGAGGAGAAGTTTTTGGCCTTACAAGGTTCTTGCCAGAACTGTCATGGTCATCTTCCCCCACGGGAAGGAAGGAGTTGAAACCACAGTGTAAATATAATGAAGATGTAGGTTATTGTAGGACACAGGCTGGAAAGGAGAATGCATGCTGTGCACCTGCTGTTCTTGATCTGATTGCCCTGGGAGGTGGGAAACTGTGTAACTACTGTTCGCCACCATCCTTGCCTCCAGCTCTAATCTAGCTAACTGCCTACTCTATCAAAATCAGATATCTAGTCCTCTTTCACTCAGCATAATTATTTCAAGATTCATTCATATTGCTGGATGTATCAATGGTTAATACTTTTTTATTACTGATAAGTATTCCATTGTATGGATATTCCACAGTGTATTTACCTGTTAGTGTACTCTTGAGTTGTTTCCAGTTTTTGGCTATTACAAATAAACTTAATAACATCTGTGTTCAACTCTTTCTGTGAACATATGCTTTCATTTCTCCTCAGTTGATACCTAAGGCTGTAATTGCTGGATGTATGATAAATATATATTTAACTTCTTAGGAAACTGCCTGTGACTTATCTTCATTTTTTCAGTGTTCTTCAAGGAGCTTAAGTTCTTAAATTTGATGAAGTTCAGTCTATCAATTTTTTTTAATAGATCATGCTTTTGGTTTGTATCTAAAAAAATGGTGCCTAGCCCGGGGTCACAGTATCCAGTTGTCCTAGCACCATTTGTTTGTTTGTTTGTTTGTTTGTTTTTTAAAGATTTTATTTATTTATTTGACAGAGATCACAAGTAGGCATAGAGGCAGGCAGAGAGAGAGAGAAGCAGGCTCCCTGCTGAGCAGAGAGCCCGATGCGGGGCTCGATCCCAGGACCCTGAGATCATGACCTGAGCCAAAAGCAGAGGCTTTAACCCACTGAGCCACCCAGGCGGCCCCCTAGCACCATTTGTTAAAAAGAGTATCTTTTTTCTACCAGATTGCTTTGTACTTTTGGTGAAAATCAATTTTTGTATGTGTGGGTCTACTTCCGGACTCTCTGTTCTGTTTCGCGGATATTTATATCTGTCTTTATGGAAGTACCACACTATTTTGATTACTGTTAATCTTGTAATCAGGCACTGTGTAAGTCTTTTACATTTTTCTTTGTCAATATTGTTTTGTCTATTTTAGGTCTTTTACATTTCTTTGTGAATTTTCTAATTAGCTTGTTGATTTCGACCAAAAAAGCCTGCTGGGATTCTATTGAGTACGTAGATCCATTTGGGAGAATGGCGTTTTAGCAATATTGAATGTTGTGATCCATGAGCATGATATTTCTATTTGTTTAGGTCTTTAATTTCTCTCAGCAATGTTTTTTTTGTTTTGTTGTTGTTGTTTTAAGCCCTACACAGGGCTTGACCTCAGGACCCTGAGATTAAGACCTGGGCTGAGATCAAGAGTCAGATGCTTAACCGACTGAACCACCTAGGTGCCCCTAAAGATTTTTATTTTATTTTATTTTAATTAGTTAATTAATTTTTTAAAGATTTTATTTGAGAGAGAGATCACGAGCAAAGGGGCGGGATAGAGGGGAAGCAGACTCCCCAGTGATTGGGAGCCTGATGCGGAATTAGACACCCTAAAGATTTTATTTTTAACTAATTGCTACACTCAGTGTGGGGCTCAAACTCATGACCCCTAGATCAAGAGTCACACGCTCTTCCAACTGAGCCAACCAGGTGCTCCAATTTTGTTTAATTTCTTACTGTTCATTGCTAGTATATGTAGAGAAATTGATTTCCCCCCCTTTTTCTATTGTGGTAAATTATACATAACATAAACTTTACCATTTAAAAATATACACTTTAGTGCCATTAAGTACATTTATGTTGTTGTGCATCTGTCCTTACCATCCATCTACAGAACTTTTTTCATCTTCCCAAACTGAAACTCCATCCTCTTTAAACAGTAACTCTTCATTCTTTGCTCCCTGCAACTCTTGGCAACCACCATTCTACTTTCTGTCTTGTTACTTGACTACTGTAGATACCATACCTCATATAAGTGGAATCATACAATATTTGTCCTTTTGTGACTGACTTATTTCGTTTTAGCAAAATGTCTTCAAGATTTATCCATGTTATAGCGTGTGTTGGAATTTCCTTTCTTTTAAAAGCCAGATAACATTCTTTTGTGTATATATATCACATTTTATTTATCCATTCATCCATCAATAGACACTTGGATCGTTTTCACCTTTGGCTATTGTGAATAATACTGCTATGAACATGGGTATACAAATGGCTATTCAAGTCCCTGCTTCCAGTTCTTTTGGGTATATATCCAGAAGTGGAATTTGTTGGTCAGATGGTAATTTTATGTTTAATTTTTTGAGAAACTGCAATATTTTCTCTGGAGTTGCTGCACCATTTTACATTTCCACTAGCAGTGCACTAAAGTTTCAGTTTCTCCACATCATTACCCACACTTGTTATTTTTTATTTTGTTCTGTTTTCAATAGTAACTATCCTAATGGGTGTGAAGAGGTATCTCGTTCTGGTTTCGATTTGCATCTTTCTAATGGTCAGTGATGTTGAGCATTCTTTTCAGGTGCTTATTGGTCATTTGTGTATGTTCTTTAGAGAAATGTCTATTCAAGTCCTTTCCTT
>CM052898.1:82274075-82297412 GCA_028534135.1 Potos flavus | reverse complement strand
TACCCTTGATGAAAATAACATGATCATATATCCACAGGATTATTTTTGGGCTCTCTGTTCTACTCCATTAGTATATACATCTGTCTTTATTTCAGTATCACACTACTTTGATTACTGTAGTTTTGTAGTAAGCTTTGAAATCAGGAAGTGTGAGAGCTTTAACTTTGTTCCTTTTCAAGATTGTTTTGGTTGTGTGGGGTCCCTTGAGATTCCATATGAACTTAGGACAGATTTTTCTGTTTCTGTAAAAAAATGTCATTGGGATTTTGGTAGGGATCACATTGAATCTGTAGATCACTTTGGGTAGTATTGACCTCTTAACAATATTAAGTCTTCCTGTCTGTGAACACAGGAGGTCTTTCCATTCATTTGTGCCTTCTTTACTTTCCTTCTGCAGCCTTTTGTAATTTTCAGTGTATAAGTCCTTTGACTTCTTGATTTATTTTATTCTTTTTGATGCTATTGTAAATGCAATTTTAAAGAAGATTTATTTATTTTGAGAGAGAGAGAGTGGAGGGGATGGGGCAGAGGGAGAGAGAGAATCTCAAGCAGACTCCCTGATGAGCATGGAGCCCAACATGGGACTCGATCCCACAACCCTGAGATCATGACCTGAGCCGAAATCAGGAGTTGAACACTTAACTGATTGAGCCACCCAGGCATCCCTGGAATTGTTTTCTTAATTTCCCTTCTGGATTGTTCATTGTTAGTGTATAGAAATGCAATTGATTTTCTGTGTTGACTTTGTATCCTGCTACTTTGCTGAATTCATTTATTCTCACAGGTTGTTTTTTGTTGTTTTTGTTTTTGTTTTTTGTTTTGTTTTGCTTTTTGTTTGTGGACACTTTAGGTTTTCTGCATATAAGACCATATCATCTGCAAACATAATTTTACTTCTTTCCAAAATGGATGGCTTTTATTTCTTTTTCTTGGCTGATTAGTCTGACTAGGACTTCCAGTACTATGGAGAGTAGCAAATGCAGGCATCTTTACCTTGTTTCTGATCTTAGAGGAAAAGCTTTCGGTGTTTCACTACTGAGTATGAGGTTCACTGTGGGTTTTTCATAAATGGCTTTTATTATGTTTAGATTGTTTCCTTTTATTCCTAGTTCATTGAGCATTTTTATCATGAAAAGTATTGGATTTTGTCAAGTGCTTTTTCTGTATCAATTGAGATGATATGTTTTTTCTTCTGTTAATGTGTACTACATTGATTTTTCATAGTTTTTTTAAAAAAGATTTTATTTATTCATTTGAGAGAGAGAGAATGAGCAGGGGGAGAGGGAGAGGGAGAAGCAGACTCCCCGCTGAGCCGGTAGCCCAACATGAGGCTTGATCCCAGGACCTGGAGATCATGACCTGAGCCAAAGGCAAACGCTTAACCATCTGAGCCACCCAGGCACCCCTGATTTTTCATATGTTGAGTCATTCTTGGATTCCAGGAATAAATCTCACTTAGTCCTGGTGTACAATCCTTTTAATATGCTGCTGAATTTGGTTTGCTAGTATTTTGTTGGGGATTATCGGCATTAGAGTTTACAAGGGATATTGTTTTGTGGTTCTTTTGTCTCGTATTGTCTGGCTTGATATCAGGGTAATGTTAACTTCATAGAATAACTTAGGAGTGGGACGCCTGGGTAGCTCAGTTGGTTAAGCAGCTGCCTTCAGCTCAGGTCATGATCCCAGGGTCCTGGGATTGAGTCCTGCATCAGGCTCCTTGCTCGGCAGGGAGCCTGCTTCTCCCTCTGCCTGCCACTCTGCCTGCTTGTGCGCTCTCTCTCTCTCTGACAAATAAAATCTTTAAAAAAAAAAAAAAAAAAGAATAACTTAGGAGAAGTACAGTTGATTCTTATATATTGCTCTTACACCTGCAACCTTGCAAAACTAAATTATTCTGGTTTTATGGCTAATGTATAGATACAGGTGGAACAGGGACCCACATCACTTGGCTATACAGCAAATACCTGGCTTCCAAGTTGGGGCTGAGGTGGATGATCACTGGTTACTGGGAGTTGTTATGGTATCAGAAGCCGAGTCCCCTTTTCCCCTTGAGGTTATCTAAGTCTCAGTAAACTTGACACTATGGGCAGGTGAACATGTGCTTAGACAAGGCATTCTCTTCTGAAAATAGTATGTCTCAGTTATATGTAGATTAGATGGGGATGAGATTTCTCACTGAACTTAATAAAAAGTGTATTAATAACAACAATGATGGTGCTATTGATAATGAGCTTTCAAGGGACATTGAAGGATTGAAGCTAGGGAATAAAGGAAAAACCAGGCCAGTGATATTTCATTGAAGACAAGAGAGTGTCCAAGATTTATATTCCTTTATGTAAATCTTGGGATATATATTATTTCTTAATAATAAATCCTCATTAGGGAGTTACTCTGAGTGTACTGTCTTCCATATTGCATGATTACCTAAGTTGATCAAACCATCTGAAATCCTGAATTATCATTGATCACTTAAGAATCTGAATTTTAGGGGTGCCTAGGTGGCTCAGTTGTTGAGCGTCTGCCTTCAGCCCAGGTCATGATCCCAGGGTCCTGGGATCGAGCCCTGCATCGGGCTCCCTGCTCGGCGGGAAGCCTGCTTCTCCCTCTTCCATTCCCCTGGCTTGTGTTACCTCTCTTGCTGTGTCGCTTTCTGTCAGATAAATAAAATCTAAAAAAAAAAGCTGAATTTTAAATCAGATTTCTTTTTTTCTTCTATGTTAAACTCCTTTTTTAAAAAATTATGTTCCACTGGCCAGCATATAGTACGGCATTAGTTTTTGATGTACTGTTCAACGATTCATTAGTTGCGTATAACACCTAGTGCTCATCACCACACGTGACCTCCTTAATACCCATCATCTGGTTTCCCCATCCCCCAACTCCCCTCTCCTCTGAAAACCTCAGTTTGTTTCTAAATCTTGTTTCTTTTTAACATCCTTAATATTAGTCCCTTCCTGATTATTAATTTTCATCTAAACCTACACATGAAATTATATCAGTTTTATGGAGTTCCTTCATTTATTACAAAAACTTGAATGCATGTTATTAATTATAAACTAATTTTTCCTATTTTACATGGTATTTTTTGTGTTTATGACTTACTAACGTTCTTGGAGCTTGCACCCATTTAAAAACAGTTCTTGACTGAAGCATTCCAATAGAAACTGTGAAGATGGCTTTGTGTACAATATTGTTAGGACACCATGTCTTAGATGTACATATCATAATTATGTTTTTTGAAAAATTTCTTACAGGCAAAATGTCAGCATTATAAGAAAAAACGAATGGAGCAACAAGAGACTATTGCTTCTTTGCAAAAGGATATCTATAGATTAACAAAAGAGGAGGAAGAGCGCATTATCACTCAAAACAGAGTGTTTGCTTATCTCTGCAAAAGAGTTCCTCATACCATCTTGGATAGACAGTAATGTTTCCTACATAAA
Organism: Potos flavus; assembly: GCA_028534135.1. Lineage (NCBI taxonomy): Eukaryota > Metazoa > Chordata > Mammalia > Carnivora > Procyonidae > Potos > Potos flavus. The sequence goes on along the minus strand of CM052898.1, from coordinate 82,293,969 downwards.
TTGATGTGTAGATTCATTATCATTTTTTAAAACATTTTATCTTGGGAGTGGTTATATCTCTTATAAACTGGACGAGTCTTCTTCCCCCTCTTCTCTGCTTCCCCCCCACCCAACAAGGAAGAAACTGGTCATTTGGCCTGGAGAAGTTCATACTAGATTTTGCTTCCTTATTGTGTCATTTAATTTATTCTTCTGTCTCCTCTATCTCTCTAAACTGGAAGTTAGGACTAAATTCAGATACGAATATTTTTGGCAAAATACTTGATAAGTGGTAATGTATGCTTCTAACTGTAACATGTCAGGAGGCACATATTGTCCTGTTGACTTACTCTTAAGGATGCTAAGATTGTTCAGGGGGTTAAATAGTAATCTGATCCTTCCACTATAAAATTCCCCATCATTCCTTCATCTAATGGTTTTACCTAATTGATGATTTTGCAAGATGGTGATTTTTCAATTTTGTTGTTTCCCCTCTCCCCCATGGAATTCTTCCGTAAAAAAGAACCTTTCCTGTTGACTAGAGCCTATTTGGTTGCCCTGTGTGGTTTGTTACAAGGAAGGTAGAATTAGTGCTCAGTTCTTTCATTTTGTAAGGAGTCAATGCCTTTATGATTTCCAGTGATAGGCAATATGATTTTTTGTTTGCTTGTGACTATCCTCTCTTTTTTCAAATGTTGTTATTAACTCCTGGTTTTAATGATCATATTATTCTGTCTTTGGCCAGTGGGAACTTCTTCATGCTGATATTATACACTTTTGACCCAACCTCATTACTATTAGATTTCTTACTTTTAGGCAGAAGGCACATTCTGTACTTTGTTTTTTCCCCAGAGCTCTTTGGGGGATGAATTCAAATATTTGTTAAAGCTAACACTAAACATTTAGAATTAAGTAAATTAAATATAAGATCAATTAATTAGTTTTTGTTTTTTTTTTTTTAGTCAGGAATGGTTTTTAGAGACCACAGTTTGGTGTTGGGGTTGCTTGCTTAGAATGTTTATGATGTTGTCATCGATTTAGGACTTTTTAGAAGAGTATAAGGAATTATGTATATTTCTGGGAAAAACCAAATCATTAATTTTTTTCCAGCTGAAGTTAACATTATAGGATTTTTATTTAAACTTTGATTCTACATTTGTAACTTTCCTTTTATACTAGAAATCCTTATTCCTAAGAACAATATCCTATAACTATTTATTTGCTTTATTATATAACATATAAAAATAGTTGACCAGAATTACTGCTAACAATAAGTCTACTTTATGAAATTTAAATCTCTTTGCAATTATCTTTGACATTAATAGTATTTTCTAGAATACAGATACAGTGTTCTAAAATATCTTGAAATATTTCTTTGTATGTTTGTGTCATGAAATTAATATACAGTTAAGTTTGTTTCAATTTGTTTTCAATGTTTAGGGATTGCTTTTTTATTTTCTATTTACTTTTGAGTATGTAAGACATTGATACAATTCCAAAGTCGAAACTAATTCTTTATATTCAGAAAAGTTGTATTTTCATTTCTGTCCCCTTGACCCTATTCCTTACCTTCCACTACAGGTAATTTTAAATGTTTAGTGTTATTTTTAGCAAATACAAGCAGTATGGATATTATATCCATATTTCCCCTTTTTGAATAAAAAGTAGCACCATGTTTTTTTCACTTAATAGTATAAGCTAATTGCATTCTAACTAGTCTTAAGTATTTACATAGTAGAACTAGGGATCTTTACTAACTAGGTATTTCTGTTTTATTATAAAAATAAATGAAGGCTCATAAATTAAAAATGAGTATAGATGTTGATAATTATTTAAGAAAGAATACACACACATATATAATTTTCATCCTTTTGAAGGAAGAACAAGGACAAAAATCTAAAAGTTACAATTAAAATACCATAAAAATAGAGATAGGTGTGAATAAATTTCAAAAAGAGAGAAGCAGAGGGAATAATATAAGGGTAAGGAAGAACAAAAAGAAGAAAAAAGAGAGACAACTACAGTGGGAGAAATAGGGAAGTAAGAGAGATGGAGGAAGGGGAATGAAAATAAGTATAAAAACCAGCCAATTTGAGTGAGTCAGACAGTGAGTAAAAGAGAAGCATTGAGAGAACTTATCATGTACCATATGAAGTCAAGCTAATTCAGGTGTGAATTCGTCTGATGACTAGAGATTCTCTATTCTATTTGATTTTTAATAAAGCTAATTTTCAGTTCGAGACACAGAACTTAAAAATTGTGAATTAACATTATTAGAAATACATGAGTTGTAACCACTACAGCTATTATTAAAAGTTACAAAGGTGCTGGAAAAAACAATATAGAACATACACAGATGAGTAAAACCATGTTTCCTGCCATATATGGATCTAATAGTCTAACTGGGTAGATAGACACATACTGAGGTAAGTAAAATACAAGGCAGATAGTGGTATGTGCTATAATAATGGGGCAAATAGGATACTAAGTGGGCATGACAGAAGGAGAGATTCATTTCCTTTGAGGGCTATGGGGATGACCAAAAAGGTCTTCATGAAGGAGATAACTTACAAACTAGATTATTAGGAACTATAGAATTTTAATAGGCAGAGGTGAGGGAAAGGTATTTTAGTTAGAGAAGTATAGTGGCAGGAAAACTGAATATATTTGAGAATAGCAAGTAGTCCAAGTAGTCAAAGAGGTTTGGAACATAGGGTGCACACGATGATGATGGTAAGTGTTTTAGGAGACAATACGGAAAGAAAGGTGTGCTGGAACTTTGAAGGGCTTAACCTGCAGGCTGAAGAGTTTGGGTTCTGCTTACTATATAGGAGGAAACTCCCGCCCCCCCGCCCACCCCAGGATTTCTGATCAAAGAAAAAAAACCCAGAGACAGAAAGACAAGTTAATAATCCCTTGTAATAGCCAAGGTTGGGGATTGCAAGGGCATGCATTAGGGCCAAAAGAAAGGAGAGCTATTGGAAAGATGGACAGGAATTGTTGACTAACTCGCTGTAGATCCTGAGAGAAGGACAGGAGTCAAAGATAGCCAGATTTCAAGCTAGGTTTGGGGAGGAGGGATGGAAGATGATGAATTCATTTATGGACATGTGCTTAGCTACCTTTTGTCAACCATGTAGAGATATCAGGCCTGCAGTTAGAAGGGCCAAACTCCAGAGAACTTCCAAATTTCAGATAAAGGAAGAAAGTAGGCAGAAGAGGAGTTAACGTTTGGATATCAGGATAACTAAGAAACGAAAGTATTTCAGGAAGGAGAGGTGATGAGAAGTGTTACATGCTTCCTCATCAGTGTTTGCCTTCTCACTGTCTCGCTCAGAATTCCTAGTCTGACACACAATTAAGTCCTCCCTAAAAGTTTATTGAAGGTGTCCAGTAACAGAATGAATGAAGTTTGCTGGACAAGATAGAGATGAAATGATAGTGTAAGGGGGCAGGGAGAAGTAAGGGGTGAGAGGGTTTGTGAAGGATATAAAGGAAATTAAAGCATTTTTATAGGATAATATGAAAGCTGATATGTGTTGAGATGGAGAAAGATTGAGAGAAAGAATAATCCAGAAAGTTGAAATATTTAAAGCACAATTGGTTGAATTAGCTCTGAAAAAAAGAATAAGTTTCCCAAGATGGGGAAATAGTATAAATTCTTGCCTTAAGAAGAATAACATGTGAAAACATAGTGTTATTTTTTTCTTTGAGGATTTTTTAAAATTACAAAAGCAGTACATGTTTGTAAAAGTTCAAACAATATAAAAGTGTATAGAGTAAAATATATCTGCTTACCCCTCCTAATTTCGATATTCCAGAGATAATCACTTTTAATAGTTTGGCTTGTGTCTTTCCTAGTATTTAACAACAGGAGTGCCATTGGCATTTTGGGTGGGATGGTTCATTGTGTAGTACAGCTGTCAGTTTGTTGACAAACTTTTAGCATCCTGTGCCCTCCCCAACTAGTCAGTGTGACAACTAAGGTTATCCCTTAGGTTATGGTATTATTCCCCAGTTAGGAACTCACAGAGTTTTTATTCAATACAAATACAACTTCACATACAATTATTTCTTTTCAAAACAAAAATGGAGGGGCACCTGAGTGGCTCAGTTGGTTAAGCAACTGCCTTTGGCTCGGGTCGTGATCCCAGGGTCTTAGGATCGAGTCCCAGGGAGCATGCTTCTCCCTCTCCCTCTGCAGTTTCCACAGCTTGTACTCTCTCTCTCTCTGTCAAATAAATATATAAAATCTTAAAAAATAGAGTAATACTCTACATTTGGCTGTGCAACATTACTTTTTTTCCTCATCAATTTTTATTAGGACATACAAATTTACGTACATTATTTCTTCTGTGCTTCATTGTTTTCCAAAGAGTGGATGTGTCATTTATTTTACTTTACTCTTATTGAAGAACATTTAGAATGTTTCTGGGTTTTCACTCTTGTAAATAATGGTGCAGTGAACAACTTTGTTCATTTTGAGTTACAAGTTTGGGCAAATATTTCTGTGGGAGCAGTTGCTAGAGATAGAACTGCTGGGACAAAGGAGATATTCATTTAATATATTGAGATATAATATTAGTGATTATTTTAAAATCTATACTTCAAAATTAAAATATATTGCTTAGTATAATACTTCTGACAAAAATCACTTTAATTTTTTTATAAACTTGCTAAATAACCTGTGCCTTTATTGCTGTAATTTGAAATTATGTACAGAGAATAATATAGTAAATGGTCCAATACCACATTTTGAAAATTTAGTTTATCTTCTGTTTTCTAGGTTGCTTTGCCTAATTGATTACTATGAATGTAAAATTAGAAAATTGCATAAACAAAGGTAAGACTAATCCTGTTTACAATTTTTAAAGTTAATTACCCAGTCATGAATCACACCAAAAGTTTTTATAGTCTTTTGAAACTTTAAATATGCTTTAGAAATCTACCTAATATGTAAATATGAATTTCTTTTTTTATAACGATTTTGAAGACTGTTTTACTTTTTATGTTAAAATGTATTGTTGCATTTATTTTAAAATAATTATATTTAATAATCACCAAAATATCTGTCACAGCATTATAATTTGTTCTACTGTTGTCATCTAGCCTTTGGACAGTTACTAAGTATATCCATGGAGTACATAGGATTAGACTGGCTGCCTACCGAAGTGCAACATAATTAGTGTGCAGATTTATGGGAGATAAAGACAAACTGTCATAGTGAAAAATCAAACATATAAAGTAAAACATACTTGTCACCTCTGATTAAAAAAAAAAAGGGGTAAAGATAAAGATAATGGTCTTTGACTAACCTAAAATAACTGAGGGATATCTGAGGCCAAATAATCTAAAGTACTCAGGTCATTAAAACAGCTATTTTGTTTCATTGTTTATATATGGGATAATTCTTTTAACAAATATTTATTTGAGCACTTATGGCATGTTGTTTTAGGTACTTAGGATACCATAATAAACAATTCACGTAAATTCCCCACTTTTGTCAGGTGTACATTCTTGTATTTTCTCCCCTAGAAGAATGACTTTCCAGAAACACAGCAGGACCGATGGCAGAGCTGTGCCAGTTTCTGATTCTTTGTAGCACCTTGGGGACTCTAAAAACCAAAAAAAAAGAAAAAAAAAATCCCCAACCAACCAGCCAACAAAAAACCAGAATGCTGGGGAGAAAAAAGTGAAAAAGGGAGGAAGGGAAGACAAGAAGAGAACAACTATTGATAGAGCAATTCCTTGTTTCATCAAAGTAGCATTCTATCAAGTAACTTCAGAGACCTCCTGCTTCCAAATGAAACTGTGTCTTTTAGATAATAGGCATGGTGTTAGATTCTACAGAGATAAGACAAAGTTTTAGATATAGTTCTTCCCTTCTAAGAGTTTACAATCTAGTAAGGGACATAAAATGTAAACACATTAATAATTAAGAAAAATAATAGATTAAAAGCACAAATACATATAATGTCATGTAGAGTAATTATTAAAAATTGTACAGACAGTAATATAGGAGTTTAGAACAAGAACAAAACAGTTTTGGAGTGAACAGAGAAGCCTTTACAAAGCAGATGAGTGTTGTGCTTGAGCTTGAAAGATAAGTAAAATTTGGGAAACTAGAAAGGCAAAAAAGGTCATTTTATACTGCTTGGATGCTTTGAGAAAAAGTGCATAGATATAAAAGTGTAGACTTTTTTATGGCACTGTGATTAAATCAATTTGGCTGGAGTTCAAGGGATTTGTTGGTATGTTATAGATAGACGTAGTAATCTATAGAGAGCAGTCTTTCACATACTGGACCAAGTAGGCTGGCTCTAAATGAATGAGAAGGCAATCATTTGCCTTGGAAAGAAGGAAGGCACTTTTTCCTTTAATACAGAAAAACTGAGTGATGAGGTTATAGATACGTAGATTAGTCAGCGTTCTCAAGAGAAACAGAACCAATAGGATATACATTTATATAGATAGAAAATTTAATATGAAGGAATTGGTTCATATGTGATTGTGAGGTAGGCCTGCAGTCTAGAGACCCAGGGAAGAGTTCCTTCTTGTGGGTCTCAGTCTTTGTTCTTAAGGCCTTTAATTGCATGAGGCCTACTCACATTATGAAAGGTTCTCCTTTTCTTAAAGTCTGTTGATTTAAATGTTAATCATATCTAAAAAATGCCTCATAGCAATAATTAGACTGGTGTTTGACTGAACAGCTGGGCACCATAACCTAGCCAACTTGACACTAAAATGGATAGTCATAGTATGTAAGAGTAAAGAGAAGGGAAATGAAGAATTTAATGGCTTGAGAGGTTGCAAATTTAAGCTTACACAATCAAGAAAATAATGAAAGTGAGTGAAGCAGGCTAGGTGAGGACTGTGGCAAATTGGGATAGCTGTAAGTCTCATCTCCCTCTCTCCTTACCCATTCTGGCCACCCCCTACTCCCCTTCTCTCTGGCAACCATCAATTTGTTCTCTGTGGACCGTACAATATTTTTAAAATCAATAAGTTAATTGTGAATATTAAAAATCTTATTTCATTTATAAATCTTGAAAAACCAGCAAATCTAGCCACACCGAACTCACATTCTTTTTTTTTTTTTTTAAAGATTTTATTTATTTATTTGACAGAGAGAGAGATCACAAGTAGGCAGAGGCAGGGAGAGAGAGGGGGAAGCAGTCTCCCTGCCGAGCAGAGAGCCCGATGCGGGGCTCGATCCCAGGACCCTGAGATCATGACCTGAGCTGAAGGCAGAGGCTTTAACCCACTGAGCCACCCAGGCTCCCCTGAACTCACATTCTTACAAGCTGTCTGAAGGGGGCCATTACTACACACTCTAGCCAGTTGATACCTTTAATATTCACCTTTAATATTCACAATTAACTTAGTAATTTTAAAAATATTGTATGGTCCGCAGAGAACAAACTGATGGTTGCCAGAGAGAAGGGGAGTGGGGGGTGGCCAGAATGGGTAAGGAGAGAGGGAGATGAGACTTCCAGTTGTGGAATGAATAAGTCATGTGAATAATAGGGAAGGTGAAGGAAATATAGTCAATGACATTGTAATAGTGTATAACGATAGAAGATAGCTACACTTGTGAGCATAGAGAATATACAGAGAAGTTGAATCACTATGTTATACACCTGAAACTAATATAACACTGTATGTCAACTGTACTCATAAAAAATTAAAAAAGAAAAAAGAAAAATATTATATGGTCCAGACTGAATATCAGTTGCAACCTTTGGGCTATGTCTTTAGTAAATTCTAATGTAGATATATTTAGGTGTTTGCAAACTTCTGTAATGGGCCAGACCGTGAATATTATAGACATTTTAGGCTGTATAGTCTCACAACTCTTCAGCCCTGCTCTTGTAGCACAAAGCCAGCCACAGATGATATGCAAATGAATTGGCATGGCTGTATTCTGTAAAACTCTAGTTGGAAAAATCCATGGCCTGCATATAGCCCACAGGCAGCAGCTTGCTGCTTGCTGACTTGATACATGATAGAGTTTGGTATTTTTAGTAAGAGAAGATTTAGCATAGCCATCATTTGAAATCTGTCATGTGGGATATAGTATGAGAACTTGCCTCTGAAGTGCAAACTGGGGTTCTCTGACTAGAAATGATAAAAGAATTGAGTCCATTTTGGGGAGGAGTGTTGAATTTGGTTGTCAAGAATTTGTAGTAAAAATCCAGGGTTGAGGAATGAGAAGCTTGGCGGAAAGGAATTCCCTTTTCACTTAGCAATCCTGTCATCACTGAGCTGAAGTGAGATAGTTTGGCTTATAAAAACCTTGCTCAGGCCAGATATTTGGCTTGAATGTCTCTCATTAAGGGAGAAGGAGATAGGAAGAAAATAGGAGCTACATTATAAATAATCTTCCAGATGAAAAAATTAGAAGTCATTTATAGTTTGCAGCAATGAGAAGTCTCCAAAGGAGAGGGTTTTTCAGGGTTCATTGACTTTAGGCTCCAATAGTCTCCTTTCTAAGAGTGAGTACGAACTTAATAGATTGTAGCAACTTCAAGGTGGATTTTGAGATCTATAAATAGGGTATTATTATCACCCGAAGGAGCAGGAGTAGTGTAAAAGGAGGGAGTAATTGTTAAGTATTACATTACTGAAGAAAAGGAGATGAAAGAGATGAAAAAGACAGATGGGACAGGGCCTCTTGCAGAGGCAAAAGGCCCCGCTTAACACCTATTTATTAAGCACAATGTTGTCTGAAGTTTTTCTCACTATGAAACACAAATATTGCTGTTTGTATACCACACTGGGGTACATACAGAGCTGCAATCCGAAGCACCTGGTCCAAGAACTCTGACCACTCTAAGCCCTGCCCAGTTGTCCTGAGGCCTGAGAGGAATGAATATCTTGCCACAGCTATAACCCTTTTGCACAGCACACCTATGGTACACTATTTGGGAGCTCTAATTTAGGGCACAGGTTTGGGGAGACTTCCAGAGGGACTTGTGAAGGGAGTTTCTGAATACTATAGACTGGTATTACTTTTTGTCTCCATATGTGAGCAAACTCGGAAAGAAAAGGAAGCAGCAATCAAGGCAGTAGAAATGTGAATACAAGGGTTAACAAATTGGAAGTCTTAGAAAACTGCAAATGTGCTATAATCTCTGAAAAAGAGGGAAAGTACATTTTAAAATGATAGGGTTTCAGCTGTGTCACTTTACCTACTTTTTTTTTTTTTTTACCCAGTATTATTACTACATCAATATAGATTACATGAAATATATTGCTAGTTATTTCTCTTAGTATTTCCCTGACTTGGTGGATATGATTGAAGAGCCAAGAAAAGTAACATAGGAATAAAACCTGTTAGGCTCACATTTTCTTCTGAGATGTCAGAGACACTTGAAAAATTACCGCAGGGAAAATGGTTCTGTAGCGAATTAGTAGTTAAGTGAAGCTCGCTTATTTAATTCCATCTTTCTCTTTAGACAGAAATTTAAAAAATGGTCTTGGATAATGGAAGTAGGTAGCTTTTGAAGTTCACTTCTGACTTCCTGGACATAAGTGCTTTAATATCTTTTATTTACTTTTAACACCTGTCCTGTGAGGTAGATGTGATAGATACTTCTGTGACAGAAGACAAATTCTGAGAGATTGACATATTCAAATAGCATTGGGTTAATGGTGTCAAGACTTGAATTTGGACTATTAAATCTGTTGCCTTGTCCACTCATGTTGTGTTTTTTTTTTTGTATAGGTTTTTTTGTGACCTAAAAGTACTAGAAAGAAAAAACAGTATACTTTGTTTCTTTATTCATTCAAGAAGTGTTTTTTTTTTCACCCCCTTTATACCCTATAATCTTCTAGGCAGTGAGATGCAATGGTGACCAAAACAAAGTTCTGGTCCACGTGGATCTTATGTTTTAATTAAAGGTGATAGTGAACTGTACTGTATTGTGAAATGTACTGTAATACTGGGTAGTAGTATGTTCTAATACCATTCTCTCTGAGAACAAGTAGGAAATTTGGCTTAAATTTTAATTCATGTTTAGGTTATCAAACACTTATTGGGTTGATTTTTGTTAGCTGTATTTTTTCCTTTGAAGATAGATTTTTCATAAGTACACACTGTGTATCTTTTCACAGGCAGTATAAAGAAAACGAAAGTCCGTCAGAAGAAGAAAAAGACTACAGAAGTTTGGATGCCTCACCAACTTATAAAGGCCTTCTAATGGTATGGGGACTACTTGACTAATAATTACTTTTTTTTATAAAGTAAAATAATAATCTAGGAAAGTTAACTATTTTTCAATGAAATGTGTTGAAGTCATTACAGAATCAACTCAAGGAATCGAAATCCAAGATTGATGCACTTTTAAGTGAAAAGCTGAATCTCCAAAAAGATTTAGAAACCAGGTGAGAGAAACTTAAGTAATTTTTATTTAACTTTTGGAAAGTAAACACATACTGGAATTTGGGGTGTTCCACACAGCTCCTTTACTGTGAAACTAATCTTAGAAATGTCATATTTTTTTACACTCGTTTAGTTAGTCGTATCTCATATGATGGAAGGAACAAGAACACACGTAGGTAGGCAAGGGAAGTGAGAATATAGGAGCCCACGTTGAAAAAGATAAAACTGGGTAGGAATGCAGAATAGGTTCAGATTTGTATCAGCAAGTTTCCTATTCCCAAATTTCTTTAGAATGTCTTACTATCTTACCCTTGTGTCATGAGAGGAAAAGAAAGCTAAAAAGTTTAAATGTCATACAACAAGGTATATTTATATATAGCATGTCACCACAAAAGGATGATGTTCTGCATGTTGACAGGGAATAATAAGGAATGAACGTTGTTAAGATTTTTTTCATTTAACAAGTGTTTGTTGAATACCTCTTCTAAGTTAGACACTGTCCTAAGCTCGAGTGTACTATGATGACCAAAATAAATAATTTGTTCTCATAAAGATTATATTTAAATGGAGAGGAAACTGATACCTAAAGTAGAAACCATTTATATAAATTTTTTAAAAACCTACCGCATAATGTGTAAATTTATGTCTATATAAATATGTAGTAAAAAAAACCATGCATGGGAATAATGAGCAGTGAATTGGGGATAGCAGTTACCTAACAGGGACACATATGGAGTTTTAACTATATGTATAATGTTTTAGTTAAAATTTGAAACAAATCTGTCAATATTTAACTTTGGTGAAGCTGAGTAGTGGGTACACCATTATTTATTTTACTATTCTCTCTTCTTGTCCATTTGAAATATTTCACTATAAAAACAAGTAATAGATTAACAACAAACAAAATGGGTAAAAAGTTTTGAACAGGAATACATGGAAGGAGAAATTCAGTGGCCAACAAACACCTCACTGGCAGTCGTGAAATATTTTAAGATTTTTAATAAGTATATTTGTGACAAGTAACATAGTATACCTTATTTATTAAATATCTTTGTAGTTTTACTCAATAAACTGAATGCATTCAATGTGATTTATTTTCTACAGGCCCACACAGCATGAATTAAGACTTTATAAACAACAGGTGAAGAAACTGGAGAAAGCCCTTAAGAAAAACATCAAGTAATTATATTTTACCAAAGTTACAGATTAATTATGGTTTTGTATCTTATTATTTTATTACCTGTAAGTTTACTTCATGCTTTCCTCATAGTGGCCTTTGCTTGAAATTACCAGACTGATGGGGGGAAATGATATAAAAGGATATTTCTGGTTCTACAGTTTAAGTTTTTTTTTTTTTTTAAATTTTATTTATTTATTATTTGACAGAGAGAGAGAGATCACAAGTAGGCAGACAGGCAGGTGGGGGGCGGGGTGGGGGGAAGCAGGCTCCCTGCTGAGCAGAGAGCCTGATGCGGGGCTTGATCCCAGGAGAGATCAGGACCTGAGCTGAAGGCAGAGGCTTTAACCCACTGAGCCACCCAGGTGCCCCTCTGGTTCTACAGTTTAAAAACAGTTTCTACTGTGTTGAATTTGGCCATATATCTAAAGAACAAAAAAATGCATTTACCTGATATAATAAGGGCAAAGATTTCAACTAGAAAATTGTCTTTGGAAGCCATAGTAGAATTGCAAGTGAATCATTGAAATTAGACATGATAAGCCCCCAGTTTTTGTTGGTGCTAGTCGTGACCTGAATAATACACAGCCTCATCACACTTTAAAAGTACTAGAATGAATGCAGTGAGCCACAGCCATTTACATTCACATAAAAGTACTTACTTTTACTTTTCTTGACTTTGAAAGGCACAGTCTCAGATGAATTTGAAAAAGTTGGTCTTAAATAGTGGTAGTATTTTCTGAAGATTATCTAGGTGTACTCTTTCATTCAAGGGAATGGGACTTGAAGAGGTAGTGTAGGGAGCACTGGGAGGAAATATTTTGAAAACTATATTAGTTAATATATGCATTAGATGGATTAAGTCAGTTGTATTAGCATAAGTTTCAATTTTCAGTGACAGCTATGTTTCTTCCTTCCCATGGCAACACATGCCACAGTGAAAGGCAAATATTCTGGACATCCAAGGATTAACATACTGAGTTAAATTAAGATAGTATAGAAGGAAAACTAAAAAAGAAAAGAGAAATGGAAGGTTCAGAAAGGCTGCATTCATTAGTTCACTTAATATTTTTCCCTTCCTGCTTATTCTTTAATATTTTGGGTACCTTTAGTACTTCCTACTATTTGCTTGACATTCTGGGTACTGAAATTGCAGTGATAAGCCAAATAGAAATGGTCCCTGCCCTCATGGAGATTATACGAGGGGAGAAGGAGAATGAAAAAAAATAAGACCATTTTGATGTAGTATAAGTACTAAATGTAAAATAGTATGAGAGTTGCTGTTGTACGAGTTTGGACAAGAGATGGTGGTGACATGGTCACGGGGCAGTAGTGGCAGAGGTGAGAAGTCTTTGGAATATTGGAGGTAGAGCTGATAGGAATTGGTGATGGATTGGATATAGGCAGCCCAGGGGGAAAAAAATCAAGATTCCTCTAAGTTTTAAGCCTGAATAACTAGATAGTTCTTGGTGTCTAAATGAGATAGGGAAACTGGTTGAGAAGCAATTGGGAAAAGGAGGATGTAGAGAGGTAAAAAGAGGAGGTGTAGATAGATGTTATATGTGACTATATGAAGGTCTTCATAAGGAAATGAAGGCCTGAAGAAACAGTTAAGCCTAGTTAAGCCTGAACTTTCTTATACTACTTTTGTTGAAGAGTGGAAAGTTGTAGAAAAACATGATAGGACAAAAGGGCATGTGCTAAGTATACTGGGGGAAATTCAGATTCTTTCTTGGAGTCCCTCTGACTCCAGAGATAAAGATACTCCTTTCTTTTGGCTGTTGGAGGGTACCTGTTACATGAGGGTCTTATGATCTGCTTCAGGAGAGGAGGAGCAGGTCAGAGAGCCTCTCCTGCACCTGACATGTCTCAAAGTCCTTTGGCTTAAAACATTTCCTATGTCAAATGGCATATTGTGGAGTGGCATGTCCTGATCCTCTTCAAAGGAATTTTGCTCACTTCAAGGCAAATACTAGTGGAGACACACACACATATGTATGTGCACTTATGTATACATAGAGATAGGTAGTTATTCTTCCTTATTCACAGATTTCATATTTGTGAATTTGCTTGCCTGGTAAAATTTATTTTTAACCCTCAAATCAGTAGTTGTGGCACTTTCATGATCATGAGAGGACATGTCCAACATACACATTTCCTGCTGTTGAACAAGGTGATGCTCTGTCCTCTTGTTTCAGCTCTTTTAACTCTAAACAAGCATCCTTTTTGTTGTCATAGTGCTTTTTTGTTTGTTTCTTTGCATTTTTGCACTTTTTGTTGGCCATTTCTCCAAGATGGCCACTAAGCATAGTGTTGAAGTGCTGTTTTCCTGAGTGGGAAAAAGGCTGTGATGTGGCTTACAGAGAAAATACATGTGCTAGATAAACGTTGTTTAGGTACGAGTTATAGTGTTGTTAGTTTTGTTCAATGTTAATATTAAATAAGGTGTTTTTAAACATGGACACACATAAAACAAGCTTATATATTGATCAGTTGAGGGAAGTGTCACCAGATGCATGTAGGAAACTGACTCTATTAACCCTAGAAGCAATGGCTCAGTCTTTGGTAATTCAGTGTTTATGGTGACTTTATAGAACATAACTACCACAAATAACAAGAATTGACTGTATATGTCTTTGTTGTTGTTCATTTTGGGTTATTGTCTTTAGATTGACTTTTCACGATTAGCCTTTAAAATTATGATTCAGAATTAATCCCTGCTGTATTTTCCTGTTGAATTTTGAAGAAATTAATTGTGCTTTAGAAATTTAAATTTGGAATTTAAAAAATTAATAACTTTTTTTTTAAGTTTGGAACTTTTGTAGAATCTAGATGTGAAACAGGGAATTAGGAATGTTAGATAAATTGCCTACATCACATAAATTGCATGTGGAAGAACTTGGAAAGAAATTAGATCTGTACCCAGTCATTCTGACTCCAAAGCTCAAACTCTTAGGTCATCATACTAATTAAAACCGACAAACCACCTGATGAAAAACATTTTTTTAAGGTAAAACTTTTCAAATTTTTATTTTCTGCAGTGGCAGAGGCAGAATATTTTTTAAAGAACTACTATGTTCTCTGTAAAGAACGTAAATGTTAGAGAACTAAAGAACTAAATGTTGGGCAAATAATTAAAAATACGATATCCTGTCAGCCCAGTGAATCCTCTCCATATATGTAGAAAAAAAGTTTTATTACTGAATAAACATCCAACCAGACTGTGATGTACATTATAGGCAGTCTGTTAAAGAGATTACAAAGCCAGAAAGAAATCTAATTCTTTTATATAGCCAGGCATGTACAATCGATTACATATATTGTACGTGAGTTGTCTTTATCCTAAGGAAAAATAAAGCTTCCCATGTTTTTTATGATAAGCAGCAAGGTACAACCTAGAGCCAGGAGCCTAGGCTAAACTACTGCAGAGACAGGGAGATACCTACATTTCAAAAATGTGGTTCAGAGGCTCCTACAAAGAAAGACATTCCTAGGATGTAAACTTGGCAAGAGGCTTATTTAAATCTTAGAAAGATTTACCTACTTCTTAAAGACATAGAGAAAGGATTTACAATTGCAAGTTTTCCAAAGGAAATTATACAAGAAAAGGAGAGAAAAGGCTCTCTCTCTCCCATTTAGAACCTGAGAGAATTCAATTTTTTTTCTTTAGATTTGTTGCCTTTCAACTAACCACCTTCAATATCAAATGAGTCTATTTGACATAGGAAAAAATGGACTTTTCTTGTTTGAGTTAATATACAAACAGGTTGATTATAAAATTTGGTTGTTAGGAGGTGATCAAATAGGTCTGCCAGTACGAGGTAAAGGTACTACACTAATCCCATTTAATTTCAGTGATATTTATATTTGGTAGGCGGAAACAGAATCATAATCCTGTCACTCTAGTGTTGAGTTGATGTATGGTGAGGTGGTTAGGACAGTGAACCAAACTGAAATGAACAATCAAGGCTTTATTCACTTACTACTACAGTATAAGCAGCCAAAAAGTATTCCATTTTTAGTGTTCCATTTTTCTCTATGGAATGGCACCAGGGAAGGGTCAGTGAATGACATGCAGCACTGGTAGGAGGAAACATCTCACTGCCTAGGAGCCCTACACAAAAGACTACTGCTGTTTCATGGGCCTAGTAGGGGCCTAGGAGTGGAAAATACTGAGTCAGAGTGGAGCAAAGTAGGTTAGTTAAGACTGTCCTCACCCCATAAGGAGAAGTGACAAGTACCTCAGGGTCACCCCAATAAAGAAGCCTCAGGATGGAGGCACTTGGACTAGTAATCCTGGCCTGGGAGTTGCAAGGAAAGGGAGGGGTGAGGGGGGCTGAGTTCTCAACAGCAGCTCCCTCCAGAGATTGCAGTGCATAGACTGTGTTCCAAGTCCGATGTAGGAAGGCAGCTTTCCCCCGTGAGGCTTTCTAGGCAAAGCCTTTGTAATCATCTGGTTTGGGCCTGAAAGGTGACATGTAGGATTTTGGCCTGGAGCTAGACTTCTCTCCTAAAGAAACAGTCGCCTTCAGAGTTGTAGCATTGGAGTTGATACATTGAAGGGAACCACCTTTCTTTTCATCCTAATCATATAAAAAGTTCTAGGAATGTGGAGAAAAGAATTCAGGGAATGTATAACTCTGAGAGGCTCACATTGGTGTATATATATGTGTTTTGTATATTTGTGGCTAAATAAGTGGTGTTTTTTAAAATATTTTTATTTATTTGACAGAGAGCAAGAGAACACAAGCATAGGAGGCAGCAGAGGGAGAGGGAGAAGCAGGCTCCCCGCTGAGCAAGGAGCCTGATGTGGGGCGATGTGCGGCGCGACCCCAGGACCCTGGGATTATGACCTGAGCTAAAGGCAGACACTTAGCCAACTGAGCCACCCAGGATCCCCAATAAGCAGGATTTTTAAAAACAAAATTGGCATTCCATCTTTCAACTTATTCCTCATCTCCAGAATGGAGTCATCATGAATCATGCAAAGGCTTCATCAGACACACTTAAAAGCTATAACATAACTGCACAGAGAAACATATCTTATGGAGTTGTCTATAGAAAACAGGAGACAGCACAGCATATTTTAAGCTGAAAGTGCAATTTGCTGGGTCTCCCAGACTCCACAGAGAAACATAGCTGTTGCTCCTGGCTACATGGAATAAATATCCATTAAGTATGTAAAGAATCCTTTAGCTACTCTTAGGAGATTTTTATGGCCTTTAGGCCATGCTTACTGCTCTGGAGACAACAGAACAACCCTAGCAAATTCCCGAGTACAGCCTGTACTGCTAAAACACATTTCTAAAACATCAATGAAATCATATGCAATTGAGAAATAAGGGAACGATTAGTAATGTAAAATAGACATTACATTGCTCATATGATTTTTCCTAGGTACGAGGAATTAGAATAGCAATAGTATTACACCTTTCAGCAAGAGGAAAACCTTTGTTAGTACGTAGGCAACTGCCCTTTCAGCTCTATTTTAAGAAAGTTTAAAATGAGAGGCTGCACCCAGGGGTCCCTCCTTGACCCTCAGCGTTAGACAAACTCCAGGCTGGAGGCAAGTTGCCCTTCTTCCCTTGCCTGTTTTAACCTCAGCTTCTTTGGCCTGGAGTTGGATCCATTTCCATCTTCATAGTCTTGGCATTTTCAAGCCAACATTTCTGCTCTGTGGTCTGTGCATTTTTAATATCCCCTGAGGCAACCTATAGACATACTAGAGCTATCTAACTTACCTCCTGAAGGACTGCCTGGTGGTTGTTCTCTGGTTACAAGCTGCATCCATTTTATGTAGTCTGGTTTCTAACACTAGTTTTCTCCTGAGCTCTGTTATTTTTACCTGTGTGGTTTTGCAGAATACAAAGTTTTCAGGAATATTAGGCTTTGGCTGATACTTATTGTGAGACCAGGCAAACCAAAGGTCAGTATTCATGAGTCCCTAGCTTTCACTAATACTCATCTTCTGTAAACTTAGGAAAACAATGAGATTAAATGTATACATGTTGTCAACCAAGAAGGTATTGATTGAAAATTTAAACAAACAGATATTAATCTGGGCAATTAGAATTGCAATCTGGGAGACAGATTCAGGTAGAAACCTGAATCGTGTTTTGAGGGAGACAAAGAGGAGGCAGAATTATAAAGGTGAGAGGTAATGAGTGCCATTCTCATTTAGGTCCTGTATGCAGAACGGATTGAAACTAGGTTAACTGGGATAGGTTGAGTTAATTCAGTATGCATATGAGGTATTGAAACTTGCCAAGGTACAAATCTCATTGGTTCCTTTTGAAGTATAGAATGTGAACAATTTAGGTGTCGTGGTGAGGAGGAAGTTAGATCCAGACTGAGGACCACAGCTGGCTGAAAATTTTTTTAAATTTAGTTTCTTCCTATGAGGATGTGCATAAAATTCTCCTCCTGAATGGCCTCCTGACCCTATTTTAAGAGACTCTTAGCTAGGTTTGCTTACTCCATTTTGAAATCATCTTTTACAGTGTTAAGTGCTTAAAAGAGTTCTTCATAGAGAATGTTCTCAATAAATACAGTTATCTTCATCACCAGGTTCCTGATATAAGTTGATTATTGTCATTATTAAATGAGGGCATGTCTTTATTCATCTAGTTAATTGAATCACATATCATTTCCCAGAGTGACTGTAAGTTGTATATGCAATTTTATATTTAGGTTACTATACTGATAGCTAAACATTATATATCCATAGCGTAATATTTACTAATCAGATTTGCAAACAGTTCAATGATCAGTTAAACATTTTCACCTGAGTGAAAGGTTAATAACATTTAAATTCAGATATATCAGTTTACTTGTATTCCCATTAGAGAGCATATTGGCTTTTCTTTGTCCTGTTTGTATTTTAGATAATATGCTCCTGGCACTGCCTTCAGCAAAACTGTAAAGTATATGAATTTGGTAAAGAAGTGAGGTGGAAAATGGATTATGAGGGGCACATGGGTGGCTCAGTTGGTTAAGCAACTGCCTTTGGCTAAGGTCATGATCCCGGGGTCCTGGGATCAAGCCCCACGTTGGGCTCCCACTGAGCGGGGAGCCTGCTTCTGCCTCTCCCTCTGCAGCTCCGCTTGCTTGTGCTCCCTCTTGCATGCTCTCTGTCTGTCAAATAAATAAATAAAATATTTAAAAAAAAAAGGAAAATAGATTGTGAGGTCTTTATATCAACTGGATGAAGGAGATTGACTTTTTACCTAGAACTAATTCCACTTACTAATATTAATTTGTTTTTGACATACACTCATCAGAGAGCGGAGAAAAGCAATAGAGTGAAGATCAAGGGTAATACATATGACTGGTGTAGATAATTATAGGGTAATACTAAGAGATGAAGGAAGAAAGGAGTCAGGAGGAATATTAGGTAATAGCTACTGGCATTGAGCTGTTCACATGCTGACCTAAGGAGATTAGATTTAGTTTACAGAGCAATGGGAAGCTATTGATTGTTGTTGTTGTTTTTAAGATTTATTTATTTGAGAGAGAGACAGGCAGAGGCAGAGAGAGAGGGAGGGAAGCAGAGTCCCTGCTGTGTATAGAGCCCATGTGGGGGCTCTATCTCAAAACCCTGAGATCAAGACCTGAGCCGAAACCAAGAGTCCGACGCTTAACCAACTGAGCCACTCAGGTGCTCCACCACTGATTTGCTTTTTAGCAGGCAAATGACATGATGGACTATTGCCCTTTGTTTTTTTTTGTTTTTAAAAGAAGGCTCTATGATGAGTGTGGAACCCTGCTCAGGGCTTGAACTTACAGCCCCGAGATCAAGAGTCTGACACTTAACCGACTGAGCCACCAAGTGCCCTGGAATATTGCTATTCTGTTTTAGAAACAACAGGTCAAGCTTATTAATGCGTCATGGAATGGATTTAATGGGTCTGGGTTCTGCAGGAAACTGATAGGCATACTCAAATTTTTTTTTTTTAATTAACACATAATGTATTATTTGCCCCAGGGTGCATGTCTGTGGATCCTCAGGCTTACACATTTCACAGCACTTACCATAGCACATACCCTCCTCAATATCCATAACCCAGCCACCCTCGGTTTGTTTCATGAGTTTAGGAGTCTCTTATGGTTTGTCTCCTTCCTGATCCTCTCTTGTTTCATTTCCCTCTCCCACCCCCCACAACCCCCCACCCTGCCTCTCGAATTCTTCATATCAGAGAGATCGTATGATAATTGTCTTTCTCTGATTGACTTACTTCGCTTAGCATAATACCCTCCAGTTCCATCCACGTCATTGCAAATGGCAAGATTTCATTTCTCTTGATGGCTGCATAGTATTCCATTGTATATATATATATACCACACATTCTTTATCC
>CM052898.1:82224493-82273575 GCA_028534135.1 Potos flavus | reverse complement strand
TATATATATATACCACACATTCTTTATCCATTCATCTGTTGATGGACATCTAGGTTCTTTCCATAGTTTGGCTATTGTGGACATTGCTGCTATAAACATTCGGGTACACATGCCCCTTCGGATCACTACATTTGTATCTTTAGGGTAAATACCCAGTAGTGCAATTGCTGGGTCGAAGGGTAACTCTATTTTCAACTTTTTGAGGAACCTCCACACTGTTTTCCAGAGTGGCTGCACCAGCTTGCATTCCCACCAACAGTGTAGGAGGGTTCCCCTTTCTCTGCATCCTTGCCAACGGCATACTCAAATTTAATGTGGTTAACTTGAAATGAGTTTTAATAAAAGACTACTTTTTCCCAAAGGCATGGTGGGTCAGAGAAGAATGTTTAGTACAGCCTGACTTAAGAGATATTTGGTGAAAGGAAAGGGTTTGCTACTGGGTGGATACACTCATACATAGGTTTCTAGGCAAAGAAACTTCCTCAGATTTCCGGTAGCCACCTGGAACAGTGGTCTCTTGGATTTCCATGCCCTCTTGACTAGCCCAGGCATCACTGTTGTTTGATCTTTGGTACAAATGGAGTATGAAGAAGGAAGGACCATACTGTCTAGTTCTTGCTGCTATAGTGCCCAGACAAATTGCCCTGACCATTGCTCCTTGCTCTCTTTACCTATAGCCTCCAATCTCAGTACCTTGGAAGTAGCTTTCATCATTTGCTGTAGTTCTTTCCTAGTCTACTTTTTGCAAGTGTTGGGGAGTGGTTAGAAGTTTTTTCTTCAGTCTGATCCCTTTTGTTTTCACTGATTTCTTCTAATTTGTGGTCTATTGAGTGGATATTCTTGTTTTCCAGTGACAATATGACTTACAAAATTTAAAAAATGTGTGTGTGTGTGTATACATAAATATATATGTAAAATGACACAAAACTTTTGAAGAGTTAGGGGTTCCTGAGTGGCTCAGTCAGTTGAGCGTCTGACTCTTGATTTTGGCTTGGGTCATGATCTTGGGGTCATGGGATCAAGTTCTGTGTCGGCTCTGCCTTCATTGGGGAAGTCTGCTTGAGATTCTCTCCAATTCCTCTCCTGCCCATTCCCTCACCCCACCCCCTGCTCATGCACACTCTCTCTCTCAAATAAATCTTTAAAAAAAGTAATTTAAAGATGTTGGAGGGTAGCCAAATCATTGACTCGTTTGTTGTCTTAATCCAGTGTCTAGGAAAGTATTTTATATTATCTTGATTTATTTTTTCCCCTTTAGATTACAGGATCTTATCAGTCAAAAAAAGGCAGAGGAGCCAGAGAAACCAGATGAACCCAGCAAAGATAACCAGCAGAAGGCCCTAATTGACCAGAGATACTTTCAGGTATTGAACAACTGGCAGAGAATGGTTATTTGTAGTGAACTTTGGTTTTTTTTTTTTAAACTTTTTATTTAAATGCCAGTTAGCCACCACTGTAATACTAGTTTCATGTGTATACTATAGTGATTCAATACTTCCATGCAATCAATACCTGGTGTTCATCACAATAAGTGCACTCCTGGGGCACCTGGGTGGCTCAGTGGGTTAAAGCCTCTGCCTTCGGCTCAGGTCATGATCTCAGGGTCCTGGGATCGAGCCCCACATCGGGCTTTCTGCTCAGCAGAGAGCTTCCTCCTCTGCCTGCCTCTCTGCCTACTTGTGATCTCTCTCTCTCTCTCAAATAAATAAATAAGATCTTAAAAAAAAAAAAAAATAAGTGCACTCCTTAATCCCCATCACCTATTTCACCCATTCCCCCTCCACCACCTCCCTTCTGGTAACCATCAATTTGTTCTCTGTAGTTTTTTTCCCCTTTTTTTGTTTTCTTTTTCTTTAATATTTCTTTAATATTTCTCTAATTTCTTTATAAATAATTTAAATTTAAATTAATTTAATTAAATTAATTTAATTTCTTTAATTTCTTTTCTTTAATTAAAAAAATTTTTTTTAACATTTTTAAGTAATCTCTACTTGCTACCCTGAGATCAAGTCACATGCTCCCCTGATTGAGCCAGCCAGGTGCCCCTGTTTTGTTTCTTAAATTTCACATGAGTGAAATCATGTGGTGTTTGTCTTTCTCTGACTGATTTATTTCACTTAGCATAATACTTACTGGCTCCATTTGTGTCATTGCAAATAACAAAATTTTGTTCTTTTTTATGGTTGAGTAATATTCCAGTGTGTGTGTGTGTGTGTGTGTGTGTGTGTATACACACAAATGTGTATATACATATATATGTATGTATATATGTATGTATATACACATATAGATATGTGTATATACATACATATATATACGCACATACCACATCTTTATCCATTCATCAATTGATGGACACATAGACTGTTTCCGTAATTTGGCTATTACAAATAATGCTGCTATAAACAGCAAGGCGCATGTATCCCCTTGAATTAGTATTTTTGTATTCTTTGGGTAAATACCTGGTAGTGCAATCGTTGGATCATAGGGTAGTTCTATTTTTAACTTCTTGGGCAATCTCCATACTGTTTTCCAGAGTGGCTGTACCAGTTTGCATTCCCACCAGTAGTGCATGAGTTTTTCTCCACATTCTCTCCTACACCTTTTGTTTCTTGTGTTGTTGATTTTAGCCATTTTGACAGGTGTGAGGTGATATCTCCTTGTAGTTTTGATTTGCATTTCCCTGATGGTAAGTGACATTGAGCATCTTTTCATGTGTATGTTAGCCATCTGTATGTCTTCTTTGGAAAAATGTCTATTCGTGTCTTTTGCCCATCGCCCCCTTTTATTTTTTTAAAGAAAGGCAGACTGCCACATGCAGGGCCTCATTTGGATGTGGTCTAGAGTCTTGAAAGCTTGACTACCTTATATTCTCCTACAAATGGACTTTGAGAGCTTGTTTGGAGGTTCTAGTAGGGGAACACGGCTACTTGCATACCCTTGACTGAGGAATAGTCCTCCTCTACTGGGGCAGGTTGTCCTCTTTGACTGAACCTGCAGCTTCAGGAGGGACGCACATGGAGTGGTGTGGTGAGGGAGGTAGTGGACACTTGCGTAGCCAGCCAGGTCAGCTGAATCAACCCTGGCAATCAGTGGGGTGACAGATGTCACAGCCAGATTGCCCCCACATCCTGCCCATTTTTTAATTAAATTAACAATTGAATTAAAATTTTAATTAACAATTAACAATTAAATAATTTAATTGTTTAGGTTGTGTTTTGGGTGTCGAGTTGTATAAAGTCTTTATATATTTTGGATATGTCTCTTTATCAGGTATTTCATTTGCAAATATCTTCTCCCATTCTCTAGGTTACCTTTTAGTTTTGTTGATTGTTTCCTTCACTGTGCAGAAGCTTTTTATTTTGATGTAGTCTCAATAGTTTATTTTTGCTTTTGTTTCCCTTGCCTCAGGAGATGTATCTAGGAAGAAGTTGCCACAGCTAATGTCAAAGAAGTTATTGCCTGTATTCTTTTCTAGGATTTTTATGGTTTCAGGTCTCACATTTAGGTCTTTAATCCGTTTTGAATTTATTTTTGTGTATCGTGTAACAGTATTTGTTCTTCCAATCCATGAGTATGGAATGTCTTTCTATTTCTTGGTGTCATCTTCAGTTTCTTTCATCAGTATTTTATAGTTTTCCAGAGTACGAGTCTTAAACCTCTTTGGATAGGTTTATTCCTAGGTATCTTAATTGTTTTGGTGCAATTGTAAATGGAATTTTTCCTTCCTTCCTCCCTTCCTTCCCTCCCTCCTTCCCTTTTTTTTTTTTTTTTAAGATTTTATTTATTTGAGAGAGAGAGCATGAGCAGGGAGGAAGGGCAGAGGGAGAAGCAGACTCCCCACTGATTAGGGAGCCCTATGTGGGGTTCTGTCCCAGGACCCTGAGATCATGACCTGAGCTGAAGGCAGCCACTTAACCAACTGAGCCACCCAAGGTGCCCCTGCAAATGGGGTTGTTTTCTTAATTTCTCTTTCTGCTGCTTCATTGTTAGTATATAGAAATGTAATAGATTTCTGTACATTGATTTTGTATCCTGAGACTCTACGGAATTCATTTATTAGTTCCAGCAGTGTTTTTGGAGGATTCTTCCAGGTTTTCTATGTATAGCATCATGCCATCTGCAAATAGTGAAAGTTTCACTTCTTCCTTGCTGATTTGAATGCCTTTTATTTCTTTTGTTGTCTTACTGCTATGGCTAGGACTTCCAGTACTGTGTTAAATAAAAGTGGTAGGAGTGAACATCTCTGTCTTGTTTGTGCCTATAGAGGAAAAGCTCTCAGTTTTTCCCCATTTAGGGTATTAGCTGTGGGATATTCATATATGGCCTTTACTATGTTGTGGTATTTTCCCTCTAAACCTACTTTGTTGAGGGCTTTTATCATGAATGGATGTTGTACTTTGTCAAATGCTTTTTCCGCATCTGTTGAAATGATCATATGGCTCTTATCCTTTCTTCTTACTAATGGGATGTATCATGTTGATTGATTTGCAAATATTGAACCACTCTTGCAACCCAGGAATAAATCCCACTTGATTGTGGTGAATAATTTTTTAATTGTATTGTTGGATTCTGTATGCTAGTATTCTATTGAGAATTTTTGCATCTACGTTTGTCAGAGATATTGGCCTGTTCTCTTTTTTTGTCTGGTGTCTTTATCTGGTTTTGGTATCAGGGTAATACTGGCCTCATAGAATGAATTTGGAAGTTTCCCGTCCTTTTCTATTTTTTGGAATAGTTTGAGAAAAACATGTATTAACTCTTCTTTAAATGTTTGGTAGGATTCGCCTATGAAGCCATCTGGTCCTAGACTTTTGTTTTTTGGAAGTTTTTTGATTACTAATTCATTTTATTTGCTGGCTATCAGTCTGTTCAAGTTTTCTATTTCTTCTTGTTTCAGTTTTGGTAATGTTTCTCGGAATCCATTTGTTCTAGGTTGTTTAATTTATTGGCTTATAGTTTTTCATAATATTCTCATAATTGTATTTCTGTGGTGTTGGTTGTTACTTCTCTCTCACTTGTGATTTTATTTATTTGCGTCCTTTCTCTTTTCTTTTTGATAAGCCTGGCTAGAGGTTTACCAATTTTGTTGATCTTTTCAAAGAACTGGCTCCTGGTTTCATCGATCTGTGCTATTGTTTACTTAGTTTCTATATCATTTATTTCTGCTCTAATCTTTATTATTTCCTTCCTTTTGCAGGCTTTAGGGTTCATTTGTTCTTTTTCTAGGTCCTTTACATGTAGAGTGTTTGAGATTTTTCTTGCTTCTTGAGGTAGGCCTATATTGCTATATACTTCCCTCTTAGATTGCTTTTGCTCCATCCCAAAGATTTTGGACCATTGGGTTTTCATTTTCATTTGTTTCCATGTATTTTTAAAAATTTCTTATTTCCTGG
The DNA here is from genome assembly GCA_028534135.1 of Potos flavus. Taxonomy (NCBI): domain Eukaryota; kingdom Metazoa; phylum Chordata; class Mammalia; order Carnivora; family Procyonidae; genus Potos; species Potos flavus. Next base: position 82,268,179 of record CM052898.1, on the reverse strand, counting down.
TTGACCCATTCATTGTTTAGTAGCATGTTTAACCTCCATGTATTTGTGCTCTTTTCAGATTTTTCCTTGTGGTTGACTTCTAGTTTCATAATATTGTGGTCAGAAAAGGTGCGTGGTATGATTTTAGTCTTCATGTATTTGTTAAGGCCTGTTTTGTGACCTAATATGTGATTTATTCTGGAGAATGTTCATGTGGACTTGAATGTGTGTTCTGCTGTATTAGGATGGAATGTTTTGAATATATCTGTTAAGTCCATCTAGTCCAGTATATCATTCAAAGCCTTTGTTTTCTTCTTAATTTTCTGTTTAGATGATCTGTCCATTGATGTAAGTAGAGTGTTAAAATCTCCTACTATTATTGTATTTGAAGCTTGGTTTCCATCTCAGTTTAATAAACTCAGGTGGTAAGGAATATTTGTATTTGTGTGTGCTTATCCTGTCTTGCCACGATATATCTTCTTGACTAAAATATTGTAGGTAGCTTGACTTAGAATTTGTCTTACTCCTTGAAAGACTTTGGCTTAACTCAAAGCAGGGTAGTAAAAAGCTGATAAAATTTTTAAGATTTTGGAGTGTCTGGGTGGCTCAGTCAGTTAAGCATCTGCCCTCCGCCCATGTCATGATTCCAGGGTCCTGGGTCAGGCTCCCTGCTCAGCAGGTAGTCTTTTTCTCCCTCTTCTTCTGCCCCTCCCCCCTGCTTGTGCACGCTCTCTCTCTCTCTCTCTCTCAAATAAATAAAATATTAAAAAAAAAAAAGATTTTTAAGATTTTATATTCCTTTTTCCTATTCTCTCTTAAGCCCTTTCCCTTTTTATTGTTTGTGTCATTGCTGTTGTTGGTATAATTATTATTATTATTGCTTTTATTATTATATATGTGAATCTATTTTCTTAAGGTTCTTACATGGTTTTGTTTTTATTTAGATATTTAGTCCATCAGAACTTTAATTTTCTATGTGGCATGTTGTAGAGATCTAACCTTACTGGTTTTATAGACCATTTATTGAATAGATGAATGATTAAGCCTGGCTATTTACTGACTGAATTAGGCCTATGCTTATATTTTATTGGACCCACACAGGGTTTTTTATACTTTGAATTAATTACTAATATTTTAAAAATTAAGATTTTATTAAGTTCTTAATTCTAAGCTTATTTCTAAGCTTCTCTTAAAAAACTACAGAATCTGACAACAAATTCCTGCATGGTCATTATCAGGGCAAAATTATGCCTCTCCCCTGTCACATAGAGGCCTGTATTCTTCAGTTAGCTAAAGCCCCTGGCCATCATCCTTGCTTCACTCAGTAATGGTCTTATCTTGCTTCTAGAGGCATTTGAGTTTACGGTTTCTCATGGACCATTCTTTCTCTACTTTATTGAAATGAAACCTCTATCATATCTACTCATACACATATGTTTGTGTCTAGACTCTCTAGTCTGTTCCATTTTTATACTATTTCCATATTCTTTTAACTTCTGTAATTTTGTAGTGGGTTTTGATACCTTTTAGGGTAAGAATCTTGTCATTGTTCTTGTAAATATTTTTCCTTTGCTATTTATTCTTCTTGATGAACAGTTTGTCAAAATCAAAACCAGATCCTATTGAGATGAACTATAATTGGATTAACATTTTAGATTAATATTTGGAAAGATGACACCTTTATAGTTTTGAATCATCTCACTCAGAAATATATCTCTAATTTTATGTGGGCCTTCCTTTATAGCCTTTAGTAAAGTTTAATATATTTTTAAGTTTAGCTCTTGCATATTTTTTGTTAGCTTTATTTTCTAGGTATTTTATAACTTTTATTGCTATTGAGAATAGCATCCTTTTTTCCATTCCATTTTCTAACTGTTGCTGGTTCTTCATATATCTCTGAGTTGATTTTATTTCTAGGCTCTTTTCTGAAAACTGATTTTTCTTTTTTGTTTTGATAACTCTCTTATACCCAGCATATAACTGAATTTCTTTTATTTCATCTTGTTTCTTGGATTAAATTTGAGAGGCTTTGTCCTTTAACGGGGGAATTAAACCATTCATGGATATTGAGACCAACTCATCTATCCGCTTTTATTCCCAACATTCTTCTGTTTTCTCTATATGGTTTTCAGTTCTGTTCTTTACTTGACATTTGCTAGGTTGAGATTTGTCTTTTTTTCTCTTTAAGTACTTAGGACATTTGTCATCTTAATTCTTTTCTACTTGTCTAATGATTACTCTTAAGATACAGTTTTATCCATAGCAAGAGTTTATCAGTATCTACAAACTGTTTCTGAATAGAGAAGACCTATTTTTCAGTTGTTGTTTTTACTTCCCATCTCTCTCGTAATTGTTTGTCATTTTATTGTTTCCTCACTGTTAATATATATTTTGCTGCCAGTCATCTGATTGTGGTCAAGTCATAAGAATATGCTCTGCTGTCATTAATAATTCTGTGGAGGAGAATTAATTTTTCCATTAAAAAATGTGTTTAAATACAAGAGAAGAAAATGTTGAAATACTCTCTTGAACTCAAAACAAGCTCTTCAGTAAACATCTGATATCTTAGTACCAGGAAACCTGTGAGTTACAGCTTGAAGTATGAGTAGGGACAAAGATTTGAGATCAAAATAGTATTTTGTTTTTATACTTACATAGCTGCTTATTAAATGGTCTGGGCTTGATGGTGGTAAATAAGGAAATGGCTTTACTCTTCTTTGTTTAAACTTGCTATTTTGGGTCTTCCTTTCCTCTCCTTGGTAGAACTCGTAGCTTTTGGCAGAGGGGTTATAGTCACATATTAAACATATTAAGATACTTAAGATTTACTCCAGGCATTGATAATATTAGGGAATTACTGTTAAATATCTTTTTTTTTTTTGAGGTTTTATTTGTTTATTTGAGAGAGAAAACGAGGGAGCACAAGCGGGGGAGCGGCAGAGGGAGAGGGAGAAGTAGGCTCCCTGTTGAGCAGGGAGCCCCATGCAGGGCTTGATCCCAGGACCCTGGGATCATGACCTGAGCCAAAGGCAGATGCTTAATTGACTGAGCCACCCAGGAGCCCCTAATTACTGTTAAATTTATTATGTATAATAATGGTATTAGGATTTTGTAGGAGAATATGCTTACTTTTAAGAGATGCATACTTAAGTATTTGAAGGTAAAGTTTTATCATGTCTGTTTTCTTTGGAAGGTTCAGCTAAGTGAGCAAATATGGGAAAATATTAACAATTGTTAAATCTAGGTAGAGATTATGTGGGTATTTATGATGGTTCATTTTATGTATTAACTTGACTGGGCTACAGGGTGCCCAGGTACTTGGTCAAACATTATTCTGAATATGTCTGTGAGAGTGTTTATGGATGAGATTAACATTTGATTTGACAGACTGGGTAAAGCAGATTGCCTTCCCTAATGTGAGTGAGTCTCATTCAGTCATTTGAAAACCTGACTAAAACAGAGAGGCTAAGTAAGAGGGAGCTGCACTTGCCTGACTGACTGCCTTTGAGCTGGGACATTGGTTTTTTTTCTGCCTTCATACTTGAACTGAAGCACTGTCTCTTCCCGGGTCTCAAGCCTGTGGGCATTCAGACTAGAATTGCTCCATTGGCTCTCTTAGGTCTCCAGCTTGTCTGTTGCAGACATTGGGACTTACCTGCTTCCATAATTGTGTGAGCCAATTCCTTATAATAAGTCTTTTTAGATACATTTATATACATACACATTTGGTACTGAGAGTGGTTGTAGAGGAACAGCATTTTACAGATTAGTTCTCTGAATTGGGTCTGGGGTTTCCAGAATTGGCATGATGTTTCCAGGATTTCTGTATAGAATGTGTTGGACTTTATTATTCATTGTCCTTGAACTTTAACTGAAGTTATGAAACAACAGGAAATGTCCCCTTTCACCATCTGATTTAGCTTAAATATGAGGAGATAGAATTAGAGAAATGTGAGACTCTAGCTAAGGATGTATTGATGATTATTTTTCCCTGTGTGGATTATAATAGGTCATTCATAATCTACTTTAAAGTCCAAATCATTTGAAAATGCATTTTAGCTTTTCTTTGAAGTCTCTGGTTCTCATTAGAACTTATATGTTTAATTATGTTGATAAAACTGCTGTATTTCCAAAACATTACAAGTGTCAGTCTTGTTAAAAAACCTCTTAATGCCTAAAGTTAATTCTGAAAATGATACATTGACATATAAAGCACTCCGTTAACCTAAATCACTTTGATAAGACTGGGATAAACATTTCAACCTAAAACCATGGTCTTTTTTTTTTTTTTTTTAAGGTTCTGAATAGCATCAATTCAATTGTTCACAATCCAAGAGCTCCAGTAATAATTTATAAACAGAGCAAAGGAGGAACCCAACATTTTAATAAAGATCTTGTTCAGGATTGTGGATTTGAGCATCTTATACCTATTATAGAAATGTGGGCAGATCAACTGACTTCTCTAAAGGTAAGGGGTTGAATATTTTTTACATGCTTTGAAAATCTATTAGAGTCTCTGGGCTTTATTAATAGGACTAGGCTCCATTTTTTTTGTTTGTTTGTTTTAGCTGTAAAGCTTTGCTTATTTAAAACTTAAAACTTGCTACTTACCATATCAGTTTTAAGTACTACCTATTTGATGTTGTCATTACTATAAGCTTTACCTCCTGTAAAGTTCTACCAAAGACTTTTAGGCCTGTTGCCATGTTGAAAATCTGTAGTGGTTCTGTTTTGCACTTCTGAGGCCTTCCCTGTTCTACCTTCATCTTCCTCTTTTTGGTATTTCCATGCTACAGATTTTCCTGGCCCTTATTCCTCTTCAGATGTAATGTTTTATCCTTCATTCCATTTTAATTGGGGATTTTTTTTCCCTCTTCATATTTGAAATCATTTTCCTTCTCTCAAAACTGTCCACATTTGCCTATTCTGTTGAGCAGTGAATAGTTCAGTAGCAGCCAGTACTACTTTTACTTATTCTCTCTATCCATGGAAAATAAAAATTTCTTCACTTTCTAGAGTTATTATGCATTCCTTATCAGGCATTTACAGGTTTTTCAGTTTTTGTTGAGTAATACACTGAAAGGTAAATTGCTGAAGTAATTAATATTTAGTTTCTATTCCCTTTAATCTTTAGATTTTTCTTTGTTTTTTTTTTAGAGAGAGAGGGGAGGGGCAAAGGGAGAGGGAGAGAGAGAATCCTAAGCAGGCTCCGTGGAGGCACGGAGCCTGACACAGGGCTCAATCTCGTGACCCTGGAATCATAACCTGAGCTGAAATCAAGAGTCAGACACTTAACCAACTGAGCCACCCAGGCACCCCTGATCTTTAGATTTTTTCAATAATATATACATCACTACCTCTGTTCATGAAGATGCGATTCAGTAACAGTATTTGTCAACAGAAGCCTTTTTGCATGAAGTATAAATGATACAGAAGATATCTGTAAGAATATATAAGCTTTATGAATTTTACTTTTTTTTATTCCCTGAAATGTCCCAAGGAACCGCCTGATACATAATGAGTGCTCAATATTTGTCAAAAGAATGAAGCAAAATAACAATTTCCAAGACAACAAAATGAAGATGATGATACTGAATTTTAAAAAAATAAAACATACCTGTAACTGATGAAAGAATCTTCTCATTCAGCCTAATTTCTTCTTCCCTTTTTATATAGGGATCAGATAGAGCTATAAAATAGAAAACATTTTAATTGAGTGATAGTGTTAGATTAATATACCTGTCTTATATACCTGAGTCTCTCTAGTTTATATCTTAGCAGAAGGTAAATAATTAGTAGTTAATTATGTAAACCATGGTTAATTATGTAAATCCAGTCACCGCTTGTCAGGGGGTTCTCCCAGTAGGAGGAAATAGTGCTAACTCCACTTTAAAAAGATTTATTTATTTATTTTAGAGAGCACAAGTGAACAAGTTGGGGGAGGGGCAGAGGAAAAGAATCCTGGAGCAGACTTCCTGCTGCGCAGGGAGCCCAACGTGGGGCTTGATCCCATGACCCATCAGATCATGACCTGAGGCGAAACCAAGAGTCAGACACCTAACTGAGCCACCCAAGTGCCCCATTGTGCTAATCCCACTTCAATTCCTCTCAAGGAAGATGGGCTAGGACATGCCCAGCCCTTCCAAGAGAAGGTGAAAGACTAGAAGAGAAAGGAGACAAAAGAAAGAATCAAATAAACAGATAGTTACTGATGATTTACTATGTTTAAGGCATTGGGGAGGTAATCAGAAAAGATGAACACCGGGTGCCTGGGTGGCTCAGTCAGTTTAGCATCCAGCTCCTGGTTTGGCTCAGGTCATGATCTCATAGTTGTGGGATCAGGGCCCTCATTGGGCTCTGCGTTCAGCATGGAGTCTGCTTCACACTCTCTCTCCCTCCCCCTCTGCTTCTACCTCTGCTCATGCTCTCTCTGTCAAATAAATTAAAAAGTCTTCTTAAAAAAGGAACACAAGATTCAGACTAATTGGAGAGACAAAACTTACTAAAAAATACGAGATAAAATTTAACCATTCAAGATCTCATTAGAAGAAACAAATACCATAAAAACAGCCCGTGAAAGGGGGCACCTGGGTGGCTCAGTCTGTTAAGCTTCTGCCTTTGGCTCAGGTCATGATCCCAGGGTCCTGGGATTGAGCCCCGAATCTCGCTCCCTGCTCAGTGGGGAGCCCGCTGCTCCCTCTCCTTTGCCCCTCCCCCTGCTTGTGCTTTCTCACTCTCAAATAAATAAACTCTTAAAAACAAAAACAAAAAAACAGCCCATGATAAAGTGACAAGTGAACGAGGTAGATGACTTATGCTCCAGATTCTGGAGGAGGAAGAACCCCCAAGAAAAACTTTACAGTGGTGGTAAGTTCTTGCTACTGTATAGTTTTTCCATTAGAGTCAACTTTATAGTTAGAATATTCTGAGGACCCCTGAGAGGAATTTAGTGGCTCTGCCATTGAAGTAACTCATGGATTTCAGGCAGTGATTCAGATATTTATTACTGCACAATCAGGATCCAAATTGAGAAACTAAGTTCTTTGTGGCCTCATATGGAAGGTTTTCTATATTGTAGTAGCCTTTAAGGTTGGGACAACCATCTTCCTAGATTAGTTTTTTTTCTCAGGTTAGATTTGGCTTAAAAGAGAAGGATGGGAAAGGCAGAAGGAGCTGTCTACTTTCTTCCTTCTGTCTTCCCCACACCTTTCCAGGAAAGTTGAGCTAGATAGTATTGCTTTGCCAACCCAGTATGCTGTTGTACCTTGTGGCTTTCCCATTCCCCAGTGCTCCAGAGGCCTGCTGTATAAAGACAGGACATTGGTTAGACATCTACTTCCCCACAGCTGAGCAATGTGGAGAACACAGGAGACCCTTTTTTTAGATTTGTCGGGGCTTGATGGACTATGCTACAACCATCCTGTCACTGCCAAGTAGACTAGAACAGTTCTTTATCTTAACTATCTAATACTTTATTCCCAAGCAAAATTTATATTTAGTGTGCTTTTTACTGAAGACCGTTTCTTTATAATTCACCTTATTGATGGAGCATTGGTCACTGAAGGTATTTATGCTGCAACTTCCTGACTTTTTCAAATTCTATTTTCAAATTATTGATACTGATGTATTGCCTCGAATTGCTGAAATAGTAATTGCCTTCTTAACAAATGAGAGGTAACAGATATCAGTGTGTGAGGTCTGGGCATTCACTGGAGAATGATAAATAAGTGGAGGACTAAAATAAGGAGTTGGAAAAAGAATTTCCTATACTTCTTTCTGTATTTTAGGGTTGCACTAATACAGTAACCACTAGCCACGTTTCGCTTTTGATCACCTAAAATGTGCTAGTCTCAATTGAGATGTGCTATTAAGTTTAAAATACCTACCAGATTTAAAAGACTTAGTATAGAAAAAAATAAAATATTGATTATGTATTAAAATGATAATATTTGGATATAGTGGATTAAACCAAATATATTATTAAAATTAATGTTACCTGTTTCTTTTTGCTTTAAGTGTGGCTACTCAGCAATTTAAAATTACTGTGACTTACAGTGGTACTTAATAACGATGTAATGGGACAGATGGTAGCTATACTTGTGATGAACATAGCATAATGTATAAACTTGTCAAATCAGTAAGTCATATATCTGAAACTAATGTAACATTGTGTGTCAACTATCATTAAAAACATAAGTAAATAAAATTACTCTGACTTACATTTCTTTCGGACAGCTGTGTTCTAAAGGGCCAAGCACTGTGCCGTGCACATAGCAGATGCTCAGTACATGTTTATCATTTGACCATTTTTAAACTTCCAGTAGCTTTGTCCTTTGTGCACAGCTTAAAACAAATTAGGAGAACCTGTCTAGGCCAAGAGAACTAAGTAGGTTGTCACAAAGATTAAGCAGAATTAATTTAATTTAGAAACTTTTAAAGTAATTGTTTTTTTCAAGTCAAAACCTGCCTAGAAATAAATGCTATAATGGATGAATATTGAAAACATTATCCTAAGTGAAGGAAGCTAGTTACAAAAGGCCTCTTATTGTATAATTCCACCTTATGTGAAATGCCTAGAATAGGCAAATCCATAGAAACAGAAAGTATGTTAGTAGTGACCCAGGTGTTGGGGATAGGAAAGAATGGGGAATGGCAGTAAATGTATATGGGATTTCTTTTTGTGGTGATGTAAATATTCTGAAATTAGATAATAGTGATGGTTGTACATCTTCATAAACTGAATAAAGTTACTGAATTGTTCACTTATAGAGAATGAATTTTATGTGAATTATATCTCAGTAAATCTGTTACAGAATTATTCAAGGCCAAAATATAAAGGATAAGCTTATTTTTTATCCATCAGTAGTTCAAAAATAATTACTTAAATCACATAAACTGCTAATAAATAATATCATTACTTTAAATATCCAGATTTGAGATAATCAATATATCATGTTTTTTTGTAAGCCCTATATTTACCTGGAGAAAACAAATTTAGTAGACTTTTTCTAAACTGGCAATGGTATTTTAAAAAATACTGATGATGCCACAAAACAGAGGGTGGCTGGGGGGTAGAGGAGGGTAGGGATAGGGTGGCTGAGTTATGGACATTGGGGAGTTTATGTGCTATGGTAAGTGCTGTGAAATGTGTAAGCCTGATGATTCACAGACATGTACCCTGGGGCAAATAATACATTATATGTTAATAAAAAATTAAAAATACTGATGATGGCTTATATATATTAAACCTGCCTGAATAATTATATTTGATTAGCATTATTATGGAAACTTTTTTAAGGTCAATAATACCATGTTGTTTCTTTTGTTACAAAGGATTTGTATAAGTCCTTGAAAATACTGTCTGCAGAACTGGTGCCTTGGCATAATTTAAAAAAGCGGGATGAAAATGAAGGTATCAGAATTGAAGATCTATTGTTTATAGTAGATACTATGTTAGAAGAAGTTGAAAATAAGGAAAAGGTAACGCTTAATACTTATGTAAATGTTCACATTTTAATGTAATCTTATCTTAAAAACTGATAGTGAAACAGATATTGATATTTGTTCTATTAAGATTCTTTTTCTAAAGTTTTTATTAAATTCTTGGAATTATTTTAACATGTGAACTGTTTCTCCCTCTCTTTTGGACAGGACAGCAATGTGCCAAACTTAAAAACTTTGCAAGCTATTGTTTCTCACTTCCAAAAGTTATTTGATGTGCCTTCTTTAAATGGAGTCTATCCTCGAATGAATGAAGTTTATACTAGGCTTGGAGAAATGAACAATGCTGTGAGAAACCTCCAAGAACTCTTAGAATTAGGTGATGACTTTTGTCTTTTCTGGCCCCCGTTTAAGAATTATTCCTAATAAATCAACAAAAAGTAGGTTAAAAAATTGAAAAGTAAAAAATTGAGGATAACTAAAGCATAAAATATTTGATTTAATGATGATAAAATTCTCTTTTAAAATATCCTTTTAGGGGCACATGGGTGGCTCAGTCGTTAATCGTCTGCCCTTGACTCAGGTCATGATCCCGGCGTCCTGAGATCGAGCCCTACATTGGGCTCCCTGCTCGGCGGGAAGCCTGCTTCTCCCTCTCCCACTCCCCCTGTTTGTATTCCCTCTCTTGCTGTGTCTCTCTCTGTCAAATAAATAAATAAAATCTTTAAAAAATAAAATACTCTTTTCTTTCTCTCTTTCAGATAGTTCATCCTCATTGTGTGTGTTGGTGAACAAGGTTGGGAAATTGTGTAAGCTGATTAATGAGGATGTGAATGAACAGGTTATGCAGGTATTGGGACCTGAAGACCTCCAAAGGTATTTATTTTAAAAAGTATCTTCCACAATGCTTGGATTGGTGAAATTAAAGACTTTCAGAACTTCATAACTTATTTACCTTTCCTGTTTGGGATAGTATCTTTTAAATAATTCGACAATCTAAAATAATCTCACACCTTATTGATGAAGAGAATGCCAAGCATTTTCAAGATCAAAATAGATTGTAGGGCCTGTAAGTTTACATAGGGTGGGTCAGGACTCCAGAATTATTGCTATAAGCCTGTTCCCAAGGGAAAGTATATATGGAGAAATTCATACCTCGTTAGCAACTTTATGTTAGTGTTCAGAATATATAAACAAGTCCTATTTTTCCTATTTTTAGTATACTACCGTAGATTGCTTAGTAGTTGCTAACAGTGTATTTATTACTTGATTAGAAGATAAATGTTAAGGAGTTTTTTTTAAAAGCTAGTCATCTCTAAAATAAAACCTGGTTTTTTAAAAATATGGAAACATAGCTATACCTAAAGCAACTCTTCCACCTCCCCCCCCCCCAATTTTATATTGTAACGTATGGGAAGAGGAACGCATACATACACCACCTATTCCAAATATTCTGCAAGTTCTCTAAGAAGATCTGGCACTTGAGTTTTCTGATACTTGATGCTTTTAAAAGGAACATATATCTCACGATTGGTCTTTTTACCCTTCCCACATTTATACTGATGACTGATACTTAATGTTTAATAGAATATAAGATATAAAAAACAATTTTTAGAACACGTTAAAAAGCAAGGTCTCTTGAGGTGTATGGGTGGCTCAGTCATTTAAGCGTCTGCCTTCAGCTCAGGTCATGATCCCAGGGTCCTGGGATCAAGCCGGCATTGGGCTCCCTGCTCAGTGGAAGCCTGCTTCTCCCTCTCCCTCTGCCTGCTGCTGTGTCTACTTGTGCTCTCTCTCTATCTCTCTGTCAAATAAATAAATAAAAATATTTTTTAAAAAAAGGAAGGTCTCTTAAAAATTCTCAAGCTAAATGGAAAGCTTTCCGCATTAGGAATGTTAAATAAATTTAACTTTGGAACACATGTTTACACTGATAATAAGAATTTTTTTTTTAAAGATTTTTTTATTTATTTGACAGAGAGAGAGAGATCACAAGTAGGCAGAGAGGCAGGCAGAGAGAGAGGGGGAAGCAGGCTTCCCGCTGAGCAGAGAGCCCGATGCAGGGCTCGATCCCAGGATCCTGAGATCATGACCTGAGCCGAAGGCAGAGGCTTTAACCCACTGAGCCACCCAGGCGCCCCAAGAATTTTTTTTTTTAAGAAAAGTGGTATTAGATGAACAAAGACCTTTTAAAAAGGAAAGATTGCAGTAAATGATTATTAAATTTATATTGAAATTAGGAAATTTCTTTCCATTTTGAAAATGTTTTATTTCAATCAGATGCAAGAACCTTAAGTTGGAAATTCAGTGTAAACTGTGCATTTTTTTTTAAAAGCATTATCAACAAACTGGAAGAACATGAGGAATTTTTCCCAGCATTTCAGGCATTTACTAATGATCTACTTGAAATCTTAGGTAAGATCTTTGTTGGTAGCAATTAAATTTCAAGTCTTAAGATGTCAATGGATAGGAGAGATGAGTGTTCCTTAGTTGCTGTAATAGTGCTTTTACATACAGTGTTTTGGTAGAAAGTCTAGAAACCACTAAAAGTTCTGGAAATATACTCTTAACTTGTAATTTGAGTTGGTTGGGGTTGGTCTACAAAACAGAGAAGCACATACCCTTTAAAGAGCTAAGGGCTGCCTTTATTTTGAAACCGTAAAATGAGAAATGGTATTATGCTGGCTAGGCCCAGTTTAACCCTGACTCTGGCATGGCCTAATGAGAAATCTTTGTAGGACTTATGATTTTGAAGGTATTTAGTTTTTTTTTTTTCCTTCCTTTTTGTTAAGATAGGGCTTACCTACTGTGTTTTTTAAAATATACAAATTAAATTTCTTAGGTGATAAGAAGTAATGTAAAGTAAACATCTGTAGAAAAAAGAAATTAGTAAATCTGTAGAAGGGAGAAGACAAATTTGTATTCTTGGTCAGATTGAGGGCTTTGTTATTAGTATTATCTTTTAAAGGGAAAAAAATGTAATTTGCTTAGGAATCATAGGCAAAATAGTGACCCAAGGCTCTTATTTTAAGTGTGATTATATTTGGCTATAAAAGTAATTTATCTTACTATTAAGAACACTTTAAGGTTTAAAGTGATTTATTCACTAATGAATTTTTTTTTATATAGTTCATTTGAAAGATTTTTTTTTTTTAAAGAATGCCTCCTTGACATAGGAAATTAAATTAGAAGAGGAGGGGTGCCTGCCTGGCTCAGTGGGAAGATGCAACTCTTGATCTTGGGGTCGTGAGTTCAAGCCCCACATTGGGCAGAGAGCTTACATTAAAAAAAATAATGAAGTTAAATTAGAAGAGGAAACGAGATTTAGTAGAAGATAAGGGAATGAGTAAATTAAAATTTGGTAAGAAGATGAATAAATGAAAAGAAGCGTCTGACTGGAGTATCTGCTCTGGTAAACATAAAGGAAATTTTGTGGCCAGTTTTATGTAGACTGTGGAAGCAAGGGAGACAGTGACTGTGCGTTAGGCATGCACGTATGTTTGAAAAGATTTTATCAAGGGAAACTGTAATTTGAAAGCTAAACTTAAGATGCAACATGAAATTGTAGAAATGTGTTGCCTCATCCCAAAGACCCTCGTTTGATAAAATAATATGATTTTACGTGCTTTGGGGTAGGAGTTAAACAGGGAAGTTCTTACCATTAATAAACATTTTAATAGGTGTGCAGGTAACACTTATTTTAGAATCCTTCTACAGAAACTTCCTCTCAGATATTACGACACTCAGCATGGTTCATGGGGGATCATTTACTTCAAGAAGCCATGTCTCCCTGCAGATGAGCTTTGTATTTATGTCACAGTTGAAATTCTGGAATTAAAAATGACACTTAACATTGGGACAGTTAAATCTGCTTGGCAAACATAACTATTTTTATTATTACCAGATGTCATTTTAAGCATCAACTACAGAGTGTTGTACTGAATACTAGATGTGGAAAAGGACTTTGTTGTTCTTTGTTGTTCTCATATAAGTGAGAATATTCTCATATTAGCCAAGATCCTTTGCAAGGTTCATTTATAAGGCAGATATCTCATTTAGTGAGAAAACAGGTGTGATTTCAGGATGGGGTTCAGGGAATAACTTGATCTTATTATGATGCAAGGTGTGAATCAAATTCTCTGTTGTAGATTTGCTTATATATTCTGATATCTTAACACTTTGTAAGTGGATCTAGATAAGTATTCTGACTGAAGTCAGGAGCTTGAGTAGCATGGGCTATATGTTTAGGTTAAAGGAAAAGCAACCAAAATTCAGCTAAACATGGAAGAAGAGAGGTGGAATCTAAGGAAGCATGTTTTATATGGAAGAAAATGAGTTTATAAACAGTGGCCTAGCAGAATAAGGTAGAAAACAATGGTAAGAATCTAGAGAACGTGCCGCTGTCACTTGTAGGGTTGGAGCCTAGATAATGAGAGAAAAGGACCTTGTTTCTCCAGCGTCCAAAAGCTTTCAGATAGTGAATTTAACAGGCCAGGTGTAAGAAGACAGTTTCAGAAAGAGAATTCAAATTCACAAAGAATCTGGCAGAGAAGAACCTGAACTAGTTGATCTGGTAAGCTGGACCAGCCTAAGCTCTACAACACCTTGCATCTGAGATTTGTACTTTGCCTCACACTTTTTATTAGGTAGATGTGTTTCATCCTAAAAAGGTAGACCTAAGAATGATCCTACTAATGAGAAATTTTTCCAATAGAATTAAGGAGAGGACTACCTTCTGTGAGAAGAAATCATTAAGTGCTCAGATGGGGACCCAGAAAAGAGACAGCTTTTACCTAGGATTTCACCATGTAGGCTCACCCATGTAATTACATAGATTTAAAGCGGCAATAACATATCACAAATGTGGCCAGTAGGATCACTTAATAAGAGCACACTGCTAATGAGATTAATATCAGAGTCAGAGGATACTTGAAGGTGTATGGTAGCTTTACAAACAGATGTCCTGTGAAGCATCTGTGTCTGAATCAATGACACTCTTATCATCACTATTAGAGAAAAATTTCACGTGCATGAAAGTGCTAGTGTTGCTGCCTTTGCGTTTGAGATTTGCTTTGCTTAGAAATTCTCGTTTCATCTGAGCCTATCACTAGATAAAGCTATTCTTTCCTTATTCTTGTTTTTCTGTTACAGAAATTGATGACTTGGATGCCATTGTACCTGCAGTAAAGAAATTAAAAATACTTTCATACTGAAAACAAATCAAATCATTTTTACTGTGTAAATTGCATTCTTACCATTCTGAGTATTTTGTAGGATCTTGCTTTGAGACAAAGGTTATAAATGTATTTACTCTCAGAATTCATCCCCTTCTTAGTATTGGGTCCTTCCCATCTATATTTTTATTAATTTTGAGATTCTGATATAGAAAACATTGTAAGCTAAAGTGGTAAGCATTTCTTCAGTGCTTAAAGTTTAAGACTGTCTTAAAGTATAGTGTATGAGTAAAACAGAAACTCAGAGAGATTGCAAGTAATAAAAAGGTTATATTTAAGTTGAGGGCTTAGTGACCTTTTTGATTCTGGGAACAAGGATTGCCAGTGGCTCTCTTAAATTCAGCTAATAAGAACCTCTTGCTTTCCTGGCAAGGAATTGGCACATTCTATTAAGATATCCCTCATGGCACTTGCCTTTTCAAAGCAGGAGGAAGAAAAGGAAGAAGGAAAAAAATGTTTTATCATTGTGTTAGGATAGGAAATGAATTATGAGGTAATATAGATGAGTAGATAGTAGTCTCTCATTTAAAATATCTTTTTGCAATCTTGATGTAATATACTTTTTATAAGGACATGAAATCTTAAATAAAGTTTTTGTGAAGAATTTCCAAATATAAGTGTCCTCAGTGACTTATTTATATTATGCACAAATAATGAATCATATTTTCTTACAAGGCTGGGCCTTGCTGCATTTTATTAAGAATACTTTTCTTGCTGCCTTCTGCTTATTCTTTTTTCTCAATATTCAGTCTGATTTTTTTAAGGGACCAGTGTTACTGCATCCCCCTCCCTCACCATTCTTTTGTAAGTAGCAGGCCCAGGCTCTTTCTAGATTTAAAATTCTTTGTTTTGTTATGTTAGGCTGCAGTTACATTTCTAAACTCTAGCCCACAATTTGTGAAAGAATCTGTGTCTTTGAGGGTTAAGTAGAAAAAGTAATTGGATATTCAATAATGTAAATACTCTGAGTTGATTAGGTTACTCCAAGAAATTGCTATGAGGCAGTTTGTAAATCTAACATTATACGAAAGGAAGAAATGTAATTTAAAAATTAAGTAATTTAAATTTTGTTAGCTAGCTTAAGAGCCTCTGGTTAGCTCTCAGTTTAAAACAGGTTTTCAGACTCTTCCTCAGAGGCCTCTGAGTTCTTTTGGAGGGTCACTGAGTGGGACAGTGCCACTAGGAGGAAGAACTGCAGACTCTCTCTGTCAGATCTACTTTTATCCAGTTTTAATTATTGAAAATATAAGTAAAGTACTGCAATTATTGTTTAGTTCCTTTTTAAACATTTTAATTGATAAATAATTGACTAATAAGCTGTACATATTTAAAGTGTACAATTTGATAAATTCTAATACACACACATATATACCCGTGAAACCATCACCACAATCAAAATACTAAACATATCTCATGTCTCCAAAAGTTATCTCTTTGCCCTTGGTAATCCTACCCAGCCCCCTCCTACCCCTAAGCAACAACTGATCTGCTCTCCAGTCACCATAGGCTCATTTGCATTTTATGGGATTTCATGTAAATGGAATCATAAAATTGATTTTAAAAAGTTATTTTTTTTTTTGGTCTGGCCTCTTTTACTCAGCATAATTATTTTGAGATTTTTGCATATTGTTGCATTTATTAACAGTTCATTTCTTTTTATTGCTGTGTAGTATTCCATTGTATGAGTGTACCACAGTTTGTCTATCCATTCACTTACTGATGGAAATTTTAGATATTTTGAGTTTTTTACTACTACAAGTAAAACCACTATAAAAATTCATGTTGTTTAGATCTTTGTATGGACATATACCTGATATCCAGTGTCTTGAAAACTGTTTCATATATTTTGTCTGTTCTTTATTTTGGTTTGGTTCTAGTTGGTATAGGTAGAAGGGTAAATTCGGTTTCTGTTACTACATCCTGATTAAAAGTGGGAGTTTGGAAGTATTAAGACTGAAAATATATAGGGTTTCTTAGGTTGTCTTTTCATTATTTTTTTCTAATTTTATAGCTTCGTAGTCAGAACTTTTTTTTTTTTGGTATCAAGTCTTTGGAATGTGCTGAGACTTACTTGATTTTCTATGTGATTAAATTTATACATAATCCACATGTTGCTTTAAAAAAAATCTCCTCTATTTGATATATTCTGCTAGTAAATTGTTTAAATCTACTTCATTTCTATCAATTTTTTTGTCTTGATTTGTTAGTTTATGGGAGATACTAAAATTTCTCTGGATTTGTCAAATTTGTTTTATGTATTTCAAGCCTATTTACATGTACTTATAAATTCATAGTTGATAATATCTTCTCAATTAATAACGCTATTGCTACTCATGCATTTCACCTTGAATGCAGGTTTGTCCTTTTAATTAATAGCTGTTGGATATTTATTTTCCTTTTTCATTTATTTACTAATCTTTTTTATTGTAAAATATAACACATGCTAAAAATGGTATAAACCACAAATGTCAAGTATAATGAATGATTATATGGTGAATACCCATGCAACAATCAAAAAATAGGACATCACCAGCACTCCAAAATACACTCCCCTGTCCCTTCCCCCAAGGGGTAATTATTAGCTTGATTTACGTTAGTCTCTTCCCTTTTTTTTTTTTTATAAATAACTTTGCCATTTTTGTGTATGCCTAAACCAGGATAGTTGAGTTTTACCTGTTTTGAACTGTGTAAAAATGGTGAATCATATTCTTTTTAATGTTTGTTCTTTGATTCAGTATTATTTTTATACTGTTGATCATTAGTTATTGTCTGTTGATCCAGGTTATTGTTTTCATTGGTGTCTAGTATTCCTCTATGAATATTACACAATCCATTTGTTCTGCCGGTAATTGATATTTGGGTTTTTTCTTGTTCCTGGCTATTGTGAGCTACTGCTATTATGTATATGCATCCTTGTACACTTGTGTGCAAGTCTTCTGGAATCAATATCCAAGAAGTATAATTGCTGGGCCCTAGAGGAAGACACGTATGTATACTGCCACAGAGGCTGTGGTAATATCATTCCTATAGACAATGATGTCAGTGGAGCCTTGGGGGTTGTACATTGTGGCAGTTTTGATAGGGAATGCTTATCTTCAACTTCAGAAGAAAATGCCAAACTATTTTCCAAAGTGATTGTACCAATTTATACTTCTACCATCAATGTATGAGTGTTCCCACTTTTCCACATCCTGACCAATTGTTGGTAAGTCGGATTTTTAATTTTTTGCCATTGTAGTGTATAGAGTTATTATTATGGTTGTAATGTTTATTTCTGTGATTACTAACGAAGTTAAGCATCTTTTCCTTTGTTGGACATGGTATTTCTTTTTTGAAGTGCTTAGATATGTCCTTTGTTCATTTTTCTGTTGGACTATCTGTCTTTTCATATTGATTTGTAAGAGTTATATATTTTGGACATGAGCCATTTGACAGTTAAATGTGTAGCAAATGGTTTTTGCAATTCTGTGTCCTCTTTCCATTTTCCTATATAGTTGATTGTTGAACAACATGGGGGTTGGGGATGCCACCCTGCCCCCCATGCAGACAAAAATCTGTGTAGAACTTTTGATTTCTCAAAAACGTAACTACTAATAGCCTACTGTTGACCAGAAGGAAGCCTTATGATAATGTAAGCAGTCAGTTAACACATATTTAATATGTTGTATATATTCTATACTGTACTCTTACAAGACAGTAAGCTAGAGGAAAAAATGTTAAGAAAATCATAAGGAAGAGAAAATACATTTATAGTACTGTACTGTATTTATTAAAAAAAAATTTCACGTGTAAGTTCAAACCCATGTTGTTCAAGGGTCAACTGTAGTTTCTTTTTATGAACTAAGAACCCAATTTTAGTATAGAAATGTATGGTTTTTACCTTTATAGTTTAGTGCTCTCTGTCTTATGAAATCTTTCCCTGGTCGTAGTTGTAAAGTTATTCTATGTTACCTTATAGTTGTACAGTTTTGCCTTATCACATTGAATCTAACCACCTGGAGTCGTCTTTTTTTTTTTTTAATGAAAGTATAGTTGGCATACAGTGTTACATTGGTTTCGGGTGTACAACATAGGGATACAACAACTCTGTGCATTATAATATGCTCACCGTAAGTGTAGCTGGCCTGTGTCACTATACAGTGTTATTACAATACCATTAATTATATTTCCCATGCTGCATCTTTTATCCTTGTGACATACACATTCCCTAACTAGAAGCATGTACTTCCTACTCCCCTTCACCCATTTTGCCCATCCCCCCACACCCCTGCACTCTGGCAACTACCAGCTCTCTACTTATGGATCTGTTTCTGCTTTTTTTGGTCTGTTCCTTTGTTTTGTTTTTTAGATTTCACATAGAGGTGAAATCATATGGTTTTTTTCCTTCCTCTGCCTGAATTGTTTCACTTAGTATAATATTCTTTTGATCCATCTTTGTTGTCTCAAATGGCACAATCTCATTCGTTTTTGTGGCTGAGTAATATTATATTGTGTATATATACCATATATTCTTTACTCATTTATCAATGGGCACTTGGGTTGCTTTTTTTTTTAAGTTTGCTTTTCATGATTGTAAATAATGCTGTAGTAAACATAGGGGTACATATGTCTTTTCAAATTAGTCTTTTCATTTTCTTTGAGTAAATAGTAGTGGATTTACTGGATCATATGGTATTTCTACTTTTAGTTTTTTGAGGAACCTCAGTGGCTGTACCAACTTACATTCCCATCAGCAGCGGACAAATGTTCCCTTTTGTCCACATCCTTGCCAACACTTTTTACTTCTTTTCTTTTTCATACTAGCCATTCTGACAGCTATAAGGTAATATCTCCTTATAGTTTTGATTTGCACTTACCTGATGATTAATGATATTGAGCATCTTTTTTTTTTTTCTTAAAGTAATCTCTGCCCAACATGGGGCTCCAACTCCTGACCCTGAGATCAACAATCATGCTGAACCATCCAAGTACCCTTGATGTTGAGCATCTTTTCATGTGTCTGTCAGCCCTCTTCATGTCTTCTTCAGAAAAATGTCTATTCAGGTCCTCTGCCCATTTTTTAATTGGATTATTTGTTGTTTGGTGTTAAGTTGTATAGGTTCTTTATATACTTTGGACACTAACCCCTTACTAGATACATCATTTGCAAATATGTTCTCCCATTCAGTAGGTTGCTTTCTTTTTGTTTTGTCCATGGTTTCCTTTGCTGTGCAAAAGCTTTTTATTTTTTTTCATTTTTATTTTTTAAAATATTTATTTATTTTGAGAAAGAGAGAAAGAGTGCACTAGCAGGGGGAAGAGAAAGAGAATCTTAAGCAGACTCCATGCTGAGTGCAGAGCCCAACACAGGGCTCCATCTCACGACCCTGAGATCATGACTTGAGCGGAAATCAAGAGTCAGACAAAAAGCCTTGTATTTTGATGTACTCCCAGAAGTTTAACTGCTTTTGTTTCCCATGCCTGAGGAGACATATCCAGAATAATGTTGCTAAGTCCAGTAACAAAAAGATTACTGCCTGTATTTTCTTCCAGGACTTTTATGGTTTCAGGTCTCACATTTAGGTCTTCAGCCCATTTTGAGTTTTTGTGTATCGTGTAAGAAAGTGGTCATTTCATTCTTTTGCCTATAGCTGTCCAGTTTTCCCAGCATCATTTGGCATTCTAGACTTTAGTAGTAGGTTTATGGTGATTGTAAATGTATTTAGAGATCTTTTGACCATCTCCTTTTGTTTTTTCCTAATTATCATTTTTTCTTTTTTTTTGGGGGGGTTGATTTTTTTCCTCTATTACTTTTTCTTCTCCACTATTGATTTAGAAGTTTTATAGTTCAGCTCTCTTGATTTTTCTATTGTTACTCTATCTTAGTAATTATCTTAAAATTTTAAATATATACTTAGGGTCCAATTAGCAGACAAATTACATTGCATAGGTAGCTAACGGGAAAATTTAAACCAAGAATTGCTAACTAGTAAAAGGTAGTTAACTACTATAAAAGAGGATAAAAGAGGACATTACAGAATAGCAGCTGCAGAAAGCAGATACTACCCTCAGAGATAAAGGAGAGTGAAGAAAAAAATTGTGAAATTTGGAAAAATGCCTTCCAACTAGGTTGAGGTTGAAAACTTTGAGGAGAGGCCATAGGAAGAAGCCTACTTGTGGCAAAAAAAGAACGAAACAAAACAAAACAACCCAACTTGCTCACTAGTGCTGAACCATGAAGGCCATGGTTATGGTGGCAGAGCCCAGGGACACGAGCCAAGGATAAACTGTGAGGGGTACTCCAGTGACAGAACAGCCTCCACACAACAACCAGCTGGCTGCCATGGAAAACAGCACATCAGTAGAAAAAAGAAAAGCCCCTTTTTCTTGCTCCTCTGGCCTTGCAGTGTCTCTCCAATGCCCTCTACTGGGAAAGCCTCACATCAAGCCCCCTGGCAAAGAGACAAGTCTGGTGTGCCCTGAATCATCAAAGCACAGCAGAGATGGGTTGATTTGGAGCTGAGAGGT
Organism: Potos flavus; assembly: GCA_028534135.1. Classification (NCBI taxonomy): domain Eukaryota; kingdom Metazoa; phylum Chordata; class Mammalia; order Carnivora; family Procyonidae; genus Potos; species Potos flavus. The sequence continues at coordinate 82,247,018 of CM052898.1, read as the reverse complement.
GATAAGGTAGTAACTGACCCAAATCTATCTATAATTTATTTTTAAAATATAAAACTATCTTTAGTTTCCTAAATAACAACCTGAACACTAACTTTCCACTGCACCAGCCTCTTGTCCCTTTTTAAATGTTAATACCAGCATTTTAGTGCCACTGTGTTTTTGAAACCAGTTTTTGCAAAAATTTTGGGTTGCTTGCCTGTTTATATTTTGTAAGCAGTCAAGACTTAGGTTAACATTTTGTGGATTTATTTGCTCCCCATTGTTTCCCTTGTGCCACTTCTGAATATTACACTTTCTTGCTGAAATACATCTCATGGCCATTTTTCAGTTTGATGTTCTCATTTGTTTCATATTTTTAAAATTCCAATTTTATAATTTTGCTTGTGAGCTTCTTCTAGTGGGAATTACCTGCTGCAGGGGTCCCGCATGTGCCCTGGATGGGTGTGGCAACCCTAATGGCCAGTTTTGTGGTTGCCTGTGTCAGGGCTTCTCGTGATTGTAGGTTCTAAACCACTTTTCATATAAGATTCAAGGTTTGGGGTTTCTATACCAAGTCAATTGTGTGTAACCTCAGACCCTGTGTTCCTGTAGGACAGATGAGTTGACTGCTTCCACCCATTGTTGACAGCCAGTTCCTTGTCCTCATTGGCAGCCAAGGTGTTTTCTGATACAAAACTTTTCAGGCTTCTTGTCCCTTGCTTCTGTCAGTATATGCTAAAATTCTGTCTTGCTTCTGTCAGTGTATGCTAAAATTCTGGTTCCTGTCAACACTTAAATTTCCTCTTTGGACCATCACCAGGAAATTTGCCTGTGTTGCTTCTTAATCAGCCATATTTAAAATAAATGCTGTTCATGGTTTAAGTAGGTTTTGTCTGTGTTTGGAAGAGGAAGGATAGGTTTTCACTTGTTGGCCATCTTAACCAGAAGTTGTTTTAGGGTTGCTAATACTCAGGATGTGATACATGATGCATTCCCTTATACATCTCTGATGCTTTACCATTTTCAAGGCACATGTATTTAGTGAACATTCCAATGCCATTGTGAAGTAGACAGGACAGGCATCAGTTGCCTGATTTTGTTATGAAATTTGTCACTCAAAATAGAAATCTTAACAGAAACAAATTTTATTACACATCTACCATGTACTTAGCATAGTCTTGGATGACGGGGGTTGAAAATCAATTACAGTAACTTAGTTCAACTGGATGGACAGTAAACAAAAACATTAAATTTCAAATATGAGTAGTTCTTAGTGTATGACCTTCATAGATATCTAATAAGCCTTTTTAAAAAATTAAATGTTACAAGGCAGGGAATTATTAAAATTAAAAATATACAGTATTGGCAGTAAATGCTATAGGAGGTGGGAGAGGCCATTTCAGTGTGGACTGGCATGATAGAAGAGGTGAGTTTTGAGACAAGGCTTTTGAAGAGGGTAGGATTTAAGTAGGAAGGATATGATACATAGACTATTCTGGAATAGAGCATCTGCACATAAATAGCAAAACACTGGGGACTAGGTTGTTAGGGCTAAAGGACAAATTAAGGAGTGGGTTTTATTCTTGTAGAAAACAGGAAATCATGGATAATTTATAAGTGAGAGGAACATAACAGAAACTTTAAGATGTTACCATTCTTCACAAAAGCTGCAGTGAAGGCAGTGGGGGGAGGGGAACAGGAAACTGATGGCAGGGGCTGTTGCCTGAGTGAAGAGAAAAGGATGTGTATTCAACAGGAGCTCTAGGATAACATCAGAGAGGATAAGAATATTTGGTGTTATAAAGTTTGAAATGTAAAAGAGGCACTTGTTTGTGCAATTTACATATTTTGCTTTTAAATGTTATTTAGGTGAAACAGCCATATCTTAGAAAAGGTGGAATAGAATTGCCAAACCATCTGAGAGAGAGAGAGAGAGAGACAGAAGCTCCTTTTTCCTCTGGCACCAACACTCTGCAGCAGTCTCTAGTGCTCTGCTGTGGAAGTGGAGATGCAGACCTGGGCTTGGGGTTTGGTTTGCTTTTCCTATGGAAATGATGCCACATGCTGGAATTTGGGGCCAGACCATCCCACGTTGGAGTATTTAAACTCAGGGTATTTAGGTATATCACTATAACATTGTTGCCATCAGAAAAGTACATTTTAGTTCTACAGTAGATATAGGAACGAATTTCCAGGCAGCAAAGTACCAGAGGTGGCAGAAGGACCAGAAGGGCTTAGGTAGTGTTGGCTTTTGGCAATTTTGGTGTGGGTCACTTTTTCTTCCCATAAAAGAAGCCTCTTCCCTTGGTCAGTCACTTCCCAGAAATACTGGTAGCTGCTCCAGGAACAGACCTCCTTCACCCCTTATGTCTGAGACAGGACACTTTTGATACATACATTTGGGCGAATCCCAAGTTATATGGTATGTAATTACCTACAAAACAAAAATCACCACTGAGGTTCTAATAATTTATTAGGTATGAATACCCCATTTCTTTCTGGATTTGAATAATTAAATCCAACTGAGAGAGAGCAGTACTTGCTTTTATATGTTTACTTCTCCCTAATATTATCCAGTCATGTACTTAAATTTCACACAAAAATGTATGTATATATTTTCAAATGGCTGTTCGGATTTAAATTACAAAATATACATATGTACACATTTTAATATAAAGGTGGTAGGGTGCTCATCAACTTCTGGGCTGTCCATCTGGAGTCAGCTCGTACCTGTAAGACAGTTGGGTTTGGACTTGTGTTAGTATCAAGAGTGTGTTGAGGTGGCAGCCTCGTCTAGCCAGCCTAGGTACCTGTGGGACCGGGAGAACCCAACCCTTTGTAAGTCAACCGGCCAGGGTTAACGCTAGAGCTTATAGAGAGAGGTCTGTTAGGTAAGTGAGAACTGCAGGCAAAAAATCCTTAAGTATAGGTGATAATGTGTCTACTTCCTTGATAAGCAAAGAAGCTGATATGTACTGAAAAAGGAAGAATTTTGGAGAAAGATCATGTGCAACTGTTGGAGACAATGTCTTAAGTACCACATTATTGTTATAAAATGAAAGGGCTCACTTACCATCGTGAGAAGCCCTTAATCAGATCCTCTTTTGATAAGTCAATCAGTACCTAAACAAACACAAATAATCAGTTTCCTTCCAAAAAACTGCATTAAATGGAAACATATTGGGACAAATGGAATTGATCATAAAAAGGGTCTCCTTGCGTTTCATTTTTGAGCAGGGACTCTTTTTCTTTTAGCTTTCAACATGGAACCTCTCCAGAAGTGCAATATAGACACTGACCTCAGTGTACTGGGAAAAGGTGAACTGCTGTTTGGAGTTAAACCTCAGAATTTATAAATGTTACTGAGAGAACAACTCACCTTTATTCATGAACTGAATTGTAATTTTAAGTAAGACACCATGGTTGCCTCAACTGTAAAAATGAGGATAATTTTACCTACATCATAGATGCGGGATCTTAAAAAGATGATTATAAGAAGGTGTTTATTAAACTACAACTGCACAGTATTGTACAAATATCATTCTTTTTGTCTGTGCTTGGCATCTTCCTGAAGATTATATTTTCTCTACTTCAAGTAAAATCCCATCTCCACAAAAATCTTGACATAATGAGAGCCAAGCTTCACACAGTGCTGTATTTATCAAAACAAACTTCATAGATGTTCAAATATTTGTGCAACGATGAGTTTGGATAGATTCTCTAGTTTGTTAAAATAGTATTTATCATATTAATTTACCCATCTGTTTTACTTTTAACAATATTGAAACGCACACCCCCAAAAACCTCCCACTGAGGCTCTTACCTCCTTGAAGCCAGTTCTGGTAACGGCCAGATGATCCCCTTGCAACACTGCAAGGTGTTCCACCAACGAACTCCAGTTAGAGTGCCAGGGGAGGCAGAGCACCAAGAGTCCCTCTTGTACTTACTTTCCCTAGCTCCTTCCTTCTGTGTGAGCCAAGTGGTCTACTGTTTTTCACTGCAACATCTAGTGACCTCTTCTTTACTTCTTCCATGGGAACAAAAAATTCAAATCTTAAAGATGCAAAAAGTTAGAAAGTGAGATTTACTTTTTTTTTTTTTTAGATTTACATATTTTAATCATTTTTGTTGAAAATCTGAAGTGTTTGATCCATTTTCCTACTTTTAAAACAGAAGACATATTCAGGGGCCATCTAGAACAGTGTTGGCTCATAGCAGATATTCAATGCATCATTATTACAGATAATCACTGTCCTATGCTAATCACAAGCCCTGGAAGTATCAAGACGCTGTTTGCCTCTCTGTGAAGGCCTTGGACTACTGTGCTTTGGGGTTTCTTACTTTATCTGAGCCCACCCTGGCTACCTTTCTTTCAGCTGCCCCTTCTCACTCTCAACAGCGCTTGCTCATAGGACCATCTCAACCCCTATCTCCGTTGTTTTTTCTGACCAGCTAAGGACTAGGATGCCGAATAAGTCAGGTGTATTGGAGCTTCATAGAAAACAGTGGCCCTTCCCTCTTCTGCTTGTGAGTAAGGCAGAGGAATCTTAGGGTATAAGCTTTGTCATAAACTCACAAGAGGCCACTGGAATCCTTACTTGTAGGTAGTTTTTTGTTTTTGAGGTAAGGGAACATTAGTTTCAGGTATTTAACAATATTTGTATATATTGCAAAATGATCACCGTAAGTCAACATCAATCACTATACCTAGTTCAAAAAAATTTTTTTCTTGTGATGAGAACTTTCAAGATCCACTCTCCTAGCTACTTTCAAATGTGTAATATATTATTAAATATGGTCACCATGCGGGACGCCTGGGTGGCTCAGTGGGTTAAGCCTCTGCCTTCAGCTCAGGTCGTGATCTCAGGGTCCTGGGATCGAGCCCCGCATCAGGCTCTCTGCTTGGTGGGGAGCCTGCTTCCCCCTCTCTCTCTGCCTGCCTCTCTGCCTACTTGTGATCTCTCTCTCTGTGTCAAATAAATAAATGGAATCTTTAAAAAAAAATATGGTCACCATGCTGTACATTATATCCCCATTACTTCATTTTATAAGTGGAAATTTGTTCCATTTGTCCTCCTTTACCTATCTTTCCCTCCCCCCCCACCCCATGCCAACTACCAATCTGTTCTTTATATCCAAGAGCTTGGCATCTTTCGTTTTTTTGCTATCTTTTATGGGTTTTTGTTTCTTTTAGATTTCCACATCTAAGTGAGATCATACAGTAAGAATCTTTTTCTGTCTGACTTATTTCACTTAGCATAATACCCTAAAGGTCCATCATGGTTTGCAAATGGCAAGATTTATTTTTTATGGCCAAATAATATTCCATTGTGTATATGCCACATTTTCTTCATTCATCCATCAATGGACACTTAAGTAGCTTCCATGTCTTGGCTATTGTAAATACTATTACAGCGAGCATGGGAGTATGTATGTGCTTTTGAATTAGTATTTTCATTTTCTCTGGATAAATATCCAGAAGAGGAATCACTGGATCATATGGTAGTTCTGTTTTTAATGTTTGGATGAAACTCCATACTGTTTTCCATAGTGCCTGCACCAATTTACATTCCCACCATCAGTGCACAGGTTCCCTTTCTCCAAATCTTTACCAACACTTAGTAATAGTCATTCTAATAGATATGAGGGGATAGATCACTGTGGTTTTGATTTGCATTTCTCTGATGATTAGTGATATTGAGCGCCTTTTCATGTGTCTATTGGCCATCTATATGTCTTCTTTGGAAAAATGTTCAGGTTCTCTATCTTTAAATCAGAGTTTTTTTTTTTGCTTTTGAATTGTGTGAGTTCTTTGGATATTTTGAACATTAACCCCTTATCAGATAAATGGTTTGCAGATATTTTCTCCCATTCAGTAATTTGCCTCTTCATTTTGTTGACAAGTTTTCTTTGTGCAGAAACTTTTTAGTTTGAGGTAGTTTCACTTATTTTTGCTTTTGTTGCCTTTGCTTTTGGTGTCAAGTTAAAAAAAAAAATCAAGTTCAATGTCTAGCTTATTGCCTATATTTTCTTCTAGGAGTTTTATGGTTTCAAATCTTACATTCAAGTCTTTAATCCATATTGAGTTTTTGTGTATGATGTAAGATTGTGGTCCAGTTTCATTCATTTAAATGTGGCCGTTCAGTTTTTCCAGCACCATTTATTGAAGAAACAGTCCTTTCCCCATTGTGTAAGTTGGCATATTGACTGTTGTCATAAATTAATTGACCATGTATGTGCTAGTTTATGTCTAAGCTATTTTGTTCCATTGATCTTTGTGTCTGTTTTTATGCCAAAACCATACTGCTTTGATTACTAAAGCTTTTTAACAGAGTTTTATATCAAGTAGTATAATTCCTCCAGCTTTGTTCTCAAGATTACTTTGGGGTTTTTGTTGTTCCACACCAATTTTAGGATTTGTTCTGTGAAAAATACCATTGGAATTTTTAAAGAGATTGCATTAAATCTGTAGATTGCTTTGGGTAGTATGGACATTTTAACATTAATTCTTCCATTCTATGAGCAGTAACTATCTTTCCATTTCTTTGTGTTGTCTTCAGTTTTTCATCTCCTTGGTTAAATTTGTACATAGGTATTTTATTCTTTTTGATGCAACTGTAAAATAGGATTGTTTTCTACTTTCTCTGATAATTCATTGTTAGTGTATAGAATGCAACAGATTTTTGTGTATTAATTTTGTATCTTGCAGCTTTACTGAATTTGTTGATTAGTTCTAATGTTTTTTTGGTGGAATCTTTAGGGTTTTCTATAATGTCATGTCATCTGTGAACAGTGATACCTTTACTTCTTCCTTTTCAATCTGGATGCCTTTTGTTTTTCTTGTTTAATTGCTCTGACTAGGACTTCCAAAACTAAAAAGCTGGCAAGAGTAAGCATCCTTGTCTCGTTTCTGATCTTAGAGGAAAAGTTTCAGGTTTTCACCCCGGATTATGATGTTAGTTGTGGACTCGTCCCCTATGGCCTTTATTATGTTGATGTATGTTCCCTCTCTACCCACTTTGTTGACAGTTTTATCATAAATGGATGTAGAATTTTGTCAAATGTTTTATCTGCATCCACTGAGATGAATGTATGATTTTTGTTAATTTGATGTTTTACATTGATTTGCAGATGGATACTGAATCATCCTTGCATCCTGGGATCCCCACTTGATCACAATGTATGATCCTTTTATTATTGAATTCAGCTTTCTAATATTCTGTTGAAGATTTTTACATCTATGTTCATAGAGGGTCTGTAATTTTTTCTTGTGTCCTTGTTTGGTTTTGGTATCAGGGTAATGCTGGCCTTGTAAAATTAGTTTGGAAGTATTCCCTCTTCTTCTGTTTGTTTTGCTTTGAAGAGTTTGAAAAGGATTGGTATTGTTTGAGTGTTTGGTAGAATTCACCAGTGAAGCCATCTGGTCCTGGACTTTTGTTTGTTGGGAGATTTTTATTAAAGATTTTATTTATTTGGCAGAGGCACAGCAAGAGAGGGAACACAAGTAGGGGGAATGGGAGAGGGAGAAGAAGCAGGCTTCCCGCGAGGGGGGAGCCCAATGCAGGGCACCCAATGCAGGGCTTATTCCCAGGACGCTGGGATCACAACCTGAACTGAAGGCAGACACTTAATGACTTTTTAATGACTTAATGACTTAATGATTTTTGATTACTGATTCAGTCTCCTTATTAGTAATTGGTCACTTCAGATTTTCTATTCATTATTCAGTCTTGGTTGTATGTTTCTAGGAATTTACCCATTTCTTCTAGCTTGTCAAATTTGTTAGCATATAATTTTGTTCATAGTGGTCTCATGATCCTCTGTACTTCTGTGGTATTAGTTATGTCTCCTCTTTCCTTTCTGATTTTGTGTTTTTTCTTGATGAGTCTAGCCTAAGGCTTGTCAATTTTATCCTTTCAGAGAACCAACTTTTAGTTTCATTGATCTTTCCTATTGTCTTAGTCTCTATTTGTATAGTTTATTTCTGCTCTGATCTTTATTTCCTTTCTTCTGCTAAGTTTGGGCTTTCTTCATTCTTTTTGTAGTTCCTTGAGGTATAAACTGAGGTTGTTTGAGATTTTTATTGTTTACTGATGTAGGCATTTATTACTGTAAACTTTCCTCTTAGAACTTCTTTTGCTGCATTCCACAAATTTGGCAAGTTGTATTTTCCATTTGTCTGAAGCTATTTTTGATTTCTTCTTTGACCTGTTGGTTGTTCAGTAGCATGGTGTTTAATCGTTACATACTTGTGAATTTTCTGGTTTATTTCTTGTACTTGATTTCTAGTTTCATACCATCAGAGAAGATGCTTGATTTAGATTTCAGTTTTCTTAAATTTATTAAGACCGGTTTTGTGACCTACATATCTATCTTAGAGATTGTCCCATGTGCACTTGAAAAGAATGCAAATTTTGTATATTCTGCTTTTGGATGAAATGTTCTGTGTCTATTTGTTAAATCCCAGTGGTCTAACATGTCATTTAAGGCTGATATGTCCTTATTGACTGTCTGGATGATCTACCATTGATGTAAGTGGGGTATTAAAGTCCCCTACTAGTATCGTATTGCTATCTCTTCCTTTAGGTCTATTAATATTTGATTTATATATTTAGCTGCTCCTATGTTGGATGCATAAGTATCTGTAAGTGTTATATCCTCTTATTGACTTCTTTATTGTTATGTAATGCCCATCTTTGTCTTTTATTACAGTGTTTGTTTTCAAGTCTATTTTGTCTGATAGAAGTATAGCTACCCCAGTTTTCTTTTAGTTTCCATTTGCTTGGAATATCTTTTTCCATCTCTTTATTATCAGTTTATGTATGAAATGAGTCTCTTATAGACTGCACATAGATGGGTCTTGTTTTTTTATCCTTTCAGCCACTCTGTGTCTTTAGATTGGAGAGTTTAATTTATATTTAAATATTGGTAGTTTATATTAATAGTACTCAATGCCATTTTGTGGTTTTCTGGCAGTTTTGTAGTCCCTTTCTATTCCTTTCTTCTTTTGCTCTCTTCCATCGTAGTTTTAGGACTTTCTTTAGTGGTATGCTTAGATTACTTTCTTTTTACATTTTGTGTACCTACTATAGGTTACTGCTTTGCAGTTACACTGAGGCTTACATAGAACAGTCTTCTTTGAGTTGATAATATCTTAAGTTTAAAAGCATTCTAAAGCTTTCACCCAGCCCTGCCACATTTTATATCTTATTATTTCCCTTAAAACTGGTTACTGTAGTGATAGTTATTTTTAGTACTTTTGTTTTTTAACCTTCATACTGGCTTTATATGTGATTAATCCACTACCTTTACTATATATTTGCCTTTACCAGTGAGATTTATACCTTTATATGTGTTCTTGTTACTAATTAGCACCCTTTCTTTTCAGCTTACAAAGTTCCTTTAATATTTCTTTTAAGGATAGTCTAGTGTTAATAACTTCTGTCTCTCCAATTCTTAATGACAACTTTGCCAGGTAGAGTATTCTTGGTTGGAAGTTTTTTCTTTTGGCACTTTGAGTATACTATGCCAATCCCTTCTGGCCTGCAAAATTTCTGCTGAAAAATCCGCTGATTGTCTAAAGGGGTTCCCTTATATGTAACAAGTTTTTCTCTTGCTGTTTTTAAGATTCTCCACTTACCGTTAAATTTGGACATTTTAATTATAATGATGTGTCTTAGTACAGGTCATGCACTCACAAGAGGTCTCCGGGCTCCTTACTTCTAGATTTATTGTTAGGGTGGAGGTTGCCAAGTCTGCCCTCCAGATAACCTGGCCATATCTTACTGTTACAATATTGAGAGAGAATTACTAACAGATCAGGTTTGTCACAAAAGCCAAATGTCAAACTCTCCCTCTTATGTTCCCACATAGCAATTGTGAAATCCTTTTATAATTGTGTCAGAGCTCTCTTTGAGTGGAAAGTCTTTTACTTGTGTGGCTCTAGAATACAGGATGGTGCCTGGCTTAAAGTGTTCAATAGATTCTCTCTCTCCCAAACCCTTTCTTGGTATCAATGAACTCCAAGTGAAGCTCTTAAAGGGAACGTATTAGTTTTTAGACGAGGCCCAAAGAGGACCCAATGCCAACTCTTCTAAAATGAGTAATTATTGACCAAGATAAGAGGAAATCAAAAGTATCAAGTGTATTATCTTCCAGATGTCTTTTGTTAGGATTCTGAAGCAGAAGGAAGCAATAATGGGATTTTGACTTCTTGACTTCAAGTTGACCTCAAGGTACAGAATATTTCACATGAGACTTGTCATACAAGACCCATCAAAAGCAAGAAATGTGATTAGAATCTGTCTATCAGTCACGTACCCAAGGACATGGATGGACAAGTCAGGGAGGACCTCTGTTTCACTTGCTGCCTATGCTTTGTTGCAAAAGGGAAGACAGGCCACAGAGATTGGAGCTTTAGAGGAAATTTTAGGTCTCTGGGTTCAAAGTATGTTTGTTTTTAACTGCTACTTTAAAACAGAGTAAAAAAAAAAAAAAAATTTGGCCAGATTTAAATGCTTTTACTGCTAAAGAGGCTTCATTTAGAGAGAAAAGGTGTGGAACAGTTCATAATCAGGAACATTTAGCCTCTATGAGCAAGAAAAGTTGGTAGCTATTTTGCTAAACTGCCCTGGCAGTCCTTTTCTCCCACTAACATATAGAAATTTCATGAAGGCACAGACCATGTTATCCTGAGGCCCATAGATCTAGCCCTTCGCAGCATCTGGCAGGCTTGCCAGGCACACAACAAACACTCAGCAAATACTTGAAGGGGTAAGAAGACACTCCATAGGCAGGGGAGGTTGGTTCACTTACGTCTCATCAAACAGGGGTTCGAGGGTCTTCCGTTTTACTGAGGTCTTCTTACGACTCGCCCACCTCCTTTCTGGTAATAAGTAGACACGGACATAGGGATCAGCTCCACTGCTGGTACAGGGTGTCAGGTTTCTATTAGGTTTCAAAGACATTAAAGAAGAAAGTTTTGAAACACTGAAAGGACTCTTTTGGAAAAGGCTGTACTGGCCCTTCAGCTTTAGATGGCTTGTGGATAAAAATGCCCTGTTGTCTAGATGACCAAAAACCAAAAGTCTGCAGAATTTGGAGGATAAAACATCAGATGGGGGATTTTGAAAACATGTGCTTTTTAAAGTCTGGAGTAGAGCAAGTACTTCCCATCTAAAGGAAATTGGAGATTCCCACTTGAAAAAAGGTACTGGCTCCAAGTCACCCGAGACAGTTTTTGCAGTGGTTATATTTAAACAAAGCCCTTGGCTCTGGAGCCCGCCCATTGGCATCACTGAGGACCTCGTCCTTCACAGCATGCAGCCTTCAAACCTCACCCCTTCCTCGTGTATTACTTGTCTACCTCGGGGATGCCCACCCCTACCACTACTTCAAGCACCTCCACTCTCGTTCACCTGATGCTCCAGAGGCCTTTGCCCTTCCCCAGCACCCCGTTACCTGCAGCCGTTGATGAGCACACTGAGGCAGCGCCGCAGACACACGTAACGCACGGTAAGCTGAATCTCACCCAGTCTCCGCTGCCTGAGATCCCCACCTCTGTAAAGAAAGGCTTGTCACTTCCCTTGCCATTAGGTGTTGGCCTCTCCCCCAGCCCCTGAGACAGAAGCATGTCCTGCTTTAGGAACATAGAGCCATGTGGGTTAATAATTCTCAGTGAGGTTCCTTTCAGTCAGAAGTCAGTTCCATCCATTCGCATGTGATTATCCTACTTCACAGTAGGAAGAACATGAACCTTGGAGTGGGATCTGCTTTTATACCATGATTTCCTGTGGGACCGTCGGTGAGTTATTTGACCTTTATGATATTAACTTCTATCTTGTAGGGTAATCGTGAAGATGGAATTAAATAGCATGCTAAGCTCATAGTTAACAATAAATGGCAGCCATTGAAGGTCTATTTCCACATTCTAAGCTTTCCATATCATCCCACACTTGGGAATACAGGAAATGTTTCTGTGGTAAGGAACCTTAACAACCGAAGCCCGGCACCTGTTTTACAGTGGGAACGCACTTGCTCGCTCTCCCCCTTGCCCTGTGTTTCTAGCATATACCATGCTGCCTCTCATGAAGCCACTTTGTAAAAGATCAGAACTTGCAGAGAACTGTGAGTTTTATCTACTTCTCCATCCAGGAATGTATTTTTCACACAGGTCATTTTAGACAAGATGAAGCAGAGAGGTGCATACTCAATGTTGAAGCTGATATCTGTCAGGTCAAAGCAGGAGGAGGCCAGGGAGTTGAGCGAGGATATGCTGGGAGCCAGCCTCTTGGGCGGCCATGCAAGTGGGGAGGCAGGGCATTTCATGGGTCTGGGTGACTTGATGGGCCCTGGAGAGTGGGGGCCTGGGACAGTCAGGAAGATGGTGGCCGAACTCTTCTTCTTCCCCAAGGGCTCACAGAACCCTTTGGCACTGTCCTTGCCTTTGGGCTCTGGGCCTGTCTCTTGGGGCGTGGGCTCAGTGGCAACAATAGTGGCACTGGTGGCTGTCATGGAGCTCTTGGAGGTTTCTTTGGTATCAGAAGCAGGATCTGAGGGGCATGGCAAATTTGCAGGGCACTCTCCCTGGGATGGGGCTTTGGAATCCTGGTTGGTGTCCACCTTCTTAATGAACAGAGGACCTTTCTTTAGGGCTTCAGGTCCTGTGTATGGGCTCCCCATCTCTCGTTCTTCCACGCGCAGGAACTGCAAGCAGACGACAGGATTACGGGCTGGGCCCCCCACATCCACTTTCTCCTCCTCTGCTCTCATGTTAATTTCTGGGAAATGGTTCCTTCCTGACTGCCCAACCCCGTAGATTTCTCCCCAACCCCCCATATCTTCCTTAATCTCTCTCTGCCCCTGGGTCCCTGTAACCAATTATTCTCTTTTTCCCTTACTACTGCCTCAATAGTGAGTCTTCATGAGCACTCAGTCCTGCCCCCACTCACACTGGCTGGTGGAGACCTGGCTCATTCTTAGAGCATGTACTATCCCTCTATGCAAAGGACTCTCAGAATCTACACCTCCGCCTTCACCTTCACAGATATCACACCCTGCCTTCTGGATAGGGCCTTTACCAGCTGTCACCCTATTCACCATTGTTTTCCCTAAAATGTGTTTCTTGTCCACACACAACCCTGTGCTCCTACAGTTTCAAACCTCAGCCATGGTGTTTCTCCTTCCCCCTCAGTCATCAAGACCATTCCTAGCACTATAGTGGTCAAATATTCTGAAAAGCCTCATTAGGAATGACTAGTAAAATGAAACAAACACCCTTTTTAAATGCATAGCCAAGGGGCACCTGGGTGGCTCAGTCATTAAGCATCTGCCTTTGGCTCAGTTCATGATCCCAGAATTCTGGGATGGAGGCCCACATCGGGCTCCCTGCTCAGCAGGAAGCCTACTTCCCCCTCTCCCACTCCCCTGCTTGTGTTCCCTCTCTGGCTGTCTGTCAAAATCTTTAAAAAAAAAAAATAATAAAATGCATAGCCAATTTACAAGAAAGTAAGGAAAACCCCTAGGGTTACTGAAAAATAAAGGCTAAGCTTTCCTACCTTTCCAACCTTGAAAAATCCAAGAGGTAAGGAAAAGAGGCCTCAGGTCAATGTGAGACAGAGTTGCAGTAGGAACCATGAAGGTGGGATCTCTTTAGGGAAAAAAGTATTCTAGGATAAACATTCCACCCCACCCAAGGAAAGACTGCAAAGAAATATGTCCATCTCTGCCTGTACTCTGCTGGGGGAACTGAAGACTTTCCTGAGAATATGGCACCTTATAGGACTGTCTTAAATGAATTTTGGTTCATATTCATACCTGTAGAATCTTGAAACCTAAAACTTTAAAAATTAATATAAGAATGGACCCTAGTAATGCCCACAAGGTACATGGTTATAGCAAAACCTCAATCTAGGTCACAAAAGAACACAACATATGTTTGCAACCCAAGTCACCAAATGTAGAAATGAGTCACACTGAAAAAGCATCAACAGATACAACAAATATCAAAATCTGAACTCTCAAGATCTTCAGATAATAGAATTCACAGGTACACATAATAGCTTAGGTATTTTCAGATGATTAAAGATGGAATATAAACATAATTAATAAAATACAGTAAAAAAAGACAGTGGATTTGGAAAAGATAGAAATAAAAAATAACCTTTGAAATAAAAACCATGAATAGGTAAAGAAAAAAAGTAGTGTCTAGAAGACAGATCTGAGGAAATCGGAATGTAGCACCAAGAGATAGTGAGGTCAGGTGGAGACCGAGGAGATGGGGAGAATGTCCAGTGTAGGAGTTCTAGAATTAAAGATTAAAACAATGGGAGAGGCAATATCTGAAGAGATAATGGCTGACAATATTCCAAAGTTGATGAAAAATATGAATCTATTTCCTAGCTTCCCAGCACAGAACAGGTACTTAGTTCTGGGATAGTCTGCCGTGTTCCATGGCCAGAGCTCCAGCCCTTACCTACCCTGGGGAACAAGAGGAGATAGTTACCCGAAGCACCAGCCTCATGGAGATGAGGCTGTCCAGGCCTGAGTGGTCCAACCGAAAGCGCTGCTCAAGGGTGAGGTCTGTGTGGGGTAGAATCTGGCACAGGGGGACCTCCAGCACTCCCAGAGCACACTCTTGGGCATCGTCAAGCACCTGGGCAGGGGGTGAGTCACAAAACTGGAGAACCAAGACCCACACCCCCCACCACCGCTCTCTGGACCCCATTCGAGTCTACGTTCACTTCAGTAAGCAAGTACTGTGCTTCTACTGGCCTCTGGTCCTGTTCCGAAAACCTGGCAGTTGGGGTCTCTATGAGGCAAATGCCTAGGGCTGCAGGGGCTTGAGGGATTGATGGGTTTGGGCCTGAGAAGATCCCAGTTCTGCCTTTTTGTTGTTTAAGATTTCATGACTAAGTCATTGTTTGCACCTCTGTTTGCTTATGTGTAAAATAAATTTCCACAGATCTTTTGTGAAGATTAAATTATTGTTTAAAGAAGTACATCCTCACTTCTTAGTACTTAGTACACTAAGGTCCTGGGAGGATCCCAACACAGGTCACTCTGGGTGCTGGGTAACAACTGGAAAGACTCTTGCAGGGACAGCCAAGGGACTTGAGAGTTTGTCCTTCCACAGCCTCTTACCCATTGCCCTTGGGCACCAGGCTCATAAAGATGTGGGGCCTCCACACCCACAGAAAAGGGGCTGACTTTACTGCTGGGAGAACCTGCTCAAGGTGCACGATCAAGCTCCCCACCCCTCCTGGCTTAGACACTTTGATTAGACACAAAAATTAGCTTTGTTCCAAGAGCCCAACTTCAAACCTTCAGATGCAGCTCCTCAGCTGCCACGTTGGACACAAAGAAGGAAAACACCTGGCTCCACACTGGGTCCTTGCTGTGGGGACAAGTCTGGGGACAGAAGAGAGAAAGATCATTGAAGGGTCAGGATGGGCAGAGCAGGATACTGGCACCGCTGCTTTCCGCTGGCCACCCACTATCGCTGGGAGCCTTCTCAGCCTCCGCCCGGGGATCAGACCCACACACGCTGCCGCTCCGGGGAGGCATGAGAGCAAGGCAGCCAGACTCAAGGCAAGGAGGGCTTTCCCAGCAAGTTTTGCAGGGGCTGAAAAGCATAGCAGCAGCACTAGAGCTCACTTCCAGGGGAGGGGACCAACAGGATTTCTGCTGCTTTATAGCAGGTGTCCTTGGGCAAGTCAGTCATCTCTGACCCTCAGATTCTTAAACCACAGAACTAACTATTCAGTGAGGCTGTTCTGAAGACAAAGTGCCTCGACTGTAACCTAGCACCTACCAAGCATTCAGTTCTCTTAATTCCCTTCCCTGTTCTTCTCTCCTTGAAAAGGCGTGGGGCCCCCATTTCTTTGTCCCATGGCTACACACCAGGCTGTCTTACCTTGCTCATATGTGTCTTCTTGCCTACAGAGAGCTTGACATAGGAAGAAGGATCTCTGCTGACTTTATTCTGTTATAGGCAAATCCACAGCAAGGAAAGTGGCACCACTGGCTTGAGACACCACCCCACTGTACCTCCCAACTCCCAGAGCATCAGTGGGACCTGGGGCCAACCAACTGCTTCCCTTCTGGAGCCGGCTACCGTGGTGCTCCCAGGGCCCCTGGGCTGCCAAAACTGTGCAAGCACCAGGCAGGACAGGGCTAACCCCAGGAGAGGTTCCAAGTTCACGACAGGAGCCCAGGGAGCTGGGCCTGGTTTGGCAGGGCTATGGAAATGGTCACGTTCTGGCTCTTTAGCTTGTGACCCAGGTACTTAACCTTCTGGGTGCTCCTTGTAAAATGGCAAAGCCAGACACACTCATCATGGGACTCAGGCATAATGAATGTGCGGGACGAGTTGTAAAGCCCAGTGGCTGGCACACAGCAGACTTAATGAGCGGCGCTCTTGTCATCTGTAGGCTGTGGGTGCACAGATGATCACCCAGAAGACAGGGCTGTGGTTACTCTAGGGAAAAGGAGCCGTGACTTGCTTTCACTTACCTTGGTGAACCTGGAAAGTTTTTTGGCTCGATATTCACCATTCAGGTAGTCAAAAGGGTTTCTCTGTAGCACACGAAGAGGATAAATGAACTACACATGGACATTTGCAAGTGACGGGCACAAGCCAGGGTGTGACACTGGCCATGTCACCACTCACCGGCAGGTTGCAGGCACTCTCCAAGAAGACCATGAGGATGGCAGTTGAAAGGCCACCTTGGTCCTATAAGCAGACACAGACCCTCAGTAGGTGCTGCAGCATCAGGAGACAGACTGGTTTTGGAGAAGCCTATTCATGGCAGAAGGAAGCCAGCCAGCCCTTGCACTCTGGACAAGCCCTAAGATTCCCCACAACCTAGCTTTTTGTTGAGACTGTGTCTACAACTGCAGCAGGACAGATTCAAGTCAGACACAGGGGTGGACTTCCCCACGAACTGGGCTGACTGGCACCACCAGCCTTTAAGGATCCCATCTTCCCTGAGCAGACAGCCTCTGCTGAGAGATCAGGAGCTGCCCGTGGAGATGAGGCTGAGGGACGGGTGCTGCAGAAAGTGGAGCTGGCTGGAGGATTCTGTGAGCGAGATCTGGAGGCTTCATCTCGCCCCCTTCCACACAGCTCACACATGTCCAGCCCTGCCACAAGTCCCACCCCGCCCCACCACACCCACACACCTTTCTCTTAGGGAGCGCTGGCACCCCACACTCACCTCAATCAGAGCTTCTGGGTTGGTGATCAGTGAAAGCCACTCCAGCCGCAGGTGCAGCCGCCCACTGGTTGTGTCGTTCAGGACAAACCACTGCAGGAAGGGGGTGAGGAGGGAGAGGAAAGCTCAGGGAAAGGGCCAGTGAGGTGCTACTGACCCTCTTCAAGCAGTTCAGTTCTGGGACCTTAATAGGTGGCTTTAGGGAAAAGGTGACCCCACCCAGATGGGATGGGCTCTGGGCTTGAGGGACCAAGAAAGGTCACAGAAGTGCTTCTGTCCTCCTACAGACAGATGGAAACCAGGATGTCCACAGGGAGGGGGTGACAGGCCCCAACTCTACCTCATCCACCACTCTGTTCGTCATGACGTCCCCAAGGCAGATCTGCAAGCTGGAATACACAGGGAGTTAGCTCAGCTCCGAGGAGGCAAGAAGCAGCAGATAGGAGTGTGGCCCTCAAGACGGGAGCTGATCCGTCTCAAGGAACCAATGGGAGACCACTTGCAGCTCAAACAAATGAAGGCCTGTCTAACCCTCAGGGCCGCTGCCTGGGCAGGCAGGTGGCTCCGATCGCCAGAGGAGGATGAGCAGACACTGGACACACTGGCTCTGGATTTCTGTGATGATGCTACTGGTGTTTTGAATGGCATGGTTCTTCATGGTGCAAAACTGCCCACGCGCTGCAGGAATTTAGCTTCCCTGTCCTGTGCCCTCTAAATGCCAATGGTACCACCTCCCACAGTCATTGTAACAACCCCCAATGCCCCTCCAGCACCTCTCCAGATGCCCTCCAAGGGATAAGTGTAGTTGGCACGGGTGTGAGAGGAGGTACCACCCACATTCACAGCGTGCCTCCACCTACCCGACCCAGGCCCAAATGGGTGATCCCGATAGCTGGCGGGGAGACTGTGTAGCTGTTAAAAACCTGCTTGAGCTCAGAACATACTCGAAATCAGTTACAACATCAACTACAAGTCACACTTCTAATTTGCAACAATACAAAACATGCAGCTTTTTCCATTAAGGTGAAAAGAAAAATAACATCTGGTGGTGAGCGGTTTCTTAGGCTGTCAGATCATGCCCCTCCCACTTTGCTTTGTTCCTACTTTTAAAATTACATGTTCATGGCAACAAGCTCAATGATAAGGCAGTGTGAAAATTTGGGTAAAACTATCTTTTCTGCCTCCCAATCCCAGCCTCCTGAAATGAGCAGTGTGAACAGCCTGCTCTGTAGCTTCCGTGCCCTTCTCTGTGCTCACACAGACCGTACTCAAGAGTCCTCCCTGGAGAAATGAATCAAACTGCACAGGCCACTTCCAGCTGCTTCCCCCACCCCCATATGGGTGTCCTCCAGGTCAATATACACAGATCCTACTACTCATCATTTTATAAAGCTGCAGAATATTCTGTAGTTTGGCAATGGCAAATTTATTCAAACATTTTCGACCAATGTCTACTGACGTTTCCAGCCTTTTTGTTTTGCCACCACAGTTCTCATTGCAGAGCATTTCAGGTATAATGCTTTTACTTTACAGGAGATTCCTGGAAGTGGGGCTAATGGGCCAAAAGACATGTAAATTTGGGAGTTTCTACGGCCAGCCCCAGCCTAGCCATTTCAGTCCTCCCACAGCCCTGAGTGTGGGTTCTGCCCCAGAGCAAGTGGCCAGGGCTCCTTGGCACAGGGGACCTGCCCATCCATGCCAGCCTTGCCCCTACGACTGTTCCAAATGGGGACTCTGGATACATCATCAGGAGTGCAGGAAGCAGAGCCCATGGTACACAAACCCTGGGGTCTTCAGTAGCCCCACGGCCCAGCTCGGGGCTGGCACACAGACCTCTAGGAAGGAGGTTAGCGGCACGACCGTGGAACAACAGAGCCAGCTGCTAACACAGTCACTGTGTCAGCGTAACCAAGCCAGGACTGCAGGTCACTGAGTGGTGGAAGCAGGGGTGCTGTGTCCCAAGGCCTAGCCCAGTGCCCCCGGGCCCCCCTCAGCCCTCCTCCTCACCTGCCCAGGAAGTCATCCCTGTCGGGATCCTCGTCGTACAAGTCCACCTCCAGGTCCTGCCCAGGGACTTCATACACTATAAACTGTAAGGAAAGACAGGTGACTTGGTCTGCAGGCCACAATGGCGGATGAAGCAGACCTCAAGCATGACCCAAGGGGAGCCAAATTCCAGCTCTGCCACCTGCCAGTACAGAGCACTGGGCAGGTTCCTGCCTTCCAGTGTGTTTGGAGAATCCCACGTCTAAGAAGGGAGTGATGTCCTCTCGAAGGATGGGGAGGATTAGGGTGGGTGCTCAGGGGATGGTGGCTGCTGTGTGTTCTGCACGAGGCTTGCAGCTTCTGGAGCACTAAACAGGCTGTGCGTACTACCCTTCATGGAGTAGTGATTGTGGGTGAATTTAAGGAAGAACTTTAAGCTCCTGGTGTCAGGCTCTGGCAGGGGAGGTTGAGAGGATCTGAGCAGAACTGACTCTGCGGTTCTGTCTTTTCCTCTGGTTTGAAAAATTCCAACAAAGCTGACTGGTGGGAAAGGCAGGCAGGACTTCCCCCCAGCAGGGCCACAGCAGCCCCCCTCTGGAAGCCTGGTGGATGTGGGAAATCGGCCCACTCCTCTGGGCCAGTGTTGCCCCATGGGTACGTGAGGCCCTCCCTTGTTTGGACTCAGCATAACCCAGCATGGAGCCTGGAGGGCATCAAAAGTAGCCAGGAGACCCTCACCTCAAATACCTCATTCCAGGTGGGGTTCAGGTTCTTGTAGATGGTCCTACTCCGGAAATGCTGTAGGCCAATGCTCACCTTGGCGTAGGGGTCTGACTTGCCTCGGATCCCTAGGAAGCCGTCCTTCTGAGCCAGCTTCTCAGCCTCCAGCAAGTAGACTCTGATCACTCCCTGGAAAATGCCCCAGCCCAAGGCTCACAGCTGCTTCCTGGGCTGTGCCACCCCTCAAGGCTCGCAGCATCGGGGCCAAAGCCATCAGACATCATCCCAGTCCCATCTCACTTCCTCCATGTCTAGGTGGGAGACAGAAGCCAGATCTGGCAGTCTCCTCGCCGAGCCATACAGCAAGTGACGTCAGGGCCCTGCCCGCCTTCCTGGCCTTGCCGACCTCGCTTGCCTCCAGCCTGCCATGTGATTGGCTTGTTCAGCTGCAGCCATTTCCTCCTGTGCCAACAACCACCATCTGAGGAGGTTTCCTCCTGTACCAACCCCCATAACCTGTATGTAGACCAAGTTCTAGTCATTTCTTTCTGACATCCAGGGGTACTCACCCCTATGGGCACTGCCTGCTGTGGGCAGTGGGTCCCTGTGCTCATAAAGGCCCCACACTGACTCCCACCCCATCCCCACATTCAGCTTTGTCCTAAGGCAGAACAGACCACAAGAATTAGGAAATACACTTCATGGGGACAGTAAAAGGCTCCTGCCTGGAACTGTTGTTTTGTTTTTGTTTTTTCTTAATATCAGTAGATACATGTACACTTATCATGATAAGCACTGAGGGATGGCTGGACTGCTGAATCACTTTACTATACACCTGAAACTAACACTGCATGTTAACTCTACTGGAATTAAAGCAAAAAAAAAAAAAAAATACCAGGAGATGCATTTCCATTTACCCTTTGACCCAGCAATCCCACTGCTAGCTCTAAAAGGATACTGGTAAAACTGTAAAAAGACGCATACAAGGGGCTACTCATGACAGCACTATTGGTAATAGTGAAAGACCGACACAACTCGCTGTCCGAGAGAACTAGCCAAATAACGTAGAGCATCATCTGAGAATGCACTCCCTCTGCCAGCCCCTCCGTCCCTCAGTCCTGGGCCCCGTGCTCCGCAGCCGGTGCGGGTACTCACGCAGGGCAGAGGGAAGAGCAGGTTGGTCACGTCCAAGCCCTTCTTCACAGGCACAGTCACACGGTTGGGCAGCACTAGGTGGGTGGCAATGAGGTCCTCCAGCAGGCTGTCTGACACCTCGCTGGGGACAGTGGGCATGGCCAGCTGTAGAGCGGCCATGCCTTCCCCCAGTCACCTGCCCCGCCACCCAGCCCCAGCCCCAGAACCAGGAGCAGAGCTTGGTAGGGCGAGAACAGCCCTGACTGCAGCCTGCCTGGCCTGGGGGAGGTGCGGCATACATTTTGACAGCACCCGACCACCCCCTTCCCCATCTTGCTTTGTTCTCTGAGGCATCACAGTGGGGTAGCTAAGAGGGGTGACCTGGACCCTGTGTGCCAATCTTGCCTCCATCACCCATGAGCTGTGGGACCTTGGGTAAGTTGCTGACTTCTCTGGACCCATTTCCTCATCTCTAAACCAAGGATATTAATACTACCTCCTAGGGTTGTTACAAGGAGTTAAAACACAGAAAGTGCAGAGAATGGCGCCCGGTACACAGTAAATGCTAGCTAAGTGTTTGCTCCTGTGGCCCTCCTACTTCCAGACATCCCATCGAAATTCTGTTTACTGCCTGTGTCTCCCCAGTAGAACAGCAGGGATAGTGCCAAGAACAGGACTAGCACGCAGTAGGTACTCGGTAAACATCTGTCGAACGACACCATCTACAAGTGGATTCTCTGAATCCAGGGGGCCAAGATCAGGGGGAGTCTCCCCAGGGAAGGAGCCTGGGGTCCTTCCTGCAGGCAGGAGAGGTGCTGACCTTGGAAAGGCCCAACTTGCCCTGGTCAGTCCAACTGTCCCTCCCTCATGGGGACATGTGTCCACATGGGGTCGGAGCCCTTCTCTGCTCCTCCCGGAGGGCTAAGGCCCTGCGTGCAGCGGCCCCCACGGCCAGTCCCCGGAACGTGCAATCTCCCAGACCAGCTTCTCTTCACTGGCCTCTGCTGTGACAGCGGCCCCCTGTGCCTGTGGTCGGGGGTGGCCTTGCGGGCTCCTCACCACACACTGGGCTGGGGGAGGGGGTGGAGTGCAGCTGCAAGGACATCGTGTGTGTCCACGCCCACTGTGCCACTGCACACACCTACGTGTTCTCCCAGAACCACAACACAGAAGAAGCAGGCTTCCCTTTCACGGAGGAAAAGCCCAGAGGGGTAAAGGCAATTGTCTGAAATCACAGTGCTGAGCGACCGAGTGAGGAGCCCGGTCTGGCCGGGGCTGGATCCAGAGCCTGTGCTCTCGGTGACCCCCACGGCCTCCCCAGGACGTCTCATCTGGCCAGCGTGTGCCTGCGCGTTCGAGCGTGTGCGTGTGTTCTGAGGGCAGCGCCTGTCCTCAGGGGCCAAGCAGCACTGCTGGCCTCCCGCTCCCCCTCCAAACACACCACCCCTCCTCCCTCCGGAGCAGGGCCAGCTTGGGGCCGGTCCCAGTCCACA
>CM052898.1:82181501-82223993 GCA_028534135.1 Potos flavus | reverse complement strand
CAGGAAGCGGGGGTGGGGGGCAATGCCATCAGGTTCCACGTACCTGAATCCCATTCACACCAGCCTGTATCTTCTGCAGCTCCGCACTGATCTCACAGTCCCCGATGTAGCTGAAAGTGGGGAGGGAGAAGGAAGCCCGGGAGGAAGGGCAGGTCCACCGCTCAGAGAGACCAGGAAACTTGCCCAGGGCCACACAGCCCAAGCTCGGGCAGCCAGCCACCGAGCCTGAGCCCGGCATCACCCGCCTATGGCCTCCCCCAGAGCCTGAGCTGGCTGAGAAGCTAAGTGGGTGCCAGATGACCCTGGAGGATCTGGTGGCAGAACCTTGGAGCCAGGAGTGCCCAACAGCCATCATCATCCCCGCACATCCCGCAGATGGGGACGGGTGTTCCCAGAGTTGACTCCTATCTACCCGACATGCTCTCAGTGCCAGCCTCTCCTATCCACCCGACATGCTCTGCCAGCCTATGGAAATGAGACACTGGAGAGGAATGCTACATTCTGGAACTTTCAGAGTTGATCCTTGGTCCTTTATTTATTTTTTTAAAGATTGATTTATTTTAGAGAGAGAGCATGAGCGATTGCATGGGGGCAGGGCAGAGGGAGAGAATCTTCAAGCAG
Organism: Potos flavus; assembly: GCA_028534135.1. Classification (NCBI taxonomy): domain Eukaryota; kingdom Metazoa; phylum Chordata; class Mammalia; order Carnivora; family Procyonidae; genus Potos; species Potos flavus. The sequence continues at coordinate 82,223,372 of CM052898.1, read as the reverse complement.
AGTCCTCACTGAGCACAGAGCCGGACCCCACCACCCTTGAGATCATAACCTAAACTGAAACAGAGCCAGACGCTCAACCGACTGAGCCACCTGAGTACCCTTAATCCTTTAAAGCACAATTAAAACCTCACCACCTCCAGGAAGACTTCCTGGATTGAATGCCTCTTCTCTGACTCCAGCCTGCTACAAATATCATTTAAAGAGGTACCTTTGCCCAACCCACTGAACTAGACACAAGGATGTGTCTTTGCATCCTTGCTTTCCTGATGTACCAGAGCCCAGTTCTCCCATGGATCTCACAGCCTGTGCTCAGAGATTCCTGGGCCTTACCATAAGGCCCCACACCTTCTTGTCATGCTTGCTCCCTCTTTCTTTTTTTCTTTTTTAAAGATTTTATTATTTATTTATTTATTTGACAGAGAGAGAGAGAGATCACATGTAGGCAGAGAGGCAGGCAGAGAGAGAGGAGGAAGCAGGCTCCCTGCTGAGCAGAGAGCCCGATGCGGGGCTCATCCCAGGACCCTGAGATCATGACCTGAGCCGAAGGCAGAGGCTTTAACCCACTGAGCCACCCAGGCGCCCCTTGCTCCCTCTTTCTACATCCTCTTTAAGGCAGCTTGTCTGAGCGTCCAGGTGACTAGCCCTGACCTCCAAGAAAGCTCCGCTGCCTGGGCCTTGGTACCCAAGAGCCTGCCCGATGCCGAGTCTTATACGAGAATCTGGGCCTGGGCTGAGGGGTCAAACGGCAGCGGCTTCCCTGGGACTTTCTATTCTCCTGCTGATACTCTTCCCTGTCCCAAGCAGGGACCCAGTGCTCCCGCCTAGGGCGGTGGGGGTGTGTGTGTGTGCTGTGAGGCGCTTTCCCACCTCCAATCAGCACATAACTACGCTACTCCATCTTCAAGCTGGCTGCTCTCACACGGCGTGCCCCGTCCCCTGCCCCTGGCCCGCACGGGCAAGACGGCTCACCATATCTGCAGGTCCAGGACCACCCGTCTCCGGTTGCGCTGGTTAGTGTGTGCCTTGACGCCGTTCACCCGGGGGCACTGGAAGAGATGCCAGAGGGCTGGGTCAGCAGGGATCTCGCAGCAAGGGGTGGCTGCTGGCCCCCTGCCCGGCACTAGGCTTTGGCTGCAACAACATGACCACCACACTCCTGGGACGGGGCACAAACAGAAAATTCACACTGTGGCCCATCTGTCCTTGGACCTATGATACCTCCCTCCCTAGAATGTGCACCCTTCCTTCTCTCTCTCTCCTACCACAGGTATTTACAGAGCACCTACTCTGTGCCAGGCACTAACCGGGGAGAAGGTAAGGAGCAGGCCAGGCTGAGCCCGCCCTCGTGGACTGGAAGCCTAGCAGAGGAGACAATGGTGGGGGAGGGCATGGGGAGGTGCAGTCCCTGCTGTCACATGGGGGTTGGGGGGCTTCAGGAGCACCTCCCTTGGGGTAGACCGGGGTTAGGGAAGGCTTCTGGAGGAGGTGGCATTTAAGTAGTTCTGGCCTATGAGTAGGAGTTGGCCCCCAAGGGCAAGAAAAGAAGGCAGAGTCCCTAGCTCAGGGAGCTGAGCCTAGAAATTAAAGTATCCCACACCAGGGCCATGGCCCCCCAGCCTCTGGGGCCGAGGGCTGAGCTCCTAAGTGCTCTCGCCCACCCCACTCGTCTCTTTGCCTCCCTTCAGGAGGCTAGTGGGCACTGGAGTGGACTCTGGTTAGTATTTATCAAGAATAAAAGAGAAGTATCGGGACACCTGGGTGGCTCAGTCAGTTAAGCGTCTGCCTTTGGCTCAGGTCAGGTTCCCAGGGTCCTGGGATCAGGCCCTGCATCCGGCTCCCTGCTCAGCGGGGAGCCTGCTTCCCCCTCTCCCTCTGTGCTCTAAGTAAATAAATAAAGTCTTAAAAAAAAAAAAATTACATTTACAAATGCACTGTCACATGAAAAGCTTATCAAAAAGTACGGAGGCCAAAAATGCAGGGGAAAAAAGTATTACAGGGACATCTTGAGCAGTTAATTAAAATCATCACGTAGTTTTTCCAGAGCTTGTGATGTGTGTGATATGTCAGCTTTTTTTAAGTGTTTGTTATTCTTTCTCATATTCATTTAATATTCATTTCTGTCCTAGTTTTACATTTTATTTATTTTTTTAAAGATTTTATTTATTTATTTGACAGAGAGAGAGATCACAAGTAGGCAGAGAGGCAGGCAGAGAGAGAGGGGGAAGCAGGCTGCTAGCTGAGCAGAGAGCCCGATGTGGGGCTCGATCCCAGGACCCTGAGATCATGACCTGAGCCGAAGGCAGAGGCTTTAACCCACTGAGCCACCCAAGTGCCCCTGGTTTTACATTTTAAATTTTATGTTCTTTTTCTTTCGGAGGGTTCCCCAAATCACAGGAGCTTCAGGCCACATGGCACCTGGCTCCGCCCTGGCCTCCAGGGCCTAGATGGTAAAGAAAGACCCAGAAAAGCCAGCAGCAGCCTGGGGAGGAGGCTGGGGTGCTGTAAGGGACCGGCCGCAGCCTGGGGCCGCCTCGGGGCCTGCTTCTGCTGCGGGGAGGGACGGCTTCCCAGCAGCACCACCTCCCACAGGCCTTGGGTTCTGCTCTACAGCGGGCCGCCGGCTGCTTAGCTCCTAGCCTGCTGAGTCCTTCAAACGCGGGCTCAGACAGCACCCACTCCCGGCAGTCCTCCCGGGTGACCACAGCCCCTGCATGCCTCCACTCCCGAGTTCACACATTCCTCCAGCATGGTGGGTATGCTGCCGTGGGGTGGCCCGCCAGTTTGGGTGTCAGTCTGAATAACAGGACAGTGACCTTCCCAGAGGCAGGGGCACAGTCACACCCATTTCTGCCTACGGGGCCTTGCACACTGCCATACATGAATGAAGCGAGTAATGAACAAAGGAACTCACAGATGCTGGGATAATCCAGTCCTGCCTGAGTCTGAGAGGCACAGACCAGAATCTCCGGGGGTCAGGCATGCCCACTGCGCTCCCACTCAGGCGGCGAGCGGGGCAGGATGGCCTGCGCCCTGACGCCTGCCTGTCCCCTAGCACGCCAGATGCCAATGCGTCTGGTTTGCCAAGGGAGGACATCAGGCAGTTTTCTGCCCGTGGGAGGCAGTTCTTAAGTAAACCCTACACCCAACGTGGGGCTCAAACTCACAACCCCAAGATCAAGAGTCACGTGCTCTACCGACTGAGCCAAATGACAAAAATAAGACTCACATCAGTGGGGCAGCAGAAGTGGGGCAAGAGAGTGGAGTAGGAGCTGCCGACAAGAGGAAGGGACATGATGTTGGGTATGTCAAACACAAACCTCTTCTGTCCTGGGTCACCTGTTAGCTTCACAGAACTAGCGCTGGGCTTGTGACGCTCACTGACAGAACCGATCACCTGGGAGAGAACTGTCCCCTGCTTTGAGGCACCGTCCCCCCCCTCCGCCCCCCCGTGGAGGGGTGTTCTTCCTCACCGATGCCTTAGCAAGCACTTCTTGGACATCTTCATATCTGGCTGGCTTTTACTGCATGGCATGTTTTCCAAATCTGGCTCAAGAAAAATGGACTCATACCCCACCTTTCCTTTTTGTTCTCTCTGAGCCAGGCTTCCTTTGCATCTGCAGAGAGGACGGTGCTGGGACGCGGGGGTGCGGGGTCTACAGTGAGGCTGAGAGGCTGAAAAGTGCAGGTGGGGAGGTCCCCTGGGGTATTTTTGGTCAGGCAGGGTCTGGGACTGAGAAAAGACCGCATGGCAGATCCAGGCGCCCCCTCCTGAGACATCACCCACCTTCTGTCCGAAGTAGAGCTTGGTGAAGGTGAAGGTCCTCAGGTGGATGCTCTTCTCCCGGATCTTGGGCTCGAGTTTCTCCCGGAACTTGTTTTCCATGATCATGCTCAGGTAGGGCCAGGTCTGAGAGATGATCTGTGCCAAGAAGAGGCTCTCAGGGGTCAGGTCTGTTCCCCACCCCCCAAGACCCAGGGCTGCCCAGGACAACCTGACCCAGGGGTGGGGGTCCCGTGTCCCTTACGGTGCAGCACCCACAGGCCTGCCTGCCCACCCACCTATCCGTCCATCTGCCCATCAGACATCGTATAACTACGGCAGTGGTTCTCACACTTGCCCAGGCAGTGGGACCCCAAGATTTGGTGCTGTTTTGCAGAGCACCGTGAAATAGTCACTAAACTTAGTATTACAAAACTTTTGGTTCTGTGCTAAAACAGAAGCCATCAGGGTCCACACTGTGGTGTAATCAAGAAGTAGCAGGTGCCACAGGGGGCGGAGGGGGAGGGGGAGGTCACCAGTGAGGGGTACAAAGGGAGGAGCAGTGGCAGACGTGTTCTGTCTGGGACAAAGCCTTCTCCCCTTCCTTCTCCTGGATTTGGGATATAGTTCACAGATGCAACTTGCGTTCCTCAGACCCATCATGAGAGGAACCTGAGGCAGTGGGGTTTCAGGGCTCTATTGCACCCATCTCTCTCAAAGGCCCCCTTAGGGGCTGGTCCCATCTTCCTGACTCACTGCTTTGTGGTCTGCCGAGTGCGTCTTGAGCACGAAGCTCTTTCGGACACACGTGGTGCCCCAGTGTGTGGTCTGTCTACACAGCTGTTTCCCCGCCCTGAGCGGAGGGCAGGAGCCCCGTCCCACCAGTCACACGTCCCAGCACCTTGTGTGGGACTCTGTGTGCCAGAAAGTGCCAGAAAGAAGGACCGAACACACAAGCGTACCCGAGAACTGGCGAACACACAGGCAGGAAGAACAAGGTCTGTCCCAGGGGCCCCGGGCCCTGCATCGGTCCACAGAAATCCTGTCACTCCTCTGAAAGGAGCGGCCCACCTCCTCCAACTTCTGCCCGCAGGCTGGGAACAGTTTCTGACCCACACGGCAAGGACGTTTCTGGTAACATGAGACTATCAGGGTTGGCTCAAAAACCATCAGGAAGTCCTTTTTTATGCCAAACTCAAGTCATTCCTGCTACGGGCTGTCCAACCAGAACAGAAGCAAGGTCTGTATAGAACAAATCCTGAATCAGGGTACCTGAGGGGGTGGCAAGGCACTTGAGTCTCCACATGGAGGAGATAGGTTCGGGCTCGTCCGGCAGGGGCCAGACTCTGTTTCGTCATCTGTACGAAAAGGCCAGACCTGCAGTCACAGAGCGGGGGCCCTCCCAGGGCTGCCCGAGGGCGTACCCACAGGATCCAACTGCCGTCACAACGATGATGACAGCGTTCCTGACCGTGTTCCTCACATCCGGGCACTGTGGTGCCTTCATGACCTCGTGGATCCTCACAACCTCACAAGGCAGGGACCATAATTACTCCCCTGGCACAGACAAGGGGCCGGCTCCGAGAGGCTAGGCAGATCCCCGCCGGCCACAGGCGGAGGGCCGCAGCAGCGGTGGGATACCACCCTCCTCTCCTAGGAAGCCCTCATCCTGGCCTCCTGCCGGGCTGCATTTTTCTCTGTACTTCCCGGTATTGTCTAACATTTCTGCTCTGGCCGTGAATTAATTTCACCCTAGAAAGGTGTGTGTTTTTTAAAGAGAGTCATTGGTAAGGAGAAGAACCCTGAGAGTTACTGCCAGCAGGCCTTTGTCCGTGGCCGCCCCGCTCCCATCCAGTGTGGACTCACTGCACCCAGGGCCACCAAGAGGACGAGGCCCAGGAGGCCGGGCCCGCCAGGCCCACCGCAGCCTTACCTTGTTGGCCCACTCGACCCGCTCCACATCCGGGAAGTGGATCTAGGGAACAGAAGGAGGGTAAGTCAGACTCAACACCTGCCCGCCCCTGGACACCCGGCCTCGCAGCCCGCGGTTCCCGCTCCCGCCCCACGTGCGCCGCCGCTCCGCGCCCGCCGGGCACCAGCCGGGAGACTCAGCCAGCCCTGCCCTGGGGCGCACTGTCCGGTGGGGCAGGCGGCAAGCAACCAGACCGCACCCCCGGACTGCGCCCCGCAGCCCGCAGGCTGGAAGGACGGGCGGAACCCCCTGTTTGCTGATGCAGATAAGCCCCGCCTTCCTTCCCCGTGGAAACGCGGAACCCCCGCCCGGCTTGCCCCGGGTACCACCCGCCTCCTCGCCACTTCCCTCCTCCTCATTCTTTTAATGACACAAGTAATCGTGGCCTCTGGAGAAAAATTAGAAAACGGAGGTGAGCAGAAGGAAAGCCATTTTTATCGGAGAATGCTGTGTGACAACCACCGTTAAGGGGTGGCTGCGTCTCCTTGCAGCCTCTTGTAGAAACAAGGATATGTAGTTTTCACAGAAATTAGGTCAGCGTTTGGTTGTCCGCTTTTTTCCACTTAGCAACAGGTAGGCTGGTGTTCATTCCTAAGGTAACGATTGCCAATCTGAGAGGCTGAAAAGGGGATCGATCATGCTGTTTGCACAGGCAACTGGGGAATGGGAGCACCCCTCCCCCGCAGGCCAGATCCTGTCCTCACATAGGGGAGCTTCCCTCAAGTCACAGCCCTCAGCCACATCCCTAGGTTGCCTGGCGGAGGGGGGGGGGGGGGTCCCAGGAGAAGTGACAATCCTATTGGCTAACCTTTGCATGACCTGATTCTGAACCCCTTCCCTGCCCGAGTCTCAGTCTCCACCAGTATCTGCTGAGCTTCTCACAGACCCCCAGCCCCTAAGGTTTTCAGGGACACACGATAAGACTGTACCAGTGCTTGACACAAAACATGATCAGTAAAATGGTAGCAATGGCCATCTCTGCCGCCAAGTCCTCAGAGCACAAGGCCAACTCAGGATCAGGTTCATGGTGGGCGTCGGACCTCCCAAGGTCAGGAAAGGAAACGGATCCGTGCAGTTCACACACCTAGCACCCACCAGGCCTTGGGCTAGCTCTGGGGGTGCTCAGAAGGCCCAAACGTGGACCCTGGGCTAGAACACCACACCCAGAGTATAGAGTAATTTAATTATTTTAGGAACAGTTTTCCTTTCTTTAAAAGATTTATTTGGAGTGGGGAGAAGGGGCAGAGGGAGAGGAGGAGGAAGAGAGAATCCCAGGCAGACTCCCCGCTGAGTGTGGAGCCCAGCGTAGGGCTGGATGTCATGACCCTGAGATCATGACCGGAGCCAAAATCAGGAGTCAGTGCCTTAACCGACTGAGCCACCCAGGCGCCCCTTAGGAACAGTTTCTAACAGCCTTGAGAAGTCAGAGAAGCCCAGTGCTTCTGGGACTCCCGGGACATCAAGCCCTTCTCCCAGCCTCAGTTTCCCCAGTTCTGGACAGCGATACATACTAACTTGAAGAAGCATCTCATATTCCCAGGTGCTAAAGGAAAATCAGTGCCTGGTTCCCGGGAGGAGGGAGCTGGGCCAGTCCGTAGGAACAGAAGGGAACGAGAGGAAAGGGATCGGGGGGAAGTGGGCAGGAAGTAGAGCCAGCCCATCCAGTTCACTGGGGAGCAGCAGCCTGTTCACCAGACATTCCCTGCTGCTGCCGCCCTGGGCTAGGTCCCAAGCCCATACCAGGCAAAGGGAGGTGAGACCCTTTCATTGCTTCCTATCGCACCTCCCGCCACTAACGTAACAACTCCTCCATGTGGGGCTGAAACCGACATCCCCATTCCTCTTTGATTGCTCCATTCACCACCATCTTTGACTTCACTTCTTCCAGGCAGCCTTCCCTGATCTCTCAAGTCATAGATGGGTGTCCCTACTAGGTGTCTGCCAGTTCTCCATTGCGGCATTTGATAGACCTCATTAGAGCTGCTGGGTCTGACTGCCTGGAAGCTCTAATGGGCTGACTCAGACTTGTTCCCTATTAGTGCCTGACCCTGGCATATGAACATCTTAATAAATACTTGTGGAATGAATGAATGCATAATGAATGCAAGCTTCTTGCCTTCCAACAGCTCCCAGGCTGGTAAAGGAAGCAGGCAATTAACAGACCATTCCAGTACAGGACCATACCAAGGTGCGGGGAGTGGGACCCTCACAGAGGAGAAAGGTGGGTTACAGCTGGGCTTTCCCTGGCACCTTTGCCCCTCTTGCGCCCAAGTGGGCTGGCTGGACCCCTCCCTCTCCTCCTTCCATCCCGACCACTGCACTCCCATCCTGCCCCAGGCACACCTGATGTGTATACCCCCCTCCAGCTCCTACCCCCACCTCTCCAGGGGAAGACCCAGGCGAGGTTCTGCACCCCTGGGACCTACCTAGTTCTGATCTCCTGCACCCTGGAAAAGCGATCCAGCCTGGCAGGTCCAACCATGGCCACACTTGGGAGCCAAAGATTCCTGAGCTGCCTTTCACACCTACTGAATCAGAGTGTTTCCGGTTGGGGCCTTGCAATTTATTTTTAACCAGCTCCTGGCACGATTCTGGAGATCCGGGAGGGTTGGTTGTGAGGTATCAATGACCAGCCCACCCCTTGCATTAGAGTGGCCCTCACTCACCCTGACCGTGTGGGCAGCAGCGGAGTGCCCAGGGCCCGCACTGTTTTCACGGTCTCTTGGGCAGCCACACTTGTGTTTGAGGCTCCTTGCTAAGAGATTCCTCGAGAGAACAAGTCTGAATGCCCTGATGAGAGCAGCAATTCAGGCCAAGAAAATAAGGGATCATCAAGTCACCCTCCTCTGCCTGAATCTCAGCACCGGTCAGGACTCCCCAGCGAGCCAAATCATGAGCCAGGCCACCTTCTCTGTGACTGCCGCAGAGTAAGTCCCGGGCCAGAGAATGACCTCAGAGAGGCAGACACTCCGGGAACAACTGCTCAGCCCCAATGCTCCCTGGAGACAGAGGAGTCATGTTTTCCATTACAACTGGCCTTTTAAAACAATCTTCCCCTACTTCAAATTCTTGAAGTTATTCCATGTTTTTATCTGTTGACATTTTAGCTTTGCACTTAGGTCTTCAATCTGTCTGAAAGTTTTATAGCGGGTAAGATTCTCTCCAGACTCCCACTAAGGCGATTTTCTAATATCACATATCAAAAAAGAAAAAAAATCCATCTTTCCTCCTGACCGGTGAAGGGACTTTTCTCATATGTCAGCTTCTCATGTGTACTCTGGTGTGTTTCTGGACTTGGCATTGAACTCCGTGGTCTGAGTGCCTGTTTCTTGCCAGCACCACACTGTTCCAATCTATGGCTTTGCAGCATGACCCAGGGTAGGGGGGTTCCTCTCTGTTTGCTTTTCTTTTTCAAACCAACTTAGCTAATAGTGGGTATTTATGCTTCCAAAATGAATTTTAGAATCTTGTCCATCTTCCCTCCAAAAATTCTCCTGGGATTTTGACTGGAATACTTTTGAATTTATACATTTGTGGGAGAACAGATAGCTTGACAATATCAAGTTTTGCATCCATGAACGGAATATTTCCCTTTATTAACTTACATCTGGTTACATTCACATTTAAGATCATAAGCCTTTTTCTATAAAAATCCCATACATTTTTTTTGTTAGATTACTTTGGGGATTTATGGTAATTAAAAATGGTATTTCGTTTTCTGTGCAACTTTGTTGAAATTTGTTGTTGGTTCTAATTGTTCAATAATTCTCACAGGTTGTTTATATATAATCTCTAGTAATCTTTTTTTTTTCTTATCCTTATCCTTCTTATTTCTCTTAAGTTTGTCTTCATCGGCCAAGCCCTCTGGTACCACGCCAGGCAGTGGTGGTGAGAGCAAGCAGCTCTATCTTGTTCCTGACATCAAATGGAAGTTTTTCCATGAAGCATGCTTTTTGCTGTAGGTTTTTAGAGGACAGCCTCTATCAGATTGAGGACGTTCTTTTCGATAGCTAAATTTCCAAGAGCTTTCATTAGAAACGGGTATTGAACTATATTCAACACTTTCTCAAATCTATTGAGATAATCGTGTTATTTTTCCCTTTCGTCCATTAAGGTGGCCAACTTAACTGATTTCTTTATAAAACAACCATCTCTAGTTCTTGGGATAAGCCCCATTTGAAGCAGTACCTTTAGTTAGCCTGATATCTCATTTAGGTTTTTATATACTCACGATTCAAAGTAATACCTACAATTTTTGTTCTTGTACAATCCATATCTAGTTTTGGTATAAAGATTTTACAATAAATTATAACGCTAGTGGGAAAGCTTTTTCATATCCTATTTTCTGAAAGAACCCATAAAGAATAGGAATTATCTGATCAGTGAAGTTTAGTGTTTATCTATAAACCCATTGTAGCCTGAGGCTTTTTGGAGTGGGAAATTACGTTTTCTTTCTTCAGTGGGTGTACTCAAGGTCTACTTATCTCTTATTGTGGTAATCTGGGCATTTGTATTTTTCTAGAAATGTATCTAGTTCATCTAGGTTTTCAAAAGTGTTGATATATATTTGTTTATAATATTTTATTATTCTTAATCTGCTATATCTGTAGTTATTTCTGCCTTTCCGTTCCAGATTTTATTTTCATCTTTTTCTATTAATAGATCAAGCTTGACAAAAGTTTTGCCCATTGTACTAATCTTTTCAGAGAACTAACTTTAGTTGTTAATAATTCTCTCCCCTTTACATTTATAATTTTTGTTGATTTTCACCATTATATATACTATTTCTTTCCCAATTTCTTTGATCTAAATCTGTTGCTCTTTTACGTTCTTAGAGTTGAAGAATTTATTTTCAGCTTTTGGCTTGAATTGAGAAATTCAAATTTATAAATTCCCCTATGATTTTTGTCATTGTATTTTTATCATTATTCAGCTCCCTGTCTTTTCATAATTTCTATTATGACTACCTTTTAAACAATAATTTTTTAAATAGTGGTATTGTTAAATATTTAGACATATGAGATTTCTAAGGCCATTTATTGTTTTCTGATTCCATTTCTTTATGGTCTGCACAGTCTGTAGGATGGCAATCCACTGGAATATATTGATAATTCCTTTGTGGCCTGGTTCGTGATTAATTTCTGTGACTATTCCACGTATGATCAAGTTATTAATCATGTCCTTTGTAAAAAAAAAAAAAAAAAAAAACAAGCTCTTTGAATATTATCCTTGTTTCCTCTTTGTCTACTTATCACTTTCAGAGAGGAACGTATGAGAATTTCCAAGCCCAGCTATTGATTTATCTACTTCTCTGTGCAGTTCCGTCGGGTTGTTGCTTTACATTTCAGGTTTATTTTATGCAGTACATACATGTCCATGATTGTTGTGTTACCTTTTTCATTACTGTTCCTCTTTTGCTATAACATCCTGGTCTTTAGGATGTATCTGAGTTACATTCTATTTTGTCTAATAAGAAAATTGCCATTCTTGCTTACTTTTGTTTCAAAGTTGCCCAGTTGTATCTTTTCCCCACCCTATTTTCAACCTTTTTTGGTCATGTTACCTCATGTCACTTAAAACTCACCTTAATCCCTTATCAGCCCCATTGTACAGATGAGGAAAGTAAGGCTCAGAAAGGTTGCTCACAGTCACCAGCTATGCAGTGCCAGAGCTGAGACACAGACCCAGGTCTGTCTCGCCACCAAGTCTGTACTTCCCCACCCTGCCCCTCTCACTCCTCTTAAGAAAATCTTACATACGACTCTGTTTTCCTCTTTTACAGAAAGCCTAACATAGCAGAGGACTGCCCTCCTGGGACCTGAGTCTTCACTGGTAGACCACGCCTTATAGTTTACTAAGGACATTCTACAGATACTTTCATTTCACCCTCCTAATACTCCCTAAGGTGCACAGCAAAGGCACAATCATCCCCATTTTACAGACGAGGAGAGGCTCAGAGAACAGTTGGTACCGGCCCAGATAACCCAGTGACCGGAACTCACATTTCACTTGCATATAATTTGAGCCCAGCCTTCAAACTTTTTCTCCCTGCCTCCTGCACCTGAACTGTCAGCATGTGAGGTCCGTATCTTAGTGTCAAAGTATTCCTTGTGCATTTAAAAATTTCACCTCTGACAGCCTCGGTTTTCTCATCCACAAGATGGGTACAATGCTGCCAGTTTCACAGAGTCCCTGAAATGAGTAAATAAGACAATGCCTGTGTGGTGCTCAGTCCCCTCCCTGGCTCAGGGCAAATGCTCCAGAAGCGGTGACTGTTGTTGGCAGTTGTATAGACGCCGAGGTGCAGACACTCTGACACCTCTGTCCTCGAGTACATGCCAAGAACAATGTCACCTGGGCTATGTGTCCAGCTCTGTCTGATCCAAAGTCCTGCAAATTCTCTACGGGATCTCCAGATGCCTGCGGCTCGGCGCTTTGGGAAACCACGGAGAAGAGAAAATGAGGAGAGGAGAACACAGTGAAGGTGCCTGAGGCTGAAGGAGAAGGATGGCTGTGAAACTACCCAGTGGGGGGAGGGCTCCACAGTGAGGCGTGGCAGAGGCACCACATCGGAGCCTCTGTGCGTCTTTCCTCCCTAGGCAAACGAAGGGAAGGCGGAAAAAGACTGGAGGCCCGCCTTCAGACTGAGTCCTAAAGTCACTGAACTTTTGTTCCAATACCTCACAAGGCTGGGGGTCCTGGAGACCAGCCAGCAGGGAGACACTCGCAGCTCCTGGCAACGCAAAGGGCCAGACTCAGGCAGGGGGTCTCAACGTTTTGTGTACAAGACCACCACCTGGAGAGCTCCTTAAAACGTGGATTCTTGGTGAGGCCCTCAGAGATTGATTCAGGAACCTGAAGCCTTTGGGCAGGGGCCCAGAAACTTCTATCTTTAGCGAGCTCCCCGCTTGTTCTGATCGTGGTGGTGGAGGGTGTGGGAAAGTGAGTGCTCAGGGCTCCCCAGGTTGGAGGACCTGCTCAAGTCCTGGAAGAAGGGGAGTCCTCCGCCCTCTGGGGCTCCTGACTAGGGCTCCAAAGTCACAGTCTGTCTCCAGCTGTCACTCCTGGGAGAATACTGCTTTGTCACCAAATTCTTACCAGCAGCTTATGGACCACGGTTCTTTTACAAAGGGAGTATCTTTTGTGCCACAAAGAGCAAGGGGAGGCAAGAGCCAGCAGATAAAAAACACCATATCATGAGTCTGCCTGGCTTTGGGCGCTGCCCCTACTCCTAAAATGTGAGCCACTCCCACCCCCCAGCTGCTTTCTCTAGCCGGGCAGCAGGAGTAGGAAGCGCTGCCGGGGGCCCCTGAGGAGCAGGGTCTGGTCCTGACCCCCTCTCTGCAGCTCAGGTTTCTCCTGACTGAGGGAAGTGGGGCTGCCATGCCCCCGGTGCCCAGGTCTACAATCGGAGATGATGAAGGCGAATCCCCTCTCCATGGAGACACATTCAGAGCTCTAGCGCCCATTCATCCCCCAGAACATGAACACTACCCTGACTGATGTATGACAGGTGTGAGCACTTCCCCAAAGCAGGCCTGGAAAATCTCAAAGTTGCCTGGGCCCGTGGTCAAGTCACCAGGACCCTGGCCGCCTGCCCTTCCGCCTGCAGTGCCCCTCAGAGAAGCTTAGAAAGATGGGGGCCTTGGCTGGCCCCCAAGGCCTCCCTAACGCTGACTCACATCTGCTGTTAGTGTGCTTGGGCCACCTCGCAGAGGCCACGACAATGGCGCCGCACATCAATGCTTCATCACTAGGTGGTCACGTGCTTTATCTCTTAAACCCTTTAGGAAAAATGATCCCACGGCAGCGAGGCAATGAAGCCAGAGGGAGGGCCGCAGCCATCAGCACCGGAGCCCAGGCAGGGCCCACAGACGGGAGGCCAGGGCAGCAGCTTTGGGCCACCAGACCCTCTCAGGAGGCAGGGGGGTGGGACGGCTGCACTTAAAGGGCCTGCCTGTCACCAGGCCAACCTGGCTCCCTCCCTGTCACAGGGATGGTAGCTCCTCCCATGGGACCAACCTTGGACCAACACACAGATGTAGAGGTACAGAGAAGGTCTGTGGGTCTCTTTGTACCTCAAAATCCCGAGACACGCGCCCTGAGAACAATGCAGACACAGCCACAGAATCACACGTACACACAAGGACACGACCTCTGTGCTGGGACAAAAGCCTCACAGTTCTTCTCTGCACCACTGGGCACATTCTTACACTCACCCCGCAGACCCGAAATGATGCTGCCAACTCCCTCCCAGGTTCAAACAGGAGAGGAGCCCCCTCGCGCCGGGTGTCCCCCAGGGAAGTCCTACACAGGGAGGCTCCGTGGCTCTGGTCTTTCCAGACAGGCCCCTGCCCCGTGGTGCCTATTTGGTCGTTCCTCCTCTGCTGGAAAACGGTTCTTCATTTCACACACTTTTTTCCTGGTGATGCACAGCCTTTGACCCATTTTCTCTCTATTCTTGAGAGGCAAACATTTAACCAGAAAAACGGCTTCTAAATCTGTCCACTGTTCTGCTTTAAATTTCCTGGTTAAAAGTGCTTTAAGGGAAAAAATTTTGCCAGCTTGAAATTCTGCCTAATGCTGTCCTAAAATCTACAGGCTCTTTAACAACGCACCCGGCCGCAGACCAGCCTGAGCCAACTGGACCCAGGAGGAGGAGGACACCGCACGGGTAAGACTGAGAAGGCGGCCCCTGCGGACAAGCATCCTGGGGCCAAGAGCCTGTCCCCCTTTGCGGAGGAAGGAGGGCCTGGCGCACAGAGGGGCTGCCCTGAGCCGTCCGCAGAGGCATTTCCTTCAAGGAGACCTGAGCATAACTGTGGGTCACCAGAGAGTTCAGTCAGACAGGTTTGATTAATGCCCAAAGGTTAAAAAAAATGTATCTTTTTGCTTATCAAACTAGTATAGTCATTCCTCGGAGATACTGCAGGTTTGTTTCTAGATCATTGTGATGAAGTGACTGTTACAATAAAACGAGTCAAATGAATTTTTCAGTTTCCCATATAAAAGCTATGTTTACACTATACTGTAGTCTATTAAGCATGCAATAGTATTATGTTAAAAAATGTACATATCTTGATTAAAAAATACTCTAGTGCTAAAAAATGCTATCCATCCCCTGAGCTTTCAGAGAGTCATACTCACTAATCACAGATCACCAAATATAATGATAATGAAAAAGTCTGAAATACTGCAAGGATTACCAAATGTGACACAGGGACATAAAGTGAGCAAATGCTGTTAGGAAAATGCGCTAATAGACTTGCTCGATGCAGGGTTGCCACAAACCTTCAATTTGTTTAAAAAAAAAATGCAATTATCTGCAAAGTATAATAAAATGACGTAGGCCTTAAAAGGCCAAAAAGTGTAATCCTTGCTGATGAGGCCACAGTGAAGTGGGAATGAGAATCTTTAAGGTGTCCCTACGCATTTTTTTAAAAAGATTTTATTTATTTATTTGGGAGAAAGAGAGAGCACAAGCATGAGCATGAGCATGAAGAGAGGCAGAGAGAGAGGGAGAAGCAGGCTCCCCGCTGAGCAAGGAGCCCGACGTGGGACTCGATCCCCAGACCCTGAGACCATGACCTGAGCCAAAGGCAGATGCTTAACCGACTGAGCCACCCAGGCGCCCCCTGGTGTTCCTAATCATTGACGAGTTTAACATGTAGGAATCCACGGTAAGGAACTTGGGAAACACGGACTAAGATTCCTGCAGCACTCACTGTAGGGCCCGAGGGACAGACTTTTCCTGAGAGCCTACTATGCATTGGGCACCGAGCGAGGAACTGAGGGCACAGACCTGGGCAGGAAACACACCTTCGCCCTGGAAGAGCATTCAGTCTGGCGGAAAAGTCAGACACGAAAATCAGCAGGTGCAAGTGCAGAAAGGACGTGGGGTGACACAGGCTCCGGGAGCTGAGGGGACCCCAAGGAGTAGGATCCGAGAGTAGGGGGGCCTGAGCTTGGACTTGAAGGAAAGGTCAAGGGAGCCAGCCTGGCAGGTCAGAGGGAGAAAATCCAGACAGATCTAGGAGACGCCGCCCGCCTCGGCTCGCCACAGGCGGAGGACACGCTGGGAAATAACAGATAATCAATGCTAGCGAAATGGTCCGGCAGTGCAGGGTACATTCATGTGAAGGATAGCATAATCCTTAAACAGGTTTTTTGGAGAATGTCGGTAATATAATGCTAAGCACAGAAAAAAATGGGAAAAAGAAAAAAAAAGGGTACAAGTTTTTTTAAAAACTGTTTTTATACACCTTCCATACAAAAGAAGTACACACAAATAGAATGGTGTATTTCTGGGTGGAGGGGCTGTAAACACTTGTCCTAATTCTTTTAGGCCATTTCCCAATGTCCTATAATGGGAATACCACTTTTACAACCAGAAAAACCAGATTTTTAACCAATTTATAACCAATGACTTAAAAAAGTAAACACAACCTGGGCAAAAGAATGGAGTGGGTGACTCCGGGGTTTTGAGACATCCCGCGTCCCTGAGAAGTCCCCTGGCTCTGAGAGTCTGGGGGACTCCTGTACACTGGGATGGGGCTTCTCGGGCAGGAGCGGCCATGCCGGCCCAGCCCTGACTCCCTGTGTGGTCTGAGGGGGTGAACTCTCGTTCCCTCGGCTTGAACAGCAGGGGAAAGAGAATGGGGCTTTCTGCTTTACCAGTTCCCACTGGGGCGGAAAACATTTTCACTCTTCACTATTTGCGCTAAAGGAGGAGGAAGAGAGAAAGCACTTTCCTCAAGCACGCGTGAACACGTTGGGGCCCTAAGCTCCAGGTTTCCCTCCATTAAAAACCCCTGGAACTCTCCCAGGAGGAGTAACTCTGAATGGAGGGGTGGGAGGGTCAGGCAGGGGGCAGGGAAGCCTAGGTCCCAGCCCCCTGCTCCTCTGTGTAGCTGGGTGGTGGCCTTCAGGGGACAGCACACGGCCCCCAGGAGTCCCCCCGGAGTGACTGAGGCCATTCCCACTGAAGTACCAGCTTAACCTGCACAGGGCTAGGAGGCCGATGGAAGCTGGTGGCCAGCTCTCCACCCTTCCTGCCCACCGGACAGGGGGCCACGACAGAGAGCAGGACAATGGCTGTCCCCTGCCTTGTTCCTGAGCCTTATCCACCACGTGACCTCCCCATTACCAAGGTCCTCAGGTACTTGGCTCGGAGAAAAGGTTGCTGTGGACACTTCTGTTGCAGAAAACTCAGCCCCTTGCTCCTAAAGCAATGGGCAGTCTCATGTGAGTTCGGGTATCCCAAACTGCTGTCCCAGAATCTGCTCACCCCAGAATGAGTTTATGAGCTCAAGTGACCAAACCTGCCCCGAGTCCCCACCCCCTATCACAGCCAACACCCCCCAAGTGTCGCTTTGTGGGCCCCTTCCAGCCTGGATTAGCCCCCTTCCCCTGGCTTTCTCAGAGCCTTGCCCTGCCACCTCCGAACACCCATCACACTGAATCAGGAAAGGCGGTTCCAGCAGGTCTGAATCTCCGCTCAGACCAGGGATTCCTTGCGGGCAGGGACCATGTGTCACTCTATCATCGGCCAGCCTGCGGCACTGGGCCTGACACACTGTAAGCCCTCAAGAGATGCTTGCTGACTGAGTATGGGAATGAACACGCGGATGCCTAACATCCCTGCATTGGGCCTGGAGGGGCAGACGCCCACATTCTGCCCTTCTTCTTGCCCAACCCTGGCCCAAGACATGAGAAGTCCATGAAGCATCACAGAGACGTGGGGGCAGAGACTCAAGGGGCATGACTGAAACATGCCACGCCTCTTCCTTCCCGAGGACCAGCCTGACTCCAAGCCATACGCAGGACATCCCAGGGCTGCAGGGACCCCACGAGTAAGAAGTCCCCTGGCTCCAAGCGGATGTTTAAGACCAGGTCCCGAAGCACGGGCTCTGAGAACTGAGCTCATCTGAGCGGCCCGCCCAGCTCAGAGCTGCCATTGCATTAACTTCCTCTAATTAACCAGAGTGTCAGTACAGGGCCGATCACGAGAGCCTGGGCCCAGACTGACGGCTGCTCCACCCACGGAAGGAATGTTAAACTTAGCCTCAGGAAACTCTGGTCTTCAGCCTGACTGCTGGCAGGAGGCCTGGAGGAGACCATCCTGGGAACCCTGGAGTGCTCCCTGCTTTGCGTGAACACTTCCCTTCTCCCTGGTGCTTGCCTAGCTGATGTCCCCGAGGTGCACCCATTTAGATGATGGATAGGCAAGAAACGCTGCCGAACAGGGTCCTGGGGGCCGGTGGCACAACAGAAAAGCCAACTGGGGACTGATTCGTGATGGCAGACTCCAACCGCTGAAAGGACTCCACGGAGCATCTCCTAAAGCCTCGCCTTTTTCAGAGGGGACTTGGGAATCCCGGGTACACAGGGGACCTTCTCAAGCACCCCACCCCAATGAGCATCGGACTCCAAGTCTGTACCTGCCACCACATCACATCAGCCCCACCCCCATCTCAGCAGATACACAGGGTTAATTGTCCTCAGCAAGGCTGCCAACTGATTGCCATCAGCTGGCAGGAGACCAAGCTGGAGCAGAGACCACAGACAGACGTGTTTGCGGGCAAGACACTGGGTGATAAGTGTCAGACCCAGGAAAGGTAGCGTTAGCAGGCCTGGGAGACTGAGAATCTCCCCCGCCCCGAGCGCACGCCGGCGCCTCCTCTCCGCACACGACCTCGCGGACCACGGACCAGGCCACCGTCGCCTGCAGAACCAACCTTCCCGGGCCTGTGGCGGGACCGGATGGCGGGGCTGGGCCTTCTCCAGCTCTGCGGCAGCAAGGACTTCACTCTCGGCTCCGTGCTGTCCCCGGTCCCCAGCCCCGGTAGGGTGGGCTCATGGAAGAGGCTCTTCATTCCCCCCAAAAATAGATCTAAACACTGTGTGCCGGATCTATACCAAAAATCTATGCCAGCCCATTCACACCCACACCCCCACACACAACATTCATAAAGGAACAGAACAGCGAGCGGCAGCAGCTCCTCGGTTCAGAGCGCGAGCAGCGGAGGCAGCGTGGCCCGCTCCCTCCAAGGGGCCAGCCACGTGCACTCCACAAGAGAATCCACGGCTTCTTCACAGTGACCCCTCTTAAAGCGGAGGAATTCTTTCTCCCGGCTAGCTCTTCTGTGGAAGGGAACCAGAGGAGGGGCAGAGCCGTGTGACCTTTGACCCGAAACAACCGCCTTTCACAGGTGGGGACACTGAGGCTCAGCAAGGGAAAGAACTCGCTAAGATCACCTGGGGGCAGCAGCTTGGAGCAACGTGTTGAGGAGGAGTCTTGGCTTCATTGAGAACTAGCCATGGCCACCAGGGCCTGGCAGGGGAGGCTTGTTCCAGCTCAGCCTAGGCCTCCACCGCCTCACGGGGGCTTGGTGGAAAGTAGAACAAGATGCCCTTTCCAAGCAGCAGGTGGGCTGGATTCCCCACATCCCCTCACTGGGTGCCATGCAGGGGACGACTTGCAGGGCTGTGCCTGAGTGCGGTAGCCAAGACCCTCCACTCTTCGTCCACCCCCGCCCCTCCCTGCCAACTATGGGCTTGCCATCTGTTATTTTGTAAAAATATTTCTTGAGACCAAAGGAGGTCATAAGTCATCGACCCCACTTCTGTGCAAGGCAATCAGTTCTCCAAACAGGTAAACAGGCATGCTGAAAGGCCCATGTACAGGGTAAAGACACCCATGCTCTAAAGTCATGGGCAAGGGGCATGCTGCCCCCACCGTACCCAGAGCCGTGGTTCTGAAGAGTCCTTGGAAGACAGGGACAAGATGGGACAATATTCAAACAAGTAGCTTCCAGGTTTTCTATATCGTCCGCAGGCTCGGCAGTTTCCACGAGGCATGGCGAAAAGCCCACACTTGCATCTAGTTACTCACTCTACACAGGTGTTTCCACCACCAACCTCCCCAGACCTGCTTCTCATTCTGGATGCCGAGCTCCCCAGATCAGAAAACACCGTGGAGGATTCCTGGGTCCCTCCCCCTCACACTAATCTAAAGGCCACCAAGTCCCCAGGGTCCCACTCTCACCCGTCTCTCGTCTTCCTCCTCTGACCCCACTACCACCATCTTGGCTTAAATCAATTTGTCATCTGGTCTCTCTTCTCCACTTTCATTCCTCCCCTCACGCTGCTTTTAACAGGGTCTTTCCAAAGCCTTCCACAGGCTCCTTGTGGCCTTCAGAATCAGGCCCACCTCAGTGTGGCCCCTGTCCGTCAGCCCCTACTACACACTTCAGCCAAACCAAACCAAACCACACGGTGCCCCCTCATACACTGGCCACGCTGCGCCTCCGTGCTGTGCTCGAAAGCCTCCCCCAGCTTGGAATGCCCTTTGCAGCACCCCTGTCTCAATCCAAAAGGCAATCCAGACCTGGCCCACCAGCCAGGAGAGTCTGGAGAATGCAAGCTGAGGCCAGGCTCCTCCCAGGACTCTGCTAAGGAAGAGGGAGGCTATGGTCTGGGGACAATCTGCTATGGAAATCAAGTGGGATGTCCTTCACTCCATGCTTTGAACCCTTGGCTGGATCCTGTTCAGGCTCTTATCTCTGACTTTTCTGAGACTCCATGGCAATTACCCATATGCATCTACTTCCTGCCCCAGACTGCCCTCTTGGAAGGAGAGACACCATCACCTTCCTCTGTGTGTCCCTATGCCCAGCTGGGTCAGGCCTGGGGTATAGTTTATGAGGTGAGGTAGCTTCTTGTGTTGTCTTACCCATCAGGCTGAGCTCCCTGTTCGCTAGATTCACGTTGCTTCTGGTGTTTATGTGCATGGGGGCAGGTGGGAGGGGGGTTGGGGCATGTTAGTCCCCTACAGGATCTGATTCTTGCCTCAATTTCAAAAACATTACCTTTTGTACACAACTAAGTGTCTACAGGTGTTCCCTAATCCAAGAAAGGTCAGAAAGGGAGGCCTGTCACTAGGTGAGGCCTCACAAGCCCACCCTCATGGATTGAAGCCACCATGGGGTCCCAACAGAGGTCTGACAGGCATCCAAGACTCCCTCAACAATGAGCAAGGCGTGTGGATAGGTCCAGGCCTGCTCTCTGGATCCAGATCTTTCAGGATCACAAGCCCCCAAAGAATAATCAGGATAACCAACTTTGGGAGACAGGCCCCAAATACTGTTCCCATGGCTGCTCCCCTACGAAAGCTGTCATTGTGCTTTTTTTATTGTGCACCCTTAGCAGAAAGTTTGGGCCCCCTCATCCTCAATATCTGTAAATCAATTTACAAAACTGTACTCAATCCATATATTAAATATCAGTGTTATGAAGTGAGCCATATTCCCCAAACTCGTATGTTGAAATCCTAACCACCAGTCCCCCAGAATGTGACTGTTTTTAGACATAGGGTCTTTAAATAGGTGATTAAGTTAAAATGAAGTTATTAGGATGGGCCCTAACCCAATCTGACTGGTGACCTTATAAGAGGGGCACTTTTGGGCACAGATATGTACTGAGGGAAGACCCTATGAAGACATGGGGGAGACAGCCACCTACAAACCAAAGAGAAGCCTCAGAAGAAGCAAACCATGCTGACACCTCAATCTAGATGAATTTCTGTTGTGTGTCTGTGCTACTGTTAGAGCAACCATAGCAAACTAATAGAGTAAGACGTAATTTCTCTTGTTTTAAAGATAAACAGGCCTTTCTAATATGTTTTTGGTACACCTCATTTTGCTGGCTACTGTCACGGTGGGGCTGAATTTTAGAATAAAGGCCTCAGGCCAGAGGAAATGTGGGGTCTGGTGGCTTCTGGTCATCTCCCGCTGTGGGCCTGAGTGTATCTGGGAGGATCAGAGAAGTGCCCAGAAGTGTAGTTTTGCCACAGACCAAAGCTTGGACCCAATGCCCCAGTTGCCGGTGTTTCCCAAATTCCCAGGTACCTCAGTCCCACCTGGGAGTTGTGAGCTGGGACTCAGAACTTGTTTTTGTTAAGTGGGCCGGTGCTTCTCAGAACCAGAAGCTTTTGAGAAACCCTAGTGCAGGCCATTCCACACCAGGAGATGTGTCTGTAGTGTAGAGTGTGAATGTTGGATGAGTCTGGGCACGTCTGATGAGCATCCCTAGCATGCAGAGGGACGGAGAGAAGCTGATGATGCAGCCTCCCACCCCATCCCTTCAATTCCATCTCTAGGCCGGCCCCCTCCGTCTGTCCGGACCTCCGCTGAGGCAACTAGTCTGCAGTTTCTATCATTGCTGCATTTGCGGCTGAGTTTTGCACCCAGCGTTCTTTCTTTGAATCAACAAGCGAGTGGAAAAAATGCCTTCTGCTTCCCTCTCGAGTAACTCTGCAAAGTCCCAGACGCCCTTGTTTTTTTTTTTCCTGGGTGTGGCCCGCCCGTGACTTTTCTCCCAGGCTCTGGGCCCTTAAGTGAAACCTAGGTTCCCCCCGCGCCCCCCAACCTCCGACCGGCGGTGGGGAGGAGACTGAGGGACGCCGCGGCGAGGAGTCTGTGCTCCGGGCTTGGTGGGGCATCAGGTGTGCGGATCGCGCAGCTGCCGCCCCAGCTCCCCGGCCGACCGCAGGTTCTTTCCAACCCTCTAAGAGCATCCGCCCCACCTCCGACCTCCGCCCGGCTCCGCCCAGCTCACCCAGGCCGGCAGGTGCTGGTCCCGAAGCTCGCGGCTAATGAACTGGCGTTCGTTGTTAAGGAATTCGAAGGCGGCCGCCAGGCGCCCAAGCTTCCCGCGGCGGTTCCTGCGCCACCACATCCACAGCAGAGCGCCGAGCAGCAGCCAGGTTATGCTGAGCCCCAGGTAGCCGGCTAGGTAGACGGGAGCCAGGTAGAACAGCACTCGCGCCACGAAAGTGTAGAGCTCGGGCAGCAGCTGGCTGGACAGGCGCGGCTCGGGACTGGGTGCGCGCTGGCCTCCCTGGGCACCTGGCGCACCAGGAGCGCCGGGGGCGCAGGGCTCCTCCGGTTGCATCTCGTCGCCGCCGTGCTGTTCTTCCCCAGAGCTTCACCTGAGCCCAGGTCCAGGCGCCCCGACACCCGGGCACATCGGTCCGCCAAGTGCGAGAACCCGGGCACCGCTCCGCACCTGCTCTGCCTGACTCGCCCGTGCTGTCCCGGCGCTCAGCTCTAGGAGCTCCTCGCGCGGGAGCGCCGGGCACGCAGACGCCGTACGCCGCCGCGCTCTTCTCCCCGCCAGGCTCCCAGCTCCCGACGTCTCCGCCCCCAGGGCGGGCCCAGGGAAGGGGGCGGAGTCAGGTCGTGGGCCGGGCGGCTGTCGGGTTCTGCGGGGCGTCCTTCGACCCCCAACGTCGCGCGCAGGCGTCAGAGGAGCGCGCAGTTGCAACGCCCCGGTAGAGCCCTAGTTGGACTAGGTGACGTCCCAGGCGGTGTATGACTCACCGAGGCGTGTAGACAGATGGCTTGTAATGGATAAACATCACAGAAAACCTGTTTCCTACACCCAGTCTACAATAGGCAGTCTAGTATGGGCAATTAGCTGGGCGTTCGAGGCCCTCCACGGACCGGCTCGCCGGGCCTACCCACCCAAGCGTGGGCCTGTCTGAGCTCTCCAACTGGCCCCTAGAGCCCGGCAGCGCTGCCCCCTCTTCTGGCATCTCGTAAAGCTTAGACCTGGCCCCCAACCCAACCTAGCCACGCCCAGGGTTCCTTTTGTCCCCCACAACGCCCCCCGCCCCGCATTCTCCACTCTCCGTCGGGTGTCAGTTTGGATCTTAACTCCCTGCATCATCAGACCTGGCATTCCGGGTGGCCAGGCCATCCTGCTAGTCTCTGGGGTGCCCTACACAGCAGGTGACAGGTGGGCACAAGAGAGATGAAGGGCAAGCCCTGGGGCGCTTGGCGGTCAGTGTGAAGCCCATAGTTTCTACCTAATCCTTTTCTGAATTATCCGAGCAGGGGAGTCTCAGTCTCCACATTCAGACAGTAAACCATTTTGTGGAGGGGCATACATTTTAGGCGGCTCGCATGAGTGAGCACATCCATTACTGGAATGTGATTTTGGAGTTGACAAATGTACTGGAATGATTCTGAGCTTTCAGTAATTTCATTGAAAGGCTGGACCCAATGTACAAAAACCAGAAGATAACTACATCCTCTCTCTGGCCTTATCCTTCTTCTCTACTGGATAAAATTACTCGCTGCAATGAGTGTTTTCAATAACAGGCCTGTTCCTGGTGGTCAGAACAGTTGGGCTCTCCCTCTATCATTCCCAGCCTTCCGGGACTCAGTCAAAATGGAAGCTGAAAGCCTCCCAGCTTAACACTGTTACACTATTTCCCAGTGTAGCCTGGGAAATCAATGTAGGAAATGAGGCTCACTTGAGGGTTTTTGTTTTGTTTTGTTGTTTTGGGTGTTTGTTTGTTTTTTTTGAGAGTTCCTTTTTGGATATACACAATCCTATTAAAGGCTCTGAGAAGTTCTGGAGATAGAAAGCTGTTAAATTTTAATTAACTCATGGGTGCCTGGGTGGCTCTGTCTGTTAAACGTCTGCCTTCAGCTCAGGTCGTGATCCCAGGGTCCTGGGATGGAGCCCCATGTCTGGCTCTCTGCTCAGCAGGGAGCCTGCTTCTCCCTCTGTCTCTGCTCCTTCTCCCTGCTCATGTCCTCTCTCTCACACTCTCTCAAGTAAATAAAATCTTAAAGTAAAAATAAATTTTATTTAACTCAGTGTTACCCAAATTATTTGACCACAGAATTATTTTACTTAAAGCACTCTCTTATTGGTTGACCCAAATCAGCTTATGCTAAAGAACTGAGAATGTATGGTAGGGATATTGGCAAGAGCCCTGGAACCTGAGGCGGGAATCCTGAGGCTGTCTGGATGGATGCACCAGGAAGCCGACTGTTGACTCAGCTCTGAATCCCTGCTGCTCTTCCTACTGACCCGCCTCCTCTGCCTCTGGCTGAGGTGGAGAACACAGCACCTTTCCCACAGCTTCCCGGGTCACAGACCTTTCTAGAGACTGTTTGACCCTTATCCTGTCCCAATTCCAAATGCCCTGGAGGATGGACCCAGTTGTATCCATCATCCCCTCCCCTCTTCACACATACCAGGTCCACACCACATCCTCCTTGTGGGTCAGTGTGCTTGCAGAGGGGGTGTGGAAGGTACGGTGTTTGGAGGAGGATTACCAGGTAATGGAAGGTTGCTGGTTTGTGAGCTGATGGACACCCACAGAGATGTCCAGCAAGAGACTCGGATCATCCTGCGGACCACTGCTCTCCCCAGCTGCACTGCCTTCTCTGCTCCTTGAACACACCAAGCGCGTGGATGCCTCGAGGCTTTTGTACTTGCTGTTTCCTCTGCCTGGAAAGCTCCCCTCCTGAATTTTCCCCAAAATATGTTAAGGTAGTGGGATGATGGTTGATTTTCTTGTCTAAACTTTATTTACAATGCCATTAAACCGCTCTCATAAATGAAATATGTAAGAGCATTGAGAATGTGGCACCTAAAACTTCATATCCCACCTGAGGTCGAATCTGTGCCTAGAACATCAGAGCCATTACTTTTCTTGACCTGGACACTCTAGTTCCTATAGTCAGCAAAAGACATTTCATGTACTGTTTGATCATCACAAAACCTGGGCAGAAGGGTGCCTTCCAAAGACTTTTCCTGAACTCCTTTGAGAGTTCATCATATTATAGCAGTTTTTCAGAGAACAGCTGATCATTTGTTCAATATATTTATTGTGGGTCAAATTGTGTCCCCCCCAGATATGAAGCCCTAATCCCTGCTATCTGTAAATGGGGTCTTGGTAGATGTAATCGTGTTAAGATGAGATTGTACTGGATTAGGGTGGACTCTAAATCTAATGACCGGTCCTTATAAAAAGGGAGATTTTGAAACAGACACAGAGGAATAAAGTCGTGTGAAGACGTTAGTAGAAACTGGAAAGATGCAGCTACAAACCAGAAAGCAAGGGTGAGACAAGGAAGGAGTCTTCCCCAGAACCTTCAGAGAGAGCTTGGTCCTGCCTACACTGTGATTTCAGATTGCTAGTTCCAGGACAGTGAAAAAAATAAATGTTGTTTTAAGCCCCCCAGTTTGTGGTATGTTGTTATGGCAGCCCTTGGAAACGAATACAGCCAACTATCACTGCCTAGGGCAGTGGCTGTCTCTGATGGCCCTCATGTCCTCCGTGTCCAGCAGAGTTGGACATACAGGAGGCCTAGAGGGCACTGGGTGAGACCATGGCCTTTGTCCTCCATGTGCCTGAGTTTAAATCTAGACTCGAGTGCTTCCTGGCTCTGGGAAAGGTCCCTACATTCTCTGCGGTTCAGTTTCCTCGTCTGGAAAATGGAGATCACCGTAATACTTAAATCATATGGGGGTGTGAGACTAAATAAGACACATGGGTACAAAGCTGTATATTCCGATGGGGAGGTTGTCAAGGAAGACTTTAGTATGGTCTATATTGTTTGACTTTTTACAGCAAGGATGCATTTATGTACTATCTGTATAATTACAATTATTGTAAGAAAATGCATATAACGGATTTATGATCTTAACCATTTTAAATACACGGTTCGCTGGTATTGAATAATGTTGTACAACCATCACCCCATCCATCTCCAGAGCTCTTCATCTCACAAAACTGAAACCCTTGCCTCCCCTTCCGCCCCCTGGCAACCACCATTCTGTCTCTATGATTTTGACTATCCTAGATATCTCATATTAAGTCATAAATCATGCAGAATTTGTCTGACTGACTTACTTCACTTAGCATAACGTCCTCAAGGTTCATTCATATTATAGCATAGTGCAAAATTCCCTTCCTCTTAAAGGCTGAATGATATCCCATTGTGTGCATACACCACATCTTGCTTAGCCATTCACCTGGTGCTTAGGTTGCTTGCACATGTAGCTACAGCCGTGAACATGGGCAATACAAATATCTCTTTGAGATTCTCTTTCCCTTTTGAGGGATGTATGCCCAGAAGTGGAATTGCTGGATCATATGGTAATTCTATGTTTAATTTTTTGAGGAACCACCATCCTGTTTTCCATAGGTTCTACCATTTCACATCCCCACCAACAGGTCACAAGCCTTCCACTTTCTCCACCAACCCGTGCTATTTTCCATTGTTGTTTTTTCTTTTTTATGGTAATCATCCTAATGGGCATGGAGGTATCTCATTGTGGTTCTGACTTGCGTTTCTCTAGTGATTAGCAATACTGAATGCCTTTGCATATGCTCGTTGGTCCTTTGTATAACATTACTGAAAAAACACAAATACTTCTGGGAATATAATGTACAACCATGGTGACCACAGGTTCAAATCCAGTATTCCAGATTTGAGAGCTGCTAAGAGTGTAGATCTTAAAAGTTCTCAACACACACACACACACACACAATTGTAACCATGGAAGGTGATACACGTGTTAACCTTATTTTGGTGATCATATCACAATATATACATATATCAAATCATTACATTGTACACCTTAAGCTTACCCAATGTTATGTGTCAGTTATGTCTTAATAAAGTTGGAAAAAAATTAAAAACACAAAACAATGATTTGTTGTATGACCATAGGCAAATGTCATTCCCACTCTGGACCTTAGCAACCCCTTGTGTCCAATATGAAGGGTTTAACCAGAGCATCTGTGAGGCCTCAGGCGTCAATTCTCTCAGCGAGTCTTGATAACTTACTGGGTTACCAAGCTTAGTACCCCACAGGAGGCGCTTTATGTGTGTGAAGGAATGAACACAAGAATGAAGACCCGGATGTGCTTGAGCCAAGAAGAGAATGGCCCTTAATCATATCCTCTGATAAAAAGCAACAGAGGGAGCTGCAAATCCATAGCTCCTTAGCCTGGGATCTTTTCAAGCCAGGCCTGAAAACCGCCCAACCAGTGAAATTTGACAATATTTACAGAGCACTGTTTGGGGTGCTGGGGGTGAGAAAGTGCACAGGCTATACCGAAGAAGTCAATTATTTCATACTCTCATCACAAAAATGTGGTAGAGGGGTGAGTGTGTGTGTGTGTGTGTGTCTGGTGAAGGAAGTGTGGCAGCAGGAAGGTATTGGGGTGGGAGGGTGGAAGATGTCCCTACAATGTCCTTCATGAGTTGACCACTGCCTGCCACTCCAAGACCACCTCCAGATGGCTCCAGCCGGTCTGTGTTTCCCGTGCCACCTCACTTCTCACACGCTCTCACTCGCTAAACAGGAAGACGGTGGCCCTGTGGGTCTTCACTGTTCTGGGTCAAGATGGAGTTCCTGGGCACACGCGTGTTAGGGCACAGAAGTGTGGCCATTGCTGCCATCTCAGAGGGTCAGGCTCTAATTGCTCCCCCATTTCTCCGACCCGGTATGAGGGACACGGCCACGGAGGTGACCACTTTGTTAAAGGCCTCAACCAGCTCTCCCTCAGACGCTCGCCATGGGCAAGGTCTGTGGCCTTCTACCCCACAGACGGGGTTCCAGAACTCCTCACACAGGTCCTAGAGGCCGAAGTCTGGGGATCCTGCCTCACCCCATCCTACAGTAATCTTCCCACCTTTCTCCCTCTTCCCCACTTTGTTGGCTCCACTTCCATTCCTGCCATTCTCGACACCCACAAACTAGTACTTTGATTACCAAAAATAAATGAGACCAAAGGTGTCTTTTTTTTTACTGTGGTAAAACACACTAACAGAAAATGTACTATTTTAAACCATTTTAAGTATATGCTTCAGTAGCATTAAAATACGTTCACATTGTTGTGCAACCACCACATCATCCATCTGCAGAACTTCTCCATGTATCTCAAACTGGAACTCTGCACCCACGGAACAGTAACTCCCCACTCCCCCTCCCCCAGCCCCTGGCAACCACTATTCTACTTTCTGCCACTATGAATTTGACTACTCTAGCTACCTCATATCAGTGGAATATTTGTCCTTTTCTGACTCACTTATTTCACTTTGCATAATGGTTATGTCTTTCCAAAAGCATATATACATATATATTGTAAGGGAAAAGAGACAAGGTGTTTTATTTTAGAATCTATAATTCGATCAGCCTTAAATGTGTTGATGATTTTCTTTTAGGCCATAGTATTATGAAGGAAAACTACAACTATCATTCCTTAGTTGGGAAGAGTAGGGTACAGGGAATATTAGTTTTTTATACCTGTCGTGGTAGATAATTGCTTTATATCTGTCAGCAATTAAAATTCTGACCAAAATAGTCTTTCGGGTAACTCATTACTCATAGTATGTTATTTTGCAGATGATAAATGAATTTTAAACCACACCAACGGAGAACAAAGGTATGTTTTTTTCTGTAAAAGTAAAGATGAAACAGGGGCGCCTGGGTGGCTCAGTCGGTTGAGCATCCGGCTCTTGGTT
The DNA here is from genome assembly GCA_028534135.1 of Potos flavus. Classification (NCBI taxonomy): domain Eukaryota; kingdom Metazoa; phylum Chordata; class Mammalia; order Carnivora; family Procyonidae; genus Potos; species Potos flavus. The sequence continues at coordinate 82,194,301 of CM052898.1, read as the reverse complement.
TAGGCTTGGGGTCATGATCTCAGACTCCTGAGATCCAGCCTTGCATGGGCTCTGCGCTCAGCAGAGTCTGATTGAGGATTCCCTCCCTCTGCCTCTGCCCATCCCCACTCTCAAAAAAATAAATTAATTAATTAAAAAGTTTTTTAAAAAGTAAAGATGAAATCTGGCATTCAAATTATGAAATGAGGGGCACCTGGGTGGCTCAGTGGGTTGGGCCTCTGCCTTCAACTCGGATCATGGTCTCAGGGACCTGGGATTGAGCCCCACATCGGGCTCTCTGCTCAGCGGGGAGCCTGCTTCCCCCTCTCCCTCTGCCTGCCTCTCTGCCTACTTGTGATCTCTCTGTCTGTCAAATAAATAAATAAAATCTTAAAAAAATTATGAAATGAGTTCTCACCTAACACATAGTCCAGAAAAATGCCAGGAAAAGTAAGAATAGCTCTTACTTTTAGCAGAAGGAAGGCACAGTGACTACTGCAGTGAGATTTTCTTGATCCCTCCTTTGAGTTCACCAGCATCCAGCCTATTGTGTGGATAGCCTCTCCTCAGCTCTGGGAAGAAAGTCCCTAAGACCCCCCAACCCTTATCCCATTCACATGTGTCTCCCATTTCTACTCCCAGTAACACCATCTACCTGCCTGAAATAAATCCCTGATGAATGTCCTCACTGTGGAGTAAGTAAATCTCTTTGATTATAAGAAAAGTTTTGTCTTTCCAAAAGCATATATACATATATATTGTAAGGGAAAAGAGACAAGGTGTTTTATTTTAGAATCTATAATTAGATCAGCCTTAAATGTGTTGATGATTTTCTTTTAGGACATAGTATTATGAAGAAAAACTGCAACTGGGACGCCTGGGTGGCTCAGTTGGTTAAGTGGCTGCCTTCGGCTCAGGTCATGACCCCAGGGTCCTGGGATCGAGTCCCACATCGGGCTCCTTGCTCAGGGAGCCTGCTTCTCGCTCTGCCTCTGCCTGCCACTCTGCCTGCTTATGCTCTCTCTGACAAATAAATAAATCTTAAAAAAAAAAAAAAAAAAAAGAAATAAACTGCAACTATCATTTCTTAGTTGGGAAGAGTAGGTTACTGGGAATGTTAGTTTTTTATACCTGTTGTGGTAGATAATTGCTTTTTATCTGTCAGCAATTAAAATTCTGACCATACACACTTATAATAATTAGATTTTTAGTGTGGAAATATGATCTGAAAGTGTTCATAATTATTTGATTTTTACTTTTGCATAATATCCTTTCCATTACCTTGTATTCTCTGAAAAAAATGATTCTTCTAATTGTTAAAAAAGAAGTCTATGTCCTCCAATTTTGTGTTTAATTCTCCTTCCAGATTTGCACATTTGTCTTTGGCTATTTCATTCATTTATTCAACAAGTATTCATGGAGGGTCTTTTACATACCAGGCACTGTTTAAAACACTGGAGATGGTTGCAGTCACTAAAACAGACAAAACTGGGCGCCTGGGTGGCTCAGTCGTTAAGCGTCTGCCTTCGGCTCAGGTCATGGTCCCAGGGTCCTGGGATCAAGCCCCACATCGGGCTCCCTGCTCGGCAGGAAGCCCGCTTCTCCCTCTCCCACTCCCCCTGCTTGTGTTCCCTCTCTCTGTGTGTCTCTCTCTGTCAAATAAATAAATAAAATCTTAAAAAAAAACAAAACAGGCAAAACTGCCTTGGGACGTTAGTGTTCTAGTTTTGCTTTTCTAGCTTAGTTGGCTAGCTAATACATATATTTTTTCTACCATCTTCCACTCTACTCATTAGAGATCTGATATACTTTTTGAGCTTCTTCTTCCCATCCGTAGAAGTAAGCAAACTCTGTCGTTTGACCTCAAACAGCAGTCCTAGTTATCAGTAGAGGATCTCTATCTAGAGTCTTCTCACACACTAATGTTAGATGCTGTTTCACATTTGTTTGCTTTCCTTTGGTCTGGGATCTTTTGTCAGTTCCAATCCATTTACCCAGCTGAAGATGGCTCCTCACTGTATGGTCTGGGAGACCCCTCGGTTGCAGGATCGTGTCCCACAGATCTTCTTGGGGCTGGCAGAGGCAGGAGTGACAGAAGTGCCCACTGTGGAAGGTCTCTCGGGCAGTCCACACTGACACTGCAGCTCGACCCTACCTGGAGGTCCGTCACAGCTGATACAATCAGCACTCACTAATGAATGCTGGTGCTGATCAAAGTCAAGCCTGGCTCTTGGGACAAGGACCAAGTGAGACATGGACAATCCTCTGTCCTTACTGCCCTTCCGGAAAACTAGCAGGCTATCCAGTTGCACATCTCCACGCTGGCAGCAGTTCTACCTCCAGCCCTTTAGCTCCAACCTAACCCTTCCATATTTTCCAACACATTGTTTTAATAATTCTAGGACTATAAGGTTGTCTTTATTTTCTTAATCAGTTGTGTTTTTGAAACAAATTGTGAAGTTGTTTTCAAGGAATTTTTCAATTTGGCCTAAAATTTAAAATACGTTGGCATAGGGGTGTTTATAATATTCTTATTTTTAAAAATGTCTGTAGGATCTATAGTGATGTTCTTCTTGAATTTTTTTTTTTTTTTACAGGGCTTGAACTCACAACCCTGAGATCAAGACCTGAGATGAGGTCAAGGGTTGGACACTTAACCAATCGAGCCACCCAGGCACCCCCTTAAATTCTTGTTGTAGATACTTTATAACTTTATATTTTTTCCTTTTGTCCCCTTAATCAGTCTTTGTAGGGGTTTATCAATTTTTTAAAAAGGATTTTATTCATTCATTCATTCATTCATTCATTCATTCATTTGAATGGCACAGAGAGCATGAGCAGGAAACAGGAGGGGCAGAGGGAGAGGGAAAACCAAGCTCTCTCCTAAGCAGGGAGCCTGATCTGGCCGCATCCCAGGACCCTGGGATCATGACCCAAGCCAAAGGCAGACACTTAACTGACTGAGCCACCCGGGTGCCCCCAAGGTTTATCAATTTTATTAATCTTTTCAAATAAGCCACTTTTGGCTTCAATTATTTTCTCTGTTGTATGTTTACTTATTTCCATGATTGTGCTTCTGTATTTGCTTTCTTCTACTTTCTTTGGGTTTACTTTGCTGCAATTTCTTTCTCATCTAGCTCGCTTCTTGAGATAGAAGTTAAGATAATTAATTTGGGGGGGTGCATAGATGGCTCAGTCAGTTGAGTGTCTTACTCTTGGTTTTGGCTCAGGTCGTGATCTTGGGGTCATGAGATTGAGTGAGCCCTCCACCCCATCAGGCTTTGGACTCAGGGGGGCATCTGCTTGAGATTCTCTCTCTCTCTCTCCCTCTGCCCCTCCCCCCATGTGCATGTGCTCTCTCTCAATAAATAAAATCTTTATTTATTTATTTATTTATTTATTTTTAAAGATTTTATTTCTTTATTTGAGAGAGAGAGTGAGAAAGAGCATGAGAGGGGAGAGGTTCAGAGGGAGAAGCAGACTCCCCAGTGAGCAGGGAGCCCAATGTGGGACTCGATCCCGGGATTCCGGGATCATGACCTGAGCCGAAGGCAGTTGCTTAACCAACTGAGCCACCCAGGCGCCCTAAATAAAATCTTTAAAAAAAGATACTTTTCAACTTCTTTTCTTTTATAACATATGCATTTAGAGCTATAAATTTCTAAGTACAGCTATAGCTGCATTCTACAGGTTTTTAAAATTGCAAATCCCTGGGATTTATTCAGGCCATACTGTACGCAAAGCACTACATTAAAAGCTTTACAAGCATTTTCTTTCTATTTATATATTTATTTTTAGTAAATATAATTTACAAACAGTAAAACACACAAATCTTAAAGGTACAACTTGACCAATTTCTACCAATTATACATCTGTATAGTCTCCAGATCCAGATATGGAACATCTTTTTCACTCCAGAAATTTTCCTCATGCTTCTCCTAGCTAACATCCATGTCCAGAGGTAACCACTTGTCTGAGTTCTGTTACCATTGATTCAATGTGCTCTTCCTCAACTTCATATGAATTAAATCCAACAGTAATCCAATAGTGTACTTCTGTGTCTGGGTTTCTTGCTCAATTTAGAGTTTTTAATATTTATCTGTGCAATGGCATGTATGATATTTTTTAAATTGCTATGTGATATTCCATTACATGGGTATAGTACAATTTGTTGATCCAGTCTCCTAAAGATGGAAATTTAGTTTTCTTTCTAGTTTTTGGTTATTATGAATAAAGCTGATATGAAAATGCTTACATATATTGTTAAGTGGACCTATGCTCTCTTGGTCTTATGTGGAATTGCTTGCTTTGTCATAGGATACGTGAATTTTTAGTTTTAGTAGCTATTGCCAGTATTTCCCATATTTTAGATTACATCGTATAAATATTAATTTTATTTTTTTTCTAATTTCCTGGTTTATTTATAATTGGCAGTAAGGAACTTTTTAAAAATATTTTTTTTAAATTCAATTTAGTTAATATATACTGTATTTTTAGTTTCAGGGGTAGAATTTAGTGATATTTGCAAAGGGAGTTTTTAATGTTTCATCAAATGCTTTTTTTTTTTTTTTTTTTTTTAGAGAGAGCGGTGGGGGAGGGGCAGAGGGAGAGGGAGAAAGAAAATCTTAACCCAGTGTGGAGCCCTATGCTGGACTCGATTTCACAACCTTGAGTTCATGACCTGAGCTGAAATCAAGAGTTGGAGGCTTAACTAACAGCCACCCAGGCACCCCTTTGTCAAACACTTTTAAAGATCTGGGAGCAATCATAAATTTTCCCATTGATTAAGTTTCAGCTTGTCCCATTTAATGTGCAAATTGAGGACTGCCTGTATATATGTCATAACATAATCATAGGAGTGATAGTCCATCACTTTTGTCATGCTCTGTTGACCAAAAGCAAGTCACTGACCTCCCCACACTCCAAGAAGTATGACTTCATACCAGATGGCAGACATCATGGGGCCATCTTAGAATTTTGCCCATAACGACATCTTAACAATATTGAGTTTTCCAACCCATGAATATGTTAGATCCCTTCACATATTAAGGACTTTCATAGTTTATGATTTGGGGTATTTTTGCTTTTTGTTTTTTATTTTTGGATGTTTGTAGCTTTCAGAATAGAGGATTTGAACAACTTTTATAAGAGTTATTCCTAGGTTTTCAATATTTTTGATGCTGTGGTAAGTGGCGTTGATTTTAAAATTTTATTTTCTAGTACTTTGTGGCTAGCATATAGAAACTCGCTTTTCTTTTTCTTTCATTTTTTTTTAAGACTAGTCAAGTGAATCAGTGGGAGTAGAGAAGGAAAAAAGAAATCTGTAACTGGCTGTGATCAATTAATTGTGAGCACTACTGCACTCAGACCAGCCGACAATTGGTTTTTCTGTACTGACTTTGTATTCACCAAATTAACTTATTAGTTTGCCGATTCTTCTGAATGCTCCAAAAATATAATCATGTTATCTGCCAGAAAGCACACTTTTTTCCTGCTTTGTTTTCAATTTTTATATTTTTTGTTTCTTTTCATTACCATTTTGGAATGACTAAGACCTCCAGTATAACATTGAACAAGAGTGAGAGCAAACCCTTGTCTTGTTCCTGATCTTAGAGGGAAAATGTTCAATCTTTTATCATTATGCATGATTTAACTGTAATTTTTTAAAGATATCCTTTATCAGAATAAGGAACTTCCCCTTTTACATCAGTTTCCTGAAATTGATTAAATGCTTTTTCTGAATCTGTGGTGATGATCATATAGTTTTCTCCCTTTATTCTGTTGATGCAGTGAATTATGGTGATTGATTTATAGTTGTATAATTGACCCCACATACCTAGAATAAAACCCATTTGGTCATTAGGTATTCCTTCCTTTTAATTTATTTGTGTATTTGATTTCCTAATATTTTGTTTAGAATTTTTGCATCTATGTTCATGAAAAATATGGTTCTGAAATGTTCTGTTCTTATAATTTTCTTTCCTTGTCAATTTTTGATATCAGGATTATGCTGGTCTCTTAAATAAGTTATGAAGTTTTCTTTTTCCTCTGTGCTTTGAAAGAGTTTGTATTTGGTATTATATCTTCTTTTGATGTTTGGCAAAATTTACCAATAAAATCATATTCTCACTGGGAAGGTTCTTTTTTTTTTTTTAAGATATTATTTATTTATTTGACAGAGAAAAAGAGATCACAAGTAGGCAGAGAGGCAGGCAGAGAGAGAGGAGGAAGCAGGCTCCCCGCTGAGCAGAGAGCCCGATGCGGGGCTTGATCCCAGGACCCTGGGATCATGACCTGAGCCGAAGGCAGAGGCTTTAACCCACTGAGCCATCCAGGCACCCTGGGAAGGTTCTTGATTGCTGATATAATTTTATTAATACCGATTACTATTCAAACATTTATTTATTCTTATGTCGGGTTTATATTCAATAGGTTATAATCTCTTGATTTGTTTAGTTTAAAAATTATTCTATTTTCTATTGTGACTTCCTCTTTGACCCATTGATTCTTTAGGAGTCCTGTTTAATTTTTAAATAGCTGGGGATTTTGGTTTGTTATTATTTTATAATTTAAATTCATTGTGGTTAGAAAATATACTTTGCATGATTTCAACCCTCAGAAATGTTTTGAGTCTTATTTTATGGTCCAGCATACGGTCTGTTTGGGTTCTATGTGCGCTTGAAAAGGTATATTCTACAATTGTTTGGTATAATATTCTATAAATGTCATTTAGATCTAGAAGATTGAGGGGCGCCTAGATGGCTCAGTCGGTTTAGCGTCCAACTCTTGATTTTGGCTCAGGTCATGATCTCAGAGTTGTGAGATCAAGCCCCATGTCCAGGTCCGCACTCAGCATGGAATCTGCTTGAGATCCTCTCCTTCTGCCCCCCTCACTCTCCCTCTCTCTCTCATATAAATAAATTAATTAAATCTTAAAAAGATTGATGGTATTGTGCAGAACTTCCATATCTTTACTAATTTCTTGTCTAACTATTCTATAAGTTACTGAGAGGAAGGTTAAAATCTCCAACTGTAATGGTTGGTTTGTCTATTTCTTCTTTTAGTTCTGTCAAATATTGTTTCATGTATTTTGAAGCTCTAATATTAGGCATATACACATTTATAATTATGTACTTCTAATGAATTCACCATTTTGTTATTATAAAATGTCCCTGTTTATATCAGATAATTCTCCTTATCTTAAAGTCTATTTGTCTCATATGAATATAATCACTTCAGCTTTCTTGTACTTACTGGTTGTATATCTTCCTCAATCCTTTTACTTTCAACTTATCTGTGTTCTTATATTTAAAGTGTGAGATTATATATATATATGTACATATATATTTATACATAGAAATATACATATAAATATATATTAAATGTAAATGGACCCCAATCAAAAGACATGGAGTGACTGAATGGATAAAAAAAAAAAAGAGACCCATCTATATGCTACCTATAGAGACTCACTTCAGACCTAAAGTCACATACAGACTAAAAGTTAAAGAGATGGAAAAAATTACCACGCATAGGGTGCCTGGGTGGCTCAGTCAATTAAGTGTCTGCCTTCAGCTCAGGTCATGATCCCAGGGTCCTGGGATGGAGTCCCACATCAGTCTTCCTGCTCAGTAGGGAGCCTGCTTCTCCCTCTCCCTCTGCCCTGCTTGTGCTCTCTCTCTTGCTCTATCTCAAATAAATAAATAAAATCTTAAAATTATCATGCAAATGTAAGCAAAAGAAAAAAAGTTAGGGTAACAATACTTATAGCAGATAAAATACACTTTAAAACAAAAGACTATAGCAAGAGGCAAAGAAGGGCACTGCATAATAATAAAGGGATCTATCCAACAAAAGTTGTATACGAATTGTAAATATCTAGGAACACAACATAGGAGCACCAAAATAAAAAAAAAGCAAACTTAACAGACATAAAGGGAGAAATTGAGAGAGGGGACTGAAATAAATAAAACCAGAAATGAAAGAGGAGAAATAACAACTGACACCACAGAAATACAAAGCATTATAAGAGAATATCATGAAAAATTATATGCCAACAAATTGGACAACCTGGATAAATTCCTAGAAGCATATAATCTTTTAGGTTTGGAGGACTGACTCAGGAAGAAATAGGAAATTTGAACAGACTAATTACTAGCAATGAAATTGAATCAGTAATGAAAAATTTCCAAAAAACAGAAGTCGGTACCAGATGGCTTTATAGGTGAATTCTACCAAAATTTAAAGAAGAGTTAATATCTATTTTTCTCAAACTATTCCCAAAAAAAGAAGAGGAAGAAAAGCTTCCAAATCCATTCTTCAAGGCCAGCATCACCCTCATACCAAAGCCAAACAAAGACACACACACAAAAAAAAAAGAGAGAGAAAATTAGAGGCCAATAGCTCTGATGAGCACAGATGCAAAAATCCTTAACAAAATATTAGCAAACCAACTTCAACAATGCATTAAAAGGATCACTCATCACAATCAAATGGGATTTATTCCAGGATGCAAGGATGGTTCAGTATTTGCAAATCAATCAATTTGATACTTTACATTAATAAGAGGAAGGTTAAAAACCATATGATCATCTCAATCAATGCAGAAAAGCATTTGACAAAATACAACAGCTGTTCGTGATAAAAACTTTCAACAAAGAGGGTGTAGAAGGAACATACCTCAACATAATAAAGGCCATATCTGATAAACCCACAGCTAACTTCACACAATGGTGAGAAACCTAGTTTTCCTCTCAGAGAAAAAGACAAGGATGCCCACCCTCACCACTTTTATTCAATATAGTAATGGAAGTTCTAGCTGCAGCAATCAAATAAGGAAAAGAAATAAAAGGCATCCAAATTGGTAAGGAAGAAGGAAAGCTGTCACTATTTGTACATGATATAATACTATGTATATATTAAAAAAAAAAAAACCCTAGGGGCACCTGGGTGGCTCAGTCAGGTAAGTGTCTGCCTTAGGCTCAGGTCATGATCTCAGGGTCCTGGGATCGAGCCCCAATTGGGGCTCTCTGCTTATTGGGGAGCCTGCTTCTCTCTCTCTGTCTCTGCCTCCCATTCATTTGCTCTCTCTCTCTCTAATAAATAAATAAAATCTTTAAAAAACAAACAAACAAACAAAAATCCTAAAGACCACCAAAAAACTATTAGAACTGGTAAATGAAGTCAGTAAAGTGACAGGATACAAAATTAATATGCAGAAATCTATTGCATTTCTATACACGGATAATGAAGTAGCAGAAAGAGAATTAGGAAAACCATTCCATTTACAATGGCACCAGAAAGAATAAAATACATAGGAATAAACTTAACCAAGGTAGTGAAAGATCTGTACTCTGAAACCTATAAGGCACTAATGAAAGAAATTGAAGATGAAACAAACAAATGGAAAGACATTCCATGCTCATGGTTTGGAACAATTAAATAATTGGAATATGCACTGTTAAAATGTGCATACTAACCAAAGCAGTCTACAGGTTCAGCGTAGTCCCTATCAAAATACCAACAGCATTTTTCACAGGACTGGAATAGATAATCTAAAATTTGTTGGAACCACAAAGACATAAGAGCCAAACCAATCTTGAGAAAGAAGAACAAAGCTGGAGGCATCACAATCTCAGGTTTCAAACTATACTACAAAGCTATAATAATCAAAACAGTATGGTACTGGCACAAAAATAGACACATCAATCAATGGAACAGGTAAGAGAGCCCAGAAATAAAGCATACCTATATGGTGAATTAATCTACAACAAAGAAGGCAAAAATATACAATGGGGAAAAGACAGTCTCTTCAACAAATGATACTGGGAAAACTGGGCAGCAACATGTAGAAGAATGAAACTGAACCACTCTCTTACATCATACACAAAAATAAACTCAAAATGGATTAAAGACCTAAATGTGAGACCTGAAACCATAAAACTCTTAGAAGAAGGGGTGCCTGGGTGGCTCGGTGGTTAAAGCCTCTGTCTTCGGCTCAGGTCATGATCTCAGGGTCCTGGGATCGAGCCCCGCATCGGGCTCTCTGCTCGGCAGGGAGCCTGCTTCCCCCTCTCTCTCTGCCTGCCTCTCTGCCTACTTGTGATCTCTCTCCTCTCTGTCAAATAAATAAATAAAATCTTAAAAAAAAAAAACAACTCTTAGAAGAAAACACAGCAAGTAATCTCTTGGACATTGGTCGTAGCAACATTTTTCTAGGTATGTTTCCTCAGGCAACGGAAACCAAAGCAAAAATAAACTATTGGGACTACATCAAAATAAAAGCTTCTCAGTGAAGGAAACCATCAACAAAACAAAAAGGCAACCTACTGAATGGAAGAAGCTTCGCCAATTACATTTCGATAAGGGGTTAATATCCAAAATATATAAAGAATTTATACAACCCAACACCACCCCCCCAAACAAAAACAAACAAACAAAAAGCCAAACAACCTGATTAAAAAATAGGCAGAGGATCTGAATAGATATTTTGCAAAGAAGACATACGGTCGGCCAACAGGTACATGGAAAAGTGCTCAACATCACTAATCATCAGGGCAATGCAAATCAATACCAAAATGAGATTATCACCTCTCACCTGTTAGAATGGCTAGTATCAAAAAGACAAGAACCAACAAGTGTTGGTGAGGATGTGGAGAAAAATGAACACTCGTGCACTGTTGCTGGGAATATAAATTGGTGCAACCACTGTGGAAACAATATGGAGTTTCCTCAAAAGAAGAAAAATAGGAATACCATATGATCCAGTAATTCCACTGCTGGGTATTTACCTAAAGAAAACAAAAACAGTAATTTAAAAAGATATATGCACCCCTATCTTTATTGCAGCATTGTTTACAATAACCAAATATGGAAGCAGCCCAAGTGTCCATGGACTGATGAATGGATAAAGAAGATTTGGAGTATACATACAACTTAATATTACTCAGCCACAGAAAAGAAGGATATCTTGCCATTTGTGACAACATGGATGGACCTTGAGGGTGTTATGTTAAGTGAAATAAGTCAGGCAGAGAAAGACAAATACCACATGGTTTCACTTATATGCAGAATCTAAAAAACAAATGAATAACAACAACAAAAAACACAGACTCTTAAATATAGAGAACAAACTGGTGGGTGACAGAGGGGAGGTGGATGGAGGGATGGGGGAAATAAAGGGTATTAGGAGGCATTAACTTCCAGTTATAAAACAAATAGTTCACAGAAGTGAAAAGTACAGCATGGGAATGTAGTCAATAATATTGTAATAATGTTGAATGGTGATTACACTTATCTTGAGCACTGAATAATGTATAGAATTGTTGAATCAATACACTAGTGAAACTAGTGTAACATTGCATGTTATTTTTACTTCAATAAAATAAATGTGATTTGCAAAAATATGTAAATTAAATACCAATAAGATTGATAAGGATTTAGCTAAACTGACCAAGGAAAAAAGAAAGAAGGAATAAAATATTAGTATCAGGAATGAAAGAGGACATCACCATAACCTCTGTAGACATTAAAAGGATAATTAGAGAATAGAATATTATGAACAACTTTATGCCAATAAGTTGAACAACCTTGATGAAATGAACAAAGACAAAAACTGCCAAAACTGGCCTAAGAAGAAAAAGAAAATTTGGATAGCCCTATCATAATTTCAAAAATTGAATGTATAATTTAAAACTGCCTGCAAAGGAAACTCCAGGCCTAGAAGGCTTTACTAATGGAGACTATGAAACATTTTATTTATTTATGTATTTATTTATTTGAGAGAGAGTGGTGAGAGAGAGCGCACAAGCTGGAAGAAGGGCAGAGGAAGAGGGGGAAGCTGCAACCCCGCTGAGCAGGGAGCCCAATGTGGGGCTCGATCCCAGGACTTTGGGATCATGACCTGAGCCAAAGGCAGCCGCTTAACTGCCTGAGCCACTCAGGCACCCCTATGAAACATTTTAAAAAGAAAATACCGATCCTACATAAATCTTTTTTACAAATAGGAAAATATGGGGGTGCCTGACCAGCTCAGTCAGTAGAGCATGCAACACTTGATCTTGGGGTCATGAGTCCAAGCCCCACATTGGGTGTAAAGCTTAATTAAAAAAACGGGGTGGGGGGGAAGTATAGAATACTTCCTAATTCATTTTACAAGGCCAGCATTACCTTAACATCAAAAGCAGATGAAAACATTACAGGAAAAGAGAACTACAGCCCAATAGTCCCATGAACACAGATGCAAATGTAAGTGAAATTAAACTGTAGACCTCCGTTTGTGTATGTATGTATCTCTAACCTTCTGTCTGTAAATGTCTTCTGCAAGATACCTGGAATGATGTTTACCTAATATTAATGATGACTGTTTCTGGTTAGTGGTTAAAAATTTTTATTGTTGCACTCTTCTGCATCGTTTGAATTCTTTTTCACAAACATGTATTATACAGAATAATCATTCTTAAAAAAACAGTAAGTAAATTTGCCCACTTATTAGTTCTAGGTGATGGGAATATGATTTGTTTTCCTTTGTGGTTTTCTGTAATTTTAAATAAAAATGGATACTAGTTACTGGTATCAGGCACACAGTCCTTAAAATTTTAGGGAGTTTCTTTCTATTCCTGTTTTATCAAGTGTTTTCTATTGGGAATGTGTACTGAATTTTATCACGTCTTCCTTGCACCCACAGCTTTGACCATGTGATGTTTAAGTCATCCTCTTCCTGAGCTGCACTTGCACACCTGTGGAACCGGCTGATTGCACGGATGTCTCATCAGCAAAGTGCAAATGGAAAAGCAACCTCTTCCCACTGTCCTTCAAACCCA
>CM052898.1:82029305-82181001 GCA_028534135.1 Potos flavus | reverse complement strand
CCAATTAACCGAAGTCCCGATGATTTCATTCAACCCAGAATCGCTCTTCAGCTGGGCCGCCTGGTGCTGGTGATCTTGCTGAGTTAGGAACGCAGCACGCTTTCAAAACCAGAAAGGATGCCAGGTGTCTCCATGTCCAGTGGGGTGCTCACCTTCTCAGGCCTTCTCTCTGCAAAGAGCAGCCCGGCCACATGCTAGGGATGCTCCAGTTTGCCTCGTGACCTGATGTGTAAATGGAAAATGAGGTCATGAGCCGAGCTACCTCATATTCTGACCTTCTGTTGGGGACGGGGGGGCACTGTGGTCGCTGCTCCCCTCCACCTTCTCTGGCTGAGAAAATCCAGTCTCTGGATCACGCCGGCAGCACCTGAGAGGGAAGTGGCATCGTCAGGAAGCTGGGGGAGTGTCCGCTTATAGAAACAGGTGTATGGGGCCATGTCATCACCCCACCCTTTCTTCCTCCTTTAATTATATGTTACAGTGAAGATCCAAGAAGCGAAGAAAAGTGTGTGCCAGAAAGGCAAGCGAATCCTAAGTTTGCAAATGCTTAGCTGGGTTTGCTTGTTTACTGGGCTTCAAGAAGCGGTAGTCAGTGGATTCAAAGGGAAAATGGCTTCAGGTCTTGGTTCTGTTTTAGTAACAACAGTGTTGGATCACTTTTGGTTAAGATTCAGCATGAACTAGAGCCTTCTGGATGGCGTTCACGTTAGCTTACTGGGACACGCTGAGACACGCGTGCCCACATCCGTGTGTTTGTGTCCCAGTGGCATGAGGCAGCACAGTGGTGGGAGAGCAGGAACAGACCGATCCAGGAGAGCCCTCAGAGCACAGAACTCAATCCGCACCGTCTGGAAAGCGAACGGACGCTTTTGCAAAGCCAATCAACTGACTTAACTTATACATGCCCAGGATCATGAAAACCCCTCCGAAAACAGACGTGCTCACGCCAGCCTCTCCACTCAGCAAAATAAAACTCCATTTCCTAACACCTGCACCCTCGGGCCCAGTAAAACCTTCTAGGTGACCGCATCTCTCTTCTGTCCAGTTTGGAGGCCAAGAGTGGGGTGTTCCTCCTGCGGCCTCGGGCCACCATCCCCATTCACCTCCACGTTCTTGGTCCCTCCACTTGCATGTTGAGCTGAGTTTTGGCACTGCTGGGAAAACTCAATCACAAACAACAACAGTATTCCAGACGTGTTCTCAGAGAGGCCTGCTGAAGACCAGAAGCTCCGCCCATCCGTGGGCACAGACCCCTTTAATAAAATAATAATCACTAAAATAATTTAAAAATCTACAAAAGCCCCCCCCAAGCTCAGACACTCTGGGCTAGGGGCAGCGGGGTAGGGATGGATCATGGCTTGTTCGGTACTCTGTCCGTGGACACACACTTCCACATCACACCAATACTGTGTACTTCAAAGGAACAACACAGCCACTGAGAGATGGGGAGGAACCGGGTTGGATCAACGCGAGGGGCTTGGAGGCTGCTTCCCTGTCTCTCGTGAGACACGGGAAAGCCTGTGCTCTTCGGGCAAAGCTGGAGCCTAGCTCCTCCCTGCCCACCCTCCCTCTCTCCCTTCCTGTGCCAGGTCCTCGGGCCGAGGGTCGTGGTTAGAAATGGTTTTCAGTGCGGTTAGGCAGTGGAGGGTCCCGGGGGCCGGCCAGGTCACGGTCACCGCGGCCAGGGCCTCAGGCCCGTCACAATATCACGCACTGCAGTTTGTGGGTGCCGGTGGCCCGGTCTCCCCGCCATTTGGTTTTCTTCTTCTTCTTCTGGCTCTTTTCCGGAATCTGTTGCCTTTTGAGTCAGTGAAAGGCAGAAAAACAAAGTCAGAACGGGTTTTGCTTCTCCCGGCCCCTCTCCTCCCGGGCCCCTGGGGGTGCAGGCAGCAAGTCTGTTCTGGACGCTGGGGGACGGCCTGGCCTGGACGGTGTCTCTGGGGCAGAGAAAGTGGGAAGGCAGGGAGGGCAGGGCAAAATTCTGGCCCCACGGGTGAGAATTCCTGACATCACGCTGTGGCTGCAGTTACTTAAATTGTGAACTACATTATGTGTTATTCAGTTTTGGCCTCCATTTTTATGTCTCATATTTTAAATAAAACGACAAGTCCGTGGAGTCCAAAAGCTTTTTGCATGTTTTCTTTTAGCTATTCCTATGTCTAAAACCTGCCTTGGAACTACAAGTCCATAACTAAGACACTACCGGCTCCCAGCAGAGCCGTGTGTCCTGCTGGAGGCAAGATGCCCACGAGAAGATCTTCCCACGAGTGCAGAGCCGCCCGCTGAAGCGGGAAGTGAGGGCTGCGCTATCACAGAGCACCCCGGGGAATGGGGAGGAAAGGAGTGTGTGTGTGTGTGTGAGTGTGTGTGTGTGTGTGTGTGTGTGTGTGTGTGTCCTGGGGGCACCGAGAAGCAGCAGGGGGAAAGCGCCCTCTGGGAGCCCTGCCGGTGAGGCCACAGCTAACCAACAGCTGTAGGGCTCACCACACAGGGCCTCACACTACGTGCGTGCCGTGCCGGATGTTTGAGGACTGGGGGTTGGGCTGTTCCGCGTGTCGCAGACTTTGGAGACGGGGAGCAGCCAGGAGGCCCTCTAAGCACGAGGCTTAGGGCTGGGACCCCAAGATAAAGGAATGCACGCGAGGCCGCTGACTAGGGTTTCAGGCACCCCTGGCGCCCGGCAGGGCGTGCAGTCTGGAAGCAGGGGCACGTGCAATGCCTCCGTGCCTGGAGCTGAGGAATCACAGCGGTGGCTCCGGCTCCGGTGAACTGTCACAGGGCGCTCCGACCTCAGGGTGGGGGAGGGGACACAGACCTACTCCCTATGCTGTTGACAGGTGGGGTGTCGGAAGGACACCGAAGGCAGGGGGAGGGAGCCCGAGCTGCAGAGCCGAGGGGGAGGCTGGAGAGGAGGCCGAGCCTGCACCCCAGGCAGGAAGGCACCTCCTTTCAGCTCATGCTCCGTGGTTCACCCACAGGTAGGAGGAGTGAGGGGGGGCATGCAAAGGAAGGTGGGAAGGGTGAGGCAAAGAAGTGGATGGAGGGATAAGAAATCCAAAGCAGGCCCAGCACCGCGCAGCCTGGGCCTTGGAAGAAGCCCTCCAAGTCCTTGGCCTTGGCCTTGCCTTGGAAGAAGCATCCCTCCAGTCCTCCCGGCGCCCGTCCTGCTGCAGGCGGCCTGCTTCTGCGGATGCGTGCAGCGCTCACCTAATTACCCTGACCAGGTCATGGAAGGCTTTGTCCACATTGAGAGGTGGGTCCTTGGCACTGGTTTCTATGTACGGAATCTGGAAGGCAAAGCTCAACTTGGTAAAAGTAGCACTTTTACAGGTCCACAAAGCCCTGTTCCCTAAAACTGCAAATTCTCAGCGGTCCCGGGGGACCACGTGCCTGCCCTCAGAGACCCCCACAGAACCCCGCCGCTGACAACCTTAAGCCCCTGGTGGTGTCTTGTTCCTTAAGGGTGGAAAATGTTATTGACAGCTTCTTAAATTCCCTCTCATTCTCTCGTCAAAGAGATCTTTAATAGCCCTCTAAAAATAGAAAAAAAAAAAAGATCTTTTTATATACTTGAAGACTAAAGACTTTCATTTATCAAACTAAAATAGGGTCTGATGCTATCCTTTTTTCTTTCTGAGGCCTGTTTCTCCACTGTGAGGGGACTTCTGCCTCTTCCTGGGCCCTCCAGAGGGGACTCTGGCGGGAGAGGCTGAGGCCACAAGCAGGACGCTGCGCCGTGGTGACCCCTAGCCACGCCGTGCCTCCTCACCCCCAACAAGCTTGCGGGGCTCAGCTCTTGTTTGGTCTGCTCCTACGAGTCTGGGAGCTCGGCCGTGTGGACAGAGGGCTTGTGTCTGCATGTTTGGTACCGAGGAATCATCACCCTGCTGAAAGACAGCAGCACATGGGCAGAGTGGCTGAGGTGGCCCCACAGGACAGGTGTTGAGGGCCGTGTCTACCCCAAGTCTCGGGCCGGCACGGAGAGGAGATCAAAGGTTGCATGAGGTCAGGGTGCCATCCTGGGCACACCCCTTCTCCTGTATCTGGGACTCCACACAGGCAGGAAGGCTTTGTGCCCACTTCCCCTCGAGTGGAGAGAGTGTGGGGTTTGTGCAAAATATACAGGCTTCCCCAGGCCAGAGAGGGAGGCCGGTTGTGGTCAGACTGAAGAACTCAGGGGTATTTCATAACTTTTTCCTGGTTACTAAATTAAGGCATTTCATTATAACACTTTCAAAAAAGAAAAGCCCAGGGAAGAAAATAAAAATGATCAGCAGTTCAAATGCAAGGGTGGTGGGGGTGGGGTGACAGAGCAAGCTGTTATTCCAGAGGAGGATGTTGTAAAGGACTGCCCAGAGCAATCCTAAAGCATCTTCACAAATTGCTGTGGCTTCAAGCAGAGGTCTCGTGGCTGGCCTGGGCGCAAAGGGCAGAGCCCACGAAGCACGGCTCAGACTCTTAAAATAGTCATCCAACCAGTCTCTGAGCCTGTGATGACACTGCAAGGAAACTGCCCTCCACTGTGGGCTGTTTGACTGAGAGGACTCTGGGCCCTTCGCCTGCCAGGTCTCAACATCCCTGAGCTCAGTGAATCCCCACCTTCACCCTCGGGGGTAAGCAAGTATCTCCACTGTGCAGCAGGGGACACAGGGAGCTCAGGGTGGGGACGTACTTGCCCAGAGCCACAGCGCAGCCGACAGGGAATCAAGGTTTGAAGCAGGTGGCTGTCCCACTTCCTGCCTGGTCGCCCATAGACAGCTAGGGGTGCCAGGGGCAGCTTCAGGGCCCCTCCAGGCACGGGGGCACCCCTGCTGGGCCCTAGAAGCCAGAGTGCTGTGACACCCTGTGAGGCCGGGCAACATGCTTCCTGTTGTGCACGCAGAGAGGGGGCAGGAAGGGGCCTGTAGCTGGGGCCGGCCGTCCCACCCACCGCTCAGAAGTGCAGGAGCGGTAGTGCCCCCCGGGGCCTCGGGCGCCCTCCGCCTTCTTTCTGGGGGTCCTGCCTCTACCACTGAAGAAAGGCTGGGGTGCATTATCTGGGTTTTTGGAATTCTAGGGTTTCAGTAGCAAGCGGACTTGAACTAAAGGGAAGCCTGCACTAAATGGTAGCACCGTCTGACCCCACCACAGGGCTAGGAAAGGCCACCTTCGGGCGCCGGCTGGGGCGCCCGCCTTGGCAGTGAAAGAGGAACTTATTCTTATATGCCTTAGGAATAGCATGTTGTGATACTAGCTCACAGAGTCGCTTGGACAAATGGTAAATGAGGCAGCGGCACTTGCCGCAGGAGACACGGGCTTCGAGGCCGGAGCCCCAGGCTGCAGGGCGGGAGGGCAGCCTCCGCTCCGCACCCCCCACCCCGCTGCTTGGGAGGGAGGCGCAGGTGTCTGAGAGAGGCCTGACCCTGGGGAACGGAGCCCCTCAGCCTGTCTCCGCTCAGAACCCAGCGGGGAGTCTCCAGCTCTCCTCTGGAGGCTGTGGGCAGCCCCGTCCATTCCCTCCTCCTTGAGGCGAGATCTTCACTTGGCGCCCACGACGCCCCACTCCGGCCCTCGTGTGACACCCACAGCTCAGGCCCTTTTGTGGCTCCCTCCTCACCTCCCTGCATCACTAGGTGAAGCATCCTGGCCTCTGTCCTGGGACCCCTGCCTTACCTACACTCGCTCCGCCAATACTCCCCCCAGATGCCATATCCGACTGCCATCTTGGCATTTCCATCCAGTTACCTGCTCGGTCCCTCCAACTCAAGGATCTGCAACCAAGCTCCTGTCCTGCACACACTTCCTCCTATCGTCTCTCCCGCCCGGTTACCGACACTCTGGTCTTCTGAAGGTTGCTCACGCCCAAACCAGTCTCCCGCCATTCCTTCTTTCTCTCTCGCGCCACATCCAATCTGTGCACATGTCCTGCTGGCTTTCTTAGAAACACGTCCAGAATCCAACCACCTCCTCGCCACCTTCGCCGGCACCACCCTGGGCCAGGCTGACCTGTGTCTGGGTTACTGAGCAGACCCTAGCTGCTTTCCCTGCTCCCACGACCGGCCTCTGTGGGCCCATCTCAACACGGCCACCAAAGAAGCTGTGCAGCCACGAGCCAGACCTCGTCATCACTCCTCACTCAAAGCCCTGCAGTGCTTTCCCCTCTCCCTCTGAGGAGAGGCCCATAAAGCCCTGAAGCCCTCCTCTGACCTGGGCTCCTGCGACCCACCCCTCCCACTCCTGCTCCAGCTGGCCTCCTTGCCGATCCTCAAACTCCCGCCCGAGGGCCTTCGCACCGATTATTCCCTCAGCTGGAACCTTCTTCCCCCAGAGATCTGCAGGGCTTCCTCCTCAGCTCCTGTAAGTCCTTGCTGAAATGCACCCTCCCTCGCAAGGCTTTCCGGAACCGCCCTATTTGGAACAGCATCCTCCTCCACCTCACATTCCTGACCCCCTTCCCTGATTTACTTTTTTCCACAGCACGTCACACTGTAATTCGCTTCGTTCTTATCTGTCTCCTGTCACTAAAAGTAAGCACCATAAAGCCAGGAGTTTTATTTCCCAGGGCCTAGGACAGTTACGTGAACACGTGACTGAAGCAGAAGGCAGAGCCAAGCAGAAGTGATTTGCAGTGAGCCCCCTTCCTCTACACAGAGCTGGGCCCGCCGGGCCGAGGGAAGGGCAACCTTGCAGCAGAGCTCCCAGCAGGCAGAGTGGGCTTCTACATAACTGACCCATGAGGCCAGGGGCCTGGGCTGTGCCTGTGTGGGGGAGGGGTGGGAAGAAGCCCGGTGACCCCACCTAGCACATCCACAGGGCAAAGGGGCATCACAATGAACTGAAAAAACGAAAACAAAGACGTCCGCTGATGTTCACGGTGTGGCCTGGGCAAACCTCAGTCTGACCAAGTGTAAGATGGGCGTCATAATACCCACCCCAGCATGGGCTGGTGAGGAGTGAGTGCTCCCCAGCACAAGGCCTGGCACAGAACAGGGCTCGCCCAGCTGCGGCTGGTCTGACGATTCTGAGCATCATCAGGCGGCTGGCTCAGAGAACGCTCAGAAACCAGCCCTGGGCACAGCCCAGAGATGAATCTGCTGTGCTGGGGGCTGGAGGTGGCCTGAACACCGCAGCTCGCAGGCCACCGTGAGGGGACCTGGTCTCCCCACCAGAGCTCCTCGTGACTAAGAAGAGGGTGCTTTCTCTTGGGTCTGCTGTTTTGTTTCACAACATAGCCCTCATCACATACACCCTGCCAGGCCTCTCTGCGGAATCTAACCCACTACCCAGGAGGCCCGCGGTCCCACAGGAGTGATGGCCACGGACTTCTGTACATCTCTGACCACCCAGCACATACACACTCACGTATACACGCACGCGCACGCACGCCACCTACATTGTGTTTGGTCGCCATTTCTTTTCCTTGCTCCCTGGTGATTTTCCTCAAATGCATCAGATCGACCTTGTTGGCCACGAGGATCATCGGAAAGGACTCTCTGGGGAATAAAGGAATAGCAGCTCATGAAATTTCAATGCCTCCACACCTGCTGAAGGCAACACAGCCCCACCTCAGGCATAACACAGCCCACGCTGCCTCCCCAATGGGCCTGGGCTGACTCATGAGTCCCTTCCCTCCACATCTCCAGGCAGGGGAAGGGGGCCCCCGGGACTGCTGGCTGTCTTGGTTTAGAGGCTTAGGCTTACTGCAGGGAGAACAAAGGGGTCCCCCACCCGGGGGCTCAGCACCATCAGAGAGGGCTCCCGAGGGGCTGCTGCCCAGGGCCTGGCTTACCAGACCTCCTCCCTCCCATCTCCTGGTCACCCTGATTCACCAGCCATGCAGGGCTGCCGTGGCCGTCAGCAGTGGCTGGGGAAGAGCACCAGGGCCGGTGTCTCGTATACAGCTGGCACTCAGTAAATGGAAGCTGCAAAATCGGGATGTATCCCAGGAGAGGAGGGCTGGGATCTCAAGACATGCCTGCTTTAGAGAGTCCCACTGATGCGTGTGGCCATATTGTTGTCTAAAGGTGAAAGAAATGCCAGTCTTATATCATCTTTAACATCATTGGGCATTTTCATCTAAAAAAGTCTAAAAAAATGAAAAATAATATTTAATTATTTTCCCTTGCACTTCGGTTAGCCAAAAGGTTGAATATTTTCCTACTTCAGAGTCATTTATGTTTCCTCTTTTGAAATTCCTATAGTCAGGGGCTTAACTTACATTTACGGCTTGGAGTTTTATGCATATAATTATGAGTGCGTGTGAGTGTGTATCCCTTTACCTGGTAAAATTATTAACACTTTGCCCTTGGAACAGGTGTTAACTAGATTTTTCTGAATTTACCGAGATTTGTTCACAGCTTGCTGCTTTCTTATTAATTTGTCCTTTTACTCTCCTGTGTTGCCTCTTTAAGAGCCAATTAACTGAAAAGACCAGTTAGGCTTAAAAGAAACTGCAAATCATTTAATTACTCCATGTAATGCTAAGAGGAAAAAATGAGCCTTTAATTAGGGGCTTGTAAATCTCACAGTCAAATGTGATGTAACCACTTACAATGCATACTGGAGAGGAAATTCACTTTTTCTTCGAACGTGGTAATATTTGGTTAAACTGAGGTCATTAGTGGGGACTGTTCAGGAGAGATGGGGGGGCTGACTTCAGGGTCTGGAAGCAGTTTGGCCCCCGGAAAGAACCGGGGTAGGAGTCGGGGGGACCCATGTGTGAGTTCAGCTCTGCCCCTCTGGGTCTCAGCTTACACCCCAGACTCTGAGAGACAGGCAGACAGGCGGCTCCGAGGCACGGCCGGGAGGTCCTGGCCCAGCGGCCCTCACCTGTCCTTGACGCGCAGGATGAGCTGGTGGAATCGGTCCACGTGCTCGAAGCTGGCCTTGTCCGTGACGGAGTAGACGATGAGAAAGCCGTCCCCCGTGCGCATATACTGCTCCCGCATGGCGCTGAACTCCTCCTGCCCAGCTGTGTCCAGCACTGGGGAGGGATGAGGCCAATCAGGGGCGCCACCATCCCCGGCGGAGCTCCCGTGGTCGGCAGACTCCTCTGCTGCTGGGCTGTCCCCAGCGTGGCTCGGTCAAGCTGGCCCCACGAGAGGTGTGGGGGACCCAGTGGGGCCCTAACAGACTCAGTTGTGGGCCTGCCCATTCCAACCTACTTGTGGCCCCCCTCCGCCCCACCCCAGGACTTAACTGTCTACAGAAAAGCCTCATAAAGCCAGTGATCAGCTCTGCTACAAAATCCCTCGGGGGTCCCTGCTGCAGTCCTTACAGACTGATTCCTGGGGAAGTTACTGGACTCTCTGAGCCCCCTTTCCTCTTATAGAAGATGGAAACAATGCCTCTACCTTGCAGCCTCTAGGGAGCAGAGACCCAGGATATGCACTGGGGAAGCCCCGAAAAGGCTGGTCAGGTAGGGTCTTCAGAGCCTGTGTGGACAGACGGCAGGCAGGCCACGGGGAAGGAGAGACCGCTGAGAGCCAGGATCACTTGGCCCTAGGATGGGGCTGTCACAGGGTGGTGGGAAGGGGCGCTGGGGTAGGAAGCAAGAACAGCTGGGGAGAAGGCGGGGGGAACCACCTCAGCAAAGGCTCTCTTTCCAATCCATCCATCCCCCTCTCCCTCCCTCCATCCCATGGACTCCTGAAGCCCTCTTCCCTTCAGCTTCCTTCCTGCTGAGAGAAAATCCTTGCCCCAGGCTGTTGCAGAGTGGTCACAGTCACTGGGGGAGCTCCTTTGAGATGCACGGGCCTGACCCCCTCGGGCCTGCTAAAGCCCCTCAGCCTCCTGCAACCCCCTGCTCACCATCCAGCCCTTCCCCATTTCCTAGCTCACTCTACTCTCTGACAAACCCAGTTTCCTTCTCCCTGGAGGCAGTGGAGCAGATGGCTATAGATTTTGGAGCCAGATTCTGGGCTGAATCTGGTTCTTCATTCCTAGAGTATGATTCTGGGCAAGCTCACTTCTCTGTGCCCTTGTTTCCATGAATGGGGATCCTAAGGGTTGTTTTAAGTTAAAATACTAAGACCCCTGGGGCACCTGGGTGGCTCACTCGTTAGGCGTCTGCCTTCGGCTCAGGTCATGATCCCAGGGTCCTGGGATCGAGCCCCGCATCGGGCTCCCTGCTCTGTGGGAAGCCTGCTTCTCCCTCTCCCATTCCCTCTGCTAGTGTTCCCTCTCTAGCTGTGTTTCTCTCTGTCAAATAAATAAAATCTTTAAAAAAAAATAAATAAAAATAAATAAAATAAAATAAAATACTAAGACCCGGGATGCCTGGGTGGCTCAGTCAGTTAAGTGTCTGCCTTCAGCTTAGGCCAAGGTCCCTGGGTCCTGGGATTGAGCCTTGCATCGGGCTCCTTGCTCAGAAGGGAGCCTGCTTCTCCTTCTCCCTCTGCCTGGTGCTCCCCTCGCTTGTGCTCTCTCTCTTTCTGCCAAATAAATAAATGTTTAAAAAAAATACTAAGACCCTTGGAGCAGTGCCTGACACAAAGAAGCCCTAGAGGAGGGTCTGGTGTGAGCTCGTTGTCCTCACCTGGGGTGCCCTCTCCACTTCTAGGCCATCCCCCAACCACCCGTCCTGTCCTGCTCCCCTTGCCTTGGCCGGCTGACTCTGACTCATTGCATTCTACTGCCTGAGCTCCAGGAAGGCTCTCCCCATCCCTGTACTGACCCTTCATGGCACACTGTCCTTCCTGCCCATTTAAGAGGTCCCCAGTTGGACTGTCAGTTCCAGAGGCAGGGACCTGGTCTGCTCGGAACCTGGCACAACAGAACTCAAATAGTAGCTGAATGAATAAATGGATGTGAATAATCTACCCAATTTTGTTCATTCATTCATTCACTGAAGAAATATGTGAGAGCCTACTATGTGCCAGGCAGTGTTCTAGGCACTACAGATCCAGAGTGAATGAGGCAAAATCCTTGCTCTCCTGGGCCTCATAATCTAGTAGGGAGACTGGTGAACAAAAGAATGGGTCATATAATTTCTGGTGGAGACAAGTACATACTGTGAAGAACAGTATAGCCAGCTGAAGGTCTTGGCGGAAGTTGGTGTCACGTTGGGTAGGGACCAAGGGCAACTAAATAAATCCCACCGGCAAAACAGATGAAAATGTCACAGATTTGGCTGAAGGGATGGGAAGATGAATAGAATGGCAGAAGACATTCAGGTGATATGTAATTAATGGATTCACAGATTCTGAAGGTGTGTATTGTCTAAAACAAAAGCTAGAGATCTAGGATATGTGAAAATATGTTCATTCAGAATTTTAAAAACCCAATTCAATAGGAAGCTGAAAGTCAAAATGGACCCTCTGGAAAGGAAAAATGATTATTTCACACATTGATTGCCTTAAAAATAATATTATCCATGCTTTTGAAAAGAATTCTTGGAGGAAATACTTCAGCACCATGAAAAATAGATCCATGAAAGAAAAAAATGAGTGGTATTATAAACCATGATAAACAAAGAACACAGCCAAACATAAGAGTTAAGTTTAAATAAATGTTGTTACACGATTTAAAGAAAATGAATGGCAAGTTAGAACTAAAATCTATGATGATCCGTATGTGAGGGTAGGGGATGGAGGAAAGTAAGTTACTACGAAATTTCTTGCCTCATTGGGAAGAGGCTAAAGATAATAATTACATCCAGATGTTGATAGAAAAAATAGACTTACACACACACAAACACATGTACGTATATAGAATAACCACTAGAAATAAAACTCAAAAGTTCCTAGTCATCAGAGGAAAAAAACAACAACAACAAAACAGAACAAAGTAAATGGGACCAATCCAACAGAAGGCAAAAACAAACTACACAAAATAAGAAGGCTAAAAAAGGAGACACGGAAGAAGATGGCAGATGTAAATCTCACTATGACTAACAACGGTAAATGCAAATGGGTTAAATCTACCCATGAAAGCAGACACCCAATACAAAATCGACTTGTCTGCTACTACAAAAGAAACATACAAAACAAAATGACACAGAAAGAATGAAAAGAGAAAGGGTAAAAAAGGATATGCTAGCCACATGCATCCACAAAATAGGATTCAAGGCCAACGCATTGAACAGGACAAAACCAGTGTATTTACAATGGGACAAAGGACAAGCATCAAGAAGTGCCAAAGTCATGAATCGTAAGTATATGAGAAGATAGCCTAAAACACACGTGTATAAAAACCTGATTTTTAAATCCAGTAGGTATAGACAAATCCCATAACCATTGTGAGAGAAGTTGAACAGGCCTTTCTTAGAGAGAGACAGAACCACTGGCCCCCCGAAAAGTAATGATCTAAATAATGCAATTGAAAAACAATCTGAAAGCCTGGCTGGCTCGGTCAGAAGAGCATGTGACTCTTGATCTTAGGGTTGTGAGTTCGAGCCCCATGTTGGGTGTAGAGATTACGTAAGTAAACTTAAAAAAAAAAACAACACCTTAATCCGAGAGAATAAACTTTACACTCGACCAGTAAATAAGCGTTTTCAAACACACATGAAATCGTCACCAAAATTGGCCACATATTAGGTCATAAATAAAATTTTCAACAAATTCCGGAAAGCAGATGTCACATGGGCTATGTTTTGCTTTTATGCAATAAGATCAGAAATTAACAGCAACATGAGTATAAAAGAAACTATCCACTTGAAAGTTTAAAAAGCTATAATGCTCTATAATACTCTAGTTAAAGAGAAAAGCGAAGCAGAAATTACAAACAACTTAGAATCGAATGAGAATGAACAATAATAAAAGCTCTGGTTTGAGGCCAAACTGCTACTCAGAGGAAAATTAGAGCTTTAAATGCACTTCCAAAAACGAGAGAGACTGAAAATTATCTAGGCATTTAAATCAAGGGGCTAGGAAAGAAAAAATAAAACCAAGGAAAGAAGAAATTGTCAATGAAAGTAGAAATTAAGAAAATGAGAGGAAGGAAAAAGTAGTAGAAATCTAAAAATCAAAAGCTGACTCTTTGAAAGGACCAATTAAAACAAAAAGCCTTTAGCAATTCTTAGCAGCGACAAAAGAGAAAAAAGACTAATAAGCCTTTGGAATGAGGAAAGGCCTATGACTATGAGTCTAGACATATATTTAATTCTGAGAGAAAACTATATGCAGTTTCACAGCAAAAAAATTTTTAATTCTTGATGAAATGGACAATTTAGAAAACATAAATAAGCAAAACTGGCTCAAGAAAATATAGAAAACCTGAACAGGCTAATAATTATCCATGAAATCGGAGAGACAATGGCACAAAGCTCTTTTTATTATCTATCTACAAACTGCTCCAGACTCTGGAAAATAAGGGAACTTTCCAGCTCATTGTAACAGCCTCAGCATACTCCTAGTAACAAAGCAGATGGGGGTGGCACAAGGTTGTGCGGTAACGGCCAGGCCTGCCCCACCTTCCGGGGACAGGAGCAGCCTATGAGGGGGACCCAGAGAGAGGCATTCAGTCATCCATTTGGCAACTGTCTTCTGAGCATCTACTCAGGGCCCACCGCTCTGCTCGGTACTGGGGGTGGTTAGAGACTAAGCTGCATCTCGCTGTCAAGGTACTTAGAGGCTAGCTGGGCTGGTACGTCAAGAAAAATAACACCACGGGACAGAGAGCGATACATACTGTGGGAAAATCTAGGCCAGGCGGGCAGGTCCCTTCAGCTTGGAGGGGTAATGCAAGGTTTTAGCCAAGAGGTGCAATTGATCCTGCCCTTGAAAGAACAGCATTTGACACAAAAAATCTAGGGTTTGGGAAGGGCTTCCAGGGAGACAAACAGCAGGAGCCAGGGCCTCAAGGTGGGGAAGAAGAGTTGGGGGTAAGGGGGTCAGTGTGCTGGCATAAAAGGGGCCAGGGCAGAGGCGACCAGGGCATCAGCGAAGGCAGGTGTGCCTGAGAGGCAGAGGGAACAGTGAATGGGGAGACACTGAGGACACAGGATGCAGGGAATGGGGGCCAAGGGGAGACAGGAGGGTGGAGGGCACCGTGGAAACTCTAAACCTTGGAGCCCCAGCAGGGCTGGGAGGGCAGACGTGGTGGGGGCTGAGCTGGGTCTCCTCTGTTTTGGGGTCCATCCCTCCCCTCTGCACACATACACCTGGAAGTGCCTGGGCACAAGCCCCTCGTCAGTGGCTCTGCCTCCCAGTGGGGCTGAAGATAACGGGGAGCTGCGCTTGTAAGAAATTACGATTCCACCTGCATTTCCCATGTCTGGTGTCACGAAGGTAGGAGGACTCCAGAGACAGAAAGTATTAGTCACTGTGAGGGAAGAGGTGCTGTGCCAGTGTGTGTGTGAGTGTGTGTGAGGAAGAGAGCGAGCGAAAGAAGACAGAAGAGAGCCACAGAGAGGCAGCCAGACTATGGAAGGAGAAAGAAGAGAGATCTTGGAGACAGAGCGGGTCAGTGCTGTGCACCTATCTGGCCTGCCCCAGTGTCCCCACTGGGAGGTTGGTGGGGCCAGCAGTGTGGCTGAGGAGGGTTTAAGTGGAAACCCCAAGGCTACTCTTAGATCGCGTGGCTCTCAGAAGCCCAGCCCCCCCAGGCCAGCGTGGCACCAGGCCCCCAGCAGGGGGGCAGCCAGCGTGTAGGGGCACCAGCCTGGGTCCCGGCCGAGCCCTCCTCCTCCTCCCCCGCCCCCCTTCCTCTTCCTCCTTTTCTTCCTCCTCCGGGCTTCCCGAGCGAGGCACACCCTGGCACGGGCTCAGGGCTCGGACACTGGCGGCAGCCCAGGGTACAGTCTGAGCTCTTTGGCTGAAAACGGTGCTGCCCACCACGTCCCTACTGGCAGCGGGCACCGTGCTGGGGTTTTAGACACACATGCCCTCTGAATCCTCTCCATGGCCTAGAACAAATGCGGAAACTGAGGCCCAGGGAGTGAAAAGGGATCCACTCAAGGCCACACACTGGGAAGGAGGCCACTCCAACTTCCCCAAAGCCCAGCTGCCCCTTCCCGTCCAGTCTTTTATCTTCAACCAGAGGGCGTGGGTCTGGCCACCCACACCCAGCCGGGCTGTGTCTCAATTCCAAGCCTTTGCACAAGCCATGACCTCCAACTAGAATGCCCTCTCACCAGCTGCCCAGCCTCCCCCCAGCACAGGGCACTCTGTCTCCTCTCCTGAACCCCAGCCTCAGACTTCTGTCTTTCAAGCCTTCCTATTGTGTGTGTCCTGGGTTCTGTGAGGTCTGTGGGTTTCTCCGAGTCAGTGCCCCTAGGCCTGGCTCAGCTCCCCACCGTGGGGTGGAGCTCCACAGGGGGGCTGGGAGGGGAGCCTGGCTTTCATTTCCCTGCGTTTCTCAAAAGCTTCGGCACCCAAGGCAGGTTCAAAAAACACTTGCAGAATGACTAGACAAATCATGTGTGTACTATAGGAAAGGTGTTCAACCAGCCCCTGCCAGTTCTAAGGGAAATCACAAAAAGGTGACTTTCACCCTTCATGATGAGGTAAGGGTTCTGGAATATGAAACAATACAGATGACAATTTCTAGAGATAAAATGTCTCCAAGGACCATGCCTCATGTTTTCTATCTTTCTCTAATCCACAGACCCGTGGTGGGAGGCAGCAGTGATCATGCCCATTTCACAGGGGAGGCAGGTGGGGAATTCTATGCTCTTCCTAGGAAAAGACTCAAATAAAAATAGGCCACTCAGTTGAGCATCGGTAGTGATGAGGGAACTTGACTATTTTTCTTGTGTTCCCCTTTCTAGGTAAGAGTGTGTATGGGGTGGGCCGGGTGCCAGGCAGAAGGGCTAGACCCATTGACCATGCGCTGTTTCCAGAAAAAGGGCTGTTTTCTTCTCCACAGCACTGGCAGGGTGTGGAAAGCCAGGCCACTTGGGACTCGCTGAGGGGGAGGGGGCTAAATCCTGGGGCACGTGGCTGGCTCCCGGATGATGGGGAAGTTTCCCTCTGGCAGTGGCCCCAGCCTCAACTCGCTGACTTCAGGATGGCCTCAGGGGAGAAGTGCTGGCCACCAGCCCCCAGGGACGCTGGCTCCCGGGGCCACCCACCTGCAGCTGGGGGAACGGTGCGAGGAGGCCTTGGGTTACACTTTCACGAGGCCCTAGATTCCCTGACTTGGTGAACACCTCACATGTGTGGGTGCACATTCTTTCAGGGAGACGGTCCATGGCTTTGTGGCATTCTCACAGGAGCTGGGAACACCCCACCCCCAAACGAATGTCACTTCTGGGGAGGGAAGAGTAGAAAAGAACAGAGAGGGCAGCGGGGGGGGGGGAGGAGGAGGGTCTCAGCTGTGTCACCAGAACATCCCAGAGAGAGAGGATAGCTTGGGAGGGGCCTGGCAACGGAGAGGGACAGGGAGACGAAGCGCTGGCCCACAACCCCATTTTGTCCTCACAACCACGCAGAGCGTGGGGGGAGGCAATGTTCCACAGGGGACCGCCTCAGATTCACCCAGCTAGAGAGTGGGAGAGGCAGGTTTGAACCCCAGGCGTCTGGTGCCAGCCTGTCTTTGAGTGAGAAGCCAGCAGGGTCCCCAAGGCCTGTGAAGAGGCGCAGAGCTAAACAGAGGGGGTGAGGACAGAACACTTGAGGTCCACAGAGACAGGAGACAAGTCCTCAAGGCGATCCACCTACTCCGCACCTGCCCCTGGGCGGCCACACATAGCTGGGGGGAGAGGGCTCATGTCTGGGCGCCTGGCTCCCTTTAAAGTCCCAGCATCGGCTTCTGGGGCCCTTAGGACCCCCAACAGACCTGAACACATCTCCATCCAGTCCTCTCCCACTCCCGGGGCCACGGCTTCCCACCGCCTCCTCTCCTCCAGCCGCCACTCCCAGCTGAGCGTTTGAAACAGAGACCACCAGCTAAATTGCACAGGCTTCCAGATTACAGACGGCGGCAGCCTCACACACTGTTGGTGAGGGGAGGCAGGCGGGGCCGCTGCAGAAAACAGTTTTGAGTTTCCTCAAAAAGCGAAACGTAGAGTTACCATTTGACCCAGCCCTTCCGTGTTCAGGGGCAGACCCAAGAGAAGTGAAAACATATCCACACCAAAACTTGCACAAGAATGTCCAAAGCAGCGTTATTCCCTGACGGCCCCAAGTGGAAACAACCCAAAGGTCCACCAGCGGATGCGTGGGTAAGGAAAGTATGATGCATCCATACGCCGGAATATTATTCACGTATAAAAAGGAATGAGATTCTGATACAGGCCACATGAAAACAGTCCGCAGAGCGAAAGAGACCAGTCTCAAAGGCCGCTTCTGTGCGATGCTGTTTATATATAGGAAACGTCCAGAACATGCAACTCTGTAAAGACAGAAAGTAGATCACTAGTTTCAGGGGCTGGGGGAAGGGGCGGGGAGGACGGGGAATGACTGCTTTAATGGGGTGAGCTTTCCAGGGGGAGGCGATGGAGATGTTGAGGAATCCATGGTGATTCAAGTGATTGTTGGTTTGTGAATCAAGCCACAGTTGTGGGTGCACAGCTGTGTGTATGTACTCAAAAGCACTCGATTGTACACTTTACATGTGAGTTACATCTCAATTAAAAACACCTGTATGAAGACGCCCCCCCCCCCTTTTTCTGCAACACACACTCCACCGTCTCCTTGCTGTGGTGGATGACCTGGCCCTGCTCCTGTCCGAGACCGTGCCCTCCAGCAGGGCACTGGGTCCCCTCCTCTGTCTCTTAGACAAGGACACTGCTGCTATCGTTCGTGGCCCCTTCCCTCTCTGGCATTGTTTCTCTTTTGTTTCGTTTCCACCAGTATGTAAACATACTATAACTTCTCTCGCCTAAAAATAAATAAATAAATAAAATAAAGCCAAAAAAATCAACAGTAGAAACCCTGCCCCTTGACCTCACATCTTCTTCCAGCTACTGTCCCTTCTCTGTTCCTCTTTACAAACACACCCCTTGACTTGTCCGTTCTCACCACCTGCTCTTCCTCCCCTCCACTATCTCTTGAACCCACTATAATCAGACTCTCATTGCTGATCACTCTGTCAAGATGGGTCGTGCCAAGTCACCAACGACCTCTGCGTCACTAAATCCAATGGGCACGTCTCGGTCCTCACTGCCACCTGCTGACACTGGAAGTGGTTGATGGTTCCCCCTTATTGGAGAGCCTTCTTCACTTGGCCTTGGGACATCACTCTCTCTCGGTTCTCCTACTGCACTGACTGGTCCTGCTCTGTCCCCTCATCTCCCTACCCTCTAAATGATGGTGGGTCCCCACACTCAGTCCCGGGACCCCTTCTCTAACCCACGTTCACTTCGTTGGCCATCTCTCATCTCATGGCTTTACATGTCCACTCCCAGATGTCCATCTCCAGCCTATACATCCCCCTGTACCCTTACTCCCAACTCCGACATCCAGCTGCCTGTTTCACTTCTACTTCTATGAGAGAGGCATCTCAGATTTAACATGTCCAAAATTAAACTCTTGATTCCCCCCAACTTGCTTTTCACCAGTCTTCTTAATGTTGATAAACATAACTATTCTACCAGTTGTTCAGGCCAACGACTCTTCATGCCATATACTCTATCCATAAATCCTGTTGTTTTCTCCTTCAAAACATATCAAGAAGCTAACTCTTTCTAGCTATCTCCTTCAGTAGTGCTCTAGTCTGCCTGGCTTCTTAACTGGTCTCCCCAATTCTGCCCTGGTTCCTCTATGGTCTATTCTCCACTCCTTTTAAAACACAGTCGGACTATATCTCTCCTCTGCTCAAAACCCTCCAATGGCTTCTTATTTTTCTACATTGACCTATGAGATCAGTGCCGCCCAGCTCTCTCTCTGACCTCTCCTATTAGCACCCCCTCATTTGCTCTGCACCCCGGCCTCCTACCTAGTCCCCAAAAAAGCCAAGCACACCCTTGCCTCAGGGCCTTCGCACCTGATGCTCTGTCTGAAATTCTCTTCTTTCCGGTATAAGTACAGCTTTATCCTTCACATCTCTGCTCCAACATCACCTTATCAGGTGCTTTGGCCACTCTTGTGCAAGTTTTTGTATGGATATGTTTTCACTTCTCTTGACCAGCCGACGTAAGACAGCAACCCCTTCCTCACTGTCTGTTTCCTTTACCTTGCCTTATTCTCCTTCATAGTATTTACCACTTGACACATTACACGTTTGTTTCTGCTCTGTCCCTGCCATTCTAACATAAGCTTCATGAGACCAGGGACTTGACTTTGTCAAATGCTGCATCCTCAGAGCCCAAAAGAGAGCCGGGCACATGGCAGGTACCCCAAAGTATTTGTTGAATGAATTAGTGAACTCATCCATGTACACAAAACTCAGGGGCCAATCCACATGTGGCTGGAGAGGAGAGGTGGTAGCTCCGAGTCAGGGGCTCCAGCCTCCCTCCTGGAGCTCCCCGGAAGCAGGCGGAGGGGCTGACGGCCTCTCATGCACATATGATAAAGCCTGGTCCTGAAAGCACCAAGCCACCATCCTGACTAGTACGTAAGTCATATCTGAACAATCACAGCAGCGATAGGCATCTCCCGAGGTCTGCTACGTGCCAAGCCCCTCATAAGGTTCTTTATTCCCTCCCTCACCCAATAAATAGGTGCCAGCTCCAGGCTGACTTTGGACATACGATGGTGGACAAAGGACACAGTCTCTCCCTCAAGAAGCTTATAATTTGTATTGCTTCATTTATTCTTTGCAACAGCTCTGAGCCTATATCCCATTTGGGACACAAGCCCCACCCATGAGGGCACAGGGTCTTGGTCCAGACGCTGTCTGCGCCCGAGGGAAAGAAGAACTCACACCTGGGGCAGAGTGACAGCAGGCTGGCAGTGGCTGTGCTGGGGCCTGGGGCAGGGGGCTTCAGGCTACGCATAGGCAGATGGGGAAGAGCTAGGTTATTAACCTGGCTGGTGCCCTCAGCCCACGCAGGTCATGTGACTAAGAGCAATCAGCATGAAGTTCTGAAGTCAGGGCAAAACCCAAAAGTAACTGCCCAAGTACAGGACCTGTCAGCAGTGTGAGACGAACCCCACCTGGGGTTTGGGGTGCAAACCCCTGGAATGACTCCCGGCTGTGCTGTGACTTTGATGGGGGAGGGGTGCGCGCTGCACACACACTCATCACGCAGCCCTGCTGAGCTGACCCTAGGTCACTGGCTGATGGGGGGGCCCCTCAGCAACCAGGCCGGCAGGTGGGGCGAGGCTGGCACAGAGCACGAGTAAGATCCTTCTCTTCGGGGCCAGAGAGCTGGGTGACCTTGGATGTGCTATTACCCTCGCTGACTCCTGGTCCTCCCCTGCACGGCCCTGTCTGATCCCAGGTCTACAGGACAGACGCCAAGCAGGAGGTCTGGGTCCCTAGGGGAAGAGCCCTCAGGGTCACAGGACGGCAGCAGCGTGATTTTCCAACGGCACGGACATAGTTCACATTCCCCACCTTCTCGGCTAGCAGCGTGGTGCCCGTGCACACTGGCGGAGGCCGGGCTACGCTCCCCGGGAGGCTGGAGACGCTAATCTCCGTGAGGCACAACTGTTACAAGGAGGACACACAACCGTCCATGTAGAGCCCCGAGCACAGCTCTGGCCTTCCAGAAAAGTCTGGTCAGAAGCGACCGCTCCCACTGCTATGAAGCGGAAGGAGCCACAGTGAGGGAGGGTCTGGGAGGTTGGCCGGGCTTCAGTGTACTGGGAAGCACTGCCCGAGGCTGCTCGCAGAGTAGTGAGTTGCATATTCCTGGAAGCATGCAAGCAGTGATGGCTGACAGAACCAGGATAAAGGGTCAGGCTGAGGCCCGCAGGGCTGGATTTCATAATCTGAGGCCAGTGGCCATGTTCCCTCATAAAAGAAAAAAGGAATTCCTCCCACATCAGTGCCAGCAGGAAAAGGGGAGGATGGCTGGACAGGTGGAAGGATAGGCCAGCTCTGCCTGTACCCCATTCTTAGTTGGGGGGCCATGGGGAAGCGCTTACTCAGAAGCTGACCCCTCAAGTAAAGCCTCTGGACCAGAAAAGTACACTCAATGAACATTCCTTTTACTCTCGCTCCCCTTCCAACGTCCTCCCTCCCTCCCCCTCCCCAGAAAGAATGTGGATTCTCTGGTCCAGGGAAAAGCCAGGTCCAGGCCGCTCTGAGAAGACAACAGCACTTGTGTCCGAGGTCTGGGCAGAAGCCAGGGTGGAAGCGTCCCAGCTTCTGAGGGTGCGGGAGAAGAGCTGGAGCTTTCACTCTTTGCAAAGCCCTAGCTGTTGCTGGGGAGACAGAGGGATGGAGAGGCTGCAGAGCTGGGCCCAGGAGCCCCAGTGGGGAGAGGTGGCAGGAGAGCCAGGGCCCACTGCTGTTCTCTGTTGGTGGAGGGAAGATGCCAGGTTGGGCAGAGGGCAGGACCGGGAGACCATACAGGAGAGAAGGCCCAGAAATACCTCCTCCTCCTCTAAGTGGGCAGAGGATCTGGTCAACATCCTACCCCGCAGGACCAAGGCCTGGGTCAAAACAGGTGGCAGCAGGACAGGATGGGGGATGTGCCCGGCGGAGCCAAGAGGGCCCAGGCCTGGCTCAGCCTCTCGCTCGGTCTGACCTCAGGCCAGGCCCTTCTCCACCTGCACCAGTTCCTCAGGTGTAAAGTGAGGGGGGTGATAGCCTAGAGCCTAGGAGCCTTCCAGTCCTAGCCTAACAGAAAAAATGGGCACACAAGAACTCCCAAGACAAAAATGTGAAAGCACGGACTAGAAGAGATCTTTGTACACTCGTGTGCACAACAGCAGTATTCACAATAGCCAAAAAGTGGATACAGCCCCCGTGTCCATTGCTGGATGAATGGGTAAACAAAATGTATATGCATGTGTATGTACACGTATACATGCAGTGGAATATTCTACAGTCTTAAAAAGAATTAATGCTGACACACATTACAACATGGATGAACCCCGAAGACACTGCGCTAAGTGAAATAAGCCAGT
This sequence comes from Potos flavus, assembly GCA_028534135.1. NCBI lineage: Eukaryota > Metazoa > Chordata > Mammalia > Carnivora > Procyonidae > Potos > Potos flavus. The sequence goes on along the minus strand of CM052898.1, from coordinate 82,159,117 downwards.
CACGAGAGAAGAGTCCTGTATGCGTCCGCATATGGCAGGTACTTGGAGGGGTCAACTTCGAAGAGACAGCACGTGGTTGCCAGGGGCTGGGGCAGGGAGCAGAAGTTAACGTTGTGCGCACAGGGTGTCGGTGGGAGATGAGTAAGTCTGGGGATCGAAGGTGGTGGTGACAGCAGAGCAGTGTGGATAGACTTAATGGCACAGAGATGTGCGCTTAAAAATGGTTACAATGGTCAGTTTTATGTATAAAACACACACACAGAAAACCCCTACAAGAATAAATACAAAATTTCAAGATTCTGCCTAAGGCTTGGTTCCTCCTGATCCATGAAACCTGAGAACTGGGGTCGGGTGAGTCCCATAGCTGAAAGCCAGGGTGAGGGGGGTCCAAAGTCAGAGACCAGACGAGAGGGCTGGAGAGCTGGAAGGTGGGGGAGCTGATGCAAGCCCACAGAAGAGAGGCAGGCACCAGACACGGAGGAGATGTTTCCAGAAATGGGCCTACAACAATGACAGGTGAGACGGGGGTCCTGAAGCCCTGGAGGAGGAACTCAGAGCAGACTCGCTCCAAAGTCTGAGGGTCCCAGACACTGGGGAGCCTGGCTGCTGGCCCCCGAGGTCGGCTGCCTCTCGTGTTTTAGATTCTGGGAGAACCAGGGCAATGAGGTCCCTTGAAAGAAAGCAAGAAACAAGTTTGTAGATAAGCAGGAAGCCTGTGAGAACCCTCAGTGCGGCAGCCACAGAGAAGGCTCTTTGAGCAAGCTGAGGAAGGGCACCCGGCCCTCTGAGGGACGCTGGGTGGGGGAGCCCAGATGCTTCAGAACAAAAGCTTTGCAAGTTCATGCTTACAAAGTAATGCTTTGGCCATGCTTCCCTTTACCCTGCCGTTGCGGCTGCTCTAAATGTTATCACAGGGGTGCCTGGGTGGCTCAGTTGGTGAAGCATCTGCCTTCAGCTCAGGTCACATCAGGGTCCTGGGATCGAGCCCTGAGTCGGGCTCCCTGCTGCTTCCCCTGCTTGTGCTCTCTCTCTCTCACTCTCTCAAATAAATTTCAAAAAAATCTTTAAAAAACAAAAATAAAAAAATAAATGTTGTCACAAAATCTTCCTAAAAATCACCTCTGAAAAACGTTTTTCCTCTCTAAGAAACTAATCTAATATACCCACAATTACTTTAAGAAAAAGTTAGAGAAGTCAATATGGCTGTATACAGAAATAATATTTATTGAGCTCCAATTACGTACCAGGCATGGTGTTACTCTCCTATATGCATTAGGCAATGTTTTCCAGAATGTTTTCTGTGGAGATAGCCCAGAATGATGTGCAAAAAGTAGTCCTTTGGGAAACCCTAAGGACAATATATCCCACTAATATATCTCCAATATTATGTTTGTATATGGATGATTCTTTGAAGTCCCACAGTAAAGAAACTGTTTATATTTCTTTAACTCAGTATATCCCAAAGTGTGGTATATATTCGAACGGGTAATGCATGAGATGATTTTAGAAAGCGCATAAATATAAGTTTTAAATTTTAGTGGTTATATATATTTATTATACAATGCAGCTGGCACATCAAACCTGTGACTGTGCATATATTGTTCAGGACTCATTCGTTCATTCATTTCACACACATTTACTCCTCAGTCCCAGTATTCTAGACACTGAGAATAGAGCAGTAAATAAAATAAAGTCCCTACTCTCAAAAATTTATATTTTATTGGGGAGCAACGAAAACTCAAACAAATATATTGAACAAATATAAATATATGTTCAACAGTAAAAGGTAGAATAAAGAGAAAGAGTTGTTCAGAGGGACAGAATGATGGGGGTGGGGAGTTTGGGTACTAGTAGAGATGGTCTGGTCAGGGAAGACCTCCTTGATAAAGTTAACATTTGGGTGGAGACCTACGCGAAGTAGAATATATTTCTGAAGGAAGCACATTCTAGGCAGAGAGAATACCAAATGCAAAGCCCCTGAGGTGGGAATGTGCTTGATTCCTGGTGAACTAGTCAAAGTTTCAGGGTTGCAGACAAACCCCTGAAGGTTGGTGCTTTTAAAAATTAAGATATAATTAAAATACCACAATATTCACCCTTTTAAAGTACACAATTCAGTATGTATGTGTATGTGTATATATATATATATATATAAAGTCGCATTTTTTTTAAAGTGATGATTTGGTACTGGTTCTGACCAAGATAGAATAACAAGGACCAGATCTGTCTTCTTGCCTGAAACAACCAAAAATCAGACTAAATAACAGACATTCATAAAACATTCCACCCAACAATGGCAGAATACCCATTCATTTTGTGTGCACATGGAACATTTAGCCAGAGAGACCAAATTCTGGGTCATAAAACAAGCCTCAATGAGTTTTAAATAATTTAAATGATATACTGTATATTCTCTGACACAATGAAAATAAAATAGAAACCAATGACAGAAGGATCTCTGGAAAATTCCTAAATATACTTGAAAACTAAATGTTTCCAAATAACCTATGGGTCAAAGATGATCTCAAAAGGGGAATTAGAAAGTATTTTGAACTGAATGGAAATGAAGACACAGTGTATTAGAATAGCCAGGATGCTGCTAAAGAAGTAGTTGCAGGAATTTAGCACCAAATGAATATCTTGGAAAAGAAGAAATGTTCCAGGCAATGACCTCAGCTTCCATTTTAAAGAGTTAGAAGAGACCAAATTAAATGCAAAGTAGGCAGACAAGAGGAAATAATGCAGGTAAGAGTGGAAATCAATGGAACCAAATGGGAAAAGTCAAAGGACTCAAGAGCTGGTTCTCTTGTGAAAATCAATGGTGTTGCTTCATCTCTAGCATGCCTGATTAGGGAAAAAGGGGAAGACACAAATTAACAATATCAGGAATGAAAGAGGCAACATCACTATGAACTCTACCGATATTAAGAAAGTAATAAGAGAATATCGTGAACAACTTTATGTCAATAAATTTGGTAACTTTGATGAACTGAACAGTTTTTTGAAAGATACAAACTACCAAAACTCACTGAAGAAGAAACAGATAACCTGAATAGCCATAGATTTATTAAAGGAATTGAATTTGAAGTTAAAAACTTCCGACAAAGAAAACTCCCGCCTCAGATGTCCTCATAGGTGAATTCTACTAAACATTTAAGAAAGAAATAATACCAATTTTATTCAAACTCTTCCAGAAAACCGGAGAAGAGAGCATACTTCTCAATTCTAAAAGCCAACATTACTCGGAAGAAAACTACAGACCAAGACAGCTCTCAAGAACATAGACACAAAAATTCTAAACAAAATTTCATCAAATCAAAGCCAACAATATGTAAAAGGATAATACATCATGGCCAGGTGGGATTTATCCCAGGGATACAATGTTGGTTTAACATTAGAAAAATTAACGTGATTTGCCATATTGACATACTAAAAAAGAAATACCATCTGAGTATCTCAGCAGACACACAAGAAGCATTTGACAAAAGCCAACATCTACACCTCATAAAAATTCTCAGCAAACTAGAAATAGAAAGGAACTTCCCCAACTTGATAAAGGGAATGTATAAAAAAAAAACCTACAGCTAACGTCATACTTAGTGCTGAAAGACTGAAAGAAAGCTTTTTCCTTAAGATCAAGAGCAAGACAAGTATGTCTTTAGCCAGTGAAATAAGGCAAGAAAAAGAAACAGAAGCCATCCAGATCGGAAAGAAGTAAAACTGTCTTTACCCACAGACTAGACCATCACTGCAGAAAATCCAAAGGAATCTACAAAACAGCCACTAGAACTAATAAGTGAGTTTAGTAAAGTTGCAAGTTACAGTTAATATACAAAATGCTCCTGTATTTCTACATATTAGCAACAGACAATTGAAAACAGAAATGAAAAACCAATATCATTTATAATACAGACTGTAGATGTAAATCTGACAAAATACGTAAAAGACCTATGCAAGCAAATCTGCAAAAACAATTGATGAGAGAATTAGAGAAAACCTAAAAATATGGAGAAATACCGGGTTCGTGGGTTGGGAGGCTCAACATTGTTAGGATGCCAATTCTTCTCAACACAATCTCAGTCAAAATCTAAGATTTTTGAATTTAACTGATTCTAAAATTCATATGGGAATGCAAAGGACCTGGATGGGCCAAAGCAACGCTGAAAAAGAACAAAATTAGGGATTTAATGGGACGTGATTTTAGGACTCAATATAAGGCTACAGTTACCAAGACAGTGTGGTATTGATGCTAGGAGAGAGAGATCAAACAGAATATATGGGCAACTAATTTTCATCAAAGGTACAAAGGCAATTCAGTGGAGAAAGGACAACCTTTTCAACAAATAGTGCTGGAACAATGGCATCTCCATATACAAACCAACCAACCAAATAAAACTAAACTAAACTAAACTTTGTTCCATACCTCACACCGTATACAAAAATTAACTCAGGGTGGATCATAAACCTAAATAAATCTAAAGCCATTAGATTGCTAGAAGAAAACACAGAGAAAACCTTTGTGACCTTGGGTTAGGCAAATATTTTAGACACGACACCAAAAGCACCGTCCATAAAAGAACAAACCGATAAAAGGGATCTCCTCAAAATTAAAAACTCTAGTCTTTGAAAGACACTGGTAAGAGAATGAAAAACATGCCAGAGACTGGAAGCAAACACTTGCAAATCACATAGCTGACAGAGGACCTGTGTCCCAGTGGCTTTCCAAGCTCCCCTCCTACAGTGAGTCCAACCCAAACGGCTCTTTGTTTAAGAGCCTCGGGGAGTATGAAGTCCTAACTGGTAAGGATCCGGAGCAGTGCTTCTCTACTTCGGCATTGCCTGGAGGGCTTGCTAAAACAGCCGGCTGGGCTCCACCCTCAGAGTTTCTGGATCCGTAGAGCCTGGGGGTTTTCATTTCTGCTAAGCTTCCAGTAATGCTTAGGTTGCTGGCCTGGATACCACAATTTGAGGACTGCTCATCTAGACCAATTCAGACTAAACTAGAAACAAAGTCAGACGCCAAGATTTTCCCTCCAAGCAAAAATAAACTGTGCTCACTAAAAAATAATTTATCCCCCCCCTTTTTTTTATTAGCCGGAGACATCTGTAAATGCTAATCAGCACTTCTGATCAGCAAGCAATAACAAACATGACATCACTGAGCTGGCATGATTCTAGCTTTGCCTCTTTGTTGAATACACATTTTGGTTTCCACAAAGCTGTTCAGAATTCACCCTGGAAAACATACACGGCCTTATACCAACCATGTCACAATGACATGAGAGAAGCCATCTGGCCCCAGTGAAGCTCATCACCTTCTCCTGACCCTCCGCCGCCCCCAACCCACCCCCCGCCCCATGCAGGGCCGCCATTCAGGTCTCACCGTCCAGGATGGCCCACTGATTGTCAATCTCTGTGTGTTTCAGGTAGGAGTCTTCGATGGTGGGGTCGTAGTCAGGCACAAAGATCTTCTGGAAAAACTGGATGGTGAGGGCACTCTTGCCCACACCCCCATCTCCCACCACCACCAGCTTGTACGTGGGGAGGTTGTCACTGGGGACGGCACTGGTTGCCATGTTTCTGGTAGGTCAGACCTGGGGAAGCAAGACATGTGTAATGAGGCCCAGGACTTTTTCCTTTCCGACCTTACAGAGTAATAAATATTCCCAATTACACATTGATTCAATCATTTGTTGAGTACCAACTACATGCCACACCTGGTCTTGGGGACACACACTACTAGACGCCATGAGGTCTTTTTTTTTTTTTAGGGAAGCAGGCTCCCCGCTGAGCAGAGAGCCCGATGTGGGGCTCGATCCCAGGACCCCGGGACCATGACCTGAGCTGAAGGCAGAGGCTTAACCCACTGAGCCACCCATGCACCCCCGCCATGAGGTCTTTAACGAGTACAGCCAAAAGCTATATCAAAGAAGCATTTCCACCACTAAAGTCTGCCCTATTCCTATACAGGTAAACATGTGGGCGCTAGTCCGAGCGGGGATGGCACCTTTTACATCAACTCTGGTCGGGGGACTGCTGTGTCCAGAAGGATTTGAGGTCACATGAGCTAAGGGAAAGTTGGCCATAACGGCCTCGCGCACTGGAGTTCAGGATCTCCGTGCCCCAGCCCCTCAGAATTTAGTGATAGTAGCTCCTCTCCCTCAGTCTCCTTGCCCTTTGTCATGCAGAAAGGTGTGCTGGAATCTCTTGGCATCTGGTCAACCCCTGTGTTAGCTGGGCGGAAGGAAGAGGAGGAGCAGAGCTGTTTTGTTTTAATGATGTTGAGTCCAGCTAAGGCAGTGGTTCTCAACCAGGGGCAATTCTGCCCCCCAGGGACATCTGCAATATCTGGAGATGATTCTGGTTGTTAAAACCAAGTGGGTGTTACTGGCATCCAGTCGGCAGGGGCCAAGGCTGTGGCTCCACAGCCTACAATGCACAGGGCATCCCCCACAACAAAGAGTTGTCCATCCTAAGATGTCAATAGTGCTAACGAGCTAAGGTGACTAGGCAGGAGCCGGAAACTTGGGGCCGGGATTCTAAAGAATAATTGAGTCTTAACAGATAAGGCCTCATTGTGAAGAGGTGACAGCAGAGAAGTAAAGAATGATCTTTGGAAGCAGCGTCATGAAGCAGCAAGGAGGTGAGGGAGACAGGGAGCACGAAAGGAGTGCTCCACCCAGGGAACCGGGCAGCTAACTGCGGACCCCGCCGGGGTGCCAGGGAGAACAATGCCACCTCCAGGATAGCAGGAGCACTGACCTCGTGCCAAGGGGGTGCAAGCTGGATCCTGCCTCACGGTACTAGGAAAGAAAGAAGCTCTGCACAAGCTGGGAGGCAGACAGGCATGGTATAGGTGTGATGGGGACACTTAAGGGTGTGGACTGGGGGTCCCGCGTGCCTCGCTGCTGCTGCTTGGGAAGCCTGCGCCAAGCCGTAATTTCCTGACCCATCAGATGAAAGGGCTTGATTTTTCACAGGTACGTGCAGCTCTAAAAGAGTCCTCAGTTCTAGATAGCAACAGAAAGGGTGTTAGACACAAAAGTGGGCTATGTGGCCACGCTGATTTGCATGGGGTTACAGGAGAGAGTCATTGCAAAAACGCTCCGCAGTTACTGAAGCTTGATGTTGACATTTAGGATTTCCCTGCAGTGTGAGGAAGTACAGGCGCTTTTATACACTGCGGGCGAGCATGTAAATCTGTCCTGACTGGACTGAGAGCACACTCGCATAAACATATCAAAAGTTAAAATGACATAACATCTCTCGAAGCTATATGGTGTACGAGGACTTATTCTAGGAAATAATCAGACAAGTGTACAAAAGATGTGAGGAACAGGGGAAAATGGAAATCACTTAAATGTTGTGGGGGGGAAGTTAAAGAAAAAGTTATCTATGCGATGCAATACTATGCAGCCATTATAAAGGATGATAGTCCCTAACCTAGGAAAGTTTATTTTATGCATGAAAAGAGCCCCAAACAGGCTACAAAACCACAAGTACATATGATTGCATTTCCATGAATGAATCCATATGTCTAGATGTGGTTCTAGGCACAGAGAGGACTGGCAGATTTGGGGGCGCTTTCTCAATTTTTTTCAACACTTGCTACAACAAGCTAATATTGTATATGTATCTGGGGAAAGTTCAACAATATTAAAATATTACCACCAATGGGAATAAAAGGCACAGCATAGGAAACATAGGCAATGGTACTGTAATAGCATTGCCTGATGACAGATGGCTACATTTGTGGTGAGCCGAGCAGAATGTATAGAGTTGATGAATCACTATGTTGTACCCCTGAAACTAATGTAATATTATGTTTCAGCTATCCTCAAATAAAAAAAAATTAATGCTCCCACCAAATGAATGTTCCTGCTACCTGAAAATGTAGGACTCCGTGTCCTTCAGGTGAGGATTTGAGCTCCTCTGATGCAGGATATTGGGCCCAGGGGCAGCTGCAGCCCCAGCGTCTGGTGCCCAGTCTCCCTAAGTAGGGTAAAGGCGGGGACAAGTTGAGGCTTTGGCAAACTGAGCTCTCCCACATGACAAGAGATGGCGGCCCAAAGGGGCCACAGGGCAGTTGGAAGGAAACAGAAATGGGGAGAGGAAAGCAAGGTCCAGCTCCCTCTCTCCTTCGCCTCTCAGGTCAGGGGAGCAAGGTGTCAGCCCCTCCTCACTGCCATCTTGGCCGAGGGTGGACAGTGACGCCGGGCCAGGGTGAGCATGTTTGCCTGTAAAAGAGGCTGTTTTTAAAGCTCTCTTCCATTCTCTGCTGGCAGTGACGTGAATAAAAAATACTCAGTGGGTGGGAAGCTATCAAGAAGGAAAATTATTTCTCTTGATTTTCTTTTCAAAATAAAACAAGGTAAGCAATCTCCACCGGTTAAGTAGGATAGAGGACGTGAACTGAATCTCTGAGTTGGTACTCAGACCACCCACGGCAGAACCACCTGGGGATCTGCTTGCCAAGCAAGGCAGCTGGCAGGAAATGGTCGGACGAGGGGCTCCTTCCTTTCACAGAGTCCCGCACTCTGGAGCTCCTGAGAGACCACAGGCAGCCAACTCGGGGTTCCCTCCCAACTAAGACTCAATGGAAGCAGGTTAGAATGCACAGTTAGCACAAAAATTGGACTGGATCCCTCGTGGTGAAAAGCCCTTTAGTGCTGCCCATCGCTTATGGGCCAAGTCCCGGCTCCTTCACTGGACATTCAAGGCTGTCACGGGACACCAGTGCTGACCTTCCCAGTAGTAGCTATACCGCAGCCTCTCACACTCTACTTGCTCTCCCAACCAGCTTTATGTTCGCCCAGTGTACCCTGGGGTCACACTGAGTCCTCTGCAGACCCTCAGGGCCCCCTGGGAGAGCACATACCTCTTCACAGGTCAGCCCCGAGCCCAGCAATCACCTCCCATGGGAGGCACCTCCCTCTACTCCGCGCCCTGTAGTTCCTGGTGCAGAGGCCACTGGTACCCTTGAAATCCTCTATATTTAATGTGCACAGAAGGGTAGGGGACTGCATCTTGTCCCTCTCTCTATCACCAAAGCCGGGCAGAGCATCAGCAAGGGGCAAAAGGCTAGTTGTCAGACCACCTACTAGCCACAGCATTGGCCCTGACCACGGAGAGGGCTAAGGGGCAACCCTCCCAGCCAGGAGTTAAGACTGTCTCCCTCCTTCTACCAAGTCAGACCAGTCGCACAGAAAAGCCCTTCTGGAAGCAAGTGTGGGCCCAGGAAGGAAAGAAGGTGTTGCAGGGGTAAGAGAATGGGTCCAGAAGCAGGCCCCTCGCCCCAATTCATAAAGGCTCTTCTCCTGATGGAGATGTTTTTTCCAGTCTTTCAGCCTCCCCACAAATAATCCCTGACTAAACAATGTCTTTGTAAGTGGGGAGGGCAGTCAAAATGCACCACAATCCTACTAAATAGGCTGGACTCAAGTGGTAAAGAGAAAGATTTTTTTCAGTCACCACAGGCTATGACGAAAGACACCACAAGATGAAAAGTTGGTTGGTGGTTAAGGAGCAAACTGCTTACATTCATTCACAAGACCCCTTTCCTCTCTATTCAACTAGAAGATTAGAGATCTTTCTAGATCTTTTTAGAGATCCATTCTAGAATGTCAGTTCTTTACTGTAGGGGGATCCTGGATGGCCCCTTTGAGGTAGGAGGGTAGTACGAGGTGGACCAAGGGTCTCTAAAGTTCCCCCACCAGTTCTCAATGCTAGATACTCCCCTACGGACCAGATGAGTGACGCTGTTGGGCAACTTACTGTTCACAGCCTCAGTTTCCTTTTTGTAAGATGGGATTGGCTAGAAAATTATACTTTGCTCTAAGCATGAAATTAAAATGTACGAAATGCGCCCAGCTTAGAGAAGGGGCTCCAATGTTTGTTCTTGTGCCTTGTTTACTTCGTTCCCTGGAGAGACTCCCTCCCTCCCTCTCTCCCTTCCTCCACTCACAGGCTCCCCCATCAGAAGTCCCGCTGCCATCTCAGCTCCGCGGCAGGCCTGTGTGGGATCGTCAACCATCATTTAGAATGTTGTTTCCATGGGAAATGGCTCCGAGGTTCAAGGCAGCCCCCTCCACTCCGAAACCAACTTTTGGAACAGCAGCCACTGGGCGGGCGTTGGTGGCTGAGCGCTGGTTCCCATGGCAACCACCGCTCCCGGAGCCCCTCCCAGTCCGCCCGCAGCTCAAACTCTCGCACACGCTGGAAACTTTTTCCTCAAAGGCAGCATTGCTGCTTGGGCAATTTTAATAACACATATTCAAGAACTTTAGGCATCTTTAACCAGAGAAATAAGCTTTTTTTGGCAGCTGTCTTTTGTTCCCTCAGGGCTGGCACCATCTTACAAGGTGTTTCCTGAATGGCAGATTCATCTCCACAAGCAGCTGCGCCAGGACAGGAGCCACATCTCCTCATTCCCTTGCCTTTTGCAGGACCAGGCAGGGCCCAACACATGGGAGGCTCAGGGTCTATTCATTGACTGCTAGATACTGCCCCAGGCCATCCTTCTCCCCAACCAGCCCTCCCTTGGGCCAAGAAGCAGGAGGTGATGCTCCTGGGGGGGGAGGGGGCAGGGGGCTGGGTGGACAGATGACCCCAGAATAACCTCTTCCCCTAGCAGTTTTCAAAGTATGCTGGGAGAGTTCCGAGACCTCCTGGGGACAGTCCTGTGCAAAGCCCCCCTTGGATCTCCAGCCTGGGTGGGGGGAGTGACATTAATAGCCTGTGACTGCAGTCAGGCAGCTCGAGGTCCAGTCGTGTCTCTGATATGGACCCCTTGTGTGACCTGGAACAAGTTTCTTAACTTCCAGGACCCTGCTTCCCCACCTATAAATCAGGAGAACAGGACACTCAAGAAGGTGTGAGGTGCTGGTGAAAAAACCACAGAGCCCCAGCAAGGGCATATTTGCACTGATAGGCAAAGTAGTTGGGCCCCTGGTTTCCCTCCAACCAGGTAGACCCCAGTGATTTGGACCAGTTGCCTGCCCCACAGACAGCCCTAAGAGTACCTGTACCGCACAGGGCTGCTGGAGGACCCATTACAGGAACCCATATAAATGCCTGGGACAACAGAGGGCTCCAGCCCCCAAAACAGCAGTGCCCAGTGGCTGCAATCCCTTACCAAATCTGTTGCCTTCTCCCAGAGTTCCAGATTCTAGGGCTTCTACAGAGCTTGTTTCCCAAAAGAATAGCCCCAAACACTGCCCATTTTTGTAAGCGGACCCATAAAAAAGAAATAGCTTCGCCTGCAGACATTGCCAAGGGGTCCGCAGGCTCCCTGGCCCCTCCATGCACCCTATCCTCCCAACAGGCACACTTCCAAGGCAGTGTCCGACAGTCCTGGCCAGAAGAACTGTGGCCCAGGAGAGACTCCAGGCAGTAACCCTCCCCACCATGTAGTGGCCATCTGCAGGGGATTAGCTGGACACCAAAGGTCACGCTGGGAACCATCACACCACGCTGCCTTAAATTCTTCGGGTGATTAGTTTTACAGCAGCACAGAGCTTTTCTTTGACTGTCACTGTGATTTCTCTAACCCACTGGGCACTCTTCATCCCTGTTGGTTGCTTCCCTGGCCCTGACTATAGGACCACAGATTCTTCAAGCTGGGGTGTAGCCAACCCAGAACATCACCCAAAGACACTGCTAACCTTACTGAAAGTTTAGTTTTCACTGGTTTCTGCTTCTCTACTTCTCTACTAATTATTTTAAAGACTCCCCCCATCCCCTCAGTTGAACTACAAGTTGTCTGGTAAATAAGGCTCATAGAGAAAGGGACACGTTCACTTTTAATGGAGCTCTGGGGAGAGTGAATGGATTTGCAGTCACATTGAGCTGAATCAGCTCTGGGAAGCTATTCTCATTGCCATGATGTCTGGGTGTGCCCAGCTCAGGGGGATGAGGACACGTTGGGGGGAGCGACCCAACCCATGTGGAGGAAATGGCTCTGCATTCCAGGAGCTGCCCTTCCCTTCTGCACAATTCCCAGAAATGGGCAGCTTCCCCGGGGCTGCTGCCTTGCAGGCTGTGCAGAGATGGTGTGCGGTCCCACCGGGGGTCTAGGCCACTTGGTACCCCGTAAGGCTTCACTCTCCACTCTCCCCTCCCCAAGACGTTGCTCCAACCCATTGTTTCACATCTTTGCTAATGCAAGCCCAGCTCTGGACTGCACCACTCCACCCCTCCGGGGAGCCACCAGTGCATTCAGCTTGCTCCATTATTAAGACCTCACCCCCCACTGACCATGTGTGTTATTTTAAGCGATAAAGGACCTCAAACACTGCTGGGTTTTAGATGATGAGTATGTGGCAGGGGTGCGGCTCCTCCCACCCCCAAGCCACAGCAGACGTCATAATCGACCGCTGCCCTCTTCCCTGCTCAGTCTTAGAACCCGTTGTAACGCAGCACCTTGGCAGCCAGAAGCGGGTGACTGAGCCAGAGAGGGATCTTGTGTGGTACTCCAGATCTAACCCACTATTCTCCGGGTTCCCTCTAAAATATCTCACTTACGGCCATCCTGTTCTGTAGGAGGGTCTCGGGACTTTTAGGGGGAGCCCACCTGGTTATCCCTGGAGAATTCTATGACCCGAGTCTTGTGTTAATACTTCAGCCCCTACTTTGCTACCCCATCAACTCCAGATTCCGCTGCCAGGACCACGTCTGGACTGCTGGCAGCAGGGCAGACCCGGCCAGACAGGGATCCAGAGATCCAGGCAAAAGTCAATGCGGAAGTAAGCCAGGCGAGGGATGCCGTGCCCTTGGCCTTACTCACGAGCCCCCCAGTACCACAGGCTTCCTCATATCACAACCTTTGACCCGTGGGTCTTGCTGGCTAGCTGGAGAGTGCCTCCTGACAAGGCCTGGAGCTTAGCTGCTGAGGACCCGGCACTGTAAGTCCCGGAGTAGGTATGTGGAAATACTGCTGTAAGAGTTACAGGAGTGATCAATGTTCAAAACAATGAACAATTCATTCATTCATGTGAATGAACCGTCTGATGCTGCTGGAAGATTTTACCACGTTAACTCGCTTAACTCTCACGATAGCCTTCTGAGGTATGACTTTGATTATCCCCATTTCACGGTTGAAGAAACAGAGACACAACATTTCTGAGGCCATCCAGTTAGAGAGCAGCAGCGCCAGGATCTGAAAATGCGCCCCGTGGCTCCAGAGCCGGGGCCAGCCCATTGTACTAGGCATTTTCTCATGGCTGGTGAACTGGTGAGTTGGGGCGGGGGGTGGGGGCAGAGTCAGGCCAGGCCAGAGGCAGCAGATCCGGGAGTGCTGGGAAGAGGTCAGCAGTGAGCCAGGCAGGTGATGTCAGAGTCACAGAGGCCTCCAAGGCCACGTCCCTGCCCCTGTGGGGGAGGCATCCTGGGCAGATACCTGTCACTGGGAACAGACTCGCCCCCACCTCCATCCCAATTGAGACAAAGTCTGCCAAACAGGACACAGGCCTCGTGGTGCCCCATGCTCCTGCCCTGAGGACCGGGCAGGAAGCTGGGGCACCAGGCAGCTGCCTAGCAAGGTGGAAGCGCCAGGCAGCTTTGAGACCCACGTTCCAGCACCTCCATTTGGGCCCCTCTCCACTGCAATGGTTGCTGCCCCAGCCCCAGCCTGTCTCCTTGTGCCTGTACACCAGCTGCTGCCTGCCCAGCTTGGGGCTGGCCCCTCACCTGGAGCCCCTCATCAAGGAGCTTGAGCCACTGACTCGGCCTGCAGCCTTAAGCAAGCTACTTCTCTTCTGTACCTCGGTTTTCTCTTCTGTAAAAGTGGGCACAGTGGCACCCTTTGCCTCCTGGTGGTCATGATGGGCTGCACTGAATTGCCTGGCTGCCTGTGGCCCATAGTGAGTGCTCAGTAAACCTCAAGCTGTTACCATCACCAGCATTCTTCAAAATCCATCCCAAGCCTTCCTCCTGCAGGAAGCCCTCCTGTCTCTCCAGAGTCCTGCCTGAGCTCATGCCCTGTGAACTGGCTGGTTCCACAGGTAACAACTGAACAGAATTTAGCCCTCACCACTCCCTCCTCGGTGTGCTCTCATGCCGACTGTGTGTGGGCCTCAGCAGCCCTCCCCCACTCCGCACCCCCCACCCCCCGCAATTCTGCTCTGGAGGGAAGCATTCACATCTTGGCCTATCCAATCCAATGGACCCCCAACTCCTCCTGCTGCCCGCAGTGCGGTTAACTAGGAAAAAAAGCCAGGGGAGACTGGATAACTTGCACAAAGGCCCAAGGCACAATCATGCACGGTCTCATTTAGTCTCCCCATTTTACCGGTGGCGAGACAGAGTCAGAAATGTTAAGGTCTTTGCCCAGGTGAACAGCTTAGTAAAAGGGGACGCTTGGACTTGGCAAGTAAAAGCGAAAACTGCCCCACTCACCCCCAGCTAGTCCAGGGCACTGGAAGGTCCGAGGCTCCTGGAAACCAAGGGGTTAATGAGGGCACCAGTGTCTCAAGGTCCACACAGCCCTTCAGAACAATGCGTCCCACTGGCATCCCTGGCCCCTGGCCCTCTCAGCCTCAGAGGTCCCACCCCAGCGCCCCCCCCTCATGTCACCATGTCCTCCTGCCACCCGGGGGAGGGCAGAGGGGGTGGGAGTGAACTCAATCCAGAGGTGTGGGCAGCACAGGCCCCTGGGTCAAAGCTTCCTTCACCAGCAGGTGGGGGCCAAGAGGAGGAAGTAGCTTTACGTTTACATTCTTACTCTCAGCCCCAGGGGCCTATTAATATTTTCCTAGTGCTAGGCAGTCACGCCTGCAGCCACGGAGAACTTCCCAGCCTGAGACGGGAGCCTGCATGTCCACCGGAAAAGTCACTCTAGCAGTCACCCCACCAGGGATGGGTGGCTTCTGGGTACTCTGGGGGTCCCCAGAGTGAGGTCCCTCAGACTCCCCTGAGCCTGGCCGGCCGCTGTCCTATTCTCTCCCCATTCTGAGGCAGCTGCCTCCTCACAGCTCCTCCAGGGGCTGCTCAGGCTCAACCCTTCACAGCATGAACCCAGCCCGCGCCACTCCCGCGCCACAACCAAACCCCCTCCATACCCCTCCTCGTCCCACCTTTCTGCCCCGGCACTCTTTCCCTCTTCCTTCCCCTAGCAGCTCCAAAAACCCTTTTCCTCAAATCTGAGGCCAAGGCCTAGCAAGTCCGCCACTCACGGCAGCTGCACTCAGTGGCTTGGCTCTGCCCTCTGCGGGGGCCCCTCCCAGGCATTACCCTCCCATGACTCCGGCGCTGGCGCCCCTCAGCCAACCCCCACAGGTGCTGAAGCTCTCCCCGCTGTCCACAGCATTCCAGGCCCTCCCTGAACTGCCCTCAGCCCCGCTTGCCCCTCACACAGCCTCCGCTCCTGCTGATTCCTGGCATGGTGTCCCTGAGGACAGAGATGGTGCCTAACTTGTCAGGGGCTCCAGCCCCTGCCAGGGCACCTGGGAGTCTGCCAATGAATGTTCTCTGCCGTTCCACCTGTGAGAATGGTCCCTCTCTAAGGAACCGCCTCCTGAAGCTCCCTTCCTCCCCAGCCCTCTCCTACCTTCCAGGTCTCCTTCCTCTCAGCCACATGCTCGTGTCTAGGGGTTGCTGGCCAGGTGGCAGGTGACAGCCAGGGGGCTTTGCAGCCGTGAGGCCATCTGACTCCTCATAGCTCCCACACCAAGAAGGCCTTGTTCAGCACCTGTCAGTGATGAACCCTGAGGTCACAGAGGTTCTGTGGCTTGTCCGTCGGCGAGTCTAACCGCAAAGCTCCTAGCTCAGCTACGTGGCCATCCTGCCTCTTCTTGGGAGCATGCCCCCCTACTTCTCCCTTCAAGTCTGGGAGTTGGGAGTTATCTTCCTGTCACATTTCCCCACTAGGGTGGGGCAGGCAGGGATCTGAGGGCTGGACCGCGTCTTCTTTACCTCTCCAGAGCCCTGCCACAGCTTTCTGCACAGAGACACTCCGAGTGTCAGCTGTCAGCATTTCCACAATGCGGGGTGACGCCGGGAGCCAGATGGGATTCTGGCTTGGGTAGAGAGGGGAGGGCAGAGGTAGTATGGGACTATACCCAATGGGACAGGCGGGTCCCAGAGTAGTGAGTGGTGGCCCTCATAAGGGAGATAACACGTGAGGAGTTCCA
Source organism: Potos flavus (assembly GCA_028534135.1). NCBI lineage: Eukaryota > Metazoa > Chordata > Mammalia > Carnivora > Procyonidae > Potos > Potos flavus. Next base: position 82,142,990 of record CM052898.1, on the reverse strand, counting down.
CTAGACGCACACTGGCACCGGCCCAGCAGGAGAAGTGTGTGACGACGAGCAGGCTTTCCTGCCACCCACACTCACAAAAACAGCGAGCCCCCTGTACCTCCCAGGTCCCAGCTCCCTGACCACACTGCCTGCTGGTCTGGAGATGCCATACCCTGTCCTAGGAGCCTCCTGGTGGCAGCAAGGCAAATCTTCTGGTACTATCTTTCCCCTAAGTGGAGGGGGGCGGGGTAGAGCGGGGGGGGGGGTGCGGCACCTAAGCAGAGCACAGCTTCATGGGTTGTCCCTCAGGGCCGTCCCAGCCCAGAGCTGCCTGTCTCATAGAACCATGGCCTTGCATGGGCACCCTGGGAAGTAAGCAGCCCGGGAGAAGGGCAGGCTGGTGACAGACAGCAAAGGGAAGGCCTGGAGGCCAGGGGCAGGCATCGTTCTGTGTCAGTAGCGCCCGGCTATGAGATGGACACTTCTGCCAGGTCTGACTGTGGCTACACTCCAGCCCTCCAAGTCCTGGCTGTCCCACTACCTCAACTGCTTTACCCTGCAGTGGCAGAAAGAGGCGCTTGGGAAACAAAAGAACATCCCAGTCTCATGTGTACGCAGGAGCCAGGTGAATAAATGAGAGAAGGGGGCAGGTACGGGCAATAAGGAGCAGTGGGGCCTGCGGCAAATAGGGGACCACTATTACCCTCCACCAGCTCACTGCAGCAACATGAGCATATCTGCTATAGGGTTGCCCGATGGTCTACATTTTTAAAGAGTAGCCAGAAATCGGAATTTTTACGTGAAGCTGAGGTTTTGTCTTTTTTTTTTTTTTTTAAGATTTTATTTATTTATTTGAAAGAGAATGAGAGAGAGAGCATGAGAGGGGGAAGGGTTGAAGGGAGAAGCAGACTCCCCACTGAGCAGGGAGCCCGATGCAGGACTCAATCCCGGGACTCCAGGATCATGACCTGAGCCAAAGGCAGACGCTTAACCAACTGAGCCACCCAGGCACCCTGTGAAGCTGAGATTTTAATGTTAGCTACCCATCATATGAGCCAAACGAATCACCCCCGGCCTCTAGCCCACAAGGGCACCCGAGGGCACCCGCTGCCACCCAGGGCCACTCAAGCATGCAAGGCGGTTTGCACTGCCATGGCCTGGCCTGGCTTTGGCCACAAGGAGGTGTAAGATTAGAGGTGAAAATGACACTAAGGAGTAGCAGCAGCAGGGGCTAGCAGACCTTAGGGCACGCTGTCCACCCCAGGGTTGTTTGGGACACAGGGAGGGGAAGGGTAGGAAGGCACATTCAAAAACGACTCCTGCTTTCATGCGTTTCTATCACTGATATTCAAGATGTCACACACGATTAATGAAAAATGTAAAAATTTATGTTTGACCAACAGTGAGACAGAAACGCAGTCCAGGCTCTTGCCTGAGGTGGAGTGAGGCAATCCAATCTCCATTTTAAAAGAGTAAAGGGGCTGGAGAGAGCTGGGCTAGAACGAAATGAAAGGGAAACTTCCTGAAAACGAGGTGGGCATGACAATGAGCAGCTGAGGAGGTGTGGGATTCTCCGAGAAGCAGGATGAAGGAGGGTCCAGCAGCCTGGCTCTGGACGGGTGAACCAAGGCTGCGGGGGGAGGGGGGGTGACTTTTCAGGGACCCCCCAAACTCCGGATTTTAAGCCCACTCCACTGGAAAGGCAGGAGGCAACTTTTCACACCCCTCTCCCCACATGCAGCACAGTCGCTTTGGGTCTCCCCCCCTCCTCAGCAGCCAGGCCAGGACCGGGGAGGGAGCAGAGGGCGAGCTGGCAGACCTGCTCTGTCCCCAAGAGCCCCTACTGGCCTCCCATCTCCCTTTTTCCAATAGACGGCACTTTTATAAAAAGTCCCGCGTCAAAGCATTGGCCCCTCTGCTAGCTGTGTGACCTCAATCTGTGTGTGTCCCTTTCCTCACTTGCTGATACCAGTATCCACCTCTTAGGGTTGTTTTGGGGACAGGATGAGCTCACACAGGCAGGTGCTTAGAACACTGCCACACGGGGCACCTGGGTGGCTCAGTGGGTTAAAGCCTCTGCTTTCGGCTCAGGTCATGATCTCAGGGTCCTGGGATTGAGCCCCGCATCGGGCCCTCTGCTCAGCGGGGAGCCTGCTTCCCCCTCTGCCTCTGCCTGCCTCTCTGTCTACTTGTGATCTCTTTCTGCCAAATAAATTGAAAAATAATAATAAAATAAAATGCTTTAAAAAAAAAAAAGAACACTGCCACATAAGGGGTCACTATTCTTTTTGTTCTTCTTACCACTATCACCATCAGTATGTTGTGGGAACTCCTGCCAGTGCCCCTTCCACCAAACTGTGCAGAGGGATGCCCAGGGCCACACACAGCTGTATTTTCCAGGTTGCCCCAAAGCGCTCGGGTCAGGGAGGAGGATAGGGTAGGCGGGTGCTCCCTCTGAATCTCCTTCAGCCTGAGAGGCCTCAGTCCAGTCCACAGGCTTGGCTATCCCAGGACTTAACAAGGTAGCACGTTTTATTTCTGACGATGGAAGAACGATCGGAATCCGCCACCGGGGCTGCCTTGTTTCAGGGATCTGGAGGAAAGGGGGAGCTTCAGAGCTATGCCCACGCTACAGCCCATCTCATGGGGGCCATCCCAGGAGCAGAAAGCTGGAGGCAGAGCAGATGTCAGGAGCTTGGAAATGGGTCTGAAGCATCAGTTTTGAATCCTGGGTGTCTCACTTCCTAGCTGTGCAACCTAGCTGTGCAACCTTGGAAAAATTATAAACCCCTCTGTGCAAAACCACTGTTGCCAGAAGCAGCACCTGCTGGAGATGCACTCGGGCTGAGTCCTGTAGCCGGGACCGATCACTAGAGTGCTTGTTTATTATGTCCCCCCCACATACTCGCCACTTCACGTGTACTCCCCTGAGCACCCCAACCACAGCTCAGGCTGGGTGAGATTAGTTACACTCCCCCAAACACTCACGGCCCTGTGCACACGGCCACTCCAACCCCCAATGTGTCAGCTCCATGGGCACAGGGCCTGTCTTCTGTTGGATTCTCTGCTGGGCCTCAGGTGCCCAGCACACGTGTGACACAAGGAAGGCGCTCTATAAGTCTCTGCTGATCTACATCAGCTCCGATCCTCATGGCTCCCCTGCAAACTGTTCTAACAGGAAGGAGAAAAGTTCACTCTTGGGTTCGCTGTGGTCATTGGGAACTTGATATGTCCAGTACTCAGTGCTAAGCTACTCCTGGCTAGCCGTGTAAGGCTGGGGTGCATAACTCTTGCCGAGACGAGTTCTTTACTGGCTCTTTTCTGAGGCAAACGCCTAGGCCCACAGCTTGGTCCAGGACAGATTTCATGACTGCTGTGCCACCAAAAGTAATGGAAATTTGCAGTTCTCAGAAACCGGGGAAAAGTGTCCAGGAAAATGAGTCCCTGGAAAATGGCAGCAAACTAGGCTTGAGGAGGCAGACCGGCCAGAAGTCCTCCGAGGGTGAGCGGGCAAGAGGAAGAGGTCTGCTGCTCAATTTTAACTTCTGCCCTGTTCTGAGCGATGGGTAACCCCCTTTCTTATAAGCCCTTGGTGAAAGCCTGTTAGCTGTGGCTTAATAGGGTGTAAGGAATGAGGGAGCCAAGCCGATTGCACATATGCGCTGGAGCAAAGCGGGGGCAGCTGACTTGGGAGGCCAGATGGCCAGTGGACATGGTCCCCACCTCGAAATCCTGAGAAATACTACAGGTGGGGGCATTTTCATTAATGCTTGGGTAATTTTTAAAGAAAAATAAACAATAGGCACCTGGGTGGCAACGTTGGTTAAGTGTCTGACTCTTGATCTCAGCTCAGATCTTGATCTCACAGTCATGAGTTCAAGCCCTGCACTGGGTATGGAGTCTACTTAAAAAAAAATAAATAAATAAAACAATTTGGGGGGCCCTGGGTGGTGCAGGCAGTTGAGTGTCCAACCTTTGGTTTCTGCTCAGGTGGTGATCTCAGGGTTGTGAGACCGAGTCCCCCCTCCCCCCCCCTCATCGGGCTCTGTGCTCAGAGTGGAGACTCCTTGTGACTCTCTCTCCCTCTGTTCCTCCCCCTTGCACTCTCTCCTCTTGCCCCTAAAAAGAAAGAAAGAAAAGTAAATAATACACTCAGGGAACTTCCACAAAGAGAAAATCCTTTGGGAAGAATGATGAAATACTGGGGAGAGCACCTCCCCATTTCCACATATGCGGGATGAGGGCCTGGCCCGGCATAACTGGGTCAGGAAGAACTGGGATGGGGTGGCTGGGACATCTGCATTACAGCTGCACTGTTCCTTGTTGGGGACCAGGCAAGGGAGGCTCACAGAGGTGGGGGACTGCCCAGGTCACAAGACAACAGGTGATGGGGCAGAAATCGGAGCAGGGCTCCACCGGCCCGCAGTCCATGCTCTTTCACGCTCTCCTGTGTGTCTTCCAAGGAAGGAAAGGAGGACTGAGACCCCTCTGGCCGCCAATTCAGCAGCCCTGCTGGTGGCCCCAGGCCCCCGCCGGAGACCCTGCCTGGGGCCTTTTCCTTCCACACAAAGCAGCCCTCTGCCGTGTCTTTCCTATTCACTCACACCAACCCTAAATAGAAAAAAGTCCCTGTTAAGTGCTTTATTAGAACGGTTATTTTGTTGGAGTGCCAAGTGGCCTACTCCAGCTCCCCCTTTCCATCCCTCCAGCCGTCCCCAGTTTGAGTCCAGAAGTAAAACAAAGGCTTTGTTTCTTTATTTTGATTTCCTCTGTAAAATCTCAAACATGCAGGAAACACCCACCCAGTCCCAGATAAGTGGACTCGGGCCGCTGTCCACTGCGGGCGGGTGGGGTCGGGGGTCAGTGAGTAGGGATGGGCGGGAAGGTTCCGATGCCAGCTGACCTTAGCTCCCTGGGCGGCCAGCAGGGCACCTGGGGCTGAGGAGCCTGGCTTCCTGAGAAGAAGGGCTGGGCGTGAGGAGCACCAGGCCTTTCCGGCTCTGCTGCCCAAGGAAGGTCAACCTGAGGAATGTGGGTGTGGAGGGATGGCTGAGAAGACAGATCTCATACAGTTATTTTTTAATATATGCCCCCAAGGCTTTGGGATAGTGGCTCCACCCTTTTCCATCATCCCCGGTTACAATAAAGCCAGCATTGAAAGAAGAACATGATAGAGGCTATTTTGGGCCACTGAGCCAACTTGTGAGAGAATGGTCCTTGCCAAGAGAGATGGGCTCGCTTGGGTCTCCCTACATTTCCAGCAGAATTCAAATACAGGGGGGTGAAAGTGTAGGTTATCTAAAAGGGGGGGAATTTTCAAAAAGGTATGTCGAAATTCTAAAGGATAAAAAAAAAACCACCTAAATGAAATGAAAATTAATTTTGCCTTTTTTTTCAAGATTTTGTTTGTTTATTTTTCAGCGCGAGAGAAACCGCACAAGCAGGGGGAGCTGCAGGCAGAGGGAGAAGCAGGCTCCCTGCTAAGGGACTCGATCCCAGGATCCTGCGATTATGACCTGAGCCGAAGGCAGAGGCTTAACTGACTGAGCCACCCAGGCGTCCCTAATTTTGCTTTTGAAATGAATATATGCTGCTTTGGAGAGGCAAGAACCTGTCCCCAGACCCCCCTGAGAATGATCAGTTTCTGTGGGGTGGGAGGGCCTCCCCGCCTCCACCAGCCCTCCCGCCGCCTCCACACAGCCCCCCGAGCCTACAAACACTGTCACAGTCTGGGTACTGGGGTACAGTAGGGACTGCCTCACACATAGTGTATATAGTAGATTCCATCTATGAAAGTGGAACTTTTCTTTTGAAAGTTAAAATAAAAAGGGTTTTTTTTGGGGGGGGAGGGACTTCGGCAGTGCCGCTTTACTCTGTTTCATTGACCCATCTATTCCTGTGCCAGGCCTCCACCACTTTATTCTGGTTTTATAGTATTTTAGCGTCTGGTAGAACTAGTCTCCTCTCCTTACTCATTAAGGGTCTATAAGCAAGGGAGTACAGCGCTCAGATTTCATTCTGATATTTTCGTCCAACGTTAAGATGGATTTACAGGGGGCAAAATTAGAGACCGAGAATCGGAATGGTATTGCAGTAACCTAAGTGAGTGACGTTAAGGCTGGAGACAGAGTAAAGATGGTTAGTGATAAGGGGAGGAATTAATTAGAAATAATCCAAATCATCAGATTCAAAAAAGAGAGAAGTGGGCCTGTAAACCTAACAGGTCTGTGTATTTCTGAATAACCAAATAGGAATTGGTTTTATTGTTTTATTTTTTATCTTTTTTTTTTTTGAAGATTTTATTTATTTATTTGAGAGCGTGAGAGCCAGACCGGGATGAAGGGTACAGGGAGAAGCAGACTCCCTGCTGAGCCAGGGACTCGATCCCAGGACTCTGGGATCACGACCTGAGCCCAAGGCAGACGCCCAACGACTGAGCCACCCAGGAGCCCCAGAAATTGGTTTTATAGTATGTTTCACTGCCTTCCCTGCTGCAGTCTCCCGACTGCTCTTACCAGAGGACAAAGCCCAACGAGCAGGTCCCCCTGAGGTCCTGGGGTGCCCATGCTGGCGTCAGCAGCACCCCCGTCAGACTCACGGGAAGGGACGCGGGCAGCGTCGTTCTCTCTCAGGGACAGAGAATATGTCAACTCATTCTTACCACTTAATAAAGAGGACGTGGGGACCACCTCAGGTCCCATGTTCTCTTAGGGAACTAGTTCAAAGCTTCCTCCCCCGTCGTGACTCCCTGCAAATGGAGTCTGCCTGGGTGTGGAAGGCTTTCCTGGAAGTTTCTGAATCTCCTTGGCATGGCTTTCCAAAGCACTACTCTGCTAAGTGTTCTAACCCGGGCTGGTGCCTGGAGCTTCGAGGGGCAAGGCAGGCTGGGGCTCCAGCCGGGGGTCCCAGAGTCCGTTGGGGGTGGAAGGGAGAAGGCTACGATCAGAGGCCGGTCCCTCCTCACTGGGCCTGCAGAGCGGGGATCGCAAAGGTACCACACTGCGCTTTAAAGTAGCTCTACGCTTGGGAATGGAAGGTGTATTTTGCTAAGGTTTGTGGAAAATGAGCTGCTTAGCAAATCACTGTCATCTAACTATGAAACCATGTTTTTTCTCTGTCTGTTCTGACTATAGCGGTCTGCCACTTACACGGCGGGCGCCCTGGGTGGGTGTGACTACACCCTGCTCCCCAGCCTGGCCTGAACACGCACTGGCCCTGGCAGGTGCTTCCAGAGCAGATCAACTTCTAGGACAAGGGTTAAATCCCAGATCGCCCACTCGCCCCCCCCCCCGCTCCCTGGTGGTTTCTCCGCTATGGCAAGCTAAGCCCAAAGCCCGGAGGCACTTGCTGAATTAGTAGGGGACGGGAGGCTGAAAGAGCCAGTACACGGACAGACACTCCAAAGCCCAGCTGAGGCCAAGGACAGGCCCAAACCAGTGGGGCCTAACGACCAGGGATACAGCCGAAGTCCGCACCTACCACTCAGTGGACTTGAGTGTAGACGAAATTGCTGCATCTGTCCGTTTTGGGGAGGGGCCCGTGGTGCTTGTTATACGATCCTTTATATTGTCATTTTTTTTTTTTTCAAAATTAAAAAACAGACCAAGTGCCCAAAAGATCTAGGGGTTCGCAGTTGACTGTAAGATTAACGGGCATCAGGGAGAACCACGGCCCCCCAGGTGCTATGCCTCTCTTCACAACCAGCGGCCCCATCACATCCTCCAGCATAGGCCACTCTGTCCCCCGCCTCACAAGGGCTTTGCTCGCCTGCAGCCCTGGCCATGGGTGTGCAGACCCCTGAGGGGCAGGATCCATGAGCACCAGGAAACAAGAGAGGGGCCATTTTTGGTCACCCGGTTCTGGGAGCGGCACAGTGTAACAGAAGGAGCATGTGCTTGGGGACCAGATGGACCTCGGTCACACTCCTGGGCTCTGCTTTTCTCAGGCTTTGACTGGACGTGGCCTACTCGACCTCCCTGAGCCTCAGTTTCCACATACGTAAAAGGCTAAGGCAATTGCTGTGAGGCCTGGATGTGGCTAATATAGTGTTTAGCCTAGGGCCAGCCCCCAAGTCTTTGTTGAAGGGAGGTAGGGAAGGAGGAAGGAAGGGAGGACAGACAGAGATGGACTGTCTTTAAACCATCTGAGGAGCCGCTGGAGACAGTGGAGCTGGTGCTGGAGAAAAGCATGACTGTCCGAGATTCGCGGGGGACAGATCCGGGGCGGGCAGCTTAAGGGGAGAAAGGAAAGAACCTGGCAAGGACAAGAGAATCCCCAAATGGAAAAGTGGACAAGTTTGGGGGCAGCAGGCCTCCTATCTCTAGAAGCGTCCAGCTGAAGCCAAGGGAGTAAGGGAGGGACTGTTAGGGAGAGACTCCCTTGAAAGTTTCCCAGCCTTTATTCAAGGGCTCACTTTCCCATTTGGGCCATATTTGTTTACTCTGAACTACTACTGGCTTAATCTTTACCTTAAAATCATCATACTCTGAGGCGCCTGAGTGGCTCAGTTAAGCGTCTGCCTTTGGCTCAGGTTATGATCCCAGGGTCCTGGGATTATCCCTGCCTTAGGCTCCTTGCTCAGTGGGCAGTCCGCCTCTCTCCACCTGCTCCTCCCCCTGCTTGTGCTCTCCCTCTTGCTATCTCTCTCTCTGTCAAATAAATAAAATCTTAAAAAAAAAAAAAAATCACCATACTTTTCATTTACTTTTTTTTTTAAGTTTATTTTTTTAGTAATCTCCATACCCAACTTGGGGCTTGAACTCACAACCCTAAGATCAAGAGTCACATGCTCTTCTGACTGAGCCAGCCAGGTGCCCCATCCTACTTTTTAACTTAAAATCTTTCTCTAGTGTTAATTTGAACAAAATATCCATTTTTTAAAAATGGGTTTGATGTGACACCCGGGTTGTTATAATGCATATAAACAAGCATACTGAAAAGAAATGATGCTGTACGTGCCCCATCTAAAATTATCTGCCTGACCACTCTGAGAAATGTGCTCTACGGGATCTGAATCTAGACTGACTACGCTCCAGGGGCCCGCCCCTTCTGGATCTTTGATTCTGTTACGTGAGGTTGCTTGAATGTTGATGATGCTCTTAATCCTTATGGCCCTATCTGGTCTCCCAAGCATGTTCTCATCTGTGTATTTCATCTAATCCCACGACGACCCTGAGGGCAGGCAAAGAAGTCACAGATCGCGCCTGGGTCCCTGCAGCAGAGGATGTGCCCGAGGCCCTCTAGATAGTCACAGAGGGCCAGAACCAGGGCGCAGAGCCCCCAGCTCTCCGTCTTCTCCTCATGCTACCACCACACCTGGGCACAGCCAAATCCAAATCCATCCCCGGTGCTCTCCCCAATCTCATTAGCATCACACCCCAGATGTAAATGATGGTGTTTTATCCAGCTAGGTGGCCAGAGGCCACGCTCTGGAGATGAAAATACACCCCTCTGAGACCCACAAGGACACTTCAGCAACCAGCAATGACCTACATTGTCATTTGGCCTTCTGGCCCTCAGCAGGCCCCACCTAGAAAAGCTACCCAAAATACTACAGGTCAATGAGAGGGACATTAAAAAGTTAAATACACACTGCTACTTCGTGACCCCTCTGAGAGGGACGGCTGCAGAAAGCTGCCTTGGATCTTGCCAACCCGGCACTCAGTGGTGTGGGCCGGGGCGGAGTCTCTGGGAGCAGGTGAGACCAGCCTCACCACGTGCGGCAGAAAGACCACCCAGAAGGCCGGAGACGAGCACCACAGTGTGCACACGGCTGTCACCTCAGCCTCGACGACATCAGCTCTGTCGTCTGAAGCAGGCACCAACAACTGGCCTTCACTCATGACACCCGACTCTACTATCCCAGCCCGACAGCCTGGCTACGGGGGCAGAGCCATAAAGTGGGTCCTCAGTAACCACTGGCGAGACAACGTGGCTGAGACTAGGGGATCTAACCTGGAATCAAGTGCCTGTTTTCAGAAATCCCTGAATCCCCTGAATTGTATGTCCAACTCTGTACACCCAAGCAGCTTTTCTCCAGGCTTCTTTCTCACTGGCATACTGAAGAGGCTGTGACCCAAGAAGGTAAAAACCATTGCTCTGATCACCAGACCCTCAGCCTTCTTGGCTGCCTTGCCCACGCAAGAGCTTGCTGGAGGTGGCACTAATACACTCTGTGTAGAGCAACTTCACATCTACAGCATCTTTGGAAGATCTAAACTCTGCTTAATCTGCTATTCCTTGGGTTTTGTTGTTTGCAGCCAAAAGCGGCCCCACCGATCCAGCACCATAAGGCCCAGTGGTGATACCCAAGACGACAAAGGTTGGCCAGGCCTCAGAGTCCACCCACAAACTCTCTCTCAGGGCCTGAAGTTTCTGTGCAGCCGCTAGACAATGGATACTTGCCAGGTGCCCCAGGGCACAGGGAGCTCCCCCAGCTCCCTCCTTTGTCCCGTCCCCACCCAAAAGTAACTGTATATCTTACCTGCCCTGAGCCTGGCAGGTACAGACCTCTGCAACTCACTGCACACTCTGGATGCTTGAGAATATTCCAGCTCTGCACAAGAACGTGTTCCCATTCAGGTCCCATAATTATGGTTTGTACGAATTATACAATGCTCATGAGCAGGCGCTCTTCCAATCGCTTGCAGGGAGGAACCCTCCGTGTGGGGGTATTTCACTGGCGGGACTGATTACACCAGGTGTGAGACATAAAGCGGAGGTCACGTTTCCCTGAGAACTCACTTGATCCAGCCGGCTGGTCACCACGCAAATCTGACTTGATGGGAGGACCAGTCACTCCAGGAGCTAGCTCAGTTCATCGGAGTTTGGTAGTCCTCCCTGGTTCCAGGTCATCACTCAAACTCAGGAACCAACCCCAGAGATCTGTCACTTTATAAGCAGCTCAGATCAACTCAAAGTGTGAAATACCTACGGTTAGAGCTAATAATAAAATAAAACTTATACCCACCACAAAAATGTCTTCTGTAGGTGAAAGCACGAGTAGTGGAAAGTGCAAACTGCCTTTTGCAAGAGCAAAGCGGGCAAACCCTGGGAGATTGCCTCATGCCTCACCAGGGTTCAGCAGGGGCTCTGACCCTCTTCTCCATAAAGAAATGTTGAGGGGCACCTGGGTGGCTCAGTCAGTTGAGGGTCTGCCTTAGGCTCAGGTAACGATGCCAGGTCCTGGGATCAAGCCCAACCTCGGGCTTTCTGCTCAGTGGGGAGCCTGCTTCTCCCTCTCCTGCTCCCCCTGTTTGTGCTCTCTCTCTTTCTCTCTGTCAAATAAGTAAGTAATCTTAAAAAAAAAAAAGAAAGAAGGAAACGTTGAGGCCAGGGGCTGGGGGCAGTTTCCACTAGAGCACCCCCCTTCCTCAACACCACCTGCCTCCGAAAGAGGCTGGCAGACCCTGCAGCCTTGAAAACCCCAGAGCATCAAAGTCGAACACCTCCTGACCTGGCAGAGAAAGTACAGACTACACCATAAACCGCAGACAGAGAAACTCGCTGGCTGCCACGAGTGAGAACAGACCCAATGTTGAAAACCACAGCCCGAAACATTTTCAGCCCCAGTCAGGAGGGACTTGCAATTTACAGGAAATTTGGAGATTTATAAAATGTTAGCCAGCTCAAGTTTCTTCCCTGGGAAGACAAGCAGGAGAAACTCTAAGAACTGTCTCCGGGAAGTGCTTTGTTCACTGCAAAGCCCCTGACACGTGTCAGTTATTAATACCAAGCGCTCACCGCCCCACACTTCAACCAACTGGTACTTGTCAACACAGCAAAAGGTTACCACAGGCTGCACCTGGAGCCCTCAAGCCCCGGACAGCGTGACCCTCAGAAGAGGGACCTGAAGAGCCACACTGGCTCGAGATAGGATCTTGGGCAAGTTACTGATACTTTCTAGCCACAGCATCCCATCTTTGCGTGGGGATTACAATAAACCTCTGAGGGCGCCTGGGTGGCTGAGTTGGTTAAGCTTCTGCCTTGGGCTCAGGTAATGATCTCAGGGTTCTGGGATTGAGCCCCTCACCTCCCCCCCACCTCTGCTCAGCGGGGAGCCTGCTTCCCCCTCTCTCTCTGCCTGCCTCTCTGCCTACTTGTGACCTCTTTCTGTCAAATGAATAAATAAATCTTAAAACAACAACAACAAAATAAACCTCTGGGAGAGTCTGGTCAAATGATGAGCAAGCACACTGTGGTCAAATGCCTGGTCTGTGGGAGCCCTGCTGGCTGCTGCTAGTGCAGTGGGGCCTCGGGGTTCTTAAGTCAGATCTCCCTTATTACTCTTTTGAGGCTAGAATTTTGAGCCTTGTCAGTCATTCTCTCCGGTCAGGTCGAGGACAGAGCGTGTGTCTTGGAGATGCAAGAACCATTTAGCTCAAGGAGGTTCGGTACCAGCAGGGGCCCGTGGGGGAGGAGGTGGGGGAATCCCAAAGCTCTGAGATCAGGGCCTGATGAGGTGGCCCTTGTCCATCTCTCCAGACTTGGCTTTTTCCAAGGCCAGCACAGACCTCAATTCCAGCCAGAGTGTAACTGGGTGTTCAGTGCCCACGCTCCAGTCAGGCATCACCTCCTCTAGGAGGCCTTCCCTGACCTTCCACGCTGTCTGTCCCACAACCCCTGCTCTTCCCTGATCCCCTTACCGACTACACTGCGCTGTCGCTCATTTTTTGTCCTTACTTTCCCCGCAAAGCAGGAACGGGCACCATGCCCCCACTCAGTGGGCGCCCCAGCCAGGTCCGGTCAATGAATGAGCCGGGCCCCGGCGGTGAGCAGGGCCCCAAGCCCCGGGCGCAGCGAAGGGCCGTTAGTGCGGCAGGCTGCCTTTTATTATGGAGATAAATTTGACAACACCCGCGGCGGATCCCTGCCCACGTTAATGCCATTTTAAAAGGGGAGAAAGAGTCCCCCGCCTCCCCCGCCGCTCACCACCCCGCTGGTCCCCGCCGAGGCAGACAAGAAACCGAAGGGCGGTTCCATGAAAGGGGCTCTCTGGGCGGTGGACAGGCCCTCCCCGCCGGGTCTCTATTGTGGCGGATGTCTCGATCGCACAACGTTATGCCGGAGCCCTCGGTGGGGGCAAAAGGCCGCTCCCCGCTAGTCCCGGGGCGCGCTCCGCGCGTGGTGAGCGCGGCAGGGCCCGGGGGCGGCCACACCTCCCGCCCGGAACAAAGCGCCCGGCCGGGCCCCCTGCCCTCCCCGGCGGCTGCGACCACTCACCGCGCGCTCCAGCCCCGGCTCGGCTCCGGCCCTCAGGCCGCCTCCTCCATGCTCGCGCGGCCGAGGAGGCAGCGCCGCGCCCGGCCGGCCCCACTGCAGCCGGACTGGCGGCTCCCGGCCCGCCGGCCCTCCGGCCGCTGCGGCCCGTCCCCGCCCCGGCGCCTCCTTAAAGCGACCGCGCAGCCCGCGCGCGCCCCGAGCGCCCGGCGCGCCGCGCATTCCTTATATCGCAACAGCGCCTGCTAAAAATAGAGCGCCGCGGCGGGCGCCGGCGCGGGGGGGTGGGGGTGCGCCGCGACCCCGCCGCCCCCGCACGCACCCGGGCCCCCGGGCCGCGCGGCCCGGTCCGGCCCGGCCCCCCGGGCCGATCCCCCCCCCCCCCCCCGCGCCGACTCCGAGCGGGGCCCGCGCCGCCGCCTTCCCCGCGACCCCACGCACTTACCCGGTCAGACCCCGGCTCCGCGGCGCTGGCTTTAAAGTGGACGCGGCATGGGAAATCGCTCGGGCCTCTTGAGGAGCTTCTGGCCCCAACCGTGGAGTCTTCGCTCTGGCCCGGCCAACTTCGGAGCCTACCGACGCCTCCTCAGTCCTTAGCGATGCCGGGCCGCCACCTCAGCGGCGTTCACTTCGAATCCCGGGAAGTATTTCTTCCTAGATCCTGACCCAGCATCTCTTCCCCCCAGGCCTTCTCGGTGCACCATTCCTGGGCCCAAAGTTCGTTCCGATGGATGCGACAGGCACAGGCGACGCTCGTGCTCCATTTCATTGTTTCAATTCTGCTAACTCCTCTCTATCGATGACATTTTTTATTTTAAAAAAATGGAAATATAATTCACATATCATAAAACAAGCCTTTAGAAGCGTACGATTACGTGGTTTTTAGCCTATCAGCAAAGTTGCTGGACCATCACCATAATTCCAGAACATTTTCATAGCTGCCCCCCTCCAAAATACCTTACCCATTTGCAGTCACTCCCCATTCTCCACCCCCCAGTATCTGGAAACCACTCATCTACTTTCTGTCTCTATGGACTTGCCTATTCAGGACATTTCGTATAAGTGGAATCCTACCGCACTTGGGGTTTTTGACCAGCTTCTTTCACTTAGCATTATGTTCTCAACGCGCATGCATGTTGCAACATGAAACAGCGCCTCCTTCCTTTTTATGACCAAATAATATTCCAATGTATGTATACAGCGCATTTTGTTTCTCCACTTCAGATGATGGACGGTGAGGCTGTTTGTATTTTTTGGCTGTTAGAAATACAGCTCCTGTGAGCATTTGTGTACAACTCCTTGTATGAATGTATGTTTTCACTTCTCTCGGTGATGTACCTTGGAGTAGCCTGAAGTAGAAGCAGAATTGTGGGTCATGTGCTTAGCTCTGTTTAACATTTTGAGGAACCCCCCCCCAACTGTTTTCCAGAGCAGCTGCACCGCATTCCCACCAACGATGGAGGAGAGCACCAATGGCTCCACATCCTCGCCAATACTCTCTTTGATTACAGCCACCCTAGTGGGAGTGAAGTGATAGCTCATTGTAATTTTGCGAATTGGTGTCATTTTTGAGGACTTTTTTGTGGGTGGACCTTGGTGATGACTGGGAACCATTTTACACATCAAGGGAATTCAACCCCTTCTCATTTTTAAAAAAGATTTTATTTATTTATTTGAGAGAGCGTGCACGAGAGAGAGAGAGAGAGAGAGCTCATAAGCTGCGTGAGGGGCAGAGAGAGAAGCAAACTCCCTGCTGAGCAGGGAGCCCGATGTGGGGCTCCATCCCAGGACTCTGGGATCATGACCTGAGCCGAAGGCAGACACTCAACTGACTGAGCCACCCAGGCGCCCCTCACCCCCTTGTCATTTTGAGAGCTTCACCTTCTACCCCCAAGCCTAGGGGGAGCTTACTACTGAGTCCTTCCTGCCATGCTGGGGCTTCCAATCTGATGCAGGTTTTGTTTGGCCTCCCAGGTACCCATGCGGCCATTTGGTGAGAGCTCTTGTGTCCCCCCCACTTCTACTTCCTGCTCTGAAGTCTCTGTGGACCCCAAGAGTCCCCATGGCAGGGAGGGAGTGCATTAGGTCCTATCAAATATCTCACCTAGGTAGGGAGTCAAGGAGCTTGGCTGAGGAAGGGGCTTGAGGGAGAGATGTTCATTGTGACCAGCTGGGTCTTGCCCTGAACTTGCGTCTTCCTCTTCCTCCCATTTACCACAGACAGGCCTTGGGGGAGACTGGCAGAGGTCTGTGTGTCCTGGTTGTCTGTCAGCCCCTCCTGGGCTCCCTCTGTCAAGAAACATCCTCCCCGGGGCCCTGACTGGCTCAAGGCTCTGGCAGAGTTGCCCTCAGCTTGAGCTGAGACAGCGCCCGCGTGAGAGCAAAGATTTGTCTTTATACACACATCTTTTAAAATCCGTCTCCTCAGAAACAGAACTGAAACAGCTAGTAATCACACGCAGCTACCTGGGATTCTCTAATGCAGGTTGTGGCTGAGGGCTTACAACAGGGCCCTTGTGCCATTTGGGCCGCCTCCTCTGCTCTTTGAACCCTGACATAAAGTATGGCTCAGTGGCTGGCAGACAGGGGCGCTGGGCCGGAAAGGGAGGCCTGAGTCGGACAGTTCGTTCATCCAGTAAACACTGCCAGAGCACCCACTCTGTGTCAGGTGCTGTGGCAGAGACCTCCCTCCAAGCCAACTCAGAGTGCCAGCCAAGGGTAGGTGGTGTGGAAGAAAGAGGTCCCGGGGCCTGTGGGGCCCAGAGGAAGGGCACCTAACCCAGAGTGGGGAGGGTGTGGGTGCCCAGCGCGGGCTTTCTGTGAGAGGTGAGGGACAAATAACACTCAGCTGGACTGAGAAGGGAGAGAGAAACCCTTAATATGCTGAGGTATGACTGAGGTGAAGTCTTTCCCAAAACTCCCGCAGACCCGCGTGGCTGACCAGGTGTGTTAGCAGCATGCTGGACGGCCAGACTCCTGGCCCAGACGCCTCCTGGCCAAAAACCCAGACTGGGCTCAGGCCCAAGTTTTAGTCCAAGGCCAGCCACAGGGCCAGGAGCCAGCTCTTGCCATAGGGCAGAGACGAGAGTTACTGGGCTGAGCCAGAGTAGAACTTCCTCCTCAGAGACACGTCCCCTGCAGTGTCCTGTCCTCACCTCTCTGCCCCAAGGCTTGCTGAGTGCTGTGCCTCCGAGCAGACCCAAACTGGTGCCTGGGGCTTCAGTGTGCAAGCCTAGGGGGCCTGGGGACTTCAAGGGCCAGGAGCCAGCCCGGTCATTGCGGCATAATGTTCTTCTAGAACTCTCTGCCCCGCTGTGGTCCCTGGGGGCAAAAGCAGCTCTGAGCTCCTGAGCACTCATGGTGTGCTGGACATGGGCTAATGATGAGTCTGCACATCTCCCAACGACCTATGCAGGTCTTACCTGCCCCGTTTTAGACATAAGGAGACATAAGCCCAATCCCAACCAGCCAGTAGACTCAGAGTCAGGGTCTTCTGACCACAGAGCCCAGACTCTTTCCCGTATGTCTGGTGGCCTCGATGGGCAGGTCAACTGTGTTTGTGTTTGGTATTGGGAAAGCAGGGAGAAGGTGAAGAGGATACTAGTCTCCTCAGGCCTGTGGCTAGACCTTTTGCTCACCCTGGAGCATCAACCATGGGTTAGCTGAAAAGCCTCACCCCACCCCCACGCCTGTTCATCCCCTCAGCTGACCTTTCTTCTGGGCCGAGTACACGCTGTTGTTCGCTGGGCTGCCCATGATACAGCACCAAGAATGACACAGTCTTCTCTCAGGGTTCTCATGGCTCCTCCCGATCCAAATTCAGTCATCTCTCATCTTCACCTCTCCCTGCTACCCCTCTGTACATCCCCAGCTGCCCCAGCCCCACGAGGAGCTAGGCCTCACAGGATTTTCTTCTCTGATGCTTCTGGTTCCTGATGCTTGTGGTTTATCCTTCACACGGACTCTTGCTCGCTGGGGCCAGAAGAGCATCTTTCAGTCAATCCATTTCCCAGTCATGGCCAAACTTCTCCATAAAGGTATCCATACTCAATTAATATGTTTGTTTCCGATCATTTGTTTTTCTTCCCCTTAGCTCTTCCTCTGTTTAAACTAAAGTCCAGTGGCTTTTAAACATTTTTGGCTGCAACCCATAGAAACAAATAGGTTTTACATTGAAAACCAAACACATAACCCACACAAGTGAAAGAAAAATTTAACTAAACAATACTTACCTTTACTATGTGTGATGCACTCTAATCTATTCTGTTTCATTTTAAAAATGCTATCAAGACCTATTAAATTGATTTCATGCCCCATTAATGGGTTGTGACCTACAGTTTGAAGAACACTGAACCCAGATATTTTGACATTCAGAGCCTCAAGGTAGGGACATTACAGCAGAAATTTGTCAAGAAAGAAAAGTCAACTCGAAGATTTTGAAATACATGCTTCAGATAGAAGTTCGAAAAGAAAAGAGTTTTGAATCTCAAAGCCTAGATTTCTGAGGCACCTGAGTGGCTCAGTCAGTTAAGCATCTGCCTTCGGCTCAGGTTGTGATCCCAGGGTCCTGGGTTCTAGTCAGTCCCGCATAAGGCTCCCTGCTCAGCGGGGAGTCTGCTTCTCCCTCTCCCCGCCACCTCCCCCCCACCTGCTCATGCTCTCTTTTGCTATCTCTCTCTCTCTCTCAAATAAATAAAATCTTTTTTTTTTTTTTAAAGCCTAGAGTTCCTCTCCTAGGCAGGATGTAGTAGGTTGTGGCAGGCCAATGGTCCTACCGCAACAAGATGAGATGAATCTCTCCAGCTGTCCCCTCACACTCATCTCCCTGGACATTTGCCAATTTGGGGCACTGCCTAACAATCAAGCTTTGCCCAAAAGAAAGATCTCTAATGGAGGAAAGAGAAACCAGTAAAGCTATTAGTGGCTACATGGTACTAGAATGAAAAATGGGAACATGGAGGCTTTAAAAACACAACCCATTTTCTCCACAGGATGTTTGTGGAGTTCAGGGTCTGAGTGCATCTAAAAAGCACAGTGAAATCTTCCACAGTCTTATAGCACTTAGAAAACAAAGGCTCCCCAAGAAGAAAGGACCTGACTGAAACACAAGGCCAGCTCCTTTGCCAGATTTTGAATCTGCAAGGGGACAGAATCTAGACAGTTGGATTAGGAACCTGTGAAGGGCAGAACTGAATCTCTACAGCCCTTCATAGCTGAGGGTACAGAGACCTGCAAGGCTCTCAATCTGAATCCACATGTGAGGAATAAGCGTAAACAGAGATAGATTGTTTTGCAAAAACTGAAATCCAGCCTCAATTCAGCTTAATCCTTCACCAGACTGAGGCATTCATCCCTCATGGCCATCTGCTTAACGGAAGAAAGAAGGAACATTCTGTGTAGCAAATTATATCATCTGGAATCTCTATGCCTCTTACATACAATATCTGCATATAGTAAAAAATAATCAGGTGAAGAGGCAGGAAATGATAACTGATAAGCAAGAGAGAAAATAGACAATAGAAGCAGACACACAGATCTTTCAGATGTAGGAGTTGGTAGGTAAGACTCTAAAATAACTGATTCTAGAAGTCTGGAACTCTCATACGTTGTTGGTGGAGATGTAAAATGGTATATCCATGCATCAGCCAGAGTTCAGGATACAGAAACGACACAGTAATTTGGACAAGAAAATTTTAAGGTAAAGAATTTTTAAGTATAAAAAGGGACTACGTGCTAAGAAGAAAGGAGAATTCTAAGGAATATAGTTATAGCAGATACAGAGGCTGAAGCAGACCATCCAAGGAAGGAACAAACCTGTATGAGGTCCCTCTTCACCCTCTACCCCCAGGCTGAGGTCCCTACCTTGTTGGAGACAGTGTAGTCATGATTCACTGGATGTTGAAGAAGTTTGCTGAAGTTCCATGCACATGGAACACACTGGAAAAGCATTCCTCTTGGATACTGAGAGAAACCATCCACGGAAAGGTGCTGCACTGTGGAATTTGCTGGAAAACTTTCCACATGAATGATGCATTCAAAATCTGCCCTCTGTGGTGTCAGAGGAAGCGTCAGTGGAGATGTGCTGTGTGTTTCTGGCTGCCACGTGTGCAGGAACCACGTGCGGTAGGAACCTGCCAAGGGAGCCCATCAGAGCCAGGAAGAGAAGCCACTTTCTCCTGCCGTGGCTGCCAGCACTCTCTCTGGACAAAGCTTAGCAATGTGCCAGAGGGCGGAAGAGAAATGCTTAAGGGTCTAGCTCCATTATCACAGAGCAGGTAATGAGGAAGGATTTGGTGCTGAATGGCGATAAATTGATAACGGGCACAATCAGCTTTGAAAAGATGTTTATTAGAACCTACTAAAGCTAAACATACATCTACTTTCTGAGTCAACATTTCTACTTCTAGGTACATACTTAAGAGAAATGAGAAACTATGTTCACCAAAAAACATATATAAGAATATTTATAGCAGCTGTAGTCATAATGGCCTACACATGGAGACAACCCAAATGTTTATTAACTGGAGGATGAATACAGAAATTGTGGTCTATTCATACAATGGAATACTATACTGCAATAAATGAGAATGATGTGCTGATACATAAGCAACATGAATGAATCTCACAGACATTATATTAGGTGAAAGGAGCCAGATGGAAAAGACAACATATATGAAGTCCAGTAAATAGTAAAAGCAACTGATGGTGATAGAAGTCAGAATAGTGGTTATCTCCCGAGAGGGAGACAAACCATAAGAGACTCTTAATCTCAGGGAACAAATGGAGGGTTGCTGGAGTGGAGGGGGGGAGGAGGGATGGGGAGGCTGGGTGGTGGACATGGGGGAGGGTATGTGCTATGGTGAGTGCTGTGAATTGTGTAAGACTGATGATTCACAGACCTGTACCCCTGAAACAAATAATACATTATATGTTAATTAAAAAAAAAAAGAATAGTGGTTATCTCTTGGCAGAGAGGACTGGTGCCTGAGAGGGAAAGAAGTTCCAGAAATATGATGTATCTTGATGTGGATGATGGTTACGTGAATATATACAAATGTGAAAATTCATCAAACTATGCATTCACGATTAGTACACTATGCATCATTGCATGTGTGTTATACTCCAAAAATTCAAAATAGCCTCACTTAGATTAATATGTTGAATAAAACAGAAGAAGAGGTAGGTAAAATAGATAAAAGGAAAGGAAACGTCACCAGATAAGTGGAATCTACAAAAAATAAAAATAGAAATAAAATGCACACTGTAGAACTTATAAAGTCTACTAACAGAGGTCAAGGACTCATTGGATGAATTTAATAGCAGATTGAACACAGCTGGGCACAGGATTACTGAACTTGAAGACAAATTAAAAAATACATTGAGACGAAAGCACAGGAAAAAAGACTGAGAGAAAAAGAGATAATAGCATAAAAGATAAGCAGGCCATATACAATTGTCTAACATTCATATCACTAGAGTCCCAGAAGGAGAGGAGAGAGAGAATGGGACAGAAGCAATAGTCAGAGAGGTAAGAGCAAAACATTTCCCAGCTGGCGAAAGATGTCAAATTCATAGACTCAAGGAGCTTGGTAAATCCCAAAGAGGTTAAGCACAGAGAAAACTGAATGCAGGCCATCATAGTTAACTTCTGAAAACCAGGCAAAACATAATTTTTACAAAGATGTATTTATTTGTTTTAGAGAGAAACAGAGACAGAGACATAGAGCACACACATGAATGGGGGAGGGGCAGAGGGAGAGAGAAAGAAGGGGGGGATCTAAAGCAGACTCCTCACTGAGCAGGGAGCCTGGCATGGGGCTCGATGACCTGAGCTGAAACCAAGAGTAGGATGCTCAGCCAACTGAGCCACCCAGGCGCCCCTCAAACATAATTTTTAAAGCATCGGGTATCTTTCTTCATTGAGAAAATCCTCTGATGAACATTTCCTAGAGCTGAGAAGAAGCGGAACGGGGGTGAGAGCCATTATTCCCCACGGCAGGAACGATGTGGCGTAGCCTGGCCTCTCAACAGGAGACGACATTCTGCAACTAGGAACCTGAGCCCAGCATCCTGAGCATCTCTCCTCACTAATCACCCAACCCCAGCGGGCCGAACAATGGAAAAAGGATTGTCCTTTTTAGCCACAAGCGTTCACGAGTCGTAGTATTTGAAATATTGTAACACCAAGTTAGAAAAGTAAAAATTGCCTGGGTTTTGAACCTGAAATGCAGGATTTGCTCATTTCCATTTAGCCCCATTCTTTGGAATCCAATTAACATTACCCCTGCTAACAAACAGGACAGAAAAAATTTAAATCGTTGATGGTTAGAATTTTAAAACATTATTTTTATACTAAAACAAATATGGCTTTGTATGTAGTATTTCAGAATATGCATACATCTTAGCAAAGTTTAGAGAACCCAGAAGGCCAGTGAGCATGAAGCCCTCTGATGCCTGGGGCAGTCATTCAGGAAGCCTCGGGGGACACCTGGAGGAGCAGAGACTTTAGTGATGAAATCTGTGTGGCTGACTGAGACCTAGATCTGCCTCAAAAGCCTCTTTTGTCTGCCCAAAAAGATGGGCAAGGAGTTCTGTTCTAATGAGAAATTAGTTGGGAAAGAAGTCCTGCTCTCTAATCTCCCAGGAGAACCTAAACAATCAAGGGGCAAAGCTCATTACCTCGTGGGTGGTATCAGAAACTATGAAGGTCTGAGATTTTATCCTACTTGCAAGCTAACAAGTGATCTTTCTATAGTTTATGAACACTGGCAGAAAACATGAAACTCCTGGGTCAGAGGTGAAGGATAGGTTATTACGCACAGCTATAGTAGTCATTAGGGTATTTGCATTTTTGCACAAGATTCCTTGACCTCGATTCCCAGAGGACAATGCAAAGAGGGTCAGCTACACCTGCACGTGTAGTGGGTTGTGTTACAGAAGAGCTCTGAGCTTCGGGAAGCCAAGATTTCACACTGGAGAGTGGGTATGCTTGCTGTAGAGGGAGACACGACCTCCCTCATCCAAGGCTGTAATGAAATCTGCCCTTTGTTTTATTTTTATTTATTTATTTTTAAAGATTTTATTTATTTGAGAGAGAGAGAGAGAGAACGAGCACAGGGTGGGGCAGAGGGGGAGTGAGCAGCAGACTCCCACTGAGCAGGGAGCCCGATGTGGGGCTTGATCCCAGGACCCTGGGATCGTGACCTGAGCGAAAGGCAGTTGTTTAACCAACTGAGCCACCCAGCGGCTCCTGCCCTTTGTTTTAGAAGGAGATGCTATCTCTATCTTTCAAGCCTGTCTACTGTGTAAACATTCCTCTGTTTGCAAAATGTGCAGAAACATGAGACAGCCTTGGAGGAATGCTGCTGATAGGAACCTGGGATCGGACTACTGTGCTCAGTGCAGATGTTTCCTTGCTCCTTGCTCCTTTAACCTCTGGATACACCGAGTGGTGGGCAGCACAGGGCTCACTAGTCCTGTGCATGAGGGGTACCTGAGGCTCTGTGATAAGAGTCACTAGTAAGTAGCTGAAGTCCCCTGCCCTACAGGGACTCAGACTACAGATCAGCAGTCTGATGGGATTCCCAGTGACTTCTATTTGTGAAAAGAAATGCAAGACTCCAACACAGGTTGGTGGACTCAGAGACAGGCTGCTTCCATTTTGTGGCTCACTAGCTTGTTTTCAAAGTCAGCCTCACGATCAGCAAAAAACTACTAGAACTCACAGGTAAAGTTAGCAAGAATACAAAGTCAATATACAAAACCCAGTGTGTGTCTTTTTTTTTTTTTAATATTTTATTTTTAAGTAATTTCTACATCCAACATGGGGCTGGAACTTGCAACTCCAAGATAGAGTCACAGGCTCTGCCAACTGAGTCAGCCAGGCATCCCACAAAATCCACTGTATTTCTATGAACTGGTAGCACATAATTGGAAATGAAGTAAAAACATAAAAGCAATTTCATTAATAATAGCATTAATAAACATGAAATACAAATGACTTCCAACAACTATAAACACTGATAAAATGAAAGAGTAAACAAATGGAGGGATATTTAGGTGGCTCAGTCAGTTAAGAGTCTGACCCTTGGTTTTGGCTCAGGTCATGATCTCAGGGTCCTCAGATGGAGCCCTGCATGGGGTTTCACTCAGCACAGGGTCTGCTTGGGGTTCTTTCCTTCTTCCTCTCCTTCCTCTTCTACCCCTCCCCCACCGAGGTTGCACAGGCGTGCGCTCTCTCTCTCAAATAAATAAATAAATAAATAAATAAATAAATAAAATCTTTTTTTTTTAAAGAGTAAATAAGTGGAAAGATGCCGTATTCACGACTGGAAGACTCAATATTATCAAGATGTCTATTCCCTCAAGTTAATCTTTAGATTTAATGCAAGCCCAATCAAATTTCCAACAGGGTTGTTTAAAAGATGGGAACAGACATTCTAAGATTGTATGAAAATAGCCAAAGCAATTTCAAACAGAAAAACAAAGTTAGAGGAGGACTCAGATGACCTGATTTTAAGACTTACTATGTCTTAGGTCAGGCTGCTATAACAAAACACTAGAAACTGGGTGGCTTATCTACAAGAGAAATTTATGTCTCACAGTTCTGGAGGCTGGAAGTCAGAGATCACAATGGCAGCACGACAGGGGAAGGTGAAAGTGCTCTTCCTGGTTGCGGACTGTTGACTTTTCCTTGTGTCCTTGCAGGGCAGGAAGAGAGTTAGCTACCTCTCTGGCTTATTCTTGCAAGGGCACTAATTCCATTCACAAGGGCTTTGCCCTCATGACATAATTACCTCCCAAAGGTCTCACCTCCAAATACCATCTCATTAGGATTAGGGTTACAACATATGAATTTTGAGGGGACGCAAACATTCAGTCCATAACACTGTACAACAGTAGACAAGACAGCGAAGTACCAGCATAAGGATAGATAAATAAATCGGTGGGATAGACTAGGGAGTCCAGAAAGAAACTCACACTTATAACCAACTGATATTTGACAAACATGCCAAAACAACACAATGGAGTAAAGCAAAGTCTTTTCAACAAATGGTATTTGCACAACCAGAAATCCACATGGAAAAAAAGAAAAGAAATTTGACCCCTGACTCACATCGCATACAAAAGGTAATTAGAAGCAAACTGGTACACCCATTCATGAAACATGCAGCAATAACAAGGAACAAAATATTGATCCATGCAACATCTTACATGACTCTCCAGGGAATTATGCTGAGTGAAGAAAAGCCAATCCCAAAAGGTTACATGCTATATGTGATCTATATATCATTTTTTAAGTGATAACATTTTAGAAACGGAGGACAGAACAGAGGTGTTGGAAGTTAGGGGTAGAGATATAGGAGAGAGGTGAGTGTGGCTAAAGGGTAACACAAAGGATTTCTGTGTTCAGGATCCTAACTATGGTGGTGGATATATGAATCTACACAGGTGATAAAATTATAGAGACACACACACACACAGACACACACACAGGAGTACAACTAAAACTCAGGAAAGACAGGTGGATTGTATCAATGTCGATATCCTGGTTGTGATATTAGGCTATAGTTTAGCAAAATGTTACCATTAGGGAAACTGGGCAAAATGTACAAAGGATTCCATGTTATTCTTACAACTACATGAACCTACAATTATCTCAATAAAAATTTCAATTAAAAAATGAATTTGAGATGGATCATAGGCCTAAATGTAAATTTTTAGTAAGTCTTTTCATTATAACTTTTTTATAATTCCTAGGAGAAAATAAAGGGAATATCTTCATGATCTGGCGGTAGGAAATCCTTAGGAAAAGATTTCTTAAACGGGGGAAAAACCCCAATAAACATAGAATAAAAACTGGCAAATTAAATTCCATCAAATTAAAAACATCTCTGGTCATTGAAGCCATCCTGGTCACATGGAGCTGGCAGATGGGGACAGGGTGTGGGGGTTCAGAGGTAGCACTCATCACCGCCACCCTGATGGAGGAAAACTAATCTAATGGCTCCACTGGCTGCCAGGGCTGGGGGTAGCCACTGTGAACCTTGCCGGGGAAGCTGCCTCCCAGCAATGATCCTATGCTGTGAAGAGAGGATGAGACCTCAAGCAATAATGGCCTGACTATCAAGAAAATTTGGAAGATGTTATCTCTCTCCACAACATTCCCGAAATGTAGGTATTATACTCCCCATTTTAAAGACTAGGAAACTGAGTCTGAGGAAGCTCACAGAGCTGGTGGGTGGTGGGTCCAAGGACCCAGCCCATGTCTGTGAGATTCTAATGCTCCCCATTCTGCTACTCCTAGCTGCCTTCCTCAGAGCCAGTCATAGTAGGCACACGCTGGTATTTATGGAAAAAAGAAGCCATAACATCTGGAAGCAGAGAGGTGTCAGTATGTATACATTCTTATCAGCTAACACAAAAAAACTGGAAACTATTTGGTTTTGTGATTTGCTCTCAATGTGAGTAAGTTCATTGTTGTTTCACACAGCCACGACACAATTCTACGTGTTTAAATAAAGAAAATGCTCTTGGCATCCAGTTTGGATCACAGAAGGGTTTCCCTTCAGTAAACGATCATCTTGTGGCAATAAACATAACTTGGCGAAGAAAGAATAATTTTTGTTTGTTTTTTCAGTCTTTCAGATACCACACAGCAGTAACCCCTGAAGTTAGAAGTCTTTGCATTAAACAAAAGCAAAACAAAAAAACAAAGCACCTCCCTTTGGGCAGGACTTTTGGGCAACGCGATCCAATCACTGATGGAAATCATAAAATATGCAAAAGATTGAACTGTCATTAAATCAAGATGTAAACAGCAGGGGTGATCCATTTGGGAAAAATTGAGGAAGCTCTATATTGTCCAAACTGTACGCTTTTGAAAGTAAAAAGAGTTGCTATTAATAATTGCACAGGACAACAGGTACAAAGTCAGGGTGTAAAGACATGTAGTTGCCCTAAATTTGTTCTGTGGTTTAATTTGGCAAAGATGTGACTACATTTTATGGTGGAGACCAACCAGTGGTAAGAAACTGAACTCTTTCAAAAAGAACAAAAAGTATCTTTCAGGGTCCTAGCAGTATTTTTCATAAATTCGTGATTTGAATTTTATTTTGGAAATGAAGTTCTAAGGGAGATTTCAAGCCATTCAAGAGCATGAGTAACCACCACTCGGGGGCAACAAACATCACTTGCATTTAGTAGACCCAATTTGCAATTCTGCGTCTTACAGACACCCCTGTATCGATGTGTCTCAGTTTGCTTATTCATTCACCTATTTAGGACATCTTGGTTATTTCCAATTTGGGGTGATCGTGAATAAACCTGCTATGAACATTATATGCATGTTTTTGTGTATACCTGAGTTTTCCAATCAATTGGATAAACATGTAGGAGCGTCATTGCTGGATCATATAGTAAGACTATATCTAGCTTTGTAAAAAACTGCCAAACCGCCTTCCAAAGTGGCTGTATATCATTTTGCATTCCCACTAGCAATAAATGAGAGTGTCTACTGCTCTGGTGTTCTTCACCAGCTTTTGTGAACCAATATTATCAGTTCTGGGGGTTTTAGCCATTCTAATAGGTGTGTAGAACTACCTCAGTATTGCTTTAATTTGTAATCCCTAATGAGAAACAAATTGGAGGTTTTTTTCCATTTGTTTGCTTTTCATCTGTATATCTTCTTTGGTGAGGTATCTGTTCAGATCTTTTGCTCATTTTTTAATTGGGTTGTTTGTTTTCTTTTCGTTGAGTTTTGTGTGTTTTGGATAACAGTCCTTTATCAGATATGTTTTGCAAATATCTTCTCCCAGTTTATGGCATTTCTATTTATTTCTCTTAACCGTCTTTTGTAGAACACACTTTAAAAATTTTTTTATTTATTTTAAAAAATACTATATTTGAGTATAGTTGATGAAAAGTTGTTAATTTTAACAAACTCCAACTTACAATTTTTTCTTTCATGGATCATGCTTTTGGTGTCATTCTAAAAAGCCAAATCCAAGATCACCTAGCTTTTTTCTTATGTTTCCTTCTAGAAGTTTTATAGTTTTACGTTTTACATTTGTGTCTATGATCCATTTTGAGTTAATTTTTATAAAGGTGTAAGGTATGTTCAGATCCAATTCATCCAGCACCATTTTTTGAAAAGACTCTCCTTTCTCCATTGACTTTCCTTTGTCCCTTTGTCAAAGATCAGTCGACCACATGTGTATGGGTCTGTTTCTGGGCTCTGTTCTGTTTCATAAATCTATGAATCTATTCTTTCACTAATATCATGCTGTGTTGCTTATAGGAAGTCTTGAAGTTCAGTAATGTCAGTTCTCCAACTTTGCTATTCTTCTTCAGTATTGTGTTGTCTATTCTGGGTCTCTTTGCCTTTTTATATGTACTCTAGAATAAATTTATGGATATCCACGAAATAGCTAACTAGGGTTTTGACTGAAATTGTGCTTAACCTATACATCGCATTGGGAATAACTGACATCTTTGGAAGATTGATTTTTCCTATCCTCAAACCTGGAACAGCTCTCCACTTATTTAAATTCTTTTGATTTCTTTCATCAGCTGGTATTGATTTCTAGTTTAATTCCACTGTGGTCTGAGAACAGACTCTGTATGATTTCTGTTCTCTTAGATTTGTTAAAGTATGTTGTATGACGTGGAATGTGGTCTGTCTTGGTGAATATTCCATGTGAACTTGAAAATAATCTGTATTCTGCTGTTGTTGGATGAAGTATTGTATAAACGTCAGATCAAGTTGATTGATGTTCTTGTTCGGTTCAACTATATCCTTGATGGATTTATTCATTACTAAAAAAAACGGTGTTGAAGTTATCAGTTATAATTTTGGGTTCATCTATTTTTTTCTTATGGTTCTATACATTTTTGTCTCATGTATTTTGATGATCTCTTGTTAGGTGCATACATATTAAGTATTGTTATGTCTTCCTGGGGCACTGTCCCCCCTTAACATTATGTATTGCTCTCTCTTTATTCCTGATAAATTTCCTTGTTCTGATGTCTGGTTTACTTGAAGTTAATATAAGTACTCCAGTTTTCTTTTGATTAGTGTTAGCATGGCATAGCTTTCTCCACCCCCTTTTTTTAAAAGACTTTTAAAAATATTTTATTTATTTATTTGACAGAGAGCGAGAGAGCACAAGCAAGGGAAGCAGCAGAGGGAGAGGGAGAAGCAGGCTCCCAACTGAGCAGGGAGCCCACGTGGGCTCAATCCCAGGACCCTGGGGTCATGACCTGAGCCAAAGGCAGAGGCTTAACCACTGAGCCACCCAGGCGCCCCACCACCCCTTTATTTTTAACTTATCTGTGTCTTTATATTTAAAGTGACTTTCTTGGGGCACCTGGCTGGCTCAGTCTGAAGAGCATGCGATTCTTAATCTTGGGGTCATAAATTCGAGCCCCACGTTGGGGGTAGAGATTACTTAAGTAAATAAAACTTTAAAAAATAAATAAAGTGAATTTCTTATAGACACACACCGTTGGGCCTTGTTCTTTTTTTTTTTTTTTAATCCATTGACACCCTTTTAATTGGTATAGACTATTCACGCTATGTTTGTAACTGTTTTCTATTTGCTCCACTTGACTTCCGTACATAATTTTGAATTTATAATTGTGTATTCTTTGTTAAAGGGAATCCCTTCAGATCCCTCAAAACCTGGAGCCACCCCTGCCTGGCATGCACTAAGTAACAACAGAAAAGCTACACACCAGCTCTGGTTGGGCTGGAGATATGCAGGGCTTCGGGGACGCAGCTGTACAGTACCTGAGGGCGCAGGGTCTCTGCTGGGTGAGTCCAAATGGCCCCAGACACTAACAAACGTCCCTACCAGACACTTCAGCTTGCAAGGGGGCGGGACTCGCGGGGGCGGGGCTTACGTGTACGCGTGTTTATTGCCTGGACGACGAGGCCCCTGCTGTGTTGCCCAGACGACCGTGGCTGGGTCGCTGCAGACTAGATTGGAAACTCGCTGCACTTTGAGGATCGTGGATCTGTCGAGGGATCGTTCGCGGTGGCTCAGCTTCCCAGGAATATATTGCAACAGTAGGGATAACAGGGTTCTGTGCCTTTTCCTGCCCAGAGTTCCTCGGCAGGCGCTCCGATGCGTGAAGGGCTGCATCGCCGGGTTCCCCCGCTCCATGCTGGGAAGGGGCTTTGCAGAAAACCGCCTGGCGAGCCACGACCCTGCGGGCGGCAGGCTCCGCTTCCTCCGTGGGGTGTTCATTTTCCATCCGGGCATTTATTTGCTGTCACTTAAATTTACCTTACAGGGACGGGGGCTTTGCTGAAGGAGGCTCTGTGTTTGCTGGTCTTCGCAGCGGTTTGTCTCTAGGCTGCTGTTGGGAACAGCCCAAGTCAGAAGTTAATAGGGCTTCGGTCTTTGCAGGGCCATGGGCAGCAAGAAGAAGGAAATTGCCCTGCAGGTAAGCCTCGAGGGGCGCTTGCTTCTAGCGCTTGGTTGGGGGTGGGGGTTGAGGAAGAGTGGAAAGAAATGTATAAAAGTGATATTATTTGCCAGCAGTACGTGACAATGTTCTCCAACTTGAATATATTGTACCCTTCTATCTTAAAGGGGGAAAAAAAAACAAACTTATCTCGACCCCGCAGTGACAATTTTTTGTGCTCTTAAATATAAGCAAATATAAAATGGGTTATAAGCTCTTTATGCTTATAGTGCTTATGCAAACATAACCCAAACATGAATTAAAATAAAACTAAAAACTCAAGAAAACAGGAACAAATACAATTCGATACTTTTTTTTTGTTGAAATACAAACACAGCTTGCTTCGAGAATATGATGTAGGGTTCTTTTGAGTTTGGGCATGCGTCTGTAACCGTCCTCTCTAGAGACCCAGTTCTCCCAACACTGCTCTTGGCAATCATTTGCTTATTCAACAAATATGTTTTGATATGTGCTACACATTTGTTGTATAGAGGGCTTTACTTCATTTGCACTTGGAACAAATGACTCTGTAAGCCAGCATCTGCTTTTATTCCTGGTTCCAGACAAGGAGTGCTTTGTCATAAGCAGATCACCTGGATGGTCTGTAATATGTGCACATTTGAAAGCAAATTTACAGGGTCTCGTGGTCAGTTCAGCCCATCTGGATACACGCTAAGGTGCCACCTGCAGAGTAGAATGACAGTGATCTTGAGACACCTGATTTCTCTTTAATTGTCCTTTGTGGCATGGGCACTCTACATGTGAATCTCCAAAGCCTAATGATTTAAAAAGGGAGAAAGGAATGTCATTGTAAGGACAGCATGTATTAGGAGAGGTTGGGAAGTACTTTGGACTGAATGTCTGAAGACCTGATACAGTTCTTGACTCTTAGTCAACTCTGAGACTTGAGATCAATCACATAACCCCTCTTGCTACAGCTTGCCCATCTGTAGAATGAGCGGACCATCCCTTAAAGGCCTTCCAGCACTGGTGCCCTAGTACTCCGGAGTTATGAAACTTTTCATATGTCTACATCCTGTCTGTAAATAAATTCTAAGCACTTGGGCCTATCACTTACTGCTTTGTGAATGATTTCCTCAACCTCTCTGAGACTCCAGATCCTTTCTGCAAACAGGAAGGATAATACATAGCTTGTAGAGTTGTTGTGATGAGACACCTCAGGTATTTCAAGGCTGGACTGATTGCTGTCTGTGGTGGCTCTAAGATTTTTGCCCCATATGATTTTCATCTGTCTATGCCCTGTGTCCCCTCTGGGAATATTTTTTGGTGATTTCACAAAAATGTTATTCCCTGGAGCTCTGAATTCAATGTGGTACTCCAAGTAAGTACCCCACTTGCAGAGAGATGTGAGTGTTGCCTCTCTACCAGATCAGCTCCTTTTTTTTAAGATTTTATTTATTTATTTGAGAGAGAGAGAGATCACAAGCAGGGGGAGGAGCAGAGGGAAAGGGAGAAGCAGGCTCCCTGCTGAGCAGGGAGCCCAATATGGGGCTCGATCCCAGGACCCTGGGACCACAACCCGAGCCGAAGGCAGACGGTTAACAACTGAGTCCCCTAGGCACCCCCCCAGATCAGCTCCTTGAAAGCAGTGCTCTAGGGTTTGCCAGCCCAGGAACCCTGTCCTCTCTTTGAGTAAGACTACTTTGGGCTCCTTCTTTGACTGAGACAGAAATCACAGGACATCAAGAGACGGTCTGGCCAGAATGTGCCAAACATTCCCCATTCATTCCCGACCAAATGTAGGGCTTAGTGAAGTCCAAACATTTTCCATACTCTCCTGGCCTGTTCCTAAGAGTGAGATTCTTCAAGTGTTCAGAGTCCCGGCCCCACTGCTGGTGAGGCTTATCCCATGACAGGGGTGTACCACAAAGAGTTGCTACTGACCGACAGCTGAGACATGGGAAGCGACTGTTATGAGAGAGGGTGGGGTGGGGACTCTTATGCTTATGTAGTAAACTCGTTTCAACAAAGGTGCTGAAGCAATTTAATGAGGAAAAAGAAATCTTTTCTAGAAGTTTTGCTGAAACAACTGTACCTCTACATGGAAATAAAATTAACCTCAGTCCTTCCCTTACGATATAGACAAACATTAATTTCAAATGGCTCATGGACTTAAATGTGAAAGCTTAAATTATAAAGCTTCTAGAAGAAAACAGAGGAGAGCATCTTTCTGATATATATACAATATATATATTATTAGATTATATGTATATAGTGATTTATATTGTATATTGATCAATATTGTATATTGATATATATAATATATATATTATTAGATTGTGTATATATGTATGTATATACAATCCAATAATAAAAAGGTCAACAATCCAATAAAATGGACAGACCCAATGGGCATTTCTCACAAAAGATATATAAATGGCTGATAAGCACACTAAATAGTGCTTATTTTAATAATAAATACCTCTTTTAATAATTTTAGCAATAAGTATTATTTAATAATAATGCTTAGCACCCTTAGTCATCAGGAAAATGAAATTACAGCCACAATGAGATACCACTACATTACCAATAGTGTGGCTAAAATCCAAATGACTAACATCACTAAATTTTGGTGAGAATGTGGAGCAAGCAGGACTCTCATACTTTGCTGATGAAAGTTTAAAATGGTACACCCACTTTAGGAAAAGCACTAGCAGTTTCTTATTAAACTGAACATACATTTACCCTATGTCCCAGCAATGCCCCTCCTAGAGTATTTACTTACTGAAGACAAATGAGAATGTGAGCACAAAAGGATTTAACAAGAATGTTCATAAGTGGGGCGCCTGGGTGGCTCAGTTGTTAAGCGTCCGCCTTTGGCTCCGGTCATCATCCTGGGGTCCGTGGATTGAACCCCGAGTAGGGCTCCCTGCTCAGTGGGGAGCCTGCTTCTCCTTCTTCCAGCTCCTGCTCTCTCTCGCTATTTCTGACAGTCTCTCTCAAATAAATAAAATCTTTCAAAAAAGAGTGTTCATAAGTCATTATTTGTAATAACTCCAAACTAGAAGTAACCCAAATATCTATCAAGCAAATTATGATACAGTCATACAATGAAATATGCTCAGGAATAAAACTGGACGAACTACTGACACTCAACCACACAAATGCTTCCCCAAACATACACTGAGTGGAAGAAGCCAGCACAAGAGAATAGGTGCTGTACTATTCCATTTATAGGCAGTTTTAGAATAGACACATCTATTGTGATGGAAAGCAGATCAGCGTTCACCTGGGCTGAGGAGCGGGGGTGACTGGGAGGAGACAGGAACTTTCAGGGATGACGGGAAAGTTCTGTATTGTGATAGGGGTGTAGTGACCTGGGTTGTGTCCATTTGCCCAAACTCGGCGAACTGCAACCCTTTAGTTCTGTGTATTTCACCGTACATAAATTGTATCTCCGGGACATGTAAAAAGACCAAAAGAAAAAACGAATGAATACCTCTCTGTATCTGAATCTAGATAAATGTCAAAACTGGATTTGAGTGAGAACAAAAATGGCAAACAGATCTCTATGGTATGATATTATTTATGTACATTTTACGGACCCAAGACAATTTTATATATTATTTTTTTGGACAAGCAACAAGAAAAAATTATTTTTAAAAAAATGACTGAGATTTTCTTGGGTTAGTTGTTATTCGTGGGGATTGGAGGCAGGAAGAGACAGGAGGAGAAAGGCAGATTGGGGAAGAAGACAGCTTGAGCTGTATTTGTACCTATTTCAGAGGGGAGAGAGAGAGAAAGGGAGGAAAGGGAAGTAGTGAGAGGCAGGTAGGTAGGTATCTGGAGCAAATACATCAAATCCTTTCCCCATCCATCCCCCCAGTAATAAAGCCTTTGTTCTTTGACCTTAGGTTAACATCAGCACCCAGGAGCTTTGGGAGGAAATGCTCAGTTCCAAAGGACTAACTGGTAATTTAAGATAAGCCTGTAGATCCAACCTTTTCAAAATTGCTACACAGCATATTGAACCAGGAAGAGACAAGCTGCAATGAGCACCATTTTCCTATAATCTTGAGTTTCATAAATGAAGAATCGGGTCATTTCTTCGTGTGTGTAGATATATCCTACTTGCACATCTGTTAGTACATTCAGTTCAGGAAAGCCGTCAGGACTGCTGGGCGACAGGGCTGCCTTGTCTCAGAGCCGACTGTCGGACCCAAGGGTTGTTTGGTGTGAAGCAATGAAAACCTCTTCTGACTACCTGAGGCATAAAGGGGAATGTACCAGAAGGAAAGGAATATGGGGATCTCTTGGAACTCAGGGGCTGGAAGGAGAGCCAGGCATCCCAAGGGGCTGGAACCAGGGACTGCCCCGCCATTAGGATACAGCATAGCCACTGTCCCCTGGCCTCCTCCTCCCTATCCTTTTGTATGTTATCTATTGCAATTTACTTAGTAGTTTTTAAAAAAGTGAATATTTATTTTTAAAAAGATATTATTTATTTATTTGAGAGACTGAGAAAGTACAGAAGGAAAGGGAGGAGCTGACCCCCTACTGAGCAGAGAGCCCGATGAGCGGGGCCCGATCCCAGGACCCTGAGATCATGACCTGAGCTGAAGGCAGATGCTTAACCAACTGAGCCACCCAGGCGCCCCCAAAATGACCATTTATTATCCCACAGTTTCTGTGGGTCTGGAATCCAGGCGTTGTTTTGCCTCTGTTTTGGGGTGTCTCTGGTTTGGGGTCTCTCACCAGGCTGCAGTTAAGGAGTAAGACAGGGAATGTCGAAGCTTAACTAAAGTCCAGTTTGCTGGGTCACATGGCTCTGACAGATCTTAGAAGGTCATTTCCAACTTGGTTTCTGTGGCTGTTGGCAGGACTCCGGGCCCTGCTGGCTATTGGCTGGAGACATCAAGTTCTTGCTATCAATTTCTCCATAAGCCTACTTACAACACAGTAACTTTCTTCTCCCAGAGGATGGGGGGAAGGGGGGAGGGAGAGACATATGCAAGTCAAAATCTTTCCGTAACCGAATCTCAAAAGTGACGTCCCATCACTTTGCCCTACTCCATTTGCTAGAAGCTAGTCACTAGGTCTGGCCTGTGCTCAAGGGCAGGGGATTACCTCCCAGGAGGCAGGACGCCCCCGTAGCATCTTAGAGGCTGCTGGCCACATCTGCCGCTACTGTTCCTTTCTCATCTTCATTGACTGTGCATATCTCTGGGCTCCCTTTCTCTCTCTGTATCTGCTTAGTTCTTCTCCATGCTCGGCCAGCTTGTGTCTGCTCTTACCTCTCTCCAGTGCCACCCGCACTGAGGGACTTCAGCCTTCAAGGCCCCCAACGCTCTCCTGCCCCATGACTCAGTTTGTCTTTCCAGTCCCTTCACCCACTGTTCCCTGAGATATGTCCTGAGCTCCAGTCTAGTTTCCTGAACATGCCACAAATTTCCCCACTTTTTCACTTTTATCCATGCTGTCCCTGCTCCCTGGAATATCATGACCCCCAGGCCCAGCTCCAAAGCAGCAGCCTCCTTGCATGAAATCTTTCCAGAACCTCTGCATGGTCACTTCCCCGGGAATCGCTGGGCGTTTGGGGTGGGCCTCTGTCTCCCTGTCCCCGCCCCAGCACACACCCAGCTTGGTGTGGGCCCTGTCTGGAGGAGCACTCACGGCTTTCCCCCTAAACTCTAAACACAGGGGCATTGTCTGTTTCCCGTGCGTCTCCAGCAGACTTGCCCAGGCCTGGGGCAGAGTGCCGGTCGCACGGATCCGGCAGCGTGAGTGGGAGTCTTGCCACATTCCACTACCTGAGGGATAACACAGATTTTTTGATAGTGTCAGGTCTCAACTATTT
This sequence comes from Potos flavus, assembly GCA_028534135.1. Taxonomy (NCBI): domain Eukaryota; kingdom Metazoa; phylum Chordata; class Mammalia; order Carnivora; family Procyonidae; genus Potos; species Potos flavus. Next base: position 82,107,505 of record CM052898.1, on the reverse strand, counting down.
TGTCTGCATGTCTTGTCGCTGCAACTGGAACATGGCTCTAGGGCAAAACAACCATTTCTTCTGTTTCTTTAATGGCAGTAAGAAAACTACCACCTCATCACGTTTTGAGCATCTGCCATGTCCCGGGCACCCTAGGTGATCACAGCTGATATCTGCTGGGTGTGGACTCTGTGGAGCCCTGCTCTGAGCATGCCAGGGAATTGTGTCTGTGGGGGCAGAAGGGGCTCGTCCTCCCTTTCTTATCAGGCAGTCTCGAGGAAGCTATGCTCTTCCTTCTTTCTAGCGCCAGCAGACAGTGCTTACAAAGTCAACCACCATCTTGGAAGTCCCGCCTTCTGCTGGCTCATCTTCATCTGCCTTCAAATAGGCAAGTCAATTCAGATTTACACACGTGAACATACACGCACACACGCCTTCTCATTTTCTCTGCCATTTCTTTCCTCCCAGATGTCTTCTCTGTTTTGCTTCCTGTCTTTCAGTCAAACTCTTGATAGACTTCCTCTCCAGTCCTGCTCTCTCCCCCATAACCTTGTGAAGTATGCCTTCGTCTCACCACTGCTCAGAGAGCCAGGGACTATGAGGGGAGATGGGAAGCTGAACTAAGGGTGCAAATCCTGCAGAGAGATTGGTGAGCTAATGGGAGCCCATTTTTTTCCCCAGTGGGACATGAACCTGCTTTCCTTGGTGGGCCCAAACCCAGGCCCTCTAATTCTTCAAAGACTTTTTCCTGGCTTGACCCAAATGCCTTCCTCCACCATTACTATGATGTATTGAAATCCCCAGATCCTTCGAGTGTCACGCTGTTGTCCTCAGAGAAGCCCAGAGCTTTAGCTCCCACAAGGGTGCCCCGGAAGCCCAAATCTGTCTCCGTCTCTGCTAGTGCCTGGTTGCCTTTGAGACCACTGGCCTTAGATTCTCTTGTTCGTACTAGAAACCCACCAGGTCTAGAATCTAGTTGACTTTTCTCCTTCCCCCAAATGATCTCTCCCTGCCACCACCCAGTTCTTTGCCTCTGCCAGGCTCCAAGGTGGAGGCCTTTCCACACCCACGTGACTTTCACCACCTGTCTTTCCCTTTCAAAGTCTGTGGATTCCTCCCTTCCTTCCCACCCACCCACACCGCCCCCCTGTGCCTGGCTTCCTCATGCCTCCCATGTCCCACTTGCTTCTCACTTTTTCCCTGCAAAACTATGCTGCTTGGCTAAAGCTAACCAGCATTCCAGAACCCATGCATCTTGCTTCTTTCCTGGAGTAGTTGAAACAGCATGCACTCAGACGAACCTGGGTTCAAAGTTAGGTTCTACCGCTTGAGAATTTAAGTTATTTATTTATTTATTTATTTTATTTTATTTTATTTTATTGTACCTTGGGTTAGTTATTTCACGTCTTTGAACTTCACATAGTCTAGCACTAGCTGGGTCATCATGATGGGGCTGAGCATGTCCTGCATGTGTCTGGTACCCACGTGTTGGCTTTGCTTAGCTTTCTCACAGGCCCTGTGGCCTCGTGCAATCAGACGAGAGGGTTCTCTCACGCCCAGTCCTGGCACACTCCATAGACTGGGACCGGCGAAGAAAAAAGTATCCAAGTTTCCATCTAGGTCTCTAGCAGGTACACTTTTCACGAGAATAATGGAGATTTTATAAAGTAAATAAAACTCTTTTACCCAAGGAAGTGGATTTTAATCCATCAGGGGAAAATGTCAAAACTGTGTTTATTATCAAAGCAGCTAAGAGGTGATTGTGCGCTGACAGGCCGCCTACCATGCCCTCTTTTAGAATAGATCATTTTAGTACCATTCAAATATTTATTGAGGGCCACTCTGTACCAGCCTGACCATGATTGTAGCCTGAAAATCACTACAGGTAAAGGATCCATGTAAAGAAAACTGTTTCCTACCACACGTACTTCATTATGTGCAGAACTGAGAACACTGAGTTCATAAGCATGAGGGGCAGCTGTGTCTCCCTGCTGGCCCCAAGCGGAGAATAAACCCCTTGAGCCAGTGAATAAACCTGCAAACAGATGTGCCTGGAGAGGGGTTCGAGTTTGCAGGTGTGAATTTTACCTGACATGGCGAGTGCTGGTGCTCACTGAATGTTCATGCTTCTTGGATCCACACAGTTGTTGACGTCTATCAAGGCTGGTGTGGGCCCTGCAAACCCATGGTGAGCCTCTTTCAGAAGATGAGGATCGAGGCCGGCCTGGACCGTCTGCATTTTGCATTAGTAAGTTCCTCTTTCAGCAGAATGCCCCACGACTGTAAAATAATTAAAAATTTAAAAGCAGGGACAGGAAGCGTGAGCTGCCCTTTTCCGATCATTGAAAAGGCATTGGTTGTGAAATTTTTGGTCATCAGTTATGAAGCTTTATAGTTTCTTTTGCGATAAAAGATTCCTACCACACTCCCTCCTGCCCGACAGTCACTGTGAGCTCAGGCATCTGTGGACCCTGTGCACAGGGAACGGGTGCGGGTCACCCCACACATGAGCTCCTTCTGGCTCATGAACCCTGGGGACTCTGAAGTCTTACTTTCAGAGCACAGAGTTCCAAGATTTTTATGCTCTGCTCCATCATGGGGAGCTTCTAGCCAATATTTATTGGATCAATGTATGGAAATGGGAATAAATTCCAGAGAAGTGTGTGAGAGACACTTGGATTAGAGGTTCATAGGTGGAACACAGGAGAAAAGACACTTAGGCTCACCTCTCAAGGACTCGGCACTTTCTTCACGGGGCGTCAGTTCTGACACTTCTTGGGAGAGTGCATGGCGGAAATGCCTGCCCCTGCACAGGGTACAGAGTTTCTCAGACATGGAAGGTGAAGTCTGAGGACCTTCCCCCTCTGTGGCTGTCATTCCTGGCCCCCTCAGGATGTCACACAGAGCAGCAGCTGGCTGGGGAGCAGGAGGAACCCTCGTTTCCTCCTTGTCTTACTCTTCCAAAAAGCCCCCTGCCAACAATTTTTACCAGTATGTTGACAGGAGAGTTATTCTGATGAAAAGACATTAGAGGGCAAGGCATGAGAGCCCGCCAGGGCGTCCCCTGGGGAGGACAGTCACAGTGTGGCTGTGAGTGTGTGTGTGCAGGGGGGCGGGGTGTGTGTAAGAGGGATATGTGTGAGTATATACACATGTGTGTATGTGTGTGTGGAGAGGGTCTGTGGGGGGATGTGTGTGTGTGTGTGTGTGTGCTGTGTGTTTATGGGGTCTATGTGTGTATATATATGGGGTGTGTATCTGTGTGAGTATTGTTCTGTGTGGTCCCCCCACGATCATGCCCCCGCATCCCCAGCACCCTAGGCCCCTCCTGACAGCTTGTTTTCTTTAGGCAGAAGCAGACTGTCTTGATGTCCTTGAAAAATACCGCGGGAAGTGTGAGCCGACCTTTCTGTTTTATGCAGTAAGTACATCTGCAGAACCAGAAACACAACATTGCAGACCATCAGGGTTCCGACACAGGGGTCTCACTGAAAGTCGCCAAACAAGGTGCTGCTTTCTCCTTGCCTGCATTTATTATTTGGGGTAGGAAGAGGCATACTTACGTCATGGTGACGCAAGTGCCTGCCCAGGACGATGGCACGGCTCGCTGGCGGGGAGGCCCGGCACGACGCAGCTCCCGATGGTCCCTCTGGGCTCGCAGCCTTCCTGACCAGCTGTACACGGGAGAGAACGGGAGTCACTCAAATGCGTCTGCTCCTTCTGGCTCATGGGCACTCTTGACTGATGCTTCACGATCGGAGCGCAATGTCCTCCACCTTAGAGGGAAGCTTTCAGCACACACGCTCTAAGGGGGCGGACAAGCTCCGCGTTCACTTTTATGGAATCGTAAGATGTGAAGATACGCTTACAGACATTCAGAAATGAAAGCCGAGTCATTCCGTGTTTTGAAAGAGAATTTGAATGTCTTTGGGTGTGACATCCATGCTCTGGCCCCAGGCCCCACAGGGCCCACCGCCTCACTCCTGGCTTCCTAGCTTAGTTACCTGCCAGGCCCTGAAGGCAAGTGCCCGATATGCTCCTCCCGACTGCAACCCCCTCCTCATACAGTCAGGGGAAAAGAGGCCTACCCACCCACCTCTCCTGACAGCCAGGCCAGGGTTGTTGAGTTTGGAGACCTTCAGATTCCTGCCCTCAGCACCGCAAATCTCAGAAATTGGCAGCTTATGGAGAACATTATCTGGGTGTTGATTCCTGATGGAAGACTGGCGTTAGATGCTGAAACACGGGGGAGGACGGAGGGAGAAGTGGGAAGGAGCCAAAGGGACAGCAGAGCACAGGCAGGGAAATGTGATCGCTGGCACAGGGTCTCACTTGCTTGCGCCTGTAGTGATGAGGGCATGAATCATACTCGGGCTGTGAGGGGGCGGGTGCCAAGGCGGCGGGCTCCATCACAGCCTCTCCCCTGCGGCGGGCCCCTGCGGGGCAAGGTGGGAATGGGGAGGGCCCGCTCTCCACCAACTTCTGTGAGTAACAGGCACAGAGTGACTGTCAAAAAGGTTAAAGCAGGAGACTCGGTCACCCCAAACACCACCTCCACGGTGACCGAAGTCTCCTCTGACCATCCCGGATTGAGCTGGGAATCCATTCTTGCCCTGAATGCCAAGCATCCTGTATGTTCCCCCTCCAAGCGATGATCTTATTGTATGGTGACTGTTTCCTTGATATGACCACCTCTCTCCCCACTTGGCTTCCCATTCCCTGAAGCAGGCAACAGTGGCTTTTCACGTTGACTGTTCATATTCTTTGCCTCTGTCTTGGGGCTGGCAGAGTAAGTGCTCAATAGATACTTGTTGAGGGGACGAGCCACGTCTAGGCTACCCTTAGTGGCCTTAGGCAACCTTGTTGCCCCGCTCCTCCCTTAACTAACTCCCTGTTTCCCTGAAGGGAGTTTTGAAAGGAGAGGCATGGGAGAGAAAGCAGAGAAGTGGATGGAGGCCTCGACCTTGGCCACGCGCCTAAGCAAAGCTCTTGGACACTCGCTGTCTCTTGAAAGAGATGAAGATCTGTGAAGACGAGTTCAGGTGGTTTGGGTAGCGCGTGTGTTGTGTGTTCTAGGGTGGAGAGCTGGTGGCAGTGGTTAGAGGAGCCAATGCCCCGCTGCTGCAGAAAACCATCCGAGAGCAGCTCGAGGCTGAAAAGAAGGTTCTGGCTGAAGGCTGCGAGCGGAAAGTGGTGAGGAGTGCTCCCACCAGTGGCGAACTCATTGTCTCCCTGTCCCACAAATTTTCCTGGAGCGCTCAGTGACACGTGTCATTAAATGCCCACCCTGGGGTCCCTGAAGGCTCAGGGGGGAGGCAGTGCCCACTAGAGCATACGTGCATTTATTTTATTTTATTTTATTTTATTTTATTTTATTTTATTTTATTTTATTTTCTGTTGATTTTATTTGACAGAGAGAGAGAGAGAGAATGAGCAGGGAGAAGCACAGAGAGAGAGGAGAAAACAAACTCTCCGCTGAGCAGGGAGGCAGAAGCGGGGCTCGATCCCAGGACCCTGGGATCATGACCTGAGCCAAAGGCAGATGCTTAACTGACTGAGCCACCCAGGTTCCTCAACATGCATTTTAAAAACTTCTCTTAAAAAGTCGCCCCCTTCATCCAGAGCACTTGAACTTCTTTTATCCATTTCCCGTTCATCCCCCACTTCAGTTCTTAACAGGGGTTTCTGGAGCCCTGACAATGAGTTCAGAAATGAAAATAAAGTTACGGAGTAGAGTAGTGGTAGAGGTCTGCCTCACGGTGAGCTCTCTCCTGGTGACCTGCCCTCGCCTCCCATACCTGAAAGTTTTACTTGCGATCCCCAAGGGGTTGTTTAATTTAGAAATTAAGCTCTGTCATTCACACGAGCAATAGGATCTGCATGGCTTGTGATTTTGATAAATTATTTCCATGACAGCATAGACTCTAAGTTTCTCACAAAAACTTGGCTGCCATTGAACACTGACACCAGTGTCAGATAGAGAGAGGCATTGCCTGGTGCTTTGAGCTTCCGTCCAATGAGCCTTAACATTGTTCAGTGTTCAGTGTTTAAGTTTCCATATTCACTTCCAAATAGCAAAGCCCTGTTTTTATAGAACGGGTTAGAATCAATCATTTTTCTCTGAAAATCACATGTGCTTGTTTCCCCTCTGGGGAGAGATGATGTCTGTCTTCATGACTAACGTGCCCAGGGGAGCCAGTCGCTAAGGATTGCCTTGTGTGTCACTTCTCCCTTTATCTTCTGGCTGACTCCCTGCTTCATCTTTTCTACTTGATGCCTGTGGAAATGGGCCGAATCTAAACCTTAAAGTCAGCATGGATTTCCTTCTCTTCGAACCCCCTCACCCCCACCGTCATCCAGCTACTAAAAAGGGTCTTGTAAAGTTTCCAAGGCTGATGATCTTGACCCCCTTTTCTTGGCTCTGCATTTCGGGCCTTTGCTTTTTTTGGCTTCTGTCGGTTTCTGGAGGTCGTTGTGGTCATTTTAATTAGCTAACTACTTTGTGTTTGTGACCAATTTGTTGCTCTAGATTAGAGATGAGGCTCTGTCTGATGAAGATGGGTGCCTCTCCCATGACAAGGACAATGGTGACGATGAGGACATGGGTGAGTACAGAACCACTCAGCGACAAGGCAAAGCCTATGCGTAATCAGTGATGTGGGCAATCTGAACCCTGGGAAGATTAACCATGAAACATGCTGTTTCCAATCACCTGACTTCAAACACACTGTGTCAAATCTCCCTCTGCCCTTTCTTGCTGTCGTAGGTCCCTTTCACAGCTTTCCAATCATGCTCAAGTGTAACAGGTATGACGTTCAAGGCAATTACCCCACATCGGGAAAAGCCCCACTTAATAAAAAGGAAGGTAGAATTTCAAGTAATGTTGCTGGTGTTTCTTTGGTCTTCGTTTGAGCTTTAGAGCTCATTTCTTTTCTTCACCTTTTTCTGAAGGGTCCAAAAGTCAGGAGTCCTGGGCATCACAGTTATTCCTGAAGCTTTACTATGAGAAGAACAGCCTGACCTGACAGCAGGGAAGCCAGAAGTTAGGAAGTGGCTTGTGACAGTAACTGAGATGCCAGGGGAAACCAGCATTAAGTTCAGGAACCGAGCTGGAAGGAGAAGGAAGATTTTTTATTACTGCGTGAAGCAGAAAGGCTGTTCATTCCTGTGTAGATAATGAAGGCTGTTTGAGTTGGATTCTAACAAGGAAAGAGGCACAGTTCGGAGAGCAAAAAAAACTTTAAGTGTGGAAAAAAATCAGTGTTTTGGCTTCTGCAGGAAACGGTTGTTACTGCCTTTTTTGGATGATCTCCTTTTCCCTCCCTTTTTATCTCCTCTCAAATCAAGTCTCTCCACCTAGAAAATAACATAAAAGTCTGCCCTTGCCCTTAGCCTTCCTCTCCTCCACGCCTGAGCTTCCTGAGCTCCCATACTCCTTGGGCGCCCCCCACCTTCGGCTCCTGCCTGACCTGCTCCCTGGTGCTCATGGGGCACCATTGACCTTCTTGGTGTCAAATCCAACACACGGCATCCAGCATATCCTACAGCCTCTGAGGACTTCAATGATGTCGATGGTACCTTCTTCTCCAAACACTCGTCTCTTTTGGTTTCTGAGATGTCATGACCTTTCTTGTTTTCCTTCTACGTCTCTGGCCTCTCTGCAGCCTCCCCTTCATTGCCTTTTTCTCATTTGCTCCCCTTTCAAGCTGGAATACTCTGGGCCCTGATCTGGCCTCTTCTTTTCTCACCCTGCGCCTCTAGGGGATCTCATTAATGGGTCAGCGTATAAGGGATTCCATTTTAAGAGTCCCTTAAAGACTAAGTATGCATGGGATGTTAGAAATAATACAGAAAAATGGATAGATCTGTTGCTTAAAATGATTCACATTTTTGCAGTACCCATGTTTTTGAGATTTTCAGAGTAGGAAGCTCTCCTCAAATGCAGATGTCATGTTTCATTGCCACACAACTGATATAAAGGGTGAGAACAGAAAATAGACTGTGGGGGATACAGAGTCTGTGGAGACGGTAGGAAGCTCACCAAGGCCAAGTTGACAAAAACAGGAGTACAGCAGGGATGGGCTTATGGACTGGACACCGGACCCCCTACAGGCCTGAGCAGGGACTATGTTCACGCGCCACCTCCCGAGGCCGCTACCTCTGGTTGGACCTATGGACACTGACCAAAGGACAGCCATCAGGACACTGTTCAGGGAGCTATGGCTGGTACTTTGGCTCCAAACAACGAGCTGGCTAACCTGGTCTTCTCTCAGGAGAATTTGTGTTGACAGAGAAGACGGTCGTTGCAGTTGGGTAGAATGTGCTGGTGCTTAAGAGTCATAGAGACTCAGGGCCTGGGGCAGTCATCACTGCCCATTTGCCAGGAAAGTTAAAAAGAAGCTCTGGCGAAGGAGCCAGTGGAGTGAGAGGAAAACACAGTAGATAGCACTTAGAGGCTCCGAATCGGGGGAGGGACAGGAAGGCACAAGAGAGGCCATGCCCATGTTGCCTCTGCTCCAGTGCTCCCCAGCTCCAAGCCGACTCTTCCAGTTGTTGCTGGGGTTCTGCTCCTGAGTGGTCTCTGATTTCCTCCCTGCTCTCCCTTCCCTTCCTCCCTCTCCTCCCCCACCCCACCCCTCTTCTCCCAGGTTTAAGTCCCTTGCCTGTCTCCGTCCCTTGGAGCCAGGTTGAGGGTGAGGTCTGCAGCCAGACCCATGCCTCCACTAGAGTCCAAGTGGCAGGGGCACAGCTCAGAGGCCCACGGGGGAGCCCCGGGAGCTGTGTGCAGGGGCTGCGTGGTCCCTGTGGATGGCCCCCTGAGAGCCTCAAAGATGGGTGCTGGGAGCCCAGCGTCTGACGGCCCCATCGTCCGCTTCTTGCAGCTTCATCAGGGAAGACCTGCACCTTGGCCATCATTAAGCCAGACGCAGTGGTCCATGGAAAGACTGATGAGATTATTATGAAGGTAAGAGAGACCAGGATTCCTGGACAGACTGCCCTCATGTCTCCTCTGGTGGAAAAGCAGGGACGGGGCATCAAAGAACAGTGTGCTAGTGGGAAAATGAGGCTGCCGAGGAGCTCCAACCAAAATGCCAGTTAAGTCAATGAAACATTTTATAGCCGTTTGGGACAGACACGATGAGGACGAGGGTCTTCGCTGCTTTTAATGTTGCCTTTCCCATTATGTTTTACTTTTCAGCACATTTAAATGTGAATTTGGGCTTGATTTACCCTTTCACAATATATGTATATTTTACAGATCCACGAAGCCGGTTTTGACATTTTAGCAAATGAAGAGAGAACCATGACAGAGGCAGAAATGCGACTTTTCTATCAGCACAAAGCTGGAGAGGTCAGCTCCTCTGTTTCCTCTGCTTCCACATGTCTAACACACTCTCATTTCTTTCTCTTTCTCCAACATAATGTTTATAGATTGATGTTAGGTGGGGAGAAAACAGAGTATTACGAAGAACAAGAATATGAGCAGCAAGAAGGCCATGAATTTGCTCTCAGAATAATGATTATGGTCTGTATCAGGTGAAAACTTCTTTGGTTGCAAGGAAGAGATTTTGATTCTAACTTAAGCATGAAGAATTTATTGGAAGGATACTCCATAGCTCCCAGAACTGAAGAAGAGAGTTGAAGGAGCTGAACAAGAAAGTGCTGGGGAGAAGAACCAAGACAGTTGTAGGGATCTTAGGAGGAGAATCCCATGAACAGTCACTTTAGGTGGTGCTGTTGGACAACTCAGATTCGACCCTCTCCACTTGCTTCTGCTTCTGCCTCCCCTACTTGGGATGGAGGCCTAATGGACCCTGCTTGGTCAGAGCCCCACCTCTCAGGTGAGGTGTGTGTGTTTGGTGGCGGTGGAGGGTGGAGACGCATCATGGTTGTCAGCTAGACTAGGCCAAGTGAACCGGGGAAGGGCTGCTCCCCAAAGGAAAACCAGAGTATTGCTACTTGAAGCAGGGGGAAGGGTTGCAAGGCACTGCAAAAAAATAAGTCTTGGCTACATGGCACCCCATAGTTATCCAGCATCCACGTGACTTCCACACACGTGTCCCTACTTAACTTGTTTTAGTCTCTCATTCAATCCCAAACAAGTCAACTCCAAGTCTCATTTTCCTGGCTCTGCCTTTGTCTGGGTTCTCTGGGTGTGGCTGGTCATCAACACCACCCTTTCCTGGGCCCTCCATGGGCATGGTGGCTGGTGGCAAGGCTGCTCACTGACCCCCTCCCTTCCTGCGAGTGGAATGGGCCCACTGACCCACTAGGGACCCTAGGACCCCTGCCCTGAGTCACTGTTTCCTCTCCCTGTGCTAGGAGGCATTTGAGAAGCTGGTACATCACATGTGCAGTGGACCGAGCCACCTCCTGATCCTCACCAGGCCTGAGGGCACTGAGGACGTAATCACTGCCTGGCGAACGCTCATGGGGCCCTGTGACCCTGATGTGGCAAGGAGGGAGCAGCCTGACAGGTGAGGTCACCAGCTGTGGTCTTTTCATTTATCTCAAAACCTGCATCCAAGGAAGCCAAGAGCCCTGCTCTATATTCACTCCCCAATCCCCCTGTTACATATATTTGGAGAGACCCTGACCTCTTTGTTATCTATTTGAGGAGACCCTGCTATCCTCACCCTCTGATCCAGTCCTACAGTTACAGGGTTCCACAGTGTGGTCTCCCAGAAACACATGGAACACTCATCCAGGAAATACGAATTGCAGGGTGCTGCCAAAGTCTGCCAAGTCAGAGACTCTGGGCAGGGCCTAGGGACCCACCCAGGGTGTTCTGAGGCCCTCTAGAGTCTGAGCACCCGGTTCTGCACTCTGCACAAGGCTGCCCTGACCCCGTACTTAGCCTGGCATCGCCAATGCCAAGTCCACTGTGCCTTGTCTTTGAAGCTGAGAGCGCCCCAGCTACCAGAAAAGAAATGAGCAAGAGACTAAGTAACTGCAGTTGTACCTTGCAGTTCTGGGAGGCCAGAACATTCATACGTGGGACTAATAAGACAGCCCAGGGTTCAGATCCTAGCTAACCACATACTCGGGTAAGTCCTTTCTCTGAGCCTCAGTTCTCTCATCTGTAAAATGGGGTCATGACACCTATCCTGGGAGCTGTTAAGAGCACTCCCTAGGGCCATGCATTAATCCCTCTGCGCCTCAATTTCTTCATCTGAAAGATGGGTACTACAATGACTCAGACATTGATGTGAGGATTAAATGAGCATATGTATGTACGTATGTGTGTATATACATACGTATATGAAACGCTTGGAACAGTGCTTGACGCAAAGGAAGCCCTGGCAATATCGGTACTATCTTGTGGGGTTATTGAGGAATTAATGATGCACACCTATATCGAGCTCTTGGCAGGGTGCTCATCCCTGGTAGTGAGGTCAACAAAATGGCAGCTCCCGAGCCTACCCCATGACTCATGCATATTTAAACTGAGAATCATGACAGAGTGTCCTTCACGGAGCTGTGGCACAAATGAAACGGGCTCATGGATGTGAAGTACCTGGCAATGTGCCCAGAACACCATCGTGGCGGAATAGATGTCAGCTACTATCCTTGCTGTTGCTCTTGGCATTTCCAACGGAGAGAAAGCCGTTTCACAGAAGCGTGGGGGGCTAACTGGTTGCTGGTGCCCATGTTGCCGGAGAGCAAAACATTGCTTTTCAAATGAAACGATCGTTCCTTGTGCATTTTGCCGATGTTCGCAGTCTCCGAGCTCAGTTCGGCACAGAAATGCCCTTCAACGCAGTCCACGGAAGCCAGGACAGAGACGACGCCAGCCGAGAACTGGCATTGCTCTTCCCCACATTTAAGTTTTCAGATGAAGCTCTAGAAGCCTCTCTGGGTAAGTCATCAAGGCAGTTTTTCTTTATTAAGTCTGCAGTGAGTATTTAGGGGAGGGTAACTATGTGGTAACTGAGTCTTCAATCTAAATAAGGACTTTAAAGTCCTATTTGAAAAAGAGGGGCCATTATATAACTTTAGTAGCAGTCCCGATGTATTCTCTGTTTTCACAGAGTAATGATGTTGCTTTTTAATACTTCATTACATTTTCTTTTTTTTTTTTTTTTGCTGCATTCTTACTTTGGAGTCATATTTTCACTGCAGTTACTTTGCATTTTCTGGTGGAAACCACAGGGAAAATGTGACTAGCTTTCTAGAACCCTGCTTCAAAGCCAGTTGGAGGCTAGAAGTCACTTCCTCACTTCCTCTGTGCTTCCCACACCCCATGCCAGGCCCTTGGGGGGATTGCTGGGCAGTGGAGCATTATACAAAAGGGCCCTGAGTCTGCTGTGGCTCTTGTATCCCTCAGCCCCCACATTTTGGGAAAAGCATGCTAGGTCACCTCCACCTCCAAATCTGGGTGAGAAACCCAAGCTGTCCAGAGTGCATGTGACTTACCCCGCTCCGCAAGTAGAACTAGGCCTGGCCCCTGATGCTCCCGCAGCCAAGTTGGGTATCTGGTCTGAGCCTGACGTGGGAGGGGCCAGGGGGCGAGTACCCTAGGAAAAGCAAAGGATGTGAGGGTGGCATTCCTGGGAGAAGGCTGCGTGTAGATCTGAAATGGTAGTAACATACTTGTGCACTAATGTTTGGGTTTTAACCAATACAGTTACCTAAATGTTTGGTATGTTCACAGTCTCCTCAGGATCTGAATCCAGCGGAGTAAGAATAGGTGGTCTGAGGGCAACGGAAGAGGGGATGGGAGCTGGCCTGTGCTGGCCCTCATTTAATCCTCATGGCTGCCTACTGCCAGCCGAGGGGCGAGCTGGGTGCAATGGTGGGGTGTAGAGCGGAGAGATCATGGCAAGTGTGGCTTTATAGGGATCAACGAGACTCAGGCTGACACATGCAAGTGCGTGCTGTGGTTCTTCAAGGCCATTCCCCTGCTGGGAGGAGATCTCACTGTGGTGACGAAGGCCCGCTTTCCTCGAGGGACCTGCCCTCCGAGAGTGCCCATGATGCATTTCCTTATGTGGCCAGGGTCATGGCACATCTTCATCCTTTGGGGGGCCCATCGGAAACAAGTAGCATAACTCAGGGCCAAGTCTGGGGAAGGAGGAGAGCGGCCCGGCTGGGGAATACTCATCAGAGCTACAAAGGGGAGTGTTGGGGAGATCACGAGCCTGACTTTTGGGCCCCAGATGATAATGAGCAAAGGGGACAGTTCCACAGGGGCTGAGCCCAGACACATCCCAGGAATAAATGCCCAGCCTCCTGAGGGCATGACTCTGAAGCAGCCTTGTAAGGGTGCTGAAGTGCTGCTCATTTGATGTGTCAGACCTCCTCAGTTGTCAGGAGCAGTGTGCTTCCAACTTACCCATCGCCTTCTCTGCTAAGTGTCAGGGGTCAAGGGCACTGGAGACAAGACCATCCTGGGTTTGAATCCTGGCTCCACTAGTTATCAGCTGAATAGCCTCGGGAAAGTTATTTACCTTTCTGGGCCCCAGTTTCCTCATCTGTGAAATGGAGATAATGACAGACTCATTATTATATTAGCCCCATAATAATATCTCCACAGTAGTGATCTTCCCCACAGGGCTGTTGTGAAGACGGAAGGAGACAAAGGATATTGAAGTTCTTAGCCTGGGGCCTGACACATATTAAGTCCTCAACAAATTACTCATTCTCCTGATTTTTTTTTTTTTAAAGGTTTTATTTCTAAGTAATCTCTACACCCAACATGGAGTTCGAACTCACAACCCCAAGATCGAGTCTCGTGCTCCATCAACTAAGCCAGCCAGGTGCCCCTCATTCTCCTAATTTTTAATTCTTGGTCTGGACCACACGTATTAGGACCTTTCTCTGCTGTCCCTTCCACCCTGACCCCTCACTTCATTGTCTGTGATGTACTTAGATCCCCTTTTCCTGCTGCCTTGTGGATGGTGAGTGGGACAGAGGACGGGCACAGGGCTATGTTTCAGAAGTCCTGTAGAACATCTGTCGTCCCACAGGCCACGGGGCTGAAGGAGCAGCAGGTCCCCCCGAAGCGCGTCACTTCCCTGAGGACACGGACTGAGAGGCTGGGCTGCTGTTCCGGAGCCTGTAACCGGGGACAAGGCCACGAGAATCAGCGCACTCAGATCAGCCGCACATAGGATAGCTCCAGAACTAGAACTGACTCTTTTCAGCACCAATACTTTCTTGGTTTAGCTATGTCTCATGAACAATAAAAACAGTATATACTTTCTTGCCTTATTAAACAGTATATAGAACATAGAGTTTTTTGTTTTTGTTTTTTGCTACCTCTGGGATTTTATAAAATAAATGGACATCCGTTATTGTACCCTGGTATGATATGGTGTCATCTCAGGGGATCCTGAGTTACCTAAGACAGTGTTTCCCCAATAATAAATATACTTGGTGGACTAAAGTTTAGAGTTCAAGTTGGTAACTATGAACTTGAAAACAGCACAAAACGATTGGATAGAACACTTCCAGGCATACGGACGTGGAGGCAGATAGAGATTGGCTTTAATCTTCCTGCTGCCTACCCAGTCATGGGGGCTGTCCTGCAACGCTGCCCAGTCGGCCACCCCAGGTTCTCCGTGAACCAGGCCATGTCCATAAAGAAATGCTTGGGAGTTACATTTAGAACCAGGGGTCATCTGATTTTCTTGATCCTCCCTTCCCCCGTTTCTTTAGTTTCTGATTCTGGCTACTGCCTAATTTTAAAGTCTGAGAGCTCCCAGTGGAGCCAAGTTGCCTTCGGCTTTCGCTAAATCACCTGGTTGAGCCATCCTTCCATGGCTGTGCCCTTGAGGTTGAAAATCTCATGAGGTTTTCAATAAAAAGTAATTATTATTACCCCTGTGAATATTAACGTGGATGGTCATTCCCTCCTGCTGGTTTGTTCTTTCGTCTATTTGAAAATTCACTAAGCCCAGGCATCCACTTTCCTCTCTGAGGAAAAGGCTGTGTTTTACTCCCCCAGGCAAATGTTAGCGATTTCCTTTCATTTGCTGGTTTTCTCCAGAAGACTTTGCTTGCGACTTGAAGTTCTTTAAAGCTCCCAGAAGATTGCTCTTCATGGGTGCATTACTCTTTATGCCAATGCTATGCAGGCACTTGGAACGGAAGGATGTCAGGCCGTGTGGAGCAGGGAGCAAGGCCTGTGATGCTGGGTGGGTGGCTGCATTCCCCATGACTTTTTGTCACTTTTAGATGCAAACATGCATGCCCATTGTGTTCACAGCATCTGTGCTGACCTCCATGAGAAACAATGTACTCAGAGGGTCCCTCCCTGAAGGATGTCAGGGAAACTGAATCCACTGTTCCAGACCCCCCCCTCAGCCTATCATGGG
This sequence comes from Potos flavus, assembly GCA_028534135.1. NCBI lineage: Eukaryota > Metazoa > Chordata > Mammalia > Carnivora > Procyonidae > Potos > Potos flavus. The sequence continues at coordinate 82,092,206 of CM052898.1, read as the reverse complement.
GCTGTGCTCTTTCCTTTGTGAGTGGGGTCAAGAGGGGGATTCAATGCCTTGGAGAAGCATTAGAACCCTGCATCTGGTCTTCTACATGCACAGGCGTTACGTGGCTCTGAATGAGCTACTTGGGGGTGACCACTATCTGATCTCCCCAGCAGCTGGGAAGCCAAGGATCTTCCATCACTGGAGAGATGACAAATGGTGTGCCCAAGGCCTCTGAAAGCAGTGGGGGGAGAGGAAGAGCAGGTGGGGGAACTGAGGCTGTAGGGGTGATGCATGTTGCTGTCTGTGATGACCTTCGAGCCTCCACAGGAAGTAGCTGGGAGTGGTGGGGTTAGGAGGGGGAAGGCAGGAGGGGTGCTAGAGGGGGAGCGTGGGGACACACGCTTTCCATCTATAACTTGGTAGAGCATTTCTTTTCTCAGAGTCTGTAAGGTTCAAAGCAGAAGGAATAGATAGGGGTGTGGGGGAAGGAGTGGTGTTGAAGGAGAGAAGCCTCGTGAGAGTGGCTAAAATGTCAGCCCACTCTGAGGACGGAACTCCTAACCGAGACCCTGGGCCTGGCTTCCTACGATGGAAGCAAACCAGGACATGCAGGATGGGTGCTGTTTCAGGCATTAAGGCCTCTCAGCTCCTGGGTCTGAATGCCTGACAGGGTGGAGGGCAGGCCCCGCTGCACGAAATAAAGAGGGTAGTTCCTTTCTCAGGACTGCCTCTGGCTCTCCACTCAGTGAGAGGGCCGACTGACCAGCAGAACCAAGGCCAGGAGTCAGGGGCTACGTAAATAAAGGGAGGAAAGGTGGCTACGTAGGCCATGATGTGGCCCTTGAGGCAGGGGTTCCCAGTTTTCCCAGACGCCAGGCTGTAAACCAAAACTACCCTCCTGCTGGAAATGGACACATGCCTCTCTGCCCAGCAATCAGGAGAAAAGTGCAAAGGAGCAGGACTGGGGCAGCACCAGCCCCAATCCCAGGTGGCAAGGTGTTGGGATCTCCTCCTGTCAGCTCTCCATTAGAATCTGGGGTCAGTCTCCCTTTCCCCAGGTCTCACTTTCATGTTTGCCCTGTGGCAAGGGAATTTCCTCCCCTGCCAACCACCTCACCACCCCCACACTCTCCCCAACCCACCTATGCTCTGGGGTAGATGTCCTTGGCTTTCTGTTTCTAAGGAGGCCAAGAGATAAGAGATGCTTCTCTATTTTAGAGATGGGGAAAAGAAGGCAGTGTGCAGTCTGTGAAGAGCACCTGTGCATCCTTGCAGAGGGAGAGCAGCTGCTTGTGCACGGGGCTGCTGGTCATCTGCCAAATTCTCGGCCTGAGTCCAGCGAGTGGTAGCAGTGGAAGCGTGGCCTACGTAAGGGGCTGAGAAGAGGATGGAGGCAGTGGACACAACGCTGGGGAGGTCCTGGTGGCTGAGAGTGGCCACCGGTAAAAGGTCCACTAGACTTCAGGAGGCCAAGAAGAGGGGTTCCCAGACTGCTGTAGATGCCCCCTATACCGCAGCTGTGACTACCACAGGGCACCGGCCCCCATTCTGAAATGCAGTCACTTCCCGGCCTCTTATTCACCAAGAAGCATAGGTTCCAAAAGCCAGGACACATTATCTTCCAATGTTTCCTAATGTTCTAGACATTCGGAAAACAGACTCTTTTTTAGAAGTTGCCATGATTTTTTTCTTGGCTTTTATTAGCATGTGTTAAAATCATATTATCCAAACACTACCAGAAGAACATGTATTGTTCTGCATAAAGTGCTTAAGGAAAAAAAATGCAACTTATTAAATTGGACATTCTTTTCTAGTTCATAAATTTTGGGTTACAATCAGGGCACAAAGGGAGAAACAGAATGCAGTATTAGAGAGAGCGAGAAGCTTAGTGAAGGACTCGGGTGGAGACACAGACCACGCCCCATTCCTCCCACTTCCTTGCTGACTGAACACTGCACCTGCCTAAAGCAGCAAACAGCTTTGTTTTAATAAATACATTTTTCCTTCATTCAAATCAGAAAAGTTAATTATAGTAAATAGTAAAGCACTTTTTCTTTGACCATCTGTTTATAGCCACAGGCAAGATTTATCCACAGAGTTTAAGTGTGAAAAGTTTTAATTCATTGGGCTTTCAGCTTTCTAATGCTATCTAGATTGAAGATTGTCTCAGCAATTCATTATTGGTTTCCTTAATATTTACCTGGTACTTTTAAATACCAGCTCTATAGTGTTTGTGTTACAAATGCCAACCAAGGATATTTTCTCAGTACTAGAAGTATCAATGAGTGGGCCTAAATAAGGCTTTATTCCCAACAAATTTGATTCTCTTTAAACTGGCGTTCTCACATTAGCACTCTGATGGCCACACAAAACCCAAGTCCCTGTTGTGACAGATTTTTAAGTTGTGATGTTCTGGGGGAGGGAAAAAAAACAACAACTTGGAAATCTCTGTGTTTGAATCTTGGGTGGTCATGTTGAGAACAGGAAAAATTGCATTAAATACACTTAAAAACATTCATTTGCAATCAAACACATTTAAATCCTCCAAGGAAGGTGCAGGTTGGTGATGGGGTGGCTGCGGGGTGAGCAACCCCATCAGGAGTGGCTGGTAGGCTTGGGACTCTGCCAGTGGCACACACTCATGGCAAGCTTCTGGGCCACAGACCTTGATTCTGGGCCGCAACGCCTCTAAACTCCTTTTAGCAAAGGAAAAGGAAGGCTGGTTGTTCCTCCAAACAGTCAAGAGCAACCTCTGTGAAGTTCACCTTGAAGCTGCCCCAGAAGCTGGAGCTGGGTGCCACGCTAAGGGCTGCAGAAGGGCGAAGTAGCACTCGCAGTACAAGAAGCCATCCTCCATCCTCTGGGGAGAGTCCCCTTCCCTCGCTCAAACTTCAGTGCTTTGGGCTTCATGCAGGAGAAGATCTCAGCCACATGTCTTACTCAAATTTTGATCTCATTTTACAAAAGCACACTGAATAGCAGTCCTGAGTGACTAGTAGAATTAGCTGAGTATAGCTAAGAGAAAACCAGCTTTCTAAACTATCCTGTTCTTCACTTCTTTCTACAGATGAGTCTGTAGCTCATTCTTTAGTTTCACAGTGATATATGCTGTTTCAGGAAGCACAAGGTGATCGGACTTTGTTTCCAGGAAGTGATGACCTACTTTAGTTTGAGCATAAGGTTCCATGACTGGCTCTAAATCCTGCCAGATATCACTACACCAATGACAGGATTTAGGGCCATTGGGAGGCTCCTGGTGCCCAGTTCCTGCCAAGTGTAGCCTGCCAGGGTCAGGGCTGGGCTTTCACGATCAGTAGTTCTATTTCCCCTTGATGGTTCGAAAATCCTATGGTGATTTGTTGCCTCACTCCACTCCACCCTGTCCATCTGACTTGGAAGCCTGAGAGCTTATTGAATTAGGCTGAAAAGAGGCTCTGTACCTGCTGATATTGACGGCAGTAAGATGCTAGCTTACTATTTTGCACAGCACCATATATCATGCCTGTTACTCAGGCCAACTACAGCCAACCTTTTTTTCTTTTTTTGTTTTTGCTTTCTTTTTTTTTTTGTTTTTTGTTTTTTGTTTTTTTTTTTTATAAAGAAAATCTATGTAAGTTGAGGTTCAGAAATGCATATATTTTTTACTTACAAATATTCATCTGACCAAAATTCAACATAACCTTTATGGAACACTTAACAATTGTTTTGTTTTTAAAATAACATTTCATTCAAACTGTATATAATTCAGTAAAGTTTTTTATACAGCAAGCAATGCTTAAACCCTGGAAAATCTGTAGAAAAGAGATTTTCACACAAAATAAGAAAAGAAAAATTTGAGGTATCCCTCACACACACACACCCATTCATTCTGACCCATGTGCACTCACACATACACACACACCTGTGTGTGTAGAGACACATTCATTCTCACTCACAAAGTGGCTGCAGCATAGGCAAAAAATTGTAGGTCCAAAGGAAAATGATTGATTGTTCTAATAAAGAGTCCAGGTAGCTCAGAAAACAAAACAAAACAAAACATAATAGTCCTCTGAGGAAATTACTACCTCAAAAAAATGTTCTCAAGATGAATTTGAGATCTAAGCCTACCAAATTGCTTTTGCAAAACAGCTCCCTGCAGTCCAAGGTGACTTGTGCAAATAGAAGGAATCAAATGAGGCTAGTTCCTGTACTTCCTTTAACAAGGATGTGGGATGCTTGCAGGTGCCCAGGGCGCTCCCATCACGCCAGGTACTGCTGCAGTGCCATCTTTGCCCTGAAATCACAAAGTTCCTGTTAGCCATCATCTCACAAACGTAATTAAGGCAAAAATCCTGTGGCTCAAAGATGGTAATTGGGGGAGGGGGGTGTCTAAAAAGATCCCCAAAGGGAATTGCGGTGAGCCCAGCTGGGAGACTACCATAAGGGGCAGAGATCTGTGGTCAGCAGATAACTTCAAACCCATGCTGGCTACATTCCTCTTCCTGAGGTTTTCTTAGGAAGGGCTGTTCTTGTCCTTATACCTGCTGCAGTGACATTCTATAGTTTCCCTTTGTCACTGGCATTTGGCTAGGATGGATCTGCAATTCTTTACTTTCTCCCACTGCCTTGCAGGTTTTTAGCTTGGTGCTGCAGGACACTGGGGAGGACACCTAGGATTCTGGGAAGCTAAGAGGAAAACTGACCCAGGGAGAAGCATTCAGGTGCTGATTAGAAGGTCCAAGGGGGGCCTAGAGCTCACAACCCAAGGCTGTCTCATGGTTCAAATGCCTTCAAATTGAGGAAGGAGGTTATGGTTTCATCTCATTCTTATCATGCTTGCTGATGCTGACCGGCACGGGATGTGGGTTGTTAGAGTAGTTGGGGAAGAAGGTAGCTAGTTGGAGAGGAAGAGATGTGATATGGGCAGTGGCCTCACCCATCCTGATCCTTGTAAAAGTGTCTTTCTTTGAGCTGGGACTGAGGAGGCCTCCTTTACTACTCCAATCATGAGCTTGGTACAGTTTCTCAAGAGGCTACAATTGTGGGAATTAAGAAGTCAGGTTTTAGCAATGGTCTCCCCCAGTAGGTTATGGAAAGAAATGGCTATAATGTTCAGTTACTATTAGCTAATGAAAGTAAGCCAAGGTACACTGGGCATGCAATTAGCTGGATGCAAGTGCAGTCTCTATAGTGAAGTAATGGGTATGACCTACAGTTTTAAAAGTTGATACTAAGGGATGCCCTTGCAATTATTTAAGGCTCTATATAGTAACTGCAAATAGTCCAATCCATCAAAATGGAAAGCCCTGTAGAGACGGTCTCTGAGTCTCTGAGTGAGTTGGGTTCTACAAGGTTATTTTCCTACAGAAACAAGCTTATGAATCATGTCATCTTAATGACCATCTACCTCTCCTCACAATCCCAAGGCCCTCTGAGCCTGAGGTGGAAAGGGCTGGTTGGCAGTAGATCCTCATCTGTAAGTGTGTGAAAGTCAATGGATCACAAAGCCTTAAAGACAGAAGGAACGTGAGAGATGTCTTCTTTAGGTAACAGACTCCACATGCCATTATGGGAAGGTCCACATGAGGGTTTTGACTAAAATGAGAACTACCAGTTCAGACTGCTTCTGAATCTTTCTCAGGGGATGTCTACGTTTGTTATATTAGACCTCAGAGACCATGACCTTATTATCCTCCTGCTATCTCTTCATATCTGAGGAGTCTTTCAGATGGATGGTTCTTGAGGCAAGATCATCTTTCCTTAGATGGACTAGGTAGGGTAGCTCAAACCTTGATTCTTTTAATGTGGTTTAAGAACTGCTGAAAACTTATGTGCCATACAAATATGGGGAAACAGCACCAGACAGATCTAAGCCATTGTAGGCCGGGGCTGAAATCTATTGTACATCCTGCTAGTGAGGCCACTTTTAATGTTCCAGGTCATCCTAGAAATGATTTCGAGCAGAACTATTTTCATTTCTGGACGAACATGAGAAAAGAAACCCAAGGAACGCTCTGGCCCTCAGCCAGGAGAGCGGGCCTGACAGAGCCCACCATTTAAGTCTGCGACTGTTACTGCTGCTATGGAGGTGGAGGCACAGGTGCCAGTCCTCAAAGTACAGCTCAAATCCAGCCTTCGGCAAGTGCCTGGCTCTCAGCTGCCTTTGATGGGGGACACTCATCTGAGCAGCAGCCTCGGGCTACAATTGTTTGGGGGATTTGTCTTCTTTAACCCACTGGATGGCAAGCTTCAGGGAGGCAAGGGCCCAGCCTGCTCTGTGTGCTCCAGAGTCTGGCACAGACATTCACTTGGGGAGCAATTACCAAGCGCCTCTTCCCTTCAGTGGGGCAGACAAACAAGCTGACAGCCATGACAGTGTGGTATATCCTCTGGATGCTACCGGAGTCCCTGGCAGAAGAGGTCCCCTGACAAAGTCTAGGGTGGAGAATGGATCAGGCAAGACGTTTTGGAGAAGGTGACAACCTGATCGGAGTTGTGAAGGATAAATGGCCATTGTCCAGGCATTCTCTTCCCTTGCTTTCAGGACAACTCCTGTGCCTGGGTCTCTGCCTCCTTCCTTTCCTTTGCTGGATCTTGTTCACTTTCCCCTAAATGTTTGAGGGCTCCAGAGCATAGTCCTTAGCCCTCCTGTCCTCTTTCCTCTCTCTTACTTTCCTTAGGTGACTTTATCCAGCTCTATCGCTTTATATACTCTCCTAGTTTATACCCTCAGCCCCACTATCCTGAGAAGTCCCTTGGATATCTAATAGCATCCAAAACTTGGCATGTCCAAACAAGAACCCTCGATTCTCCCTACCCCAGCCCACTTGTCTTGTATTCTTCATTATCTTGGTAAATGGCAACACCCTATCCAGTTGCTCGGGCTAAAACTCAAGGCATTTTCCTTTCCTCTCTTTAATATCCTACACACTGAATCCCTGAGCAAATCCTGTTGTCTCTATCTTCAGATTAAATCCTGAATCTGACCACTTCTCAGTATTTCTACCACTACCACCCTCATCTCTTACCTATAGGACTACGATAGCCTTGAACTGTTCTTCTGCTTCTGTTCCTGCCCAGGTGATTCTCCACAGAGCCACCAGAGTGATTTTATACGAACTCAAGTCAGATAGGGTCTCTTCTGCTCAAAACTCTCCAATGACTTCCTATTAAACTCTGAATAAAATCCAAAGTCCTTACTATGGCCGACAAGGCTTTTCACTTGCTCCCCATTGCCTCCTGGAGTACACTTCTTACCACCCTACCCCTCATTTATTTTTCTGAAGCTCCACTGGTCTTCCTGTTGTTTCCTGAACATGTCAACCTCATTCCTGCCTCAGAACCTTGCACTCACTGTCCCCTCTGCCTGGAATACTAGTTTTCTGAACATCTGCCTGGCAGGCTATCTTATTTCATCCAGGTGAAATCCTCAGGGAGGCCTTTATTGGCCAATCTATCTGAGAAGAAACTTTCTTACTCTTCATTCCTTCACCTTGCTATTTTTCTTCACAGTACGTCTCATGACCAGCTATCATATTACATATTTATTTGTTTATGGTCTGTCTTCTTTCTGTACTAGATATAAGTTCCACGAGGGCAAGGACTTCAACAATTTTATTCATCATTGTATCTCCGATGCCTAAAACAGTCCCTGGTAGAGGTTAGTAATCAAAAACATATTTGCTGAATGAATGGGGAACTCAGAGGAGAGGGGACTGGGATGGCAAAGCAGATGGAACAGAACGTATAACTGCATGAAGATGTGACACTGCAAAGGGGCAGGTGTGCCTAGAGGACAGGGTTGGGGAGCATGAAAGTGAGCTGTAGAGTGAAGTCTGTGGTAGGAGGGAGGGTACACAGCCAGGAAGAACATTTTTGGCTATTTTGAAGGTAGAGGGATCTCTGATTATGACTCTTGTCTCTCCCAGTAAATGGTGAAGACAGGAATCCCTCAGTGGTCATTGTCATATTCTCAGCAGCCGGGCCTGGCTTACACAAGGCAGGTGCTCAGTGAGATTTCGAGATAATGGATGTTTTTATTATTCGCCTTCCTTTCTATTTTAATGTCAACAGAATGATCCTTGGATCCTCTCCAGATATACACTAAGATGGCTCGGGCTCATGTTAACTCACAGTAAGATGAGAATCTTTAATAATTTGCGAATTATTAGTTTGTTTCTTACTTAAAAGTGACATAGTTGGCTCACAGAAGATTAAGAAGGGAATTCAAGAATCTAAAAGATTTTGGCTCCTGGGTAGCTCAGTTAATTGTCTGCCTTCGGCTCAGGTCATGAACTCCGGGTCCTGGGATCGAGCCCTTCATCGGGCTCCCTGCTCAGTGGGAAGCCTGCTTCTCCCTCTCCCACTCCCCCTGCTTGTGTTCCCTTTCTCCTTCTCTCTCTGTCACATAAATAAAAAAAAAGAAAAGAAAAGAAAAAAAGCATCTAAAAGATTTTAAGTTTGGCAATGTAAATCACTAAGCAAACTAAATCCTTTCATTAAAGAATCCAATATACAGGCCCTTTTACTTTGATACTCACTTGTCACAAAGGTTTGAATCTGGTGACTGACTCAGTTTATGTAGAATATCTACGATGCCCATGTCTCGTAACTTATCCTGGCGTTCTTGTGAACCTAGAGATTAAAGCTAACAGGTTACTGGGAACATGACCCAGGCAGTTGGTCTCCTTGATGTACAATCAACAATCTAGAGCATTACCAGGGTCCTTTACTCCCCACCCTTCTAACCCCCTTATCCCCAATGAAGTTGCATTGCCTCATGCTTAGATCCTCTAACAACATTCTAACTGGTCTTTCTGCTCCTTGACCCTCCTTCCTGTAGTCCATCCTGGGTTCTGCTGATAGATTAATTTCTCCATGAACTATAGGTCAAGGTCAGATTCCTCAGCCTGGCACAAGGCCCACTGCCATCGGCCCCATCTTTATTTCTTCTGTCTGGGCATATCAAACCAGGCTCTTCCTACTCCAGAGGTTTTGTTTTTCCCCTTCTGTTCTCTTCCACTGTCCTCTGACCTCCCAGCACTTTCTGCTGCCTCTTGGTTAGCACGTGGCAGTTCCAACTTCATACTGCTCTGTCCTATCTTCCAACTAGACTAGGACCTCCTTGAGGGTGGCTCTGTTTCCCTGGCACCTGGATGGTACTTGGTTTCTAGGCCTATATGTTGAATCCAATGTCTCCTCCTTTCACTTTGTTCTAGACATAGCTGCTGGATAGGTAGAGTAATCCTCTTGGAGTCTTTCCCTCCTGTGAAGAACCTGCAGTGACTCACTCATGCACTGATCTCCTCTATACCCAGTGAACCAGAATCTCTAGGTGTAAAAACCAGAAATCTGCATTTTAAAAAGTTCCCCAAGTGATTCTTATGCAGTCAGCCCAGCACTGAGAACCACCACTCTTCTACATCTGTTTGCTACACTGGAATCACCTGGGAAATTAAAAAAAACAACAACAAAAACAAACTTGTGCCTGTAACCCACCCCCCAGAAATTCTGATTAAATTGGTCTTGTGCAAAAATCCTCAGGCAACACTAATAAGCAGTCAAGGTGGAGAACCTCTGATCCATAGAGGCCACCTTATAGACTGGCTGCTTCACTAGTCACAGTGTATTTCTCGTTTCTCACCAAGGCACCCTCTTCTCCATTAAGCTTATGTGCCTGTAATCCTTACATGTGCCCCTCTGCACACAATGAAAGACCAATCTGCCCAACCTCTTCCAATTCTCATCTTCTTCAAGTTCATCCCCTCAACCTCCTCCCCAGCTCTTTCAAGGGCATGGACTGCCACTTATTTCTCTAGGGTTTCCTTTACTCCCATCCTCTGTAATCTCCTGCAGTGTTGACTTCAAGGTGGAGTTCAGTGTTAACTGTCCAGCTGACTCTGGCTAGTCCCATGGAGTCTCATACCAAGGTGACTCGGTTGGATGCTCAGGACCCGCTGAATAATGCCTGTACCTAGGATATTAGGGGCATCTGCTACCTTCCCTCCCATAATTTTCCTCAAAACAGATCTCACCAATCTCTTACCTTCCTCTTCATTCCATATGAGGTTTGATATACAAAACATAGCGGCAAGCTGCAGTTTCACATGTGAATGACCCTATTTGATGCAGAAAAAGAAAAAAACATGGAGGCAATCTGATTTGAGGATTTTTTTGGTAACATACCACGGGCAATTCCAATAGGCTAAAAGTGTGAAGCAAGGCCCTCAAACTCAAATGTCTTGAGGGGCCACAAAGTTGTCACTAATGGGTAAATGGGTTATGCTAAAGATAAGAGAGAGTGGTGGGAAATCTGGTAAACTGGGGAGTGAAAACTTGCCAAAAGACATTCACATTCAAATTTTAGAAACCCTCTGACAGGCCAAACAAAACACCTCTAGGGCTACAACTGTAGTTTGCAAATTTATCACTATCCATGCACACAAACTGGCATAAGACAGATCTATGCTTTAGACTTAAGCTATGTTGATCTACACCAGGAAACTTTCAGGTCACCAGGGGCCAATAAATTGGATGAATGTGGCTTTGGTTTTCAGCTATTGATTATCTGATTCAAATTACCCTTATTTGGGGGGGCTTGTCCCCCAAAACCTGAGTCTTTACTTGATTCATCTAATGTTTCTACTATTGTTAAAGAGCCTCCTATTCTTCTGAAACACAATGCTTATTTTTCTTTATGTACTAAAAGTACAACCACTTTTGCTTAAGTTGGATCATTTAGCCATACTGAGTGCTTTCTCCTACATGACAGAGGACCCAATAGTAAAACAATCTCTACAGATGATTTTCTTACTGGTCAATTAAAAAAACTCCCCAGTACTTTTAAAGCACATGCATACCTAGGGAATTATCAGTGGCATAATATGCTCAACAGTTTCTTGAAGGATGAGATGCACTTATTTAGCCAAGTAGGACTATATTTCAACTATGCAGAGACAAGAAGTGGATGACATGGCTTTCCTCACTAGAATTCTATGGCTGGTGATTCTCTTTTCCTTTTACCTGTCAAGACTTTTAAAGAGATGCCCAGTTTGGGCTCCACAAAGACAAGATGGAACAAAATTTATCATTTGCTCTCAGCCTCAGGTCACGAATGGGGAGATTTATTGAATAAGTGAACTTATACAGAGTACAAAAATAAGTATTTACAATGTATAAGTTCATTCAATACATATTTTTTTAAGGAAACAAATTGTTGTGTAGAAAACTGGAGAGTGGAGGGGTGGGAACTTAATTTAGGTAGAAAGCACAGAAAAGATCTCTTTGAAGGAGGCAGCGTTTAAGCAGAGACTTAAAGGACAGGAAGGTGCCAGATGCAAAGAGCAAGGGCTTAGGGAAACTGAGAGGAAGGAAAAGTTCCTGAAAAGGTCTGAGGTAAGAAGGAGCTGTAGAGCTCATGCATATTGAGAAGGCAAAGTAGGTGTGGCTAAATTGTGGGCCCTTGTGGGCCCTTGTGGGCCCTAGGGAAAGGACTTTCGATTTTGCTCTGAGTTGAAAGGAGGCTCCTGAAGGATTTAGTGGAAAGTGAAGATGTGATTTACATTTTTAGAAGGTCACCTGGGCTGAAGGGATTGGATGATAGTGCAGAGGTGTCTAGGAGGCTCTTATGGTCAATCAGGCATAAGATGCCATGGCTTGGTCCAGGATGAGGGCAGTGGTGATAGAAAGAAGCCAACAGAATTCAGATGAGGTTTGGAGGAAGGGCTGACAGGACCTGCTGATAAATCGGATTAATGAGGTGAAAGAGCTGGAGAAATCAAGATTGACTCCCAGGTTTGAGCAACAGGAGAGATGCAGAGCCACTGTACTAAGACAAGAAAGAACAGGAGAGAAGAAATTTAGGATTAGGGGAGATATTTAAGAATTCATTTTTAAACACCAACTTCAGGAAGCATGAGACAGGTGCATGAAGATGTAAAGTGGGCAGGAGGATATAGGAGTCCACAGTTTGAAGACAAGTCTGGAAGTACACCTTCCATGTGACCCTCTTACCTTGCTCCTCTACCCTCTACCCCCATTAAGAAAAGAACCAGCATCTGTAGAGCTGCAAGTACCATCATGAAAGCTTGTTGTCATGGCTTTTGAAGGCCAGTAACCATTACTGTGGTTGTATTTTCTATTGATACTATAGAAAGTGTAAATTCTGTAATGCCTATTCTATTTATCAAAACTGACTACTAGACCAGAACCCAGAAACCAAAAAAGCACAGAGATGACAGTAAAAGCCATTGGAATGGATGAGATTCTCCTAAACCAGTGGTTCTCAACTCTAGCTATACATAAGAACTGCCTGGGGAACTTGTATATTTTTAAAGATTTTATTTATTTATTTGAGGGAGAGAGACAGATTGAGAGAATGAGTGGGAGGAGGGGCAAAGGGAAAGGGAGAAGCAGACTCCCCTCTGAGCATGGAGCCCGATGAGGGGCTCAATCCCAGGACCCTGGGATCATGACCTGAGTTGAAGGCAGACGCTTAAATGACTAAGCCATCCATGCACACTTCCTGGGGAACTTTAAAAAACCCTGATGCCCAGGCTATAACCCAGACCTATTAAATCAGAATCCTGAAAGGAAGGGGACAAAGGCAACCATCTTTTAAAGCTCCTGGAAAATGCCATTGTGCAACAAAGATCACAGACCTCAGGAGACCATGTAGGAGAAAAAAGAAGGCGGGCTAGGGCTAAGCAGGGAGGAATGGTGTATTGAAAGCCAAAAGAAAGGATGTTTCCAGGGGGAATAAATGGTCAGCTGTGTTGAAGGCTGCTGTAAGTGAGGTGACATTAGGAGAGAAAATAGTCCTTTGGATTTGGCATCATGGAGGTCACTGGTGACCTTAAGCAGAGAAGTTTCAGTTGAGCGATGACAGTGGAGGCCAGATGAAATGGGTTAGAATGAATTTAAAGGTGAGGAAGAAGACAGCATGTGCAGAAGATGCTTTTAAGAAGTCTGGCCATGAAAAGCAGCGCAGAAATAGGTATATCTCAGTGGATATAAGAAATCAAGAGTAACTCTGAAAAGATTAGAGAGGCTATGTGGATCTGATATTGGAAAGATAAGTGAGTTCATTGTTGAAGCAGTAAGGTTTTTATTCAACAAATATTTACTAAGTACATACTAAATGCCAGGCATCGTCCAAGGTGACAGATATAAAAATGGCACAAAACACATGGAGCTTTGCCCTCATGAAACTTACACTCAGGCATACAAACACATGTGTATCAATATAACTGAGCTACTGCTCTGAAGGGAACAGAATGCAGTAACAAAGAATAATCTACATAGATAAAAGCCCACAAGTAAGTGTCAGTTGAGCTCAGATCTGAGAGGTGAGAAGGCATGCCATGAAGGAGTGGGGAAGAAAAGTGTTTCAGGCATATTAGCCAGCATGTGCAAAGGTCCTGAGACAGGAAAGAACATGCATGGCCTTTTTCAAGAACAGGAGGTCAGTGTAATGAACAAAGGAAAGGGGAATGAGAGGAGCTGGGATAGGGATGGTCAGGTCACGCAAGACTTCACAGGTCATCACGAGGGGGATATGGATGTTATTCAAGGTGCAAAAGGGAGCCCTGAAGGACTTCTATTCTCTTAACAAAACAAAAGGTGAGGTCACCACTTAGAGTGATGAGAGAGAGAAAAGTAAGGTTTAAAGAATGAGAAGGTAAGAACCCATTCTCATGGAGAAGGGAGGTGTCAGCTTGCAGGAGAATCACAAGTGGGTAGTAAGGAGGGCTGAGTACCCACAGGGGTTTTATAAACAGGAAATTAACATGAAATCAATCAGCCTGGTTCTGTGCCTTTCTCTGCAGTTGCTGACTCTGACAGGCAGGCAAAAAGAAGACAGGTTCACCCACAGCTAGGGTTTTGCTAGGAGACACTGATAGAATGAAAACATTGCCAGATTTGGCAATGGGCAGTTTCTGGTGATGATAAGATCCATGGGATGGCCGTGGCAGTAGGTGGCCGAGGTGTTTGCAAGTAGGTAGCAGATTGTGTTTGCAAGCAAACAGATCAAAGAACAAGTGCCAGACGTGCCGGAGGCTTAAGAGGTCATGTACGTGGGAAAGAAGTCTTGAGAGGGAAAACAGGGATTTGGACGCGCAAGAAAGGGTCCTTGAGAGGGAAGGCATGGGTTTTGGACAAAAGAAAACAAAGAGCTCAAGTCTTCACTGATTAAGGAGGAGGCAATCAGGAGACAATGAAGGCAGGGAGTGGGGTGATGAATGAGTGGTAATATTGCCCAAATGGCACAAGCTTCAAGGTCTTCACGTCTGTTTCTTTTTCTTCAGGATGAAGGAGAGTTTCTTGAATCTGTTAGAGTAGTCTATTCTTTTTTTTAAATCTCTGCACAATTTGTTTTGAGCCTTTTAATGCAGCTACTACAGAGCAGTTAAAGGGACAAAGGCCTACCATGTAATACTTGATTTTCTGCAGGATGTCATCATTGGTCATGATAAGTTCTTTTGCTGTTGTCCCATCTGCTATGTTGGCTAAGATGCACAGTGTCTGGAAAAGAACAAAGGGCCGGTGATCAGGAAAGCTCTGAAGTCTCTAGATGCAAGCTCTCTCAAGAACTTGGGCAATTTCCACCTGAAGTACATGGATTCTCACAGGTTCTATTCTGAATGCTCTGATTTCTTATCTCCTGAAATTACTGCCAACAAAAGTCTACCTTAGGCAAAAGAGAACCCAAACATTTCAGTAGTTTCTTTTGGGGCATAAGCCATCACTAGGTAAAGGCAGCCATGTCTTATATACATCAATCAAAGGGAAAATGTGGATTGTTATTATTTCATTTCTAAGAGAAGCTCTTGTTACTAACCCAACAAGTCTTCTTCAAAAGCATAGCCTCTTTGGTGGAAGCATCGTAGGTGCTGAAAATTCCCTCCCTCCCCCTCCAAATGCTTCTTGCTCCTGAGCTCCTGACCTTCTGGGTGAAGGGCTGTACCCTGGTCCACTAGCCATGTGCATTTAGGACTTCATGACTTTTTAAAAACCTGATTAGAGGAACAGAAAGGCAAGGAAAATGTGTGAAGGAGCTTGTTGAGTTTGCCTTATGAGACTGGAGGGAGACTGTAACACTTGGAAGGACAGTGTGACTTGAAGATAATCACCACATTGGTACTGGGGGGACTTTCTTGTCAGCTGTTCGGAATCTCATAGTCAGACCAGCAGGAGGGCAATGTTTAGAGTAAAGGTGAAAGGACTGTGGAAAGGATACTGAGCCAGTGTCAGTCTTTGCAATTCAGCAAACATCTACTGAGCACCTACAACGTGCATGCACTCTGCAGGGTCAGACAGGAATAAGACTACTAATTTTGAAGCAGTCACACAATTACATTTCACTGTGGTGCGACAGAGGAGAAACAGGACCGAGAAAGCATGAAGTGCACTTGCTTGATACTGCAAAGGTCAGGGAAGGCTTCTTGGCGGAAGCAACACTGAGTCCTGGAGCACAGTAAGGAACCACTCAAAGAAACTGATAAGAAGTGGGAATGGGGTCTAAATTCAAGTAATTTTCTCCAAACTTAACCTTTCTTTTAGGTAGACCTAAGCTAATTAAGCTTGTAGATTATACCTAATTGATGAGATTGTTTTCTTACTATGGCCTGAGGTCTCAAATGTAAAGAGTGTGCGGTCGTATTCTTCCTAGATTAATGTACTGATTAGGAAGTGAGTCCTGAGGTTTGAACCAAAAAAAAAAAAAAACAAAAAAAGAGGCTGCCCCTGGGAAGAGGAGGGAGTGACAAACATCTTTAGCCTCATCTAGGGAAGAGGTATCCCTCTCTTACCCACTAAGACAGAATATGAGGGGGATTTCATGAAATATTTCTGAGAATAGACTTGTTCAGCAAGATAGGCAAGTGATTCCCCTTCGTGGAGTGTTAGAATATACCCATGTATCCTCAGGCTTGAACAGCATGCCAGCATGAGCTACATGTGGGGCCTTCTTTTTAAGGCCCCACAACCCTTACTATAAAAATGTTAAACAGATCAATTAGTTCTTGGGCCAAGCCAATTTAATATATAAGCTAGAGAGCAGAGAGAAAAGCTACACACACACACACACACACACACACATTCATGTGAACAACTGGAAATTAATGATAGAGTAAAGAGGCAAATTATGGCCTGTGGACCAAATCCGACCCACTCCCTGTGTAGTAAATAGAATGTTACTGGAAGATGGCCATGTTTACCTGCTTACATATTGTCTATACCTGCTTTCAAGCTATAGCACAGTGCAGTTGAGTAGTTGTCACAAAGCCTGAATGCCCTACAAAACTTAAAACATCTATCTTGCCCTTTGTGGAAACAGTTTGCCAATCCCTGAAATAGAGAAACAGAAAAAAAATGGGGAAAAAAATATCAATGAAACCAAAAGCTGCTTCTCTGAAAAGATTAAAAAAAAAAAAAAAAAAAACAACCCTGATAAACCTCTAGCCAGACTGATGAGGGAAAAAAGGAATTATCAATATAAAGAACAAAAGAGATATTTAAGAACAAAAGGATATTGCAAAGAATGCTACAGACTTTAAAAAGATAATGAGAATACTGTAAACAATTTTATGTTAATAAATTTGAAAAAGATGAAATGGACAAATTCTTGAAGGACACAAAATACTAAAGCTGACACAAGAAGAAATCGATAACCTGAGTAGTCCTATTTCTATAAAAGAAACAAAATTTAGCTAAACATTTTTTTTACACTGAAAATTTCATTTAATAAAAATTATTTGTCTACTGTTCATTCTAGGCTCTCCCACCTCTACTTTTTTTTTTTTAAATTAACATATAATGTATTACTTGTTTCAGGGGTACAGGTCTGTGATTCCTCAGTCCTACACAATTCATAGCACTAACCATAGCACATACCCTCCCCAATGTCCATCACCCCACCACCCATCCCTCCCATCCCCCTCCCCTCTAGCAACCCTCAGTTTGTTTCCTGAGATTAAGAGTCTCTTCTGATTTGTCTCCCTCTCTGGTCTGATCTTGTTTCATTTTTGCCTCCCTTTCCCTATGATCCTCTGTCTTGTTTCATATCAGTGAGATCATATGATAACTGTCTTTCTCTGATTGACTTTTTTTTTTTTTTTTAAAGATTTTATTTATTTATTTGACAGAGAGGAGAGAGATCACAAGCAGGCAGAGAAGCAGGCAGAGAGAGAGGGGTAAGCAGGCTCCCCGCTGAGCAGAGAGCCCGATGTGGGGTTCGATCCCAGGACCCTGAGATCATGACCTGAGCCGAAGGCAGAAGCTTAACCCACTGAGCCACCCAGGCACCCTGACTTATTTCGTTTTAGCTAAACACTTTTCCACAAAAGAAACACCAGGTTCCAGATGGCTTCATTAGTACATTCTACCAAAATTTAAGAAAGAATACCAATGCTTCACAAATTCTTACAGAAAACTGAGGAGTGAATCCATTCACCTCATTCCCTGAGGCAAGCATTATCTCCATAATCAAATATCAATATCAAAACCAAACAAAGACATCACAAGAAAACTATACATCAGTCTCTCTCATGATATAGATGTGAAACACTCCTTACCAAATTTCAGTAAATCGAATCCAACAACATATGTAAAGGATAATACATAATGACATTTTAATATGGTATATCTCTCCATTTATTTAGGCCTTTGATTTCTTTATCAGTGTTTTGTAGTTTTCAGCAGAGATCTTGCACATATTTTATGAGATTTATACATAAGTATTTCATTTTTTCTGAGCTACTATAAATGGTACTGTTTATAAAATTTCAAATTCTACTTGTTCATGCTAGCATATTAAAAATACAATTGACTTCTCTATCTTGTGGCCTTGGCTAATTCATTGATTAGTTCTAGCTTTTTCTAATGAGTCCATGGCATTTTGTACATAGGTATTCACGCTGTCTGGGAATAGTTTTATTTCTTCTTTTCCAATTGATATGCCTTTTATTTCTTTTTCTTGTCTTGTTGCACTTGGTAGCAACTCCAGTATACTGCTGAATAAGACTAATAACAACGGACATACCTGTCTTTCTCCCAATATAAGTACAGTGACAGATATGTTCACTATTTTGATTGTGGTGATCATTTCATGGTATATACATATGTCAACATGTCACGATATATATTTTAAATATATGTAGCTTATTGTATGTCAATATACCTCAAGGAAAAAAAAAGCTGAATTAGCACAGTGTCTGAGAAGAATTAAACTTCCAGCTAACAATCAGACAGTTTAAGCCTTCCCATCATCACCTACTTCTGGACCATCACCAAAATCTGTATGAAAGAGAATAATTTGAGTCCTGTCAGAACATATTACTGTCGTTGGCCTTCTTTTTTGCCTTCATTCAAATCTTGCCTCACCTTTTTGCCTTGCTTCACTTTTCAAGTTCGTGGAATTCTATCTAGGTGAGCCATCGTTATAGACAAAATTCATTCTTATGCTCTTCAGGTAAAATAGTTTAAGTAAAATAGCTGGGCGTGGAGCCTGATGTGGGGCTTGAACTCGCCACCCTGACACTGAGACCTGAGCTAAGATCAAGAATTAGACACTTAACTGACTAAGCCACCTAGGCAACCTCAGGCAGAATAGTTTATTTTGAGCAATGCATCTTCTTCATTGTTGTGTTCCAGTAATGGATCGTGTTCAACTTAGTATTAGTGATGCCTGAGATTATAGTTCTTCTGTGTTAAGTTTTTGTTCATCATAAAACATGGTTGTTTATTATTGCATTTTAAGAGAAATCACCTAAAATGTCCACCTTAAAACCACTTTGTCAAATCTATTGCCTTTTTTGCTCACAAATTCAATTACGGCTCCTCATCCTACCATTCTTACTTCCTGGACTGTTCTTCTGACGCCTGCAGAATTACTCTAATTCAGGAACACAGAGAATGCAGAGCACAGTTAGACTGCAGTTAGACTCTAGGTTCGACTCCCCACTTATGACTTTGGGAAGTTTCCTCCACACATATAAGCATACAGCTCGATGAATTCTGAAAGTGAACATATCATGTAGCTAACATCTATGTCAGAAAGTTGAACATTAGCATTGCCTCAGATCTTGTATTGGAAATTTAAGTTTGTAGGTGACCTTTCTTTTTATGACAAAACATGTACTATGTTAAAATGCTATAATAAATCCCAGAAAATATAGAAAAGTAATTCTAAAACTGCCCCCGGATGAACACATAGCCTCTGTATTTTTATGCCTATCCTAAACCTGCCCTACTGAAAAACAAGAGAAAGTAGAAGTATGGGATAGGAATAAAGAACAGGGATACATTAGAGTAAAAAAATGAAAAACGACTCCAGCATAAGGGATTACTCTATCAGGGGTTGCAGGAATTGGAGTTCAGAGTGTGGTGGATATAGAAAGCTGGAAATGATGAATCCAAGAGAGTGGACCAGTCTAGGATGATCAAAGGTGGTATCTCTATGGAGACAGGGACAGTGTGTACAGTGCATGACACAGAAGGTGAAACGATAGACTCTGGTAATATTTTCTTCTATTCCAGGAGGAAGAATTCTTGAATAGTTTCAGGGGTGGTGGAGGATCTTTCTCCTCCAATCTTTCTTGTCTCTATAGCACCTTGCATCTCAGCACTCTGTCTTTCACAGATCTGAATATTTCAGGAGACTCCTAATGAAGATCATTCTTGGTATTCACACTCAGAAGATACTTCTCAGGGAAAAAAAAATTAATAATTAAAAAAATGGGAACACATACCTGCTCTTTGACCTCAATGTTATGCTCCCCTTCCAGAATAAGGGTGACAGCTTGCATAATTTGCTTTCCATGAGTACTCATTATTTTATCTATATGCTGCAAAAACAATGGGAAATCCACAGTTATTATCTGGGGAACAAAGAAAAAGATGACAGAAAGGAACAGAAAGCTTCTAAGTTAAACAATATAATACACAACTGCTTGAAAGAGAACACCATAGCATACAGAACTAGATGCCAAAAAATAGTGTTTATTATAGCATAAAACTGCATTTTGCTTTCTATGTATGTGTGTGTGTATGTATGAGTGTGTGTATGTGTGTGTGTATTTATGACCTGAAGTTTAAAAAGAACATAGACTTGGCCTGATAGAATACAGAACTACAATCACTGGGGATCCTCAAACCCAAAAATTTTAAAGAAAAAGGAACTCTAAAAAGGGATGGGGGAAGGGGAAAAACCAGAGACATGGAAAATAGGGCACAGATTTACTAATACCCTGGGGTACAAATGAACAAAGAAGGCTCAGAAAACAAGTGAAGCACAAAGGAACCACCCATGTTTCTTCATCTACCTGAAGGCCACTGACACTGTTGCTCAGGGAACAACGAGAGGGACCCCAGAAAAAGGCTCAGCCTCTCCTGCTTTGATGTATACCCACTGTTTCCACACTAACATCTTCAGAGGTCAATCCAGTAAATGTTGGCAGCATGGGGATTGGTCTATGGAATAACACTGAGAAGGATGCTCTAAAGAGAAAGAAGCAGAGGCACCAGGGATAAGGGATTTAGGCATATGAGAAAACCCATTCTGGCCAGCAAACCAAGTAAGAATGAAGTAACAAATCAAGGCAGGCTCATATCTAGCATGGAGTAAGGAGAGGGAGACAGAACAGGCAGTGCAGGAGTGGAGGGTCAGGTGGCTATATGCTAAAGCAGCTCCCAGATCACCTATGAAGGTGACAGGTCTAGATAAATCGACTTCTTACTTCTCTGGTAAGGGACAGCATTTGAATCACACTTCTGGGCAGATGTTGATGGGAGAAGGGAGGGAGAGCAATATTTTGTACTGCATATGCAGGGGCAGCTAATGTGGAAACCTGGATGATTTTACTTACAGGCCGAGTAGAGAGGAGATTTCTAAGAAGTCCCAATGTCTTCATCAGCACATTCAAATCTGAATCTGATAATAACCGGAATAGCTGTTCAGTACTCAAGCTTCGTAAAATATCTGCTTTTATTTTTTGTTCAGCCTGAAATGCCATATTCTGAAAGGATTAAAGAAGTTTCAAAAATCATGTTTAATTTGCTTTATTAAATTATATTTTGATAGTAGCTGAAAATTTTTCAAAGTACAAATAGAAGCTGCAGATAATTTAAGTCACATTATTTTTCTGATTCCTGTTAAGTACCTATAATTCTGTCTGTCAGGAGAAAGATAACTATCTCCTATATATACTCCTGTATAAGGAATATGATCACTTCTTGATATGGGCATTTGAGTGCCCTAAGATTTGTCCAATAAATACAGAATCTACTGTTTCTTGTAAAAAAAGTATTTGATTTATTTAAACTGAAAAAAATAAAACCAAACCCCCGCCCCCCAAAAACAAACCCAAAAAACAAAACCCGAATGAAAAAACAGTTCACTCATTTCTCCCACCTCCCCCCATCCCCTACCTCTGGCAACCACTGATCTGTTATCTCTAAATATGAGCTTGGTTACTTTTCAGAAATGCTTCTGGTTATCAAGTTGCCTTCTGTGCACCATTTCTTTTTTTAAGTAGGGTCCACAATGTGGGGCTTGACTCACGACCCTGAGATCAAGACCTGAGCTGAGATCAAGAGTCAGATGCTTAACTCATGAAGCCACCCAGGCACCCCACCTTCTGTATACTTTAATAACAAAATTGCTACTAATAACTATACTGTGCACCTATTTGAGAATGACTAAAAAGCACTCCCTTATTATGGGTGAAAATAAGTACTGGGTTTTGTTAACTTTACTGGCGCAGAAACACCTACTGTATTCACAATACTATGCTGGGTGTTGATATGGCAGGTCTATATTATACAGGATGCTCCCCAAAGGGTAGGAGGTATATTCAAGCTACTAGCAACCCCAAATGGCTGGGGGTTTTTTTTTTCTTTTTTTTTTTTTTGCTTCTTTTTCTCCTTTCTGGACACATTATGGATTACCCTAGTTTAACCTGGAGCTATAACAATACATCTGAAGAAAATAAAAACACAGCAAATGCCAAATAACCCATAAATCAACTTTTGGTATAAAAATCTTTTGTACATAAGAAACTTACCATAATATGTGGTTATTGCTCTACAGGAACTTTTTTCTTTAAAGATTTATTTTAAAAAAAGAGTTTATTTATTTATTTATTTGAGAAAGAGAGAGAGAGAACATGCAAGCGTGAGTGGGGGGAGGGGCAGAGGGAGAAGGAGAGAGAATTTCAAGCAGACTCCTCGCTGAGCCCAAGGTGGGGCTCAATTTCACAACCCTGAGATCACGACCTGAGCTGAAATCAAGAGTTGGACGCTTAACAGATTGAGGCACCCAGGCGCCCCCAGGCTTGTTTTTTAAATTGAGGAGCTAAACCATGTAAAAGATCAAGTTACCTAATGACGTGAGGCAGCATGGCAGAGAGAAAAGAGTACTGACTGGGCTGGTGTCAAAGAAACCCAAGCCAAAAATGATTCCAGGGTTTTATACTTGGCGGACAGAGAAGAAAGCAGCTGGTTATATGGTGACTAATGAGAATAAGATAGTTAATATGGATTTGAAGAGTGGGATAATAAGTTCAGTTTTCAACAATAGAACTGTACATGTCAGGGAGGCCTTAAATGAAATCTCACAGGCCATTTAAGTGATAGACCTGGGGTGTAGGGAACAATTATGTCTGGGTATGTACATCTCAAAGTAACTTCTATTAAGGGGAGCTGAAATCATGAGAGTAGATGAAGTCCTTGAAACTGAAGTATAAAAGGAATTAGAAACTGGGAATTGAAACTGGGGAAATATTCCCTGAGGAGGTTGAAAAGGGGGCTAGGTAGAAAGTGAAGCTAAAAAAAAAAATTAAGTCCTGGAATGGAGCTTCAAGAAAGAGAAGTGCTAAAAGCTGACACAAAGTTTAGGAGAAAAAGAACTGAAACTACTGGATTTGGTGCTCTTTTAGAAAATGATTATTTCTATCCCAAATTTGTGTGAAAAGACAACAGATATACACGGAACAAGGAAAAGAATACGAGTTTGAAACAGGTTCAGAACCCACTGTAATCACTTGTTAGCTGTGACACCTTGGATGATTCGTTTATCCTCCAAGTCCCAGGTTCCCGATTGTGAGGTGGATATAAACCAATATAACTTAAAATAAGGATTAGAGATAACAATTAGGGACAAGCACATTGCTTAGTGTCTGGTACATAGTAATTAAATTATAACTACTATAATTATATTTGAAGAAATCCATGTCAATTTTAATTTCAATGTATTTTAATAAATCTTAAGTCATATAGTTTTGACTTCATATAGTTTTATAATTTAATTATTATAAGTTATTTACTTGAAATTGTTAAGAAATTATTAAGCAATTATGCATCAATTCTGTTGCCCTGGGCAAGTTATTTAATCACTCTGTGCTTAGTTTACTCATCTGTAAAATATGAATACTCCCTGGCTAATTTCAGAATCATTATAAAGAGCACAGGAGACAGGAAAAGGCTCTGTCAAGTAGGTGGCTCTAGGCAGGTTATGAATATATTCCTGATGAGGAAAATTTGTTTTTCCCAAATTAGATCTCCAATTTTAACACCTATCTGTATTTCTTAATAATAAACAGGAGAACTGTGGCACACAGTGGCCACGTAACTTGATTATATTCAAATCCAAAAGCTGAATACTAAGTCTTCTAGGTCCAAGGTTATTAGAGAACTGGGCCAAAATAGCAACATTTATTAAAAAGCAAATTTCAGACATTTCAAATAATACATTCTTTAGTTTTAACTTTGATAACAGCCCCATTCTCTTTACAAATGATGATTTATGTAAGAGAGTAAACATACCATTAAAGCCCAAATTCCATTCACTCGCAAAGCAGGATTTTCACTTTGGGTTAATCCACAAAGTAGTTCTACAGCTCCAGATTCTAAAATTGGCTGTGATTGGAAAGGAAAAAAAAGCACAGTTTTAAAGTCAAGTTTGTGACTAAATATGCATATAACCTGGCACTCTGCTTATGATACCCAATTCCAGGCAACTTTCACAAAGCAGGGAGTGAGGTGGATGTAAAAATTACCACAAAAAGGGCAAGAACAATTAGGTCTTTCACAAATTCAAAAACCAAAATACTCCCAGTCATTTCTCTTTTCTTTGTAGCTCTGAAAGACTCAGGAGCTGTCCTAATTCCGTACATTCTGCACATGCCCTCATGATTCCACTATCTAATTCTACACAGTCCTTTTCACTGTCCTTTGAGACACTCACTTCCTGGGCGGTGCACGGGTGTATCCCATGTGTTCTTTACAAGCTGGGACTGACAACATGGCTGGTTTACATGGAATTTACTAAACCAACCATCTTCTTTCCAGACTGTCAATGTTATTCCAAACGTGCTGCAGAATCCATTTTTTAGAACTACTTTCAGGACTATCTATGAATCGTACAAGCAAAACAGTTGTATACTTTTATAGTCCTATCACATTCTCCAAGCATGCTATTAACCTAACCACTCATTTTATTTTTGATCCTTGGCTGAAAACAGGGTTTGAAAATTTCTAAAAAATTCACATCTTTGAGGACTGATCTACTGTCACCAATGAATGTTTAAAAGGCCCCCTTTCAAGTGGACTCTAGAATTGTCTTAAGCAATTCAGACATACATAGGGAGAAAAAGGACAGTGACCTTCAAGATGTTATTTTGAAGGATACACATTCCTCTACTTGTACAAACTGGTTTTGTTTCTTTTTAAAATTTTCTTTTTTGAATATAGTTCACACACAATGTTACTTTAGTTTCAGGTGTACAACATAATGCTTTGACGGGGTTATACATTATGCTGTGCTCACCACAAGTGTAGCTATGTAGCACCATACAGTGCTATTACAATCCCTGTTATTCCCAAAACCTACTCATTCCATAACTGGAAGCCTGTTATCTCCCTCTCCTTTTCATCCATTTTGCCCATCTCCCCACCTCCTCTTCTGTTTTTTTTTTGAAGTAAGTTCAAACTTATGAATTAGTAAGAATAATTTAAGGTGCTTCTACTACATAGTCTTTTCCCCAATTCAATAATTTTTAACATTTTGCCATATTTATCATTACCTCTCTCCTGTATGTCCATATCCACATTATTCATCTTTTCTGAACCATTTGAAAGTACAGCATATACATCATGCCCCTTTACCCTTAATACTTCAATGTGCATTTCCTAAGAACAAGGATATTCTCCTGGAGTCACAGAACAGTTACCAAATTCAGAGACATTAACATTAAAACAACACTTTTGTCAAATCTATAGCCCACATCCCAATTTTGTCAACTGGCCTAATAAGTGCTTTTATAGCATTTCCTTTCCTCCCAGTTCAGGATCCAATTTATTTTTAACATAAAAAAAAAATCAATCGTATTACTGACCCTACGCCTGAGCTTGTCTACCTTACTTCCAACTAGACCTTACCTATATATGCGGATAGTGGATCTGAGGCAATATGAGTGCTGTTCAGAGTGATTAATGGTATAGTACTGACCGCAACCAGTTCATCATCATGCCAAGACCTCAACCACCGGAGCAGAGGAAAACAGATGGAAACTCTGGCATCCTGTCTAGACTTTCTCTTCCTTCACAGTAACTACCACTCTCTCTCCTTTCGTTCCAAGATTTCTGCTTGTTGAATAACTGTCTCTGAACCTCCACCTTGTTACTAAATGCCTTCCTAATTACCAGTCAGAAGCCTACAGGAGTTACAATGATGAAAGGAAATTCAACAAAAATGGAACTACTAAATATAGTGTCTAAACCTTAGCTCACAATTGGGCAGACCAGAGATATTTCAACATGATGAAACCAACTCTATAAGGTTCCCTCCCTTATTAAAGCTTATTGTAGTTTTCCCTAGTATAAAAACAATAGATGCTCAAATAAATTTATAAAATGTATGGAAGGGAAAGAACATTCCCACATGTAATCCCTCCCCAAACAACAATGTAACACTCAAAATTAAAAAGATTATTTTCCTGGGGCACCTGGGTGGCACAGTCAGTTAAGCATCTGATTCTTGATTTTGGCTCAGGTTATGATCTTAGGGTTGTGAGACTGAGCCCTAACATCGGGCCCCGAGCCTGCTTAAGATTCTCTCTCTCCCTCTCCATCTGCCCCTCCTCTCATCCTCCTTCTCTCCCTCTCCCTAAAAAAAAAAAAAAAAAAAAAAAAGTAAAAAGATTATTTTCCACCAGTTATCTCCCTGAAATGATTTATAATCCTGGTTTACAAAACTGACCCTTATTCCTTAGTATATACAGTTTGAAAATAATCTATTACTTTTGTAATTATATTTGTAGTTGTAGGCAGTTTAGATTAACTCTAAGTTATAATAGCTTTTAAATAAGTTGCACATGCCAGGCAGAAAAGGGAGAATAGGAAATTTAACCATTTTAAAATGATTTTATTTGCACACACACCACCAAACAATTCAGAAGTAGTTTTCTTTTTTTGTTTTAAGATTTATTTATTTATTTGAGAGAGAGAATGAACGGGGAGGAGGGGCAGAGGAAAAGGGAGAGACTCTCAAGCAAACTCCCTGCTGAGTGCAGAGCCTGACAGGGCTGGATCCCATGACCCTGAGATCATGACCTGAGCTGAAACCAAGAGTCAGATGCTTAACTGACTGAGTCATCCAGGCAGATGTAGTTTTTAACTCCAGAAGTAGTTTTTACACTCCAGTCCTGAAATTTCAAAGTCAACTACTGTGAAAATTATTTGACTAAGCTCTAGGTAGACTGGGCAAAGTCTAGGAAGAGAAAATTGATACTAACCTCTTTGCTTGGAGAAAATTCAAGAAGAAGATTACATAGCATGGAAGATGCTACTACTAGGATTTCATCTGGTGCATTTTGTAAAACCTATGGAGTTTAAAAAAGGGATGCTATTAATGGTGTGGAATGATGGAAGTGAGATCATAAGAACAAATGAGAACCAAAAACAATTTATCTTTCAACTTGACTTTTCGTATTGGATAGTTAGGAAAGATCCACTTGTGATCGTGTCAAACTTTACCTGGTGCTCTAATTATGACTAAGGCCCTCACACCTATCTTGCTGGAGAAGCTACAGCCCCACTGCCAGGATGGGAGGTGCTGCACAGAAAGAGATAAACACATAAGTCAGGGAGGGGGTGCTCTGTATGAAAAGTGTGAACAGCACGGGACTGCTTTAGGACAAGTTAGTTCAATTTACTCCATCATAACAGGTCACTTATGAAACCACAAATTGCCCCAGAGCCTGAAACGTTCTGATTTGTGTGTCTCTAGAACGACTTGTTTGACCAAAAGCAGGGATGAATCAAGCTACTACACAGCTAGGGCAATGTGGGGACTGGTTTTCAGGACTGGAATCACAGCCCTGGTTCCAACCCTCCTCTTCACTTACTAGATGTGTGAACTTGAGCTTATTTCTTAATCTGAGTCTTTGAATTGAAGAAAACAACACTTCCTTGATAGGAGATTCTAAGATTAAATGTGATATGGTGAATATTAAGGGAAGCAACATAACATGGGAGTAAAGAACACAGACAGCCTAAATGCAAATTTCAGCTCAAACACTAAATAAGTATATGAATTCCTTGGCTATAAAATGGGGATGATGGTATTGTGAAATTAACATATAAAAAGATTTTAGAATAGTAACTGGCACATAGGAATGGCTATAAAAATAAAGTTTTTACAAAGGTAATTTATTGTTGTAATTGTTATCATCAGGCACAAAGATACAAAGCAAACTAACTGCCATGGACTCTCACTCAACTCCGAAGACAACATAGCACAATGACAAATGTTAGTTACCACTAGCTATTATGAGAACCTGTTGTTTTTAGATTCTAAGAGTGAAGGCTCATAAATACCACCACTTATATGCAATATCCACTTTAACTAAATCCTCTGCATTTGGGATCAGATCAGGATCAGACTGATGATCCTCAAAGGAATCTTAGAAACTCTTGCTGTGCAAACTGGAAATGGATCATCACAAAAAACTTCAGAGAGTTAAATATATTATCTGCTTTCTTCAGTTAACTCACGTCTGAAGTCCCCAAGTTAAGAATAAGCAAGAATTACAAAATAGAAATAGTTGTCTTAAGATACTGCATTTTAACTCTCCTGTGAACTGTCAGCTAGTTGATGAAAATCAAATCTCATATACTATGTATCCTGATCTGTGTTTGCCACAACCCCCTCTGAGACCATATAACCCTTCCCTTCCTTTGCCATGCCCTTCCTTTATCCCCCAGGTACATACTCGACCCATTCTTTAAGGCCATCCTCACTCCAGAAGCCTCCTTGAAGCCCTCCAGTCAGAAGTCATTCTATCCTCTTCTGAATATCCATAGCCTTTGTTTGTGACCTCTCCTGGGACACTTATTACTATTTACTATTCAAATTCTTTGTGCAGCCATGCCAATCTCCTTTTCTATTAACAAATTTAAGCTTCTTGAAGGACTAATCTGTCTATGGTCTAATTTTCCTGGCCCATATCAACTGAATGGCACTGAACAAAAGGGGTGCTCAATGAATGTTTGTGAATTAAAAAAAATAATCACTTTCCAAAACTATACTACTTAGAATCATTGCTTGAAATAAGTGAGTGCCTACCAAGGCTTTAAAACATTGCTTTGCTCAATGCAATTCACTTTAAAAATACCACTTTTGTTATGTAGAGATTAATGTGCTTTTTATTTTCAAATGGGATAACAATGATAAACTAAAATAAAATAGCTGTCAAAATTTTAAAACCATTTATTCAATGCACTATAAGATAGAGGACACTGAAATTCAGAAGCTGACATCTAATACTGATCAAATAGAATTTCACCAAAATAAGGACAAAAAATAATCACAAATACAATTTTTAATTAAAATTTAATGGCTACTCTTCTGTAGTTTGCTAACCAACAGTTGAAAACATGTTGGTTTTCATGGCAAAACAAAAGAGGAAAAAAATCAATAGACATGCAAACAGCCTTGAACTAAGAGAAACCTAAAAGTATCTAAATAAACACGGACTTACTTCCAAGCTCAAGCTTTTAGTATTATACTTTGTGCAACAAAGTAGTTTGATAGTAACTATATTCACATGTACCTAAGTGTACAAAATCCTTCTAGATTGCTCACCAAACCTTTGTCCAGGTAGAACTAGCTAGAAACAATATGTTGCCCCATTTCTGATTCATATGATAGAGGAATAGTGAGCTGAGCAATTAGAGAAAATAGCTCCAAAGGAAATATTTGGAAGTTATTTTGGGAAATAGAAGAGCATTAAAAAAAAATCTTGAATGGAGAGAATCCATAAATCAAGATTAAATTGTTATGCAAAAGGTGTAATCTAAAACAAGAAAGAGTGCCCACAGCAAAATAGCTTTCCTAAAGAGAGCACTGGTCCAGCTCTTTCCACCTGGTGATCATACCCTCAACACCCCTTCTACTACGGTCATGAAGACATCCTTATGCTTCCTTCATGGACCATACGTAATATTTCGCTCATGCTACTCCTCTCTCTGGAAAATCTTCCTGTCTTTCTTTTTCCTTCAAAGCCCACTTCATATTTTTCCTGCCTGAAGTCTCCCCTGACTATTTTCTACCACAATGATGACCCTACTGTAACCTCAAGCTTTAAGATAAGGGCAAGAGAGCTCTGTAGTAAAAATATTCTGGTAGCCTCACTGTGCCTAAGAGGTTTTCACAGTAGGTAATGAAGACCAAAAACAAAAACCAAAACCTTAAATAAAAAATTCTGTCAATTAAATGCAAGGTGTATGATCACTTAAAAAAAAAAAAAAAGATGGACCAGAGACCAAGTTGACCCACAGTTCTGTAATATATCAGGGAATAACATAAGCAGCAACCTAATGCTTCGTCTAAGTCTGATTCAGATTTATTTGACCTAAACCACTTTTTTTTTTTTTTTTTTTTTTGGCCCTCAAGGAAAGACCTAAGACCAAAGAAGTTATTTTGGTGAAAGAGAAATAGGAGATAACATTGTGGTAAAAGATATCCAGGATTGCCAAAAGATTAAGAACAGGTTATACCTCTACATGACTGATTCCTTCCCTTTTTATAACTAAAAATTACAAAGACTCTGGATGAAGTCTAAAGTGTAATACCAAACACAAAGGGAGATCAGATGAGTAACTAAAGTTTTATTTAATAAAAGAAAACTAGGCATCTGCTTCCCTGTCACACTTGAGATGCTGACCTTGGAAACATTCTGCAGATCTAAAAGATGCTTAAAACATCAGATCTGAGGAGATAAATATTCAAAATCTTTCACACAAAAACCAGCCATACTCCTAGACCAGGGAGTGCTATCAGCTACTTCGGCTCACTACAAAGGCTCTGTGGGAATGGGTGCTACTTGCTGCTTTCTTCTTACCTTCATTAAAGGTTTCCACACAGCGTGATCCTGGAAACTGGTTCGAAGCTGCTGCACAGATCTAGATAAACTGTGCAAACATCTACAAAGAATAATCAAAATTAGCTTCAAAAGAAGCCAAAACTTTTACTTTTCAAACACACTGCTTGGCATTTCACTAATTACTAATATGTACTTCAAGTATATCTATAGACATTGTTAATTCAACTACTTCAGGACTTCATGGGCTTTTCAGGTTAGCTTCTCTGTTAAATGACGTTACACACTGTGGGAGTTCACCTGAGAATACTTTTAAGTAACATTTGGATTCTACGCTTACTTGGTGAAGGTCCGGAAAGGAAACAGTTTAAACACATGGCAAAGGGTTTTTATTCAGACCATTTAAAGCTCATACCTGACGGCAGCTAACCGCACCTTGACACTAGACTCAGACAAGCCAGTCACAATTCGGTCCATCATATTTTCAGTCTCAATGATCTGGAGAAAAAGGTTAATGCTGCATAAATAACAACACGAAGAGGACAAATTTCACTCTTGTAAATGCAAGTATGTTAATATCCATTAAAAGTTTAATGTTTTTAGTAAGAGTTTTTACCTCCGGAACAATCATTTTGTGGTGGGGCAGACAGTTCATCGGAAAGGAAGGACTACCCACTAAGGATTTGCCAGACTGAACAACAGGCATGAAGGGGCAAATTAGGTTTGTTTATTTTTAAAAATACTTAAAACAGTAACTACATGGCATAAATATTGCAGAGGTGTTACATAAACAGTATTGAGAAAAAGTAAAAGATGTAACTGAATTATCATTGGGCAAGTTCCTGCAAGAGTGAGATTCTAGCCCCTTATGAAATGAAATCTGTGGGTTTCTGACAGAGCCACTCTGTGGCTACTTTCTTACCAAGCAAAAGGAAACTAAGCTAAATATTTAGAAAAGTAACCCTTGCCATCTTTTTACTGTAACACTAATTCCTGTTACATGTAATCACTATAGTCACATTTTTTTAAATTTGAATATAAGACAGCCTATAATTTTCCTTCATTGAGCAATATATAGATACAAAATAAATACCGTGTGGAAGAAATTAAGCTTAATTTGTATGGTCCTATGGAAAAACCACCTAGTACCTAGTAGAAAAAAAGCTAATACAATCACAACTAAAATGTTAACAAAACAACTAACATTTGTTAAGTACATCTATGTGCTGGGCATTGTGCTACTAAGCATATTACATTATCTGATTTAACCCTCTTGCAGGCATTATTATAATTATTCTCATCAGCCTATTAGGAAACTGAAGGCTCTAGATAATACAGAGCTTGCCTGGGATCACAAAGCAGAGAGGAACCCAGGCATCTGACTCCAGAGTCCTGATGCTTAGCCATGCTTGTAATATGGCCCTGGTTAGAGAAGTACTCCTGTGCTCACAAGGTAGTCCCCAATATGAGTGACAACGTTAATGGGAGTCATTACTCCCACCTGGAAAACACCTAGCTGGGAGAACACATGGGAAGATCACCTGGGGAGCTTAAAAAAAAAAAAAAAAAAAAAAACCCAGGCCAATTAAATCAGATTCTGTGGAGTGGGGCTCAGGCACCCACGTTTTTTTGTAAAAAAAAAAAAAAAAAGCTCCTCAGGTAGAGTCCAGTGTGCAGCCAAGGCAGAGGATTACTGACCTAGACTAAAATGAAGGAGTTAGAAGGCTGACTTCAGAACAGGCTAGGGTGGGAAATCTCCAGATGTTCAAGCCAAATGAGAAGCTAAAACACAGCGCTGAAATTAACAGTGAAGGGGAGAAAAGCATCAACTATTAAGAATATGGAGCCACACTTTAGCTATAGGGTAGAAATGGTAATTTTTATATAATGATTTGCAGGTTCCAAAGTGACAGAAGAAAACTTACATATTGATCTACTCCTCTCCCCAGACCAAACCTAATCTCACCCTTATCTTTATGCACATCAGCCTGTCCTCACTGTCTTCTAGCCCCTCAGCTCCTATCTGTTTACCTACTCTTGACCCTCACAGACCTTGCTCCCTAACCTGTATGCTTTGCTCACTTAGTAGACAGATTCCCCAATTCACATTCCTGCTTCAGATCTCAAACCACTGATACCATAGTGGAAGCCACCAAACCTGGCAGCCTGCTCTCAGCTTATGCTCTCCCACCTTGGCGGGACCATCACTGCTGCTCCACCAGCCCTGCCTTCACCCGCAGGAGATTCCCCTATCTCCAGGGATGGTTACTTCCTACTTCAAATTCCTTCCACCTGCTCATGCCCTAAGTCCCTCTGTGCCTACCTCATTTTTGCATGGCCCTAGCTTTCCTCCCCGGACACAAGTTTTCTCAACTTTCTTCTTCTCGCTAATATGTCTCCATGTTTCTCTTCTTTACTCTTTGTTGAAGTTGGGTACTTCAAGCTCAAAGCCCTTCTGCCTGGATACAGAAACTACTTTCTGTACTTTTCTTGCATCTTTATTCTGCCCATCCTGCTGGATCCTTCTTAGCCTGCCCCACTGCCTCAACTTTCACCTCAACTTAAAAGCCAGAGTGCCCAAACTTTAATCTCCTTAAGCTGCAGTCCTCTCACCCCTTCCCTTCCTTAAATAGACACATGTCCAAAGCTCCGCTCATCTCTCACTGTACATATATGACAATGCTGGGACTTCAAAATCAGCTTGATATGCCTTAATCTAAAATTCTTTATTCCAAGAACAAAGTGGTGGTGGGGGTGGGAACACAAGATTATCCTCCAAGAGCTGAGAGATACTATTAGGTTGGCTCCAGGTGCTTAGGAAACCTGGACATGACCAAGAATTTAAAGAAGCTTCCGGATAATTTTTATTGGCCACATCCAATCAGAGATGTAAATCTGCCAAGGGTCAGGACAAGTGTAGCAATCATTAGGCATATAGATTTGCTCTATGATCTTGACCAAATCACTTGATCTCCGTAGGCCTTCAGTAAAATGAGGGGATAGAGAAATGATTACTCTACCTCCAATCATTTACAATCAGCATGTAAAGAAAAATCATGTTTGCCTGAGCAAAACTACCATGTTATCCAGAAGCGACATGGGAAGGTAGAGTAGAAGAGATGAGATAGTACAGGCCTAGTTAGATAAGGGGTCAAAAATCAGGGAGCAGGCTAGGCTAAGGGCAAATAGGGCACAGCTCCTATTTATATGGCAACATTTACTTATTCAGTAAATATGTGAGTGCTCACTGAATGCGAGGCAGTTTTAAACCTTGAAGATAAAATGGTGAAGCAGAAAGCCCTTGTTACTACCAAACTTACAGTGTAGGTTAAGCAAGTGCAATGAACCATGAATGAGTGCTATAACACTTGACGTTAGCAAAAGCACTTTAGGAATGACAGGGGCCATAGGGCTTAAGGCAGACAGAGTGAATTAAGTGTCTACAAAAGGGTAAGTGGGAAAAACATCCACTCTCAGGATGGCTGGGAAATGGCCATTAATGACCATACCAGAAAATATTGAGGCCTAGGCCAGCAGACAGTGGAGAACTATGTTAGCAGCCAATCATTATATACAGCACAGTTTCATGCTTTAAGTTTCCTGGGGATGTGGTGGCTAGTATTTTGGAGCTACATAATAGCTATAAATTGGCTGGTAAACCTTTCCCCTAATTTAGGATATAAAACAGTAGGACTATTTGGAGGTATTTTTCTCTTTCAGGCACAAGGTGATCCTTCTTAGGTTAAAGTCTATCAAAATGTCTGCAAGCAGGAGGCCTGGATTTGTATTCAAACTTGTTGTGGAGGGACCTAGTGACCCTGCTAACATCCTGGAAAGCCCACTACTTGAATGACTGGCCCACCTTCTCCATCAAGATACCAATCTGGGAACAAGACGGTGAAAATAATGCAAAATCAGAAATGTGAACCTAGGATTCCAATCCAAAAGGGTATCCTGAGAGGCTATGTGAATGAGCAACATGATCTAATTGTGATTTTATATTCTTGAGAGTATTGAGATCATCTGTGCAGGGATAAAGGGAGCAATACAGTGAACACACTGACCAAAATAAAGATAAAAATGTGATTACTAAGCAGAGAAGGGTTTGGAATCACATTCAGAGAAAAAAATTTTAGGTCAGCTGGGAAGGAGTTTGTAGTGGCTGTTGCCATAGATCTCCAACCCACTGAAGGTCTAATAGCACCAGATAACTTTTTAGACCTGGGTTGGAAAGCCAACCACAATAAAACTTGTTCTCCATGGTGCCTTTTAACAACCCCTGTACTGTGCTACGAAGCCTTGATAATGACAGAGAGCCAAGTCCCAGCCCCTGTAAAGGATCTTAGGTAGTTCCGGAATATAAGAGCAATGTCAAGTAAAGCTTGAAGTTGTTCTGCCTCATGGTTCTGGTTGGAGATTCCTCAGCCATAGTTCAGCAAATTTGCTCTGCGGCATAGCTTGTTGAATTTGGTTAAAAAAAAAAAAAAAAAGGAAGGAAGGAAGAAAGGAATAAAGAAAAGAAAGTTGGAAGGAAGGGTGGGCAGGCGGGCGGGCCCTCTATTACACAGACATTGTGCCTGGCCAGGAGTATAAGTGGTGGACTGAATCTTCAGGGCGGAGGTGCCATTTCTCTTTCTCTGGTCTTCTAGTGGCCTGGGTTGTAAATTTAACTACAGAATTAAATCACATAAAAATGCTGCATCATAAACTGACCAAGTTTTAGGTCAATGGACCAGGTGCTACGCTCTCTCTCTGCTGGTGTCTTTAGTCCTTGTGACTACACGCTTTTGCTAAGCTTTTTTCTCTGACACTGTAGCTCTTGCAGGGGTAGAAAAGGATCTGAGGCCCTTGCCATTGGGACAGGAGAACCCTATGGCCTGTGAGAGAAAAGGGCAGTAGGCCTAGAGGGTCATGGGGAAAATGCAGAACCCAGATAATCCTAAGGTTCATGGCACATATGGGAATGTTAATAGATGAAAAAGGCCTTGGCTTACAAGGGAATTCTCTAGCCCTCCATGAGCCCTACTGGACTCACACCTTAGCTGTGGCCAACTCATACACCACCCGTTCTTCTGAGCATAAGAAGAACTGGAAGAGTCAGAGTTAAAAACAAGGCCTAACAATTCTTCCAGAGTGAATGAGGATGAAGCATTTTCCAGGTACTAGCAATTTCACATAGGACCTTGAACTGTGATCAAAACAGGTCAAGCAGAGGATGTAAAAACCGGGCAAATTTTTAGTGGTGTCAAGAAACTTCTCAGACAATTCAAAGTGGGTGGGCTTGGAGTCAAGGGAGTTGGATGGTAAGGCAGGCATTTTCTTAACATCAACTATTTATAGTAATGTGCACAATGGCCAGGCAAATACAATTTAATTCCAGGTAGGCTTTTGTGAAAGGTTCCCAGAAAGTCTTCACAGAGGATGACAAGAGAGAACTGACTAGAAAGAGTAAAGACTTGGAATTGAACTCTGTAAGTCAGAAGAGGCAGATCTAAGATCTAAGCGGATAAGGTAGCAAATCCAGAAAGTCTAGTTAAAGCAGCAGGGACTAAGCAGCCAAGCAAGATGCAGAACAAGGAGGTCAGGAACAAAGAGCAGGTCTGTCAAGGAAAAAGGGTCTACAATGGACAGTGCACCCTGCTGGGTATGGACAGCAACCCTTTCAATTCGTAATTGTCAATGTAGACAAGTCCCAGGGTACACAGTTCAGTCTTGCTGACCAGGGGCCATCTATTTAAGGTCCAGCTCCTCATAAAACATCTTTTTTTTTTTTTTTTTTTTAGCAGATTAGCCCTATGAACACAAGGTCTGATGTCAGTACAGTCAAGAGACTGGTTTTAGAAACAAGGTAGAGGCTGGGGAGGAAGGAGAGGGGTTATGAGATAACAAGGTAGGTACTAGAGTGAGATAAGCATGTACAACCAGCTTATCTGGTAGCCTGAGTAGGATCAATAGGGGCCCGAGGAGGGATCCATGCTTAAAAATGGAAAACCAAACTTACCCTAGGTTTTAGAAAGTGGCCATACTAATTTTATCAGAAAATACTTAACTAAAAGACACGATGCCATGTATATCATGGAAATGCACTTAATATTTATAATTCCTGAGTACATCCTTATACCAATTCCTTTATTAAAACAAAAGAGCAAAACAAACACACCCGAACAGTACATGGCCTTCCACAAATCAAGCAAGGGGCAGCTGCAATGTTTGCTTCTAGAGAGGTTCACCTGGGAACCCAATTCCCCCACTGCATTCTTCTCAATGCCACTGACGGCAGCAGACATAACTATCCGAAGGAATTAAATATATGTATAGTTAAGTTTTTAGTTGAATAATGTTAAAATTTTAAGGGGTTTTAGAAATAAACTCATCCAACTTCTTTAGTTCATCATTGAGGTCTCTGAAATTCATAAGATTAAGATCAAGGTTCTCCAGGCAACTGGGACAGCAGTAGGGCTCCACTGGGTTTTCTTACTTCTAGTGTGAGGTCCATTTCACTTGCTGTGCTTAAGGATGAGATTTTTGCTTAGCCTTAGTAACTAAATTGAGATCTGACTTGGAAAACTGGGGGGGAAGTAGTTAAAAAGTTACCAGCGCTTTAAAAAAAAAGAAAAGGAAAAAAAAAGTTATCAGTGCTATGGAAACTATAGCCTATATACTGACATCCTAGGCCAATAAAAATTAATATACTATACAAGAGAGGTCATCATTAATAAACTGAAATGACAAAGGTACAATTCACAGGGCCCCCAAAGAGAGAAAATAAAAAATCAATGATTCAGCTTTGGTTGGGGGTAAAAATGCCAAAGGTTGGAGAGAATGGAAGCCAATGAAGAAAAGGTATGCCAAGGAAACACTGAAAAAAGCCACAAGAGTGAGTTCCACTGACTTTTCAATTCAATCCCCTGATGATTTGATCTCCATTCTAGAATCAGCATCTAGCTTCTACAGATACTAACTACACAGAATATTCTACTGTTCTCAGGCCATACGCCCCATCTGTTCTGGATGAGAACTGTAGGCTTTCCCACCCACAATCTATTCTATGTAGTATCTTTGCCGCTGCTCCAATGTAAGATTTTGACATTTTCCTCAAGCAAATAGTTTTAAAATAAAGGGTAGTTTCTACCAAAGGCTTTTTTTTTTTTTTTTTCCTAAAAGATACACAGCTTCTCTTAGGACAAATAACTGATCAACCCATTATCTTCCTCAGTCTCGGTAAACATTTTACAAAGTATTTCTTCCCTTCTCTCAGTCTTCCATTGCTACCCACTCCCACATTCATATCAAATTTCTTTAACTCCATGATCTTGGGACACAGAGGGTGGAAGGAAATAGTTACTTCTCTCAGCCAGAGAAGTAAAAGACAAAACATCCTAAGAGTTGATCTATAGGGCCTCCTTTTGGTCCTTTTTCCTGAAGGCACTGAATTAAATTAACATCTAACTCCTCTTATAGGCCTAACGGGAATGGTATCACTTCACTTTAGGAGTGGAGGACGAAGAGATGGTTCTTGAGGTAGACACATTCTTAACCTTCTA
Source organism: Potos flavus (assembly GCA_028534135.1). Classification (NCBI taxonomy): domain Eukaryota; kingdom Metazoa; phylum Chordata; class Mammalia; order Carnivora; family Procyonidae; genus Potos; species Potos flavus. The sequence continues at coordinate 82,054,327 of CM052898.1, read as the reverse complement.
GATTTCATTCTTGCTTTTAAATCTCTTTAAGTGGTATTTTGTAATTTCCACCTCAGGACCTTTTTCTCTTCTTAAGAGCTGAGCAACTTAAATGTTCACTTACGTCAAATGTTTAGAAGAAATACTCAAAGTTCTAAACTTTTCTACACTTTGGAAAGAAGTTGGCCCAACCTCTCCTTCCCCTAAAACCAAACACACTGCATTAGAAATACTTATGATGTCTAAAAATAGATTAACGCTTTCTCAAAAAATATTTCTCTACATATAAAAGTTCAATTTTTAAAGCTCAATCATCAGCTTAATGGCAAAACAGAACATAAATAGCTGCTGGATTCTATTCTTTCATGTTAGCACATAAACAAAACCATTAAAAATTACTTTAAATAACAGGACTAGAAACTTCCTCTCCACCTTTTACTGTTTTCCAGGGATCTGAATGACGCACTGCCCCAAGAACTGTGCAACACAATGGACCTGCTCAATCCCTACTCCTCTGTATACACAGCTGTGCATGCAACAGTCTTAATTATCCTATAGGTTGGCTGGCTGAACTTTCATGTCCAGACATACACAATTTACTCAGTAAATACAAGCACAGCATCTACTATTTGCCAGGTAATGCTTCTATGGAGTTTATATTCTAGTTACAAACATTGTTTGACAAGGGATAACTATTAAAAGAAGATACAAGGATTTCAAAATGTTGCCTTAAGTTTAAATCTATTCCGTAAGGAAGCTATCTACAAAATAAAATGCTGAAACAGTACTTCGGTTACACCATTCATTCTGGATGCTTCTAGAACATTAGTTTATAATGTGATCACATCTAGACAGTGCCCTTAGAAAAACATTTCCAACTGATGTAGAAGAACAGAGATATGAAGATTCTTCATCCTGTGGGCCAAAACTTCTGAAACAACTTATTTTAATATTTTGGAAGGAGAAGGTGAGAATGCTTTCAAATACTCTTATTTTAGATGAGACTATTATGTAAGATATATTATCTAAATAATATATAATATAAATAATATATGATATACATTGATGAAACTATTATATATATGACTCTTCCAGATTCACTTATAATAGGCTATAATTACAGCCATATCAATCATATCTGGCTGTACTGATCATGGCAAAACTGGCTTTCAATGTGGACAACACTTTTAATCGCACACGAGGCCCCAGAATTACTACATAGCAATTTAGTGTCTCATCTCCTTAACTACTTTAAATTGTGAGCTCCTAAAAGATACACAGCAGTCTTCTTCATTCCTGGACACACAGGAGGAGGTATATATCATAAATGCCAGATGAATAAATGGGAATAATAAAAGCATCTCACTACCCACTTTGTACCAAAAGCTATGTGAGAAAATAGACACGTTTTTCTGAATCTGATGCTTTGCAACCAGCTAATAAAAGCTATTAAGTTTTCTCAATTCACAGTATTTGCTTTTTAAACTACTTTGACTATTGCACATTCTCCTGTGAATTTTCTTTCCATTTCATACCATAATTTGGCTCTAATAATGGTATTTAACTTTACATGAGTAAAGTAACACTTAACAGCATGGGCTTTGGAGTCAGAGACTGGGATAAAATGTAGGTGGTGTCACTTACTATCTGGCCTTGGTCAAATTGCTTATTTCCTGATCTGCAACAGTTATCTCACAGGGTTATATGAGGCTTAAGGGAGATAACATGCTAATGCCTACCACTGTGTCTAGCACATAGTTAGTGCTCAATAAATGGTAGCAGTTATGTTAAAATTAGGTTTCCTAAATAGATTATCTCTTGATGTTTGTATCTGAGTTATGTAATTTTTCTATGCTCCCCATACCATGTAACCCAATTCTTCATATGTCACAAAGGTTGAATAGATGCTTGCATAATACGCAAACTGGATCTTTTTCTCTTTGACATGGTGAAAAATCTTATTCAGGCAACTTTGCTAACCAATACACAGGACATAATAATGTTTCCTACCATAACCCAACGTATAGCTATTATCCAATTTGTCTGGGGTCCATTATATGCCAAAATCATTCAAACAAGGGAATCAGCATGTAGAAAAGTATCCAGTGACAATGTCATATCATCAACACTTGATAATGCTTCTCCTCTTTCAGGAAGTTAGACAATTGATCTCTTCCTTCCCTGGCTTTGGTATGGCCCCATTTCTTTCTACAGTCCATTACAAAGAGGCGAACAGGAAACACAGTTTTTCACCTGACTGGTTTATGGTCATTTATATTTAGCCATGCATTATTAGCACAGGGTAGGCAAACTTATTTTAGGCTTTGTGGCATATGATTGTGTCACCAAATACTCAACCTGCCACTGTAGTGCAAAATAGCCACAGGCAACACATAAACAAATCAACATGGCTATATTTCAATAGAACTTTATGAACATTTTATTAATTAGACTTCAATAAAGCTGACAAAAAGTAGAGAAAAAACCTTTATGGACACAAATTTGAATTTAATTTACTTCTCAAATGTCAGGAAATATTCTTTTGATTTTTTTCCCAGCAACCATATAAAAATGCAAAAACCATTCTGAACTGGCAAGTTATAGAATTATTACATAGGTATTAAGTACCTACAGGGTACAGTTTGCCAAGCCCTGTGCTAACATTTATAATCATGGGGAAAAGTGTATGAGCAATGGTCCTGGTTCCTCATCACAAACTCAATTTTCTCAAGGTCTACTACTCCACAAATATTATATCATCCCAAACATTTCATTCATTTCCAGACAGAACATTCTGAAAACTAATTTTAGTTCTAAAAATCTAATAAAGATCATATTTTAACCCATCTCTTGGCTTTTATGTCTTAGATTGTAAACAACAAAATAACCAACTTGTACTTTATATTTTGAGAACAAGAATTATAATTAATGGTTTATGCAACTACAATAACACAAATAATATAATATTCAATGTTATGTCCCCATTTAATGAAACTTGAATAAAAATTCATTACTTGATTATATAAATACCTCTATCATGTATATAGCATTATCACTCCCAGGTTTGCTTCTTTCAGTATGTTGAAGGCCAATGGTCTCAATACTGTGGGCAAGTGGCAAAACCTGGTACAGTCATGGTTAACTCTTTAAAAATACTTACCATCATGAAAGAATGTTGCAGAGTTCATTTAAAATTCTTTGGTAGATTAGCCTTAAGAAGATAACTAAGAATTTAACCACAGATTAAGTCAAGGAATTCTGAATTCTGCACGAATTAGCTATTAGTCAGTAGCAAAGCCAAGTCCTGAAGGGTGCTAATTCTGTGGTACCATCGAAAACTTTCAACATGTTCGTCTCAGGTATTTGTTTCAACATGCAAGCTAAGGCTCAGAAATAATTCTTTGTATCTACCCAATTTCATGGCAGAGACAATTATAGAATTTTGACACTGTGCCTTTTAAACGGCCATTTAAAATTACTGAACTTTGCAAAAATATTTAAAAATATAAATTCGTGGCATAATTACATTGTTACCCAGAAAACCAACTAGTAATAAAATCTAGCTACGACGCATGATAAAATGTTCAAAAGTGAACTTAAGCAAGTTTTTCATAGCAGAAAGATATTAGGAAAAACTAATCTATATTTATAAATATATTTTAAAATCTTGTAACTTTAAAAATACAGAAGAACTTATATTTGTTCAAAATTTGAACATATATGTTTGAGATATGATTTTATATGAATGATGATGCTTTGGAGAAATGACATCTGAGGCAACCATGGACAGCAGTACTTAGATAACCAAAATCAGGTAAAACTTGGCCTCTTCAACTTTTCTGAAGACATCTACTACCTATGATTTTAACCAATTATTGATTTATATTGTAATATTCTACTTAACTCCAAGAAAAAATTGTATTTGGTGCTTTAGATAACATACTATACCTATAGCATCAAAAAGTTTTGAAAACCAATATTTTAAATATGTTTTAAAATATAAGAGTAAAAAGACATCTTTTCCTTAATGAGAGATGAATTAAAGAAAAGGCGTATGCTTCTGAAGTATAAATATTCTTTTTACTAGAATGAATAATTGTTTTGGAAATTTTAGCATAAACATCACTATCTTCATTGCAAACTTTTTTTTATTTATGCTGTTCAGGTCTTCTAATACACTTAAAAATATATATATATTTATTTTTACTCTTCCAATTAAGTCATTTAAGATACTCTAACAATGCTTCCATTTATTGAGCACTTACAGGCACCCTGCTAAATATTTTAAATATTTTAGATCTCATCCTCACAGTGACCCTACAGATATAACTTTCTTTGCTGGGAAAAAGAGGATAGAAGACAAATCCTCCTTCTTTGTTTTCTTTTTTTTTGCCTTAAAATACAAAACAAACAAACAAACGAAAAAAACCACTGTTCAGTTGGGAAAAGAAAAAAAAACATCTCACCCTTGGCTACTTTCTTCACATTTATCATGTAAAACATCTGTGACTGGATGATTTTTTTCCGCCACAAGGAACAAAAACTTAAGATTTCATGTTTTCAATTCTTGAAAATATAAAAGGCATTTAGAAAACATTAAAAATAACAAAAATATTAAATTATTACTTCCTAAATTGATTCAAGGATAGCTATATTGATATCACCATGTTCATTTTGATTCAAGGATAGCTATATTGATATCACCATGTTCATTTTAATTAGTTCCCAATAATTCTTTGAGCCCCTAGCAAATTCTTACTGTTCATTTCTTACTTTTCTCTGACTTACTGAGGTTTTATTATAAATGCTGAGTTTTAAGGCTGTGTTTTACTGCTCTTTATCTCACCTCTGCTTTCAATTGGACAATGTTTATACAACATAGGAAGTTCAATCAATCTATGTAGAATCAAATTACTAATCTTAAAAAATCTGATATTCATTAATGAGATAATACTTTATACAGATGTATATTACTTGCAGAATAGGTTGATTCCTAAGAGGCTAATTCATATAAACCAAATCATACCTTTATCCCTACGGGGAAAAAAAAAATTGGTCCAGATTCACACTTGTGAATGCTATACATTTTTTAAACTCATACATTTATACATCAAAAGAAGCCCTAAGAAATAATGGTAAAAACCATTTCAAAATTAAACTACCATACCATAAAACATGTTCTCTTTGATCTATTACCAAAGTGAGAAGACACACCCTTGGAAAAAATGGGAGTTTCTTGCATTTTCTCTATGCTAAATATAGTGAAATCCCTTGACTATATGATCAGATATAGACTTCCTGTATTTTAAAGCTAATCTCTTCACAAACCTGTGTAACTGCTAACAAAGTTATGTAAGTTCTCAATGCAAAAAGGCCCATATATAATTGGATTAAAGGTGCTTAATTCAATTTTGCAATATGGTTCACTCATCCATTTGTCCATTCATTCATTTTTTCATTCATTCATTTTTTTTCATCCATTCTTTAAAATGTATCAGTGCCAACTATACACCTGGCAATGTTGTAGATGCTTGGAATACAGTAGTGAGCAAAACATAAAAAATCCCTGCTCTCAATGGAGCTTACATTCTAGTTCCTCAAAACCGATCTGCAGCTAAAATATAAGCACTCAAAATCCAAGAGGAAAACTTTCTGAAAGGCTCCATCAGTCAGATACCTCCAAAGAGCAAAGGCTACAATAGTACTACACTTAACATTTGTAATGTGTCTTGCTTTTACCAAAAATAAAAATCACATCATGTTACGTTTACTAACGTCCTTGAATTTTAATTTGTATTTACTACTTCTAGTTTTCCTCAATTTACACTTTCTCTTTCTAATAAATTCTACTAGTTCCTTGAAGAGAGTAAAAGTGAAACAATCCTTTCAAATTTCCAACCTAATTGATGATCAACAGGTATTAATCAAGTGATGGTCTTCATAAGAGCCATTTTCTATTATAAAGGAATTGGCTTCACAATTATAGGACCGTTTGCCACTGCTGCCTCTGAAGGACTTAACCACTGACTGGAGTTTTGACTGGGGATGCCAGGATTTGAAGTAATCTTAGGTATCTTCTTTCTTTTGCTACTGTCGCATTAACTGAACATATGCTTCTTAGTCAGCATTAACATGTGGTAAAGGCCATCATTAGAAACTAGATTTTGGGGGCCTGGGTGGCTCAGTGGGTTAAGGCCTCTGCCTTCGGCTCAGGTCATGATCTCAGGGTCCTGGGATCAAGCCCCGCATCGGGCTCTCTGCTCGCTGGGGAGCCTGCTTCCTCCCCCTCTCTCTGCCTCCCTCTCTGCCTACTTGTGATCTCTCTCTGTCAAATAAAGAAATAAAATCTTTAAAAAAAGAAAAAAGAAAAGAAAGAAACTAGACTTTGCCCACCGCAGAGATTACAGCTAATCTTTACCTGGCATTGCTGCCAGTGCACTTACTGCTAATGTGCTCTGGACCCTTCCTCCATTGAGCTCTCAACTGCTGCCTCTGCCCTTGCTATCTCCGACCAAAATCTTTGAATTATTCTAAGGTGAATATGGCCAGACCACACCTGTTGTCAAGCTCAGTGGTCCTTCATCTTTTCTTGGGCTTCTCCCTCTTATGTCACAGCCAAGAGTAACGTTTCCCACTTTCAACTCCAGAATTTTTCCACCCTCCTTCACCTTCTAACAAGACACTGTGGGAAACTGGGAAATTTGTAAGTATGCCACAGAGTGATAAAGGATGCAAAGCCAGGAATCCCAATACCAACTTTGCTCTGCGCAGGATACAGAAAGATTCAAACATATTAAAGGAAATGCCACTCTGTGTATGGTTTCTGTATTTTCATTTCTATATTTATTCAACAAATATTTATTGAGTGATTATTAGGTTCCAAGGACTATTATACAATTGGTTTCTTTTAATGGGAATACACCAACACTGCTCCAATGCAGGAGTGGTAAATTTCTGATCTACAGGTTATGTTCTGTCGTTAGCTTAATTTTTTCTAGCCCAGAGAGAATGATCAAGAAACAAAATCATAGCAGGCCTTTAGAAGTCTTTAGAAGCAAGAAGACAGACTAAATCTATGATGAGAGAAGGACTGTATCTTTTTCCTTTATTGCTGTATATACCTGTCTCTACCTCTTTACTCTAGCTTTCTCTTTTTCATTTTGCCTCATTTCTTTAACTGGCCATTATAGGGTAATGGGATATATAGATTAACTCCTGTATTTATTGAATTACATTCTCATTTTCAATTTAAAAGGCAGACCAAATTAACACTTCATATTTTTATCCTAAACAAAAAGCCTTTTTCCTGCTTTTGTTTGGAGGAGTGGGGAGAACGGGTCTACAGTCCTTGAAATTTCTTTCACAGAGTCTCCACTCATTAATTCAGTAAACTGAAATTCCATCTCGACAAGCATAAATATTGCATTAAAAAATAAAACAGTAATAAACATTGTACTTCAAGAATCTACACAAAAAAGGAATACAATCAAAGTTGATAAGGCATAAGCGTAAAAGGTAAATAAATATTTCATGAAGAAAGTAAATAAAAATCTATCCAGATAATTATTTTGACAAAAAAATGGAATAGAAATAAATGCATTCAAAAGAATTATCATTTATCATTTTTTATACACTGAAAATAAGGATTCTCCACTCCTAAGAACCATTTTCATGCAGATTTTATCACAAAATTATTTTATATTTTCCATTTTACAATTTCTCTCTTCAGTAGTTGCTAAAACTGTAAATTATTCAAACACTTAATTTCCCAGGATTAAATATTTTCCTAAAAACTCTATAAATCCCCATTACATAAGAACATCACAGTATCTTTTCTTTACCACACAAAAAAACTATAATAATTATAACTTATTCTTTATTTGTCATCTTTCTACAGAAATTATCAGGATTACGCCTTACCAGGAAATTATACATATTAATAATACAAGTTTTAATAGACTACTGATCAGACTATTATGTTGCAAGTATTTCTAGAACATGATATCACAAATTCATTAATTCCAAAACAATAGTTTATTAACAAAAAAGTACAAAGTACAAATGGACATCCTATTTCCCTCCATTATGGTCCATCTATCTATCTGCCTTTCAGTGCATGGCACAGCCTTCTTGAGCTAAAAGAATAGGTAAAATACTTCTCTTTCCAATGGGCCTAATAACCATCCAAACCAAATCATTATGTATTTAAGTTACACAGTCCATGTCAATTTTTAAAAAAATGTTTTATCTATATTAGTTGCCATAAACGCCTCTTCCCTTGCAATATACCATGTACCTAAACTGAATCAAACATATCAGTAGCAATATGCATAAATCGTGCTTACACATAGGGAATATCAGATTATTAGTATGTTCGCCTTGAAGTAACAGATTACAAATGAAAGCTTAGAAGTGTCAGAAAGGATTTTCATAGATATTTACTAAACACTTCAAGTCAAAAACATCTTGTTAACTGAACTAAGTTGAGGTACATGGAAAACATTCAGTTTAGTTGTGTTTTTTGCACTGATTTTTAGATCAAAGTTACTCACATATCTAATCGAGATCTCTGCTATTATTTCAATTTTCTTCAATAATGGTTCCTTTTCAATTTATTTCAATAAGCCTACAGTTTTTCCCATACTTCTCTCTACACAAGCCAAAAGTACTTCTCTGAATCATGGTAAATTCCCAATACTTTTTGGTTTTCCTCACAGGGCTATAGACAGGAGTATAATAAATCACCATGTTTCAATAAATAATGCCCAATTTGCTCTTTCTGCTATAATTCATCAAGACAGAACATGTGGATTAATTTACTGATGTTCCTAAAAGCCATGTGTAAAATTTATTAGATGATGTATTTTTTTGAGTGGTAAGCTCCAGCCTTTTGGTTTGTGGAGGCAGCCAGGTCAGAGCTTATCACTCTACTTTAGTCCCTGCTTAGAACTATTCTATAAAGAACATGAGTTCAGTGTTAGACTAGGCTGTAGTAACATAAGGTGCTAGACCAGTGATACATTTTTTGGGAACTGTAAAATTCAGATGACCACTCACTAAACATAAAACCATTATTCCACAAAGATTTTATTCACATCAAACTTGCACAGCAGCAAAAAAAAAAAAAAAAAAAAATCAAAACACAACTAAGCCACATATCAAAGAACAATATACAATAAAGATTTGAATTTCTCAATGGCATTGGAAAGTTTTTCCATATATAACATTTACAATTCTAGTATTAGATTTTTCAAGGTGTCTAAAGCTTCACAGTGCTAGAATTGATTTTTATCAGAACACATGCAAAAATGTGCAACATAATAATTCATATTAATGACAGAAAAAAGCACGCCAGTTATTTGTCATTCCAGCACGGCCATGCCACTCTATGTTCTAAAAACAAACAACCCCCCAAATCCGGGTCCCATTCATTCTTCAATTATGCCTTTAGTCACTCTGCTTTATTATATTCAAACAGTCACTGTTAGTGCTCTTCACCACGACTTTCAGGTTGACGTCACTCCCTGCCTGCTGGCTGTCAGGACTGGGGGACGCCCCTCTCCCAGACTCACCTTCTTCCGGATGTCTTCATCGTTTGCTCCTAGAGAGGCATAGAGCTTGAATGCAGCCTGGCGGAGTTCATGAGCATGTTTTAAGTCATGATCAAGCTATGGAAGGGGAAAAAAGGTATATTGCAACTCAGTCCACAAACCTAATTTTCAATAAAACTGAGTAGAAATAAAAATTTTCAAAAAAAAATTTGGAACACCTATTAAGATACTAATGCTCTCATTGAATTCTTTTTTTTTTTTTTTTAAGATTTTATTTATTTATTTGACAGAGAGAGAGAGAGATCACAAGCAGGCAGAGAGAGAGGGGGGAAGCAGGCTCCCCCTGAGCAGAGAGCCCGATGCAGGGCTCGATCTCAGGAGCCGAAGGCAGAGGCTTTAACCCACTGAGCCACCCAGGCGCCCCCTCAATTGAATTCTTGATTACTTTTGGGTTCTGTTTATGTATGACTGAGACCTTGCTGTGTTTGCATGACCTGGAATGCGTGCAGTCTGCTTTTGTCTAAAAGTGAACACCACAACACTTGACGCTGGTATATGAAAAGTCTTTGTGAACCTCTGACCCTTAAAAATGCAGTGCTCCCAGATGGTAGCTTTAGTGGCACTGAGGCTTGCTTGCACCAGCTCTTTGGAAAATGCTCTCCTCAAAAACTAGGCACTCAGGCTTTCCTAGTCCCCAGACTATAGCTGATAATGTGAGTACTGCTGCAACAGGGTCTCTAGGAGGTTTTCTTAAACACTCAGAGCAGTCCTAGCCCAATTTCAGCATTTAACAAGATTTTAGAAAGAGGAAAACCTTTGTGAAAATCGTTAGTAAACAATACACCATGGTAGTCATTACTATGTTATCTATTACAATTATCTGAGATTTGCGTTCAGAGGTTTTTTGGTAAGTTTAAGGTTACTCATTGTACGAAACAAGTAATGCCATCTTTCCACATGCATAACTGGCTAGGTTATCAGTTCTTCTGTACAACTGATTCATCATTAAAGTACCACAAAAGTGAAACAGAAGCATGTTCTCACGACTTTCAATGACTAAATACAAATCAGTAAATACATAAGGCATATCCATAATGTAAATAATTTTATAACTAATTCATCCAAATGACTACCACTCCATATGAGTTGCCTTGGAAAGGTTCATCTTTATGCAATGATATAAGTATTGTTTATAACATTCTGAGACCCTCTTTTGAAACTTCCTAAAGAACTAAGTGGCATATTAGCTAGAACACCCTAAATTTATCAATTAAGAGTTTTATTAAGTTAATTGTCACTGACTGTGGTATGCAAAGATGGGGAAATAAATCTAGCTGGGTAACATTATTTAGGGTAACAAATAACAACAACAGGGGTGCCTGGGTGGCTCAGTTGTTAAGCGTCTGTCTTCGGCTCAAGTCTTGATCTCGTGTCTGGCTCCCTATTCAGTGAGGAGTCTTCTTTTCCCTCTCCCTCTGTCCCTTCCCTCCACTCGTGCTCTTTTCCTCTCCCTCTCAAATGAATAAAGTATTTAAAAAACAAACAAAAAAAGCCAAATAACAACAACAGTAGTTCCAAAAATATTTTGACCAAAACAGGCACTGATGGATTATGGGAGGAACTCCCCAATATATAACACTCATTTTTGATGCATAAGTTCTAAAATATCTATTCTTAAGCTCTTAAATACTTTCTAGTCATAATATATATTAGAATATGGACTTAGATTAACATATACCATGAAAATCACACATTTATTAATGTAAGAATTTCTCACTATGGGTCTAGTATCTATATGTTTATGGTCAGAAACCACTGAATAAGCCATCATCAAAAATAAAGATGAAAAAACAAACATATTCAGGTTTGGTATAAAAGATCATTTAAAAAAACTATTACTATTCTAGTTTTACTGTGAGGGAAATAAAATGGAAAAACCCTAACAGAGGGATAATTTTCTATATACTAATTAAATGATTTACACAGGTACAGGCTACAAGTTCTTACAACTATGTTTTCTCACTCTCCTGTCCATCCAAGTGTCCCATTTGCCTTGCTAGGATGGCCAACTGAAGGTATTCATGAGGCCACTGTTAGGACTTGCTCATGTATCTTTGTACCAGTGAGATACTGTGTCAGTGTGAGCAAGTGGCCAGAGGGAAAACAGACAAGGTAGCTGGTTCAAAGTTACCCATCACCTGTACTGGAAGAACAATATTGTACACTGAAGGAAGAGCAGGCACTAACTTTAATTCATAGAGGGCAGTGTATATATTTTTTTTTTTAAGATTTTATTTATTTACTTGACAGAGAGAGAGAGATCACAAGTAGGCAGAGAGGCAGAGAGAGAGAGAGGAGGAAGCAGCCTCCCTACGGAGCAGAGAGCCCGATGCGGGGCTCGATTCCAAGACCCTGAGATCATGACCTGAGTCGAAGGCAGACGCCCAACCCACGGAGCCACCCAGGTGCACCAGCAGTGTACATTATTAATACCAGTAACAGTGAAGGTAATTTGGGCCCTTTCTAAAAGAAAAAGATAAACCCTTAAGATTCTGTTTTGTTTTCAGTGTTAAATGCCAAATGAACAGTTGCCTGCCAAATGAAGTTTTAGGGAACTCAGGGGCATGGGAGAGGTCAAGAGAAAAGTTAAAAAAAAAAAAAAATTTACCATTGGGACCACTGGCATCAAAAATACAGTGATATTCATGAAACAGTACTGGTTACTAATTAGGACGCAATGCTCTCTCTGCCATGACCTCCTTAAATAAACTTTCTCTAACTGAATGTTGTTCTCTTATGCTTAGAGAAATGGATATGACAAAGCTGAGAAGAACGAAGTCGAAAGAAATATTAACTATTCTACGGAACTTATAGTTTGAGAAAAACTTGAGAAAAGCACAGTTTGGTTCTTGATGGTCTCAAACCAGAGGTTAAACAGTGCTTTAGCTGACACTAGCAGGCCCAAAGCACAGTATAAAACTGAAGGAAAGATGACAAAAGTTAGAAAAGATAGCAAAAGAGAAAGTGGTGGAGAGTCAAATAAGGCCACTCACATCACCTATCATAGATGATTACCCTTGACCTAAAGAACAATACGGCAAGAGAGATGATCCTGGGAACCTCAATAGGATAAGATGATGTTGATACAATGTCAATACCCAGCTTAGACACCCCACTATTTTGTGGTTTTAGTTGGGAATTAGGGATGTAATTTTCTTCCTTCCTGATTACCTGCTTAGTGAAAAATTTCTGATAAATACAGGAGACGAACTAGATTCGAAAACCCATAACATCATCTGTTATCAAAGGCAAAAGATTCCTTCATTTAAAAGGGTTTTGAACTGTAATTATCAATTGGTTCAAAGTTGTGAGCAGTAAGAAAAACTTCTTAAAAATCCCTTGCTTGAGCTGCTGAAAATAAAAACAGAACATACCCTTTTAATATCAGTGATGGCACTCACTGAGCTGGGATACTTGAAATAATCAGCAAGCATGGCAATGAGGTGATCAGTTATGCTAGCGATTCTCTGTAGCTCAACATCTGGTTCAATCAGATAGGCGAGTGTCTCAGCTCCTTCAACTCTCTCCTCTAGCAATCTCTCCTTACTGCACATTCGAACCAAACAAGGCAGTGTCTGGAAGGTAGTGAAATTAATTATTTGCTTTGTGGTAAAGGCAAAAGCTTGATGGAGAGCATATAGTGACTGAATCTATCGTTTTTATTGGCAGTCATGTTAGTGATCAAATGTTTGAATAAAGATTTTCAGAGAATGAAAGGCTTTTTGGAATGTAAAAACAAAGTTCAGTGTATATTAATCATTTGTGCTGGCACACTACACCCTAATCATACAATCAAAGCACATTAATACAAACTCTAATCAGGCTTTTGTGACAGATAAAACTGAAACTTTACTGCACAATCTTATAAAAGACATTTAATAATCCCTAATAAATCATGTCTGAGGTTTCTGTCCCTTCCATGGATTTATTTATTTAAAAGACATTCAGCAAAGTGGCCAGTTGGCTCAGGTGGTTAGAGCGTGGTGCTGATAAAAGACATCCAGCAGTTTGATCAGGAACAACTCTGCTGCAGAAAAAGTATGCTTTTCTTTAGTGAATAATATGACTGGGATGACTTTTATTTTTGGGGTGCGATCAGTACCTACAGTTGCAAAACCGAAATACAGCTTTAAAAATTCAGCGATCTTACCATTACTGATTCCATGAGTTTTCCTAAAATGCTTGTGAAATGAATTCAATCGTAGTTCCCAGGTTTTCTAAATCACTCCCTAGAATGACTATATCTGCTAGTCCAATTTTACTTCTGAGGTCCTTCAAAAATCCTGGTGCTTGTTTTGGTAATTTATCTACATTAGGTCCTCAATAAAAAAATTCCATGTATTTACTATTTCTAAGGCTGATGAACACATTTTAAACACCACCACAAAGATGGAGACTGAAATGTTATAATTATAGGAAGCCTTCCTCAATTACTGTAATCAACTGTGCTTTGCTCTTTTCTAAGTTCCTACTATATCTTTATCATAGAGTTTAGCACTTTATTGTTCACTATTGATTTCCTATCAGGCTAGTGCAGGCTTTATAATACAACCCTAGGCTTCCAAGAGGAAAAGTCTTATTATTTTTTTTGAACAGTTACTAACATTTATTAATACCATAAATTCATGGATTATTGAATTTAACACTCACAACTACTACACAAAGAAGATGCTATTAACCTAGTTTACCAATAAGGGAGAAGAGGAGGGGTAGAGCAGTTGAGCAAATAAACTAAGGTTACTTGCAGAGAAGCCCTTAGAACTCTACACAATGTTGCTAACTTAGTGGACCCTCAGTTCTAATTAATTGACTTGCTTCACCAAAGACTAAAGCAAACATTAGTATTAATGCTCTTTTATCCTTGGGTTCATTTTGTACACTGATAATGAACATAAAATCACGATCATAAAATGATATATAACCAACTTATTTACACTTAAGTTTGTTCTTTGTAGCTAATAAGATGTTTAATATATTTAATATATTGTTATTTTCAAAATGACCCTGTGGGATAGATGAACAAAAATTATTGCCTCCATTTTCATGAGGCACCAAGAGAGTAAGGGAGGTGCCCAAGGTTACCCAAGCCAGTCAGTGGCGGGAATGCTGAAACCAGAATCCAGGTCTTGTAACTTCTAGGGCCAGTCTCTTACTTGGGTTTTTCTGAGTTCTAGTTGCTTTTGACATGTCACAATGATGTTGATGGTTTTCATGTGCTATTTACTTTTTCTTTTTCTTATGTCTTTTGATTATCTGCCATGAGGGTTATATAGTCTTTGTCTAGAGAGCTAATGAACTGCTTTCCTATAAAGCTACATTGCAAACTTGATGAAAATCAAGGGTTAAAATATATTTTCTATTTCACTTGAATTTTACATATTTTTACAACTTGTAGGTCCTCCTAATTTCCATAAAGATGAAAAAGGTGTGACAAGGAAACGAACTATTTCACTTTGACTCTCAAAACACATCTAGAAGTAATTTTTTAAAACTACATGGCATTCCATTAAAAAGAAATGCATGCTGTTTTAATATTATTTTATGCTATGCACACCATAGTTACAAATGTATAAAAAGAAATAGGAGGAAAAAAAAGAAATGGGAATACCAATATTTATATTCAACACTTAACGACTGGGGGAACTTTTGCATGTGTTTAGAGAGATTAATTAGCTCACCTTTAATACAATACAGTTGTCATCTGTCCGAATTGCTCCAGCTCTACACATGTAAGTTAAACTGGAATAAGATGGCAGAAAGTAAGTTTTTGCTTGTGTTTTAAAGCTTTAAAAGAAAAATTCCTTGCCTTTAGGTTATATGGAGAAAAAAAAAAAGACAGCTACTCTTATTTATCTTGAGGGAGAAGGTTTTCACATTACCTTATATGAGGTTCTGCCAATACTCAAAAACAACTAACTGATATATACAGACAGTGGTCAGATATTTTTCAAAAATACATACAAAATTGTTTTAAAAATAAAGGCTTAATGAGCAGATAAACTCTGAAGCTAAATACTGGGCACAGTGGAGTTCCTTATACTTTTTAAAAAAATTTTTTTATTTTTTATTATGTTATGTTAGTCACCATACAGTCCATCATTAGTTTTTGATGTCTTATACTTTTTTCTATACTTTTTCATGTGAGAAAGTTTCCATAATAAAAAGGGGGGAAAAGTTAAAAATAAAATAGAAAGTTCACAAAGTGTCTAAGATTAAATCAAGCTAAGTGGGATATTCTAATCCCAATAGCAGTAGTACAAGTATCACAGAAGCAGCATTTAACTTTTAACTCTTAGCGGTAGCCATAAGAAATTAACTAGTAACTCTTCAGTTTGCCAGCAATGGCTTTGACAAATGGTCAATGATTTGGCTCTACTAAAAAACAATTTGCCTTCACAATGATATCTGGCTTTGAATAAGAAGAAAATTACTCGGTACTCCCTAAGCAGGTACTGAACACTTCAGAAACTTAATGAATTTCCTTCTTGGATTAGATTCCTTTAGTAAGCTGGGGGGTGGGGAGCTAAAACACTCCATATTCTGGCTTCTATAGAAAGCTATAAAAAAAAATCAATAAAATTACTACTTAGATTGTAGAGGATTGAATTGTTTATAGCTGTTATCATCTTAAGACTTGTTACCACATTTTTTTAAACCAGTTCCATGAGAGCATTTATCTTACTTAACAAAAAGGTTTTTGAAGACAAAAAGCAAACAAGCATACAAATAATATACTAAAAAAAACCAAACAATTCATTGTGCATGAGTAATTCACTGAAAATTCCTCATTCTCACCTGAAATACTAGACAGCCACAAATTCCTAAATACTGGAACAATTAAGTTAGCAAAGAACCTTACACAGCAGGTGCTCAATCTATCTATTAAATGTACTCATAATTACAGAATTGACATGATTGAATGCTTATATGAGCTAGGACTTGTACTAATAAGAACTTAACTATCTTATAAACTGTCACATCTCTATGAGAATTTTACGTCTTTTTTTTCTAAAGATGAGGAAGCCATATTCTCTGAAATCATGCCTTGGTTATCGACTTCAACTAATTCTCACTCTATATCTTCCTATCTTTAGATTTTCTTAATTCTTAGCATAAATTTGTTAGTTAAATCTAACTCTGTATTATTTCAACTGAAATACAAGGAGAGTATGTTGAGAATGTAACAAAATAATTTTCTCTGATAGTCTTAACTGTTATATGAGTGTTGCTGCGCTGCATGCCACTAGTAGTACACGGAGTAAACAATTCATGCCCACTTAGGAAAACGTGAGACAACCCCATGACTTGCAAATTCCAAAATCCCGAAACAAAATGGGGATTGGAGGTGAGCTAATTGGGCTGTCCGAAAATACTCTAACATATTGATAAAGCACTGTTGTTCTTCCCACATAGTCTTGACTTTTACCATTTTGCTGATGTCAGCTGCATCTCAATAGGCTTATCCCTCTGTAACATCTTCACAAAAATTTGTGGTAACAATTCTCCATCAACCAAAACTAGAAATAAAACAAACAACAAGAATTAAGGAATTCTTTAAATCTACAAAGTTCATAAATTAAATCAAGTAGGTGCCACTGAAAGTTTCAGCCTACCATTTACCAAGGTCATCGATACCTGGGGGTTTTCAAAAGCTAAAACTGAGAAGCATTTCAGTGCTTGCATTCGAACCTGTAACAATAAACAAAAAAAATGCATTGATCTTGATCTTGAGAATATGAATTTTAATGTCTCAGAATCTAAACTCTTCTGAAGAAACAACTGTCTAAATCTCCTTAAAATACTAAAAGAAGGCCTCAAGGGAATAAAAATAACACCTGAATATCTGGAGTATAGTAAGTTAAGCTTAATTATAAAGAGTTAAAATTAATTGTGAAGTAACAGAAAAGAAAAAAACACAGGAAGAAGCAGCAACTATTATTTAATCAGATAAATTCCTAATCAAATTTAAAAGAACAATGTACAAAACACAATGTTGGTAGGTCAGAGAGAGCTTAATAACACTTAATTACCAATTGCCTTTCAAGTGGGACATTTCTTCTTCCCAAACTACAAACCAGAGAACTGAAGAAGACAAAAAGAGGAAAAAAGAAAAAAAAAATGTACTCTTATAGTAGTGTGTAGGATGGGGTTGTGGCAAAGAGAACAGAAGGAAACAAAGTTACAGTAAAAATCTGAAAAGGACTAAACTAACAACTTTTATTTTTTAAAGATTTATTTATTTATTTGAGAGAGAGGAGGGAGGGGCAGAGGGAGAGGGACAGAGAAAGTCCCAAGCAGACTCCATGCGCAGTAGGGCTTGATCCCATAACCCCGAAACCACAAACCGAGCCGAAACCGAGAGTCTGATGCTTTAACCGACTGTGCCACCCAAGTACCCCCTAATTTAACTTTTAAAGCACTGGATGTTATTCACAACTAATGAATCATTGAACATTATACCAAAACTAATGAATTATGTTGGCTAATTGAATTTAAATAAAAAACAACAACAACAACAAAAACATTTATGAATTGTGTTACATTCCTCAAAACTAGATTACTGGTCTGGGACCATAACACGGGGTCAAACCCTTGACCACATACAATATATTTTACAATTTGCAGGAGCGCCTATGAGACCAGTTATTTTTCATTCTTCCTGTTCAGTTCTCACCAGACAATCTAATCCTCACTTCCAAGCCTAAGTCTACAATGTGATGTTCTTATGTAGGAACTCGAGGTTGGTAGGATAGGTAGCTCAAAGTGTGAAGAAGCAAGCCCTGCCCCTCATCTCAGCAATGATCTGCAGCACAGCATGTGCACACCTAAAATATGGGACCTAAAATATGCCAATGATACTCTGACAATGGAGCAAACCTTGGCTAAAGGATAATGTTACCAAAACCTTTTTCCTTTCACAATCTGTAACCTATTATAGTAGATATGGAAGCTTGGTGAAGAAAGAAAGGAAAAGGAAAAAGGAAAAAGGAAAAAGGAAAAGGAAAGAAAAAAGAAAAGAAAAAAGAAAAGAAAAGGAGGGAGAACTGAGGGAGTTTATGAAGCTAGAGGATAGAGAAGAGGAGGAACAGTAAATAGCCACCCCAGCAATTGTTTCTTGATGTGCCAGTGCTGACTGGTTTCAGCCTCCATGTAGCATGGGGTAGAGGAAGCAGCTCTCAGTATATATTTCCCTCCCCTCCCTCTGGCTAATTTCAAGCTGGCTCCATTCCCCATTCCTGTCCTTGTGAGTGCTTCACCAAGATCAAACTTTGGGTGTCTGAAGTAGGAAAACATAGGTATTAGCAGGCTGCAATACAGAGCAGATTAGAATCAGTGCACGAGGACAGACGACAAAAATGACTACTTCTCTCTCTGCTCTGCATCAAAGTGCTGGCATACCAACTCTAATGTGACACAATAAGGACAATGCCCCATTATCTGCTATAACTTGCTAGTTGGACAACAATGAAATGACCAAATTTTTAACTTCATGCTTAATATATCATGACGTTTTCTTACATATAAAAGACAATGAAGGAAATTTAATTAACAACCTGACTTTTTAACTCAAAATACAAAACAGACACATTAAAAAATCACAGCATCAGACAAAAATCTAAGTTTTTATGAGACATTTTAAAACACAACACATTTTAAATGTTGATGTATATGTGGGTATATGCTCTAAGTTTGAGTCACTGTGGCTAAGCAGGTCTCAGATATGAAATCCAAAGTATTTCCTGATATAGCGAGCCATTGTTCCTACATACTTCAAGGAACCTCCTCATGTGCAGCTTTGGCACTGACATCAGAGCAGAAAATACTGTTAAAATCAATAGCAAATCAAGCCACAACCATATCCTGAAAAAAAAAAAAAAAATGGAAAGGCTAGGGTAGCTTTTAAAATTTTTTAAAGAGGATTTTATAGGTAAAACAATGCCCCATAACATTTCATTAATAAAATGTTATTCTTGATCACACTATCTATCAAAGCAATAAAATATGTGGGCCTCCATCTAGATCAAGACTCTAGAAATCAAAAATAAAATACAAAAATCTGGCCATGATTTTTAACATCTTACTTTGTAAGATACTGAGGTTAGTAGGTGAGCAATATTCTGAACTGCACCATGGTTAAATAAAATTGTTTGATGATCTGGACCCTGTAAGAAAAGAGAACATAACATTAAAAAGAGTAATGACTGATTCCAACAAAACATTTACTTAAATGTAGGAAAGTTCATTTACTACAAATTCTCAGCTACCCTTCTCTTGCATGAATCCATCCTAATAAAGCAGGGCAGACAAAGCGCAGCTATTTCTTATGTCATCCCAGTTCTATAGAACTACTGCTTCCTTACCTTCCCCCCACGTAATGAAGGGGGCACAGAAGCTATCCTGGCACAGGCCCTTTGCAGTTCTTAAATAACACACATCACAGCAACAGAACCACTGTGAATTCTGCATTCATGTACACAACATTACACTATGCTGCTAGAGAGAGTAGCAGTCATTCTTACAACTTTAGACTGATGAACTAGTCAGAGGAACTCTAAAGCTAAAAAAGTACAAGAAGAATTGGGCCAGAGCTTAACCTACCGTCAGGGAAGTTTGAATTATGGATGGTGGAAAACACAACACTCCATACATAGAAGTGATTGTGTTTTGGTTTCTGTTTCTATTTCATTTCTCTTCTTAAGTTATCATTTCTGAGAGTAGGAAGGTAAAGAAATGGGAAAATTCAGGATTTTATTTTTCATCAAGTGTCTTCTAGTAAGCAATTTATTGAAATCTTCAAAGTGACAGAAGCTAAAGGTTAATGCAAGGCTTCGAAATTGCCACCGTTCGTATGCACTGATTTTTAAAAAATTTTTTTCAATTTTTAAGTAATCTCCATAACCCATTGTGGGGCTTGAACTTACAACTCCGAGATCAAGAGTCGAATGCTTGTGCTGTGAAATGTGTAAGCCTGATGATTCATAGACATGTACCCTGGGGCAAATAATACATTACGTGTTAATTAAAAAAAAAAAAAAAAAAAGAGTCGAACGCTCACCAAATGAGCTAGCCATGTGCCCCTCTTACGCATTGATTTTATGTACCACCCACCCATTCAAATAACGAAGTCAACGCAAGGATAAGGATACTACTTTATGCTTATCATTATTCAGAAAAGAAAAACAGCGCCGAAAGTTGGCTACCTATCTGGGTTCACCAGAGAAAACCAACTGCTAGTCTACGAGAAAAAAACCTCTAATCAATTTTCCCAACACACTATTCAGCCAAGTAACGATGATGTTGAAGATGCTCATTCTTTCCTGGACCAAAGTGGGGAGATCAGTATTCATAGTACTGAATCACAAAACAGCCATATTCTATTTTATAGGTAGTAATTCCCTGAACATTTTATATACCATTAAAGGCTCCTTCAAAAAACAAAACACTTCGGCAATTTCTCTTACCAACTTCTAGTTTCTGATTTTTGATGCAAAATATTCCACACTCTACTCAGGCAAACCCCCATTACATTATTAGGTAGTTTCTAATGTCTCACTATTAAAAACAATGTTTTATTGAACATTATTAAAGCCAGCCCCATCTCAGTGCAAACTCTTAAGAGTATGAGGATAAATTTCCTGCATACAATGCTTGATATATTTATCCCTACATATCCATCCAGAATAATGCAGGCTTGCTTTTAGAACAACTAAAGATACATTCTCAGGGCACAGGCTGGAAGTATGCTCTTTATCTTCCTACCTCATCTTCATCCATGCTTCTGCAATTATAATTATAGGTACTAATTATTGGGTACCTGCTATGAGCTGGGCACTACTCTAAATGCTTTACTTGAATCATCTCATTTGAAACAGGAGTCTCCAGCTAATTCAATATAAAGATAGTGGTAGAGACTATAATGGAGAGCCTAGGAAAAGAAGGGTCTCCTAAGAATCTGACCTATTTTTTTCTTACATAGTAACAAGAAGGTAACTAGAATAAAATGTGAAGATAAGCCTAAATTACACTAGGCTGACATGTTAGCATACTAAGGGTTTTTTTGCCTTCCATATAAATTTTAACATCCTAATTTAAATATTGGCAGGGCTTAGAATAGCTAAGTAGATGGGGTGCTGCCTCTACCCTTGCACCTCATGGCTCTTCCATCTCTGTATTTATCTCTGTTCCTCTGCTTTGAGGTGACCTAATACTAACAGATTGTTTTATATTCTTCAAGCCTTACATATATATATAAAACATATGTATATCCTTTCTCCTATTTTAACACAAATGGTAGAATACTACATATATATGTGCTATATGTACTATACATATACTATACATATTGCTCTGAACCTTTTATTCCTTTATACTATTTCCCAGAAATCATTCATGAGTACCTAAAGAGCTTTCTTATTTCTTTTTTGACCTTACTCTGCTGTATGGATAACCCATACTTTAGTACCCTATGGTTAGACGTTTAGATTGTTTACAATCTTTTACTATTACAAACATCACTTCAGTAAATATCCATGTACATACATCTTTTTTTTTTTTTTTTTGCATGCATCTTTTTTTAAGAGCTAGATCACTTATGGAGTATCTGTACTGATAGAAGTTATATTATGAAAAAGATCAAGCACAATGCAATTCATTTCACATAACCATTCCCTGCTTTAGTTTTTTAGGTTTTAGTAGTTAAAGCCTATACAGAGATCATCAGATCAGTTGTTTTCAAAGATTCATGCTAGTAAATCTGTAGAAAAATTAATATTTATATTAGGCTATTATCATTGGGTTTATAAATGCTATAATATTTCCTAAGGTTTAGTTATATCTCAGAACACTTAAATTTGGTTGTTTAATTACAGTGGCAGAAAGTTGAGTTAAGGTGATTTTCTTTGGTAATATCTTCAGTTCTGTTAGTGGCATGAGGATGCCTATAAATTCTTGCTCAGCATAAGATTCTCTCCAGCAAAAGAACTAATGACTTAATGGCTTTCTTTTATCCATGATTTCATCTAAAAAGCACTGAGAAGTTTTAGATGAGCAAGTCTAAAGGGATTTAGAAGTTTCTGATGAGTAATTCTAAAAGCTATTTGGGTAACTTCTGGAATGGGATTATTCAAACTTCTCATAATGTAACATAATAATTTGACATGTAGTAATTATACTTCCAGGTCCAATTTTCAGTGCCCCTTTGGGATTACTGTGGCTATAACTATTAGATGCTGTGCTCTCAAGCACTTAGGTATAAACGCAGAAAGATTTCTAATGAGGCACAGGAGTTCTGGAGTATCCTCCTTTACCTATCTACCAGCGCTGGGCTACAAGACTTCATTTCACTGTTGGAAAATTCTACACCCTATTAAGTTCAGCTCATTTTTAGCAAATGAATTGCAACAAAATTGTCATTTTCTCAAAGTCTTTCTTTGCCCACCTCAAAAGATTAAGGGAGTGTTTGACATCCCTGGACCAATAAGTTGGCTTACACACTGTCAAAGCAATCTGGGAAGAGAAATTCAAAGATTTTTGACAAAATCTTTAAATTCTAAATGTCTTAAATAGAACTGAATAGGCTGTGAAAGCCTGCTAGGATTTGGGAGGGAAGGGTTAAACAATTAAATTATAATGATAGTTTTTCTGGAACCTAGTAATTTAATTTTCATTTATTTGGGCAACTATTCTAATGTATGATCTTCCTGGTTTCATATGTAGGTGGTCACTTCTCTTTCCTCTTTTTTCTACAGTTCCCCAAACTCCTTACTTTCTCTTATTACAAATATAGGTAGGTGAGTAATGCTGTCCTGAAAAATTTATAGAATCATCAGAAGATAAACATTTGGTTAGAAATTGGCAAATGTGTAGAAATTATGAAAGATCTTAAATAAATAATCACCCATGGCTAGCAAAAGACTATACTCAATATGTAAACTATGAAACAAAATAAGTAGCACTTTGCAGCACTCTTCAGTTTAGGTTGAGGCCCTTTTAGGAACAGAAATTTCTCTCAACAAAGAGCAGAGAAGAATCTCTCATTTCTCCTTATATGAGATCACTTAAAACAATTTCCAAAAATGAGGATGTGGGGAAATAGTTATGATCACACACTGCTGGTAGGAGTATAAAATGGTACAACCTCTATATAAGACAGTATGTGGTAAGATTACAAAGGCATACGTTCTTTGACTCAGCAATTTCTCATGTCTTACACAAGATATTTTTGCAGCACAGTTTTGTAATAATGTAAGACTGGAAACAAGGCAAATGTCCAAAAATAGCGAACTGGTTAAACAAATTATCGTATATCTTTATAGTAAAAGATATAGTAATATCTTTTATAGTAAAATACTATACGGCTGTTAGAAAAAAAATGAGGGGGCCACTTATGTACTGATATGGAATAGCTTTCAAGATATGTTAAGTGAAAAATACAAAGTACAGAATAGTGTATGTATGGAATGCTACCATTTGTGTCCGAAAAGGGGAAAGGGATATATACATAGGTCTGCTTATATATAAAAACAGGGGAGGGGGAAGAATATACATAGGCCTGCATAATTATATATGTACAGGTTATCTCTGAGAAGATACACAAAGAAGGTACATCTCCTGGGGGCATAGAAGATTTTACATTACAGAGAACATTTATTTTGGTTCTTACTTTACAGCAGTGTGAGAAGATCTGACAGATGTACTCCTGGGTGTAGCGGGACCTGCTAAGTAGCGCCATGAGGTGTGGTATCACTGTGGCATCCTGGAGTTGAAGGAAAAGAGAGCATAGCAACAAGGAACTTAGGCACTGTGAATAGATCTATTTCCACGAGCAGGTATATATGCAAGCTTCTTAATCACAGTAAATCAACTCTCTTTAAGGAACACAGCAAAACTGGGGCACCTGGGTGGCTCAGTGGGTTAAAGCCTCTGCCTTTGGCTCGGGTCATGATCTCAGGGTCCTGGGATCGAGCCCCGCATCGGGCTCTCTGCTCAGCAGGGAGCCTGCTTCCCCCTCTCTCTCCCCCTGCCTCTCTGCCTACTTGTGATCTCTCGCTCTCTGTCAAATAAATAAAATCTTTAAAAAAAAAAAAAAAGGAACACAGCAAAACAAAAACAAGAGAATCACCAAAATTGTTTAGGTAAAGGATGAGGGGCTTCAATATTCATCCTCAACAACAAAATACAAAAATGGGAAATTCTCGATTTCTTTCCCATAAACAGCCTATATCCCCACAATAAGACAAAATCCTTTCAAAAGACTTGACAGAAATCTGTTCTGAAACCAAAATGTGAGCTAATGAGATTTACAATAACAAATAGGCTGTAAGAAGGAATTACTGTATAAAAATAAAACTTGGGGCACCTGGGTGGCTCAGTGGGTTAAAGCCTCTGCCTTCGGCTCAGGTCATGATCTCAGAGTCCTGGGATCGAGCCCCG
>CM052898.1:81948266-82028805 GCA_028534135.1 Potos flavus | reverse complement strand
AAATCTTTAAAAAATAAATAAATATCGGAGGGGTGAAGAACCATGAGAGACTGTGAACTCAGAACAAGGGACTGAGAGTTTTGGAGGGGAGGGGGTGGGGGGATGGGCGAGCCTGGTGGTGGGTAATGAGGAGGGCACGTATTGCATGGAGCACTGGGTGTGGTACATAAACAATGAATCTTGTAACACTGAAAAAATAAAATAAAAGTATTTGGGGGGAAAAATAAATAAATAAAACTTGACAGTTTTGATCTCTGAGATGTTACGGTAAGTATCAGTAACTAGTAAGAATCATAATGACTGTAGCTAGGTAATTTCAATCTTCACAAGACAATTTGTAAAATATGAACTCCTCACTTAGAGCACGTTCTCTGCCTATTGCTGACACTTAGCAACATACAAGTTGGTGCAGTAGAAGAGAGGAGAATCTGCCCAACCTGCTGCAGGGCTCTCCAAGAATCCCCTTCTTCTTAGGGTGCAAAGGGAATTAAAAGTTGAAAGAGTATTTGGTCTGAACCACAGATGGAAAAGGAGACTTAACTCAAGCCTCCTAGTCAATGCTGTCATAGTCCTAAAGCTATACTTCTCAAATGTGAATGTACATGCAAATTCCCAGGGGATAGTCATTAGGTACAGATTCTGATTCTATAGGTTTGGAGTGGGATCTAAGCTCCCGGGTAAGGCTGCTGCTGCTGCTGGTCCATAGGGCACACTTTGACAAAAGACAACAGAGGGAAGGAAGGAAACTTAAGAGTACCACTGTTGGGATGAACAAGATTTGGGGTTTCCCTTAGAAAGAAAAGAATGCCCAAAATCTTTGAGCTAAGTGAGAAAACAAAAGGCAGCTGATTCCCTTTAAGTAGAATCTTTCCCTTTGCTTATTAGTATAATCCTTTTGTGTTATCACAAGCAGTTTAAAAACAAAATGAAAAATTTGGAAAACCCCAAAGAAAATCAGGTACTAAATGTGTAGAAAGAAAAGGAAGAGAGAAGATGAGAATGTCAAGTACATGTCTATTTCATAGAGGGGGGAGGGGAAACAGTGATTCCGTTGGCAGAAGACAGGGAAGCAGGTAGCAGCTAAGAAAGAACAGGCAATTGAAGGATGATATGAAAGCTTCTATTAAGCTCCTGAACTTACTTCCACCTCCTTTTTTTCCTCCATTGCTCTCTCCTCTCTCGGTTTTCCTGTAATAACAGCTTCATCCCATTTCTTCACACCTGCCCCCTTTCTGCCAATTGTCTTATAGATCTACAATTTATAGTTGGTTAAACAAGGAACAGTTACATAATTTGCCCAAAGTCACCCAACTGATAAACAGGATTTCAAACTAGACAACCTACCTTCTTCTAAGTGGACTGCCCTGTTTTCAGTTTAGTACCTAAGTTGCTGTGCCAGCTGGCTCTATACAATCCAACTCACAGACAGCAGTTAATTACACTAAAACACTTTTCTCGGTCTTCATTCCATCCAACACTCTTCACAGATTCACCATTGTCTCTGAAGCATAAAACATTGTCACTGTGAAAGTCACTTAATGTCCCTGGGTCTTAATTTTTCTTATGTAAAAAAGTTAAGCTGGTGTGGACTAGTTTTCCAAATTATGTGCCATGAACCATTAGTGGCTCATAAAATCATTTTGAAGAGCAAGGAGAAAGGAGTTAAAATGGCTGGCCAGGACCAGTTTCTCACTTATTGGGCTAGGGGTTGGAAAGTAATTAGTCAAAGACAGGTGATTGGTTTAATCTCTTTGTAAAGATCACAATAGGACCTTCAGGGAAACAGACTGATATTTACTAGGAGGAGAGTCCTTCTCTGTATAAAGCTTTGAGGAGGAGTTCCCAATTTAGGACTGCTTATAGTAAACCAATGATCCATGGACAGCAGCTTCTGAGTTACCTAGAAACTTGTTAGAAAAGCAAATTCTCAGGCCCTACCCCAGACTCACTGACTCAAAAAGCCTGGCAAAAGTCTCCAGCAATCTGTGCTTCATAAACGCTCCAGCCAATCGTGATCCATGCTCAATTCTGAGAATCGTTGTAGTGAACAATACCATAAATTGGCATGGCTCCCTGAAGAATACCGCACAAATCCCTGAGGTGTAAAATTAAGATGTTTCATAATTTAGAGCCTCCCTGCTGTGTAAAGTGACCCATGAACCTCGCTTACAGACTTTATGTACCATTATGGGCCAGAGGAGCATGATCGGATGTGGGGAGGATAGACTATGGAGCCTCATGACATGCCCCCTTCTCCCTGCTTCTGTTGCCTATGCCTCCTGATTGCTTATGCTCTTGAAATATTTGTAAAATGTGATTCCAGATAAGATCTCTGACTTATATATGTCAGTGTCCTATCTGTTATGTCCTATATATGTCAGATAGTGTCCTATCTGACACTGCGATTCTCTGTGTTGGCTCACAGAATCACAACCAGCATTTTTCTAAAAATGAGAAAGCATATACTAGAAACCAGAGGGTATCACATTTATGGAATTGTTTTGTGAAGACTGTCTCAGGAATATTTTCTCTCTCTCTCTCTCTCTCTCTCACACACACACACACACACAGTGTGACAATGGAAAATGTATTTTATTGTGGACTGCAGATCAGAGAGTATGAAAAATACTGGCCTGGATAATGTTAAGAAAGTCCCATGTATTCAATATATTAAAAGATCCCCTAGTAATCCCTAAGGTTTTTGAAAACTACTGAATGACTCCAAAGATCTCTGAATTCTCTCACATATTCTCTGATTCTAGCCTGGCAAGTAAGCTTCCTGCGAGCTGTTTCTGGTTCACCCCTTCTATTGAAACGAACATTGATACCCTTCCTACATTCAACTATTCTGCCCACTGTCCTGCATCTTCTCTTACACAGATCTTTCCTAGAATGGCCTCTTTCCTCTCCACTTCTCTAAATCATATCCATTATTCAAGATCCAGGTCAAATTCTCTGTAAAGCTTACTCTGCTGGATTTAACCTAAAGTGAGTACATTACATATACTGCCTTAATTTGATATTAAGAGAACAAAATGGGTCTTTTTAAAAACAGCTTATAAATTCCTCAAGGTCTGATACTATCTTGCACTTCTTTATAATACCTAGAACATTTGATATTTGCAAATTAGCAAGAACTGAAATACTTCTTGAGACTTTTCTGTTACATAGTTATGATGAATTTTGAGATGCTGAGTAAAGTAGAGGTATGCTGTTAGTGAAATGTAACTGGTGATTCAAAAACTTCTAAAACTCACTGTATATAGTAGCTCCTCTGGAGTGACAGGACTGGTGAAGATGGTGCGCAGGCATCGGAGGCAAGCTTCAATGAACTTCAGGTCTGGAGATAGTAGTCCTATTAATAGAAGATGGACATGAGACTTATCCTTTCAGTCCGTATTTTAAAACCTGCAAACTGATTCTAATTTTTACTTGTACAAAAATGACTTCCTTACATACCTTGCAGTAAGGCAGGGATAATATGGCAATCTAGTAGAGACTTGACATTGTTTTCGGTACCCATAGCAAGACTTCCCAATACCACCGCACACTCAGTTTTCAGTTCTGTACTTGAGGTTTCTTGCTGAAGCAAGTACAACAATCTAAAAAGAAGAACTTTGATAAACAGAGGAGACTAAAACAATTAAACAAAAGTAAATTAGCTAAAAGTAATGTGACAGAAAAATGCTACCAATATATCCCACATACTAAAAATATGGTTGGTGAGCTAACAGAAGGCTAGGAAATGATCATTTGTTTATATCAGCTATTAATTTAAAAAAGGAACATTTGGGTAAAAAATCAAAAGAGATTTTCTTCATTTTGAGCAAAACCACTATCATATATAATCTTAAGAATTTATCAGAACTATTAATCTGAAAGTTGTCCACAAGTAGACAAAGCAGTCCTGCAGTCAGTCCATGTTATCTGCTATACCAGGATATGAAGACTGAGAATATTCAATGCCAAGTACTGCCAGATCTTAAATTTAGACTAGCAAGGGACCCGCACTATCCAGAAGTATGGTTCAGAGATCACAGAGGTTTAGCCCAGAGGGAACATTCAGAGACCCTGTGCAGCTCTTTCAAGCAAGGGAAACTTGTCCTTGTCCCAATTTTCCCATTTGGGGAACCAGGAGATCCTCCCATTTCTACTCCAGCCCGGCCTGTCGAGCAACTATTCTCCAAACTCTAATCATCACCACTTATGACCACCTCTTTTATGTTTTAAGGTAGAACGCTCATACGCCTTAAAGTACATTTATATACACTGAACACTAATCCCCTAAGAAAGGCTACCAAGAGCTTTATGGTTACCAAAGTATATATTTAAGTTACGATAAAAACAATAAAACCACCATGTATCAAAAGACAGAAATGAAGAAAGAGAAAGACCAAAACATTAAAAAACTTACAGCAACTGCATATAAAACTTAGTTCTGAGTAGCAAAGGCAGAGAAAGTTATACAACTATCTTTGTCTACCAGAAAGAAATTTAGTTCATCAGAAAAAAGACCAAGCTTTCCAAGTTAAAAAACAGCAAATTCTAAAAATTAGAAATTAAAAAAAGAAAATCTGGATTAAAAATCAAGCAGGGTTTTTTATTTTTGTTTTTTTAATTCAAAACAGGTTTTAAGAATCCTAAGAAATTATTATACAATCATACAAAACTGCCAAGGCCAGATGGCTGGGTGGCTCAGTCGGTTAAGCATCTGCCTTCGGCTCAGGTCACAATCCTAATTTCCTGGGATTGAGTCCTACATGGGGCTTCTTGCTCAATGGGGAGCCTGCTTCTCCCTCTTCCTACCACTCCCCTTGCTTGTATGCTCTCTCTCTCTCTGACAAATAAATAAAATCTTAAAAAAAATAAGAACAAAATAAAACAATCCTGTCGAGGCTCTAAGGAGATAAAGAATCAGGCTGGTGTATATCGTCTATCTACCAAACACATCCTTTTATTGTAGGGTCAATGATCTTCCTGAATTTCCAAAAAGTATTAATACATTTGCTTCATATTCCATTCTCTGACACTTAAAAATTTCTAAAGAGATGATTCATATATTTCAAAGCATTTATTTTAAAAATTAGGAGGTTTTCAAAAATAGGATAGACAATACAGAAAAAAGATGGGTCTTATAATGAGAATGAGAAATATATTACAAACTTAGTATGAATATCAGAAAAGGGATTGATAGCAAACATACCTTGGAACAGCTCCTAAAACAATGAGATTGGCTTTCTGCTTGTTGTTTCCAATTACAGCATTTTTCATGTCTCTGAATTCAGAAGAGAAAAGAGTAAAAGTATGTTGAGACATGACAGAAAAATCAGTAATCAATTCATTCCACTTTATTATGCAACATCTTGTATTGGCAAACATAGAGGTCCATGACAAAGTCAAATCCACCAGAGTACCAAAGAGAAGGAACAGAGATAGGTGCTGGATGAGCCTGGGGGCTGTAAAACACGACAGTGTGGGAGTGGGGAGAGTGGGAGATACCCTGAGTACTTGTAAAAGACTTCCAATATGAAGCATGTCGAGCTCTTCAGAAAAGGCCCACACAATGTATCTGACCTTGTTTCAGGGATCATGACTTTGTTCCTTTCTTTCCTCTCTTCCTGACTTCTTTGAACTGAATATTTCTTATGATTCCATTTTAACTCCTTTATTGCCTTATTAGCTGTGCCTCTTTGGGTTTTGTTTTATTGTTTTTTAGCGGTTGTTTTACAATTTATAATATGTATCTTTTAACTTATCACAATTGGGTCTTTATGGGACAGCATCTCATTTCATTTGTATTTTAAGAGTCTTGCAAGCATATACTTCCATTTATCCATCAAGTCTCTGTACTACTACTGTCATACGTATTTTATTTTTCAATTGGTTAGAAATAACAATATACTGTTACTATTTTTTACTTAAGCAGCCAATTACACCTTTTAAAGAGATTAAAAGTAAGAAAAAATCTTTTATGTTTCTCACATACTCACCAGTATTTTTCATTCTAGCTATACTCAGATCTTCATCAGGGGTAAAACTCTATTCCACCAGAAGAGTATCTCTAGGAATGGCCAATTGGTTCACAAACACTCATTGGTCCCAAAGGACAGGTGGAGAAAAATATATGGCTCAAAATAAACCTAGTACTACTAATAAAATGATTAATAAAAAATACTTACCCTAATTGGTCAGTAGTGCTATCTTAATATAAAACACTAGAACACTATGTGATTCTATATAGCAGTGGTTCTCAAAGTGGGGAAGAGAGCATTAAAGCCCCATTGGGGCATTGCAGAAGTTCATAAGGGTGTCTGGAAATTTCTGGCCACAGTTTTACAACTAGACAGAAAGCGTTTTTGTATAGTTTTAAAAAAAACTTTATTTTTCAGTATTGCATCTGGCCCTGTAAATAAAAAAGATATTATATTTTTTATTAGAAGTTATTTCATTTTGGAAAATCAGACCACCCAGCACAGGGGCCACTCCCAGTACTGGAGTTATCAATACCAAACATTTACATATGGAAACATTATAAATTATCTTTTTAAAAAGTTCTCCCTTATTAGCAAGGAAGGCATTATATTATTTTTGGAGTTATGTATGCGAGGAGTTATATTATTATAGATTTAATTTCAGGGTAGTACAGTGGTCATTAAATATTTATGGGAGGGGGAGTCAGGTCTGTGTTAAGACCATCGCTACAGAGCCTCAAAGTTCTTAGCTCACACATTTCTTTCATATCCCAAAATAAGTTCCCCTACATTCTCAACCCAGCATCTCTTTTGACTCTTTTAGGTGGCAGCAGTCTGATGTGTACAGGAAATTTTTTGCCAACTTTGAAACTTAGAATCCTAAAAAAATTCTGTAATTGGCAAACCATGATCTTGTAGAAAAACAGAGTAGAAAACAGAAGGAGAAAAAATTACTTTAAAAAATCAACAACTAAATGTTATAGTCAGCGTGTGTTTTCAATATCAACCAAATTCACTGGCATTAAAAACTCTAGTAATAATTATAACACCCTTTCTCCTTAATTACTTTCTTCAATTATGGCAGAAAAATACTGCTATGATGCAGTGATTCATGAAAGCTGATTCTTGCCACAGGTTTCTGAATGGCATTTTCACAAGTTTTGAGCCAAACACTATTGGCCTAGTCTTACAGTAGCTCAGTGGAGCTGAGGGTAGGTCTATTTTTTTCAGGGCCTGATCTAGTTCTCTCTGTAAACTATCACTCAAATCTTCCATATGGTTCACAGGGGATAAGTAGGAGTATTTTTTTTTTTCATTTATGGGGACTTAGCTGAATGAAGCTTACTATAAGGGTTTTAATCAAGTTCTGATAGACAACTATAATATTGTGACATTAAAGCCTTATTCAGCAAAGCATAGTAGGTGAAACTATACATCTAGGCTTCTAGATCTATACATCTAGGATTCCTTATACAGACTTACTTCCTAATCATCAGCTTACAGACCCTACCTTAGCAGCTTGACATTTATTTTCATCTTCTTTCCTTCTCTGAATGTGTTCTGTCTATACTAATGTAGCACATCAATTTGTCCAGCAGCTATCTATTGAGAGTCTATTTCATGCCAGGTGCCATTCTGGATGCTCTCTCTATTCTGGAGCTCCCAACAGGAACATTTCCCCCAGATTTCTCTCCATTATTCCTAAACTAAGCAGAAATTAGGTGTCCCCACATTACCTTATAAACACATTCCAAATATCTGAAGCCATGCAAAAGTTAATGTTTTTATAAACAAAAACAAACAAAAACCCCTCCAAAACCAATTTTTCAGTTCTCTTAATAGTTTGCAAAGAAGACATGAGGCAATTGGTAGTTATAGAGTAAATGCAGACTGAAGAGAATTAATAAAATGGACCAATGTCTAAAGGAGGTAATTCTTGCTGTGGCTCCAATAAATAAAATATATCAATGCTACGTAAGGAAGAAGAGATGTTAACACCCAGCAAATAAATTCTATTCAGTTGTTACTATAAAGGGATACTAGAAGATCATTTCTATGAAACGGTTACAACCGAAAGAGATAATATTTATCACATACAACCATCTTTAGCAGATCTAAATATGGTATAGGATTCAATTTCAGAGCCAGCCATAGTGGAGCTATTCTCTCTCTCTCTCATTTCCTTATCTCCTCCCCCTCATACTTTTCCCTGGCTACCTTTACTCATCTTTCAGGTCTGGCCTTAGATAATAATTTCACTTCCTCCAGGAAGCTTGCCCTGACAACTCCCAGGTCTGGGTTAGGTGTCCTAGTGGTGCTCTATGGTCCACTGTCATAGCACACGCATTACTTTGTTAGGATAGAAGTCTGTTTTCTCTTGAGAGGCAAAAAAACCAGTCTGACCTGAAAATATCAGAGAACTTACTATTGATGGATCACAAAATGCACTATAAAGAAATCTGTACTTTTGTAAAATATAAACTCAAAACTATCATCCAAGATGGGGCACAACAAAATTATGCAAAACTTACATATTGCTTTGAAGTTTACAAAGCGTTCCATATCCATTATGTTATGTAATCTTCATGACAACCTTGAGTAATATTAACCCCATTTTACCAATGAGGAAGCTAAAACAGGTTCGGGGCTTTTCTCAGAGCTCCACATTAAATGACAGAGCCAGTTTCAACCCATGTCTTTTATGCCAAGTGTTTTTTCCATTACCTCCAATATATCAGGCATTCAGAACAAACTGATCAAAAAAGAAGTGAGCTAACATATTTCCTTTTTCCTCCCATGTTTCAATTTTACACTTTTACACAAAATGATAAAGCGTTTCTAACTTCCAATTAAAGACATACTTTTCCCAGTAGATCAAAGGAATATATCTCCTATCTACCAGCTTTTAATGTTAGAGGGAAAAAATGCCCTACTTATATACTCCTGAAATTCAACAACTAAGTTTTGAGCTCAGCATTGTGTTAGGTTCTATGAAGGATATAAAAGCATCACATAATGGGATGCTTGAAGAGTTTACAATCTCCTTGAGGAGATAAAAATAACACTAGCAATGTAAGGTGCTATAAGTCGAGTGCTTATATGGCTGAGATAACTAGATGATCAGACAAGCTTAACAGGTTTTAAAGCAATGGTAGAACTAAATGAACCTTAGAAAATGCCCAGGATTTGGAGAGTGAATGGGAAGGGCAAATGGAAAAGCCATTCATAGAAGACTGGAATGAATTTCCAATACTAGAAATGAATACATCATGTTTCTGGGGCAGGACCAGGAGCCTGGATTGAAAAGAAATGGCCCTTTAAGGTGGGAACATTAAGCAGAGCATAAAGAAAAGTGATAGGAAGAACAGAGAGATTAAAGGGGGATGGATAAAGAAGCAATCATGGTTCCATCAGAAAAAGGATATGAAGGAAGCAGTGACTAAGCAAGATAAAATGAATATGGGATGGACGGGAATGCAGAGAATACTAGAGTCAAGAGAGGCAACTAAATGGCTGATGCCCTTCCTCTGTGGTTCCAAGACTGCCCTGGGCTTAAGATTATCACAGCATTTACTAACCAAACTGTAGTGACCTATTTAGCTATGAATTCCTTCATTAGACTTCTGGATCCTCCAGAGCAGTGACTACATTATTCATTCTTACATACTCTCCTCCCATCACAATACTTAGCACAGGGTAGGCACTCAATAAATGTTTGTTGAAGGAATTATGCAATCCATCCAGGTATCTGGTTATGTGAGACTGACTAGGATGGCAGCCACAGGAATCACTAAGACAGAAGACATTCTGAGAAAGCAGTTAACGAGATGATTTGATGGGTACAGGAAATATGATATGATACATGTCTTGAGTGATTACTTCAAGTCTCAGTTCCTGAACAGAGAACACTAGGAAGCTTAGAAATAAATCCCTTAACAAGACAAGGATCTATCTTGATTTTGGACACAATGAATAATCTTTCAGGTAAGATAAAAATACCCAGGTAGAAAAGCTAAAAAAAAGTAAGCCTTAGCGATATCCCACTCTTTGAGGATGGGAAAAGAAGCCATTAAGATGTGACAAAAGTGAATTTGCCACGGAACATTCTCAGCTAAAAGCTAGCTAGAAACTTTTATTTGTCTACTAATAAATGGACTCAAGAGGCATCTATTTTACACAGAGACTAACCTTTCTACTTCCTTTCTTTACTCTGAAAGAGATTAATTTTCAGTGTGGGAGAGAAAAAGGTTCAAATATTAAACCAACATGTACAGTGCCTACCAGAACTTATATCTAAATTAGCATATTAGGATGGTGATCAAAACCAAAAGAGAAAGTTGAGGCGCCTGGAGGCTCAGTTGTTTAAGCATCTGACTCTTGATTTCGGCTCAGGTCATGATCTCAGGGTTGTGGGATCAAGCCCTTTTTCAGGCTCCACACTGTGCATGAAGTCTGCTTGATTCTCTCTTTCCCTCTCCCTCTTCCCCTCCACCCACTTCTCTCCCTCTCTTAAAAAAAAAATTAAAACCAAGACAGAAAGTAAACACTGCACTTTACAATCAAAACAATAGGAAAAATTTTTTAAAGATCTAGACCTGCTAGAGAAACAGTTTCAGTCAGTCAAAACAGCATAAATTTTAAATGAAAACTTACTATCTAAAAACAGAAAATTATCTTTAAAATCACAGAAGGCTGGAGCCATAAGTTAAAGATCATTTTGAACCAGTATTACTTTTCACTTACCTCAAGAAGCTCCTGTTTGGAATACTGTACATTCAATCCTTGGTCTAATTGATGTGAAGTAGACAAAAAATACACTGGATACTGAAAACTACAATCTGAGTATAAACTCTGACCTATTTCTGAAAACTCACTAGTCCTGAGACATCCATAAAATAAGAAGAAAACATACGTTTGTGGGTAGCTAGAATAAGGCAACATGGTAAACAACTTACAAAATTATCTGGACTTAGAAAATTACAAACATACTGCTCTGTCCTTGTAATTATAATTAGGTATGATGCCTTTTTGGAGAATGTAACGTCCAAACATCCAAGATAATAAGTTTTCTGCTATCTAGCATGTTTAGGAAGTGAAATATGCTCGTATTCTAATTAAAGTTACCATTGCCACATGTGAACTGCCAACTGTAAAAGCATTAAATAATGGTCATCTATTATCCAAACTGAAGCCGTTTTTAAGATAAAGCTTTGATCCAGGAGGCATATGAGAAATACATACTGAACTTCCCATTTCAAGTCAACTGAGGCATATATTATGCACCTAATATATGTATAAGTTGAACTGAGAACTGACAGTAATTTAGTTCTTTTTTATAAACAAGTTACCCTGTTGTGTAGATTTTTGGAATATATGTGGTGTTAGATACAATTCTAGTTTGTATAAATACTAGCTCAGAAATCAGAATTATATTTAAATCTTTGTTTTATCAATGTGTGATTATAAATCACCTTACATTCTCCAAAAATGAAGACTACAGTGTAGGAACTGCATTATAATAAATGCCAAAATATTTTAGAGCATATTAATAAATATTTTTAATACATGTAATCATTCCAAAGAACATCAAAAATGTTACATTATAATATGGCAGCATACAGTTAAATGTTCTACAAATATGACAAGATAGACATAAATATACACGCACACATATGCATACAAATATACAGCTGTTCTTGATGTTCAAAGTTAATTCCACATACAAACAGCTTATCTATCTGTGCATAAAACTATATCAATCTGATCTAATAATTTTTGGAAAAACTTGCCATCCTTTTAAACAGACTGAATTGTCTCAGAATACACAGGTTTAAACAAGTAAGACTCAGAGTTACTCCATTTCATTTGGCATATGTTCATCTTTATTTATGTTTATCTGTAACACTTTTAAAAGTAACTGATAGGATTATTTCTTTGAATTATTCTAAAAATTATCCTTTAATTTAAAATTTCTCAAAATCCAAAGCCTTCATTTTATGAAAGCTCATATCTTTAGTTCGTGCAAGAAAAATGGAATCTGTCTATATTCTATTACCAAAATAAACTTACATCATCAGTACATTAAAATACTTCAGAAAATAATTTTTAGAAGTGGATACTTGGTGAAAATCACCCGACAATTCTAAAGTATCCTCAATAGCCTGGCTGAGTTTACCAAGAGATCCAGTCTAGTTTCCTAGTTCTATTCAACTTGGAAACTACAAAGCCAGTCGCATTAACTTGTATCATCTTTTGCCCTTCAACACAGGGCCACATAGGAATATCTGTGGATCTTTTCCTGGAGAATGACTAATGTAAAAACCAGATCAGGTGCTCAAATTTATTAGATATGTTTTTAAAAAAACAGTATTAAGCAGCTTGGACTTTATCTACATAAACAGTTGAAGAGTTATTCTTCCTCAAGTAGGAGACTTAACAGGGTTGAGCTAATACACTAGTAACTTCAAAAAATATCCTGTAACTGTTTAAGGTAATATACAGATCACCATGCTAGAGGAAGCTCAGAATTGCAATGCAGTGTAGTTTATTTGATACAGCTACTCTGTTTCAGTTGCAAAGGCTATAATTCAAGACCTACACAACAGACCTATCTTATTTCTACCTAATGATCTTCGATTTGAAACTTTGCTCTTTTAGGATCTGATTCTGTATTCAAACCTTTGATACAACAGGATCATTTAAATTTATACCAAATAATGTACTACTAACAAAATAGTTATTTCTATAGAACTCCTCATTCTTCAACAATTAAAATTAAGCACTTCTGTTGCTTAACAATATTTTTCAATAAGGGCACATTCACTAACTATGTAAAATAGTCCTTTATGACATGGATTAGCTACAAAGAAGTTCCCTATATGTAAGGATAAGACTATGGCTCTAACACGGCTGAGTAGATTACAGACCATGATGAGAAGTCCTTACCTTGCCTTTAATTTCTTCAATTTTGTTTTTCCTGCTGGTATGTTTTACATGTTCGCAATCCTTATTAAGAAAAATCAAGCTTATAGCTAGAAAAATGATAAAACTCTGGTTGTCTCACAGCTAAAGCTAGTTGTCAATTTT
Source organism: Potos flavus (assembly GCA_028534135.1). Classification (NCBI taxonomy): domain Eukaryota; kingdom Metazoa; phylum Chordata; class Mammalia; order Carnivora; family Procyonidae; genus Potos; species Potos flavus. Next base: position 82,015,747 of record CM052898.1, on the reverse strand, counting down.
TAAATGTCTTTCCAATTGGATATTTTGGACTCAAAGCTGATTACTTCAGCTTCTATCTTCTCCTTCCTTAAAGTTAGTAGGGTACCTTTGGTTGTTTATACTCTGTGGCTACTTCCCTTCTGCCTACCTATTTTGGTCTAGTAATGGTCTCTATATGACTCAATGTGTCTGTATAACGTGTATAAAAGAGGAAAAACTGGTCAACTCTCTTTTCCTAAACCTCATTTTGGTTCCCCTTTCCTTTATCAATACTGTAATATTCTAGTACTAGACAAGGTTACCTGAGAATAACATGTTAAAAATATAGTTCACTTTTTATTCTCTTGACTATGTACAATTAATTTTCAGACAGTGACAATGTTTGGGAAAATAGTAAGTCAGAAAGAATAAATTTTTCTCTCTGGGGAAAAGGACACTTTATCAAATCAAACTATACATATCCATATAAGGCTAGTTCTATTCTGACTTGCATTCTTGTCTGAATCAAGAATTCTAGCCCCTTTCCCTCATCTCCATCAGTTTGAAATGTTCCCATTTGATATTTTTTGTTTTTCTTTCTCTTCTTTGCAAAGAATCATCTTATTTTTGAACTTGTTTTAAATTAGGGTCAATAATGATTAAGCACTTCAGTGCCAATTTGTGGCTATCAACATACCAGGCACTGGATTTTATATTTCTGACTTAATTCTTACAACTTGGCAAGATGGGCATACTACTCTCCCTTTACAGATGATGAAGCTGAGGCTCACGGATATTAAGTAACTTGCCCCAGCACACAGCTAGGAAAGGCCTCCAGTAGGAAATGTCAGAACCAAGAATTCAACCTCTTGTTGTCCAACTCCGAAGCCCATACTCTTTGTATTCCACCATCCCTACACAAAAATCTTGTTAATCTGTCTTAGTTAACAGTTTAGTGTCCTAGACTTGATAACTTTTTAAAGAGGTGCTAAAAGCCATCCAACTTCAACTTAGCTGGTTTGTTATAATATACTCTTTCCACTGTTTTTTATTTCATATTTATCAACTTTCTTTGGGAAATGAGAAATTTCACAGTGACAACACCTGAATTAGCTACTCATTTCTGATACAAGAAAAGAGTCTTTCACACAGAAATCTTGATAAAATTAGCTTTTCTCCTAAACAACCGCTCTAGCAATCATAATAAAAATAATGATACATCATCTCTTTCATGGAACACTTAATGAGTCTAAACTACTTATTGAACTAAACTACTTATTGAACAATCCTAAATGATATCAAGGATTACTAATATACAAAACTGTCTGGCTGTGTGTGGGGAGTGTCTGCCTAAGGAGGAGTGTTAATTAAAACTATCCCCATGGCTAAGTTCTATGTGTAGGTACAATCCAAGCTGATTTATTTAACAGATGGATTTAATACCACTTTTTCTGGTAATAATCAAACTAGTCTACAAAGGGGCTGATTAAATCCTTACAAAGTCTCCTAGTGAAGGGGACAAAGGCAGAGTCAACATAATGAGAAAACAAGAACTGTAATCTCCTGTTTCTGTAAACTGAGAAAATGTGAAGTAAGGCGTCAAGTATGCCAGGTGAGTTTACATCCAGCTCCTCACCTTCTTTTCCAGCTCAATTTGAATAGTCAAGCAGCCTTACTCACTTTTATCTTGCCTCCATCCTACAAATCCACATCCCCAAGACATGTCCTATACAATGCGCTTTTGCGATGGGGGGGGGGGGGGGATTGGGAGTTGGGGGAGTGGTTTGAGTAAGAATTACAATCTGTAGATACTTCTATAAACAAAGCATCCTCACCTTGCCACGACTGAGCAAAAGTTAAACTGGAAAGTACTATTTGGCTGATGACACTAACAGGGTAAGAGAAGAATAAAGGGACTCATGTGTGCCAATGCTATACCACACATCCTGACCCTTTTTTGTCTCCTCCTTCCCCTGGACACAGTTCAAGCCTGTGGGCGCTCTATGTTTGCCAACCCTAAGAGGAGAGTCTTACGCTAGACCTTCTCCGGTAGAAGTCATGGGTCAAGAGCATGATAATCTGCTCTTAGGATAGAGAATTCATCTTTCACTCACCTGCAACCTTACCACACTTATCTGACTTAAGTTTTTAAAAGTATTATCACCTCGGGTATGTTGCTTAAAAATGTTTTCTCTCATTAAACACCAGGGAATTTTGCAGAAAAAAATGGGCATTAAAGTTATCAAGAGTTTAAATTTCCAATAACTACTTTCTGAACTCTGAGATTTAAAACATTAGGAGATTCAAGCCTTATAGTCAGTGAGTTAACCAAAAACAAAATAAAACAAAAAACCCTACTGACGTATTCTCCCATTTAAAACCATTGTTTTAAAATGGTAAAACAAGTGTTCTACAAAAAAGTAAGTTAACCATGTCAGTGAACGACTATCAGACAACCCTTTACAGTACAATATTAAAGTCATGAATGTCAGGGATCTCTCCAAAACAGAAGAAAAAGGTTTTAACCCTGCATGTTCAGAATTATAATATTTGGCAAATTCAAACACAAAAACAAACAAGACTAAAAAAACAAAACAAAACAAAAAAGACTTTTTATAGACTCTTAAATACATACTACTTACATGACACCTTGGAGAACTTTCTGGGGATCAGGGTCAAATAGCCTGTCAACATAGTGGCGACTGCTAGCTGTTACTTCCTAGAAAGTGGGGGGGAAAAATTATGACATCTGAAGCCACGCAAATCACAAATTCACAGCATCACCCACAACATCAAATAGCTATTTAATCTAATTTAAGGCAGATGCATTAGAATGTCTACAAAATACTTACTGTATTAAATCATTCTGAGAAAAGCTTGTGACAAGATAAATAATAAGATGGGGAAGAAAGAAAATAGCTCGTTCTCACTAAACCTGTAACTAGACAGTGAGATCTTTGTGGTGAGCCTTGTGAGCTTTGCCAACAGAAGAACTGGGTAGAAGTGTTAAGAAGCAAGGTAAGTTTCTTAATCAACTGTTGGATGTCACCTTCATATGAACGATAGGTATGTTGCTTCTGTTTAGTACCCACTAAAGGGAGAGAGAATCTGGCTCTCAGCAAGGAAAAAAGGGGAAGCATTTCATAAAAAGTCCAAGAGAGGTAGTCCACATGGAAAAGGAAGACTTTCAGACTGATGCAGAGAAACTACACTGATAGGAAGCAGACATATGTAAACATAAAAACCAGAGTAAACAAGTGGTCATGCTTTCTGTGAGGGAAAAGCAATTAAGAATTAGAGAGATTTAGGGGTGCCTGGTTAAGCATCCAACTCTTCAGCTCGGTCATGATCTCAGGGTCCTAGGACTGAGCGTGCCGCACTCCATGCTCAGGAGGGAGTCTGCTTGAGATTCCTCCTCTCCCCCCTCAAATAAATAAATCTTTAAAAAAAAAGAGAGAGAGATTTATTAAGTCCAACAGAGTTGTCTAGTCTGAAGTGGCTGAGGCTACACAGAAGGCGGAGAGTTAGAACATAAAGAGCAAAGGGAGACACCTCCTTTTATTTGTATTATGGAGTTTCCTCTATTGTGTTATTTTTTATAATACTTATTTGGGGGGTAATATTTTTTATATTTAATTTTCATTACTTTTTTTAAAGATTTTCTTTTAGTAAGTGATCTCTACCCCCAAGGTGGGGCTCAAACTCAACCCTGAAGCCACATCGCATGCTTTACCAACTGAACCAGCCAGACACCACATTTTTTAAAACAAAGAACATATGTTCAAGAACCAGAGAAAAAGAATTTTCATCCCTTCTGTTTCTTTCTGATGCTTGCTGAAGTATCTCATGTACTTCTACCCATTTGCAATGAATTAGCATCAAGAGGAAGAAATATGTTCCAGTTCACCGAGAACCCCTGATCAGAAACAGTTAACTGACAAGACACAGTGCCAGCTTAAACTTCTGAGTCACCGAAAGTATCTCTGGAGAAAAAGTGCATAAACTCTAATTTTCTGATAATAGAATTAAATCAAAATAAAAATACTTTTTCCTATTATGAGCTTGCTACCAAAATATCCTCAAAGGCAATCCAAATACCTACTTTTAGTATGCACTCCATTTATAAAAAACAAACGGGGGCAGCAAACAAGCAAAACTGATGGAAATACTTGTGTCCAACAGGATACCATTAAAGAGCCTGATAATAGGATTTGGTTTACTCAAAATAATGGAACCACAGACTTCTTAATAAGCATCTGTCCCAATTCCTGCGGCACCTGGGTGGCTCAGTCCGTTGAGCGTCTGCCTTCGACTCAGGTCATGATCCCAGGGTCCTGGGATCGAAGCCAGTGTCGGGCTCCCTGATCAGCAGGGAGTCTGCTTTTCCCTCTCCCTCTGCCCCTCTGCCTGCTTGTACGTGCTCGCTCACTCTCTCTCTCAAATAAATAAGATCTTTAAAAAAAGTTTCATAATTTAAAAAAAAAGTATTTATCCCAATCCCTTAGTTAACAAATGAGGGATAGATCTTTACCCTGATGCCAGATTGTCAAAGTTTAAGTAGGGATGCAAACAACTGTACAAATACATCAGGAAATAATATATCAAGAGCAAAATCCAGAGTAAAACTGAAAACAGTATTCCTGTAATACAAACAGATGAGTTTTGTCACTCCATTTGAATATGGGAGTGTATACATAGTAAATTCTTCTGAGTACCTCAGACCCTTAACCTCCCTTCTATCTTGGAACTGATCTTGGATTTTACTGTTCCTCTTCCCATACTCTCTCACAGCTCTGCACCTCTTGCCTCTCAATATGGTTTAGAAAAAGACATTTGGGTTTAAGACCTGTATCTTAAACAACCTAAGTTTTGCCCATTAACAGCAACTCTCTTTACTGCTCTGTAGCTAGTTCATTCAATTTTATAAGCACTGAGTACCTACTATATGCAAGGCAGTGTGGAAGGCATTAAAGATTTTTAAATGAGTAAGCCACGGTCCCCATCCTCAAGAATTCATTTGCTATTGTAATTATGTTTACATGTTTATGTTTCCTCCTAGAATACACACATACAGGCAATACTGAGGAGGGAGTTAATAAACTAGGAGAATCAGTGATGAAGACTCCTTAGAGGAATTAGTTTTGGAAAACAAATAAGAGTGCACAAGACTGGACAAGGAAGAATCAGTGTCCCAATCACAGCCATAGCACATGCGAATCCAACACACATATACCATCAGCAAATATATACCAGTTGCTAGCACTGAGAAAGAAGGGAAGGGTAGAAGCCACCAAGAATGTAAAACACAAAAGGCTAACCAATAGGTGACCTATAACTGGAGTACAGATTGTGTTTTGGTCAAAGTTCTAGGCTAGGTGCCAAAGAAGAAACAAAACAAACAAAAGGATATTATGGCAGAACTTTGCATTTAAGGAGTTTATAATCTGTAAGAGAGTCAAGTCATGTATATACACACACACAAAAAAACAATCCTCTGAGCTGCCTAGGTAGCAGTGAGCTGAGGGGATATAGTCACTTATTCAATTTTACTCTATGCTTTTGCCTAACATATTCATTGATTTGTCTGTATGGGATAGTTCTGATATACTACTGCTTCCCTTTGTAGATCAGGTCCCCTCTCCCCTCTCAGGCCTCGTCTCTCTTTTTTTAAAAGGCAATCTGAAAATGTAAGAATATGAGACAGAAGGCAAATGGTATAGATATTAAACTGGTCAGGGAAAGTTTCTCTAAGAAGGTGACATTTGGGCAAAGACCTGAAAAAGATGAAGGAGGAAGTCATGTAGCCACCTGGGGACAAAGCTTTTTAAGCAAAGAGAACACCAAATGCAAAGGCTCTGAAATGGGAAGTGTTTGCTGTCATCGAAGAACAGGGGCCATTATAGTTGGTGCAGAATGAATGAAGGAAAAAGCTACAGAAGGTAAGGTCAGAGAAGAAGGGCCAGATGGTAAAGAGCTGTATTGTCTAATACGATAGCCACTGGCCTCCTGTAGGGCTATTGAGCATTTGAAATGTGGCTAAGAACTGAATTTTAAATTTTTTTTCACTTTAATTAATATTTTAAATTTAAAAAGCAATACTGGATTCAGTTATTTGAAAACCTTTAAGAATGTTTAGAATTACTTGGATATGTAAATCTACCTGTTCAACTGTAAATTTTATGAAACCTAAATGCCAATCAAGTATTTCCAACCAAAATTTGACATCCAAACTGTATAAAATACACACCAGATTTTGAAGACTTACTATAAAAAGTAAAATAATTCAATTACTAATTCCTATATTGATTACTGTTGAAATAAATTTCAATATATTGGTTTAAGTTAGATATATTAAGATTAATCTTATGTTTCCTTTTTACGTTTATAGCATGACTGCCAGAAAATTTAAAATTACACGTACAGCTTGATTTTTCCACTGGACAGGGCTGGTATAGAGCCCTGTTGGTCACTGTAAGGATTTTGCTTTTTATGGTTTGAGTTGGGAAGCCATTACAATTTTAGGAAAAGAGAGACATGAACTGACTTGTTTTAAAAGGATCACTCTGGGGCGCCTGGGTGGCTCAGTGGGTTAAGCCTCTGCCTTCGGCTCAGGTCATGATCTCAGGGTCCTGGGACTGAATCCTGCATCAGGCTCTCTGCAGGGAGCCTGCTTCCTCCTCTCCCTCTGCCTGCCTCTCTGCCTACTTGTGATCTCTTTCTCTCTGTCAAATAAATAAAATATTTAAAAAAAAAAAAAGGATCACTCTGGTTACAATCTTAGAACAGGCAAATGTGTGGAGGGGCTAGAGGACAAAAGCAGAGAGACTAGGTAGGAGGCTATTTCAGTATCAGAAATGTTGTCATTTCAGAGAAATGATGGTAGCCTGGACTAGGACAAGAGCTTTGAAGGTAATACAATTCATTGATTCCAGATAAACGTTGGAAGTTGAAATGACTGTCAAATCGGATATGCTGTCATAATAGATGTGGGGTGTGAAAGAAGAGAGGAGCCAAAGATAACACTTAAGGTTTTTGCCTGAGTAGAAAGATCTGAGTTGTCAGTTAATGAGATGAGGAAGACTCTGAGTGATACAGGTTTGGGTGAGAAGATCAAAAATTCACTTTCGAACATGTTAGGTTTGAGAATTTTATTAGCCATCCAAGTGAGAATGTCAAGTTGGCAGTTGGATATATGAATCTGGAGTTTAGGAAACAGTTGTGGGCTACATATACAAATCAGGGAATTGTCAAGCATGTGAATGGGACGAGTTCACTAAGGGAGTTCACTTTACCATGGATAAAGCAGGCCAGAAGACTGAACACTGGAGCACTTGGATCAAGCAGAATAACAAGAAGCCAAATGATAGACTGTTTCAAGGAGAAAGTAATCAAATATGCCAAATATTAATAAAGTATAGCATAAGATGATGACTAGGGCCTGATACAGAAATATGGAGGTCATCAGCAACCTTGACAACAACAGTTTGGGCAGAGTGGTGAAGCCAATGCCTGCATGAAGAGGACTTCAGAGAGAACGGGAAAAGAGGAATTAGAGAAAGTAAATACAGACAACTCTTACAAGGAATTTCATTTTGGAAAGGAGAATGAAGGAACAGAGTAGTACCTAGAGCGAGAACTGGAGTCAGGATAGCATTTTTAAAAAGATGGAATAAATTAGAGCTTACTTATTTACCAATGGAAATTTTTTTAACAGAGAAAAAACATGCTGCATTAGGGCAGGGGGAGAACTTTTGGAACAATGTTCATGAATAATTGAGAGGGAATGGGACTTACTGGGCAAGCAGAACATGGAAAGTACAATAACCAGAGAGAATTAAGTAGATGGATATGGCAGTAAGCACTTGTGGATACTGTCTGTGATTACTCCTATTTTTACAGAGTAAAAAATGGTGAGGATGGGTGGAAAGGTGGGTGGTTTGGTTTGAAGAAAGGACAAAGACAACAACACTGAATGGGCCAAGAAAATGTACCAGGACTGCCAGACAGCACTAGCCCTCTTGAAGTTCATCGTTATGAATTTAAAGTATGACCAGTCAGTATGGCTGTTTTTCCTCAGCAACATTAAAATGTAAAAGTAGGCATGAAAAAGAGAGTTGATTTAACCAGAGTCAGAATTTCACCACATAAGGATGACAAAGCTAGGGGAAGGGGTCAGCTCAGTTGAGCATATATGCAGTTGTAATTTAATGACAGACCTATTAAAGGCCAGTGAAAAAATGGTAGGATTAACAGACTGCAGATAACAGATGGACTGCAGAAGGATTGTTGATATTGGGGCAATAGAAGCAGTGGCTTGGAAGGATAGAAGGTGGTGGGTAGGGCATTTGAATTTGAGATTATGGAGGAACTTATTATTGGTAAGGTCAAGGTCTAGGAAATGACCATGGGAACAAGTACCTCAAAGCAGGATGGAGGATATGATCATCGGGGAAGGCTACAGTTTAAGAAAATTATTGAGGCGCCTGGGTGGCTCAGTTGGTTAAGCATCTGCCTTCGACTCAGGTCTTGATCCTAGGGTCCTGGGACCAAGCCCCGCATCATCGGGCTCCGTGCTCAGCGAGGAGTCTGCTTTTCCCTCTCCCTCTGCCTGCCACTCCCCCTGCTTGTGCATGCTCGCTTTCTCTCTCTCTGACAAATAAGTAAATAAAATCTTTAAAAAAAGAAAAATTGTCTACATAGGCAATGACATTTCCATAAATGATCATGCAAGTAGTGTTAGAGAAAGTGACCATAAGCTAGCAGCTAAAATCTCAAAGAAATGAGGAAGAATGAACCAAGGGGTTTATAGATGCACAAGATAAAGTCTGATAAAATATAGACCAGGAGTGTTTAGAGAAAAAGGAAAGAGAGGGGTCTGAAAAGAGCCATGAGGAGCAAGTCTCTATCTCCATCTCTAGGGACAGAAGGGATATGAGAGAGAAGGAAAAAGAGCCACCAGCTGAGAAGTTTACAAAAAAAAGCTGGGAAAAAGTATGGGGGAAAATCCCAGTTCAGTCTAAACAAAAAAGATGAAGGAAATGTTCAGAGAAGAGGCAGGAGAAAGGCAAGGGATCTGGATAGAAAAGTAAAAAGACAGAGTTATATGCACATGAGGAATGACCCTAGAGCCCTGAGCTTCTTGTGGTAGTTAATGTAAACAGACACAAAGAGCTTAATCCTAATGACCTCAAGGGAAAAAGTAGGAGTGTGTGGGGGAGGTAGGAGTAGAAAGAACTTTGGGGCTCTTCTTCATTCTTGCCAACAACAATGTAGGGAGGGACAGTTTGATCTGGGCACTTCTCATTTACTCCAGAAATATGAGAAGCACTGGGTCTCCTCCTTCCCATCTGCCCATAGAGACAAGAAGGTTAGGAGGGTTTCTGAAGCTCTGTCCTTTCAAGATGTGGCTTCGCCTTCACTTCAAAATACCTATGCCCTTTTATGGGGCACCTGGGTAGTTCAGTTGGTTAAGTGTCCGACTCTTGATCTGAGCTCAGATCTTCATCTCAGGATGGGGAGTTCAAGCTTCACTTTGGGCTCCACACTAGTCATGGAGCCTACTTAAAACAACAACAAAAAACACCAATGCCCTTTTAAATTGCTTTCTGTAGCTTCCTCTAGCTGTACACATGGTGATTCTTCCATCCCTCCAACTGACTAAGTGAACGTGCCAAGCAGCCAGCTAAAGCTCAAGGTACAGTCTGTGCCCATAAAGGAGAGCAAAGCTAGCCAAGGTCAGACTGTGACCTCTGCCTTTTGGCACAAGGCTTCAAACAAATGACCTAGCAAGCCCTTAAAACCTGGATCTGAACTCATTTTATACATTCAAAGCTGCAATAAAACTACCACAAATGTGTATATTAAAAACCTGTGACGTTTTACTCTTACTAGCACCCCCTGAAATTATATTAGATGAAAACATATATGGATCCCTTTCACAGAAAGTTTGTAGATACCAAATTTGTGAATTAGAGTTAATTCTAAGAAGAGTTGATCAAACAGGTACTGATCACTCTAAAAAGAGAATCCTGAAGCAAGTTTCTTCTTGCAGGAAAACAAAACCTGAAAGAGGTAATGGGTTACATTCCATTATGGAGAAGTATTAATAGAAGCAGTTTCCCTTTTATTAGGGTTAGGCAACCTCTAAGTGGTCCCCAGTGACACCTACCTCCTGGTACTTGATTCTAGCGAACAGAAAGCAGTGGAGGTGACAGGATGTCACTTCAGTGTTTGGTATTTGTGTATGAAAAGCCAGCTGCCATGCTGTGCTTTGGAGAGGCTCACACGGAATGGAACTGCAGAAGGCCCCCAGCCAAGTGCCAGCAAGGAACTGAAGCCCTTAGTCCAACAGCCCACATGGAACTAAATCCTGCCAATAACCAAGTGAGTGAGCTTGGAAATAGAGTCTCCTTCGATTGAGCTTTCAGGTAAAACATGGCTCCTGCTAGAGGTACCTGGGTGGCTCAGTTGGTTAAGCAGCCTACTCTGGATTTTGGCTTAGGTCATGATCCTGGGGTTCTGGGATGGAGTCCGCTTGAGGGTTTTCTCTCTCCCTCTCCCTCTGCCCTCCCCTCCGCTCATGGTCTCCCTTTCTCAAATAAAAAAATTTTTAAAAACAAAACAAAACAAAACAAAAACCCACAGAAATAAGAACAAACACAAAAAACAAAGCATGGCTCCTGCTAACACCCTGACTACAACCTCTCAAGAAACTTTGGGGCAGAGGTACCAGCTAAGTCACACCTGAATTCCTGACCTACAGAAACTGTAAGATAATAAACATGTTTTAAGCAGCTAAGTTTTGGGGTAATTTGTTATATAACAATATTACAGATAATGGGGCACCTGGGTGGCTCAGTCATTAAGCATCTACTTTCGGCTCGGGTCATCATCCAAGGTCCTGCGATCAATCCCCACATCGGGCTCCCTGATCGTGGGAAGTCTGCTTCTCTCTCTCCCACTCCCCTGCCTGTGTTCCCTCTCTCGCTGTCTCTCTGTCAAATAAATAAATAAAATATTTAAAAAAATAAATAAAAACAATATTATAGATAACAATATACCTTCAAATTTATCATCCAAAGTAGGATAATTTTACTTTTTTATCATTTTTATTTATTTATTTTAAAAAAGATTTTACTTATTTATTTGACAGAGAGAGAAATCACAAGTAGGCAGAGAGGCAGGCAGAGAGAGGGGGAAGCAGGCTCCCTGCTGAGCAGAGAGCCTGATGCAGGGCTCGATTCCAGGACCCTGAGATCATGACCTGAGCCGAAGGCAGAGGCTTAACCCACTGAGCCACCCAGGCGCCCCCAAAGTAGGATAATTTTAAAGAGGGAAAGAAAGCACTATTAATCATTATCACAGAGTAATACACATAAATGAAAAGTGCTAGAAACAAATCAGGTTGTATGATCGCCCTACCTTTAATTCTTCTTCAGTAGTACAGAAGAGGAAAAAGTTAGAGCTCAGAAAACTGGTCAGACATCTTGAAAAGGTAAACTAAAACAATCTCTAATTACCCTTTTGAATAAGCGATCCACGACTGGGGTGAATTAAAACCCTGCCTTTTAGGAGGAGAATCCAAGATGGCAGACTTTAGGAAGAAGGAGAACTATGACTATTTGCACACACCTGCACCAGTCAGGGAGTCAGGGGGACAATCCAACCACCCATGCAGGCTTCAGCAAATGCCAAAATCCAGAACTCGTCTCTTCCATGGACACACCAATACAGCTACAAATGAACCATTTCCCTCTTAAAAAGATTCAAAAACTAGATGAAATGCTCTTCATAACAAAGGATAAAAGGATCACATCCAGATGGGTAAGAAAGGGAGAGACAGTCCTGCAAAATAACCCTACCCCTGGCATGGCACACAACAGGGAAGGATCTAACTAGTTAGGTGCTTCTCCCAGAGGTGGGAGGGGTTGGTGCACAGATTGGGCACCCTGGCCTCTGAGAGCTATAACAGAAAGACGAGTTCCCAGAATGGCTTAGAAAACCAGTGGTGCTAATATCCAGGGGTCCCAAAGTTCTATAGGAAACAGATTTCCCTCTTGAAGGGCTCATATATGATGGTTTCACTCTCCCAGGACCCAGCAAAAAATAGCGATTTGAGAAGCGTGTAGATTATATGTGAAAGAGAATCATTTGCTGATCAAGAGGCATCAACTAGAGAGGAGAGGGACAGCTGAGATGCTCCCCAGAGACAGAGCTGCTGGCTGACACCATTATTGCACTCTCCTCGTAGACTGCTATGCTAGCACAGGTGGGTAACCTCCAACATGGCACCCTCCCACCGTCTTGCTGGGATGCATCAGGGTGAGTGGTCCTGGCACTTGCCAAGCCCATAGAGCATGGGTAGTTGGAGTGCTCCTTGGCTAGAGCAGGCAAGGGCAAAGAGTCTCCGAGTTCTCCTGCTCCTAACTTAAAAGTCCACAAGTGCAAGTGGTTGTCATATTCTCCTGCCCCCTAGCTGGGGTAAATACCAGTGGCAGCAGCATTCTCCCACTTCCAGCCTAAAGCTGGAGCACACACAAAAACATGGCAGTTTCTCACAGCACTCTTGAAGCCCATGGGTAATCACAGACCAGACATTTTTCTGCTCCTTCTCTGAAGCCTGTTGAGTCTGTCCCACGTACCACACTCTCTGGCTGCCTTGCTGAAGCCACACACAATCCACACAGGGAATATCTCTTGATTGCCTGGCCCTGGTGACCAAGAGGGTTGGCTTTCCAGAGCTGTACAGGACTGTAACAACTAGAGAGACAGCTCTTGTGGCAGGCCATCACCCCCAAGGCACTGCAGAGACAGAAGACTGAAACATAACCTCAGTCTTCCTGCAGAAAAAAGACAATTTGCTTAGCCCAGCGCTTTAGCCTAAAGGACAGACATCAAGTTTCCCAGACATCTAGAGGCTAAAAAGGCACTTCCAGGGAAACACCACACCTATTCACCACCTTGGTCTTGCTATGGCTCAGCGAGACTCCCCAGGAAGGAGTTTATACATTTGTCTAGAGCCCAGACTTTTCAACTGTTGCCCTGGAGATACCTCCAGATCTTATGGTCTGGAGGCCCACAGGAATTATAAGTGCAGCCCCACAGGACTGCATATATCTGCATACTTGAAAAGCTGCAGCCTGAAGGTCTGGCTTTCAAACAGCCTGAAATTAGATGCTAAAAGATTCCTTCTCTTGGATTGCTGACAAGTCTTGGCACATCCACAAGAGGGGCATACCAAGAATAAATCAGGCAGTTTAGACAATCACAAAGGTGCAAGAGACAGCCAAGAGCTAGGACAAGGTTGGAAGGAGAAGGATCAGAACCTACCTAAAACCAGTCCTTCAAGGGGCGATTGGGTGGCTCAGTCATTTGGGTGTCTGATTCTCGGTTTTGGCTCAGGTTGTGATCTCAGGGTTGTAGGATCAAACCCCACATTGGGTTCTGTACCCAGCACAGAGTCTACTGTGCTCCCTCCCCCTATGCCCCTCCCCCTTGCATGCACACACTTTCTCAAATAAATAAATAAAATCTTGGGGGGGGGGCACTCCTTCAAAACTGAGAAAGGTAGCTGTTTTGCCTGACAGAAACAAATGAAGATAGTCAAACAAAATGAAGAAACAGAGAAATATGTTTCAAACAAAAGAATGAGACAAAACCTCAGAAGAAGACCTTAATGATATGGAGACAAGTAATCTACCTGATAAGGAATTCAAAATAATGGTCATAAAAAAGTTCATCGAACTTGAAAGAATGGATGAACACAAAGAGAACTTCAGCAAAGAAAAACTACCAAAGAGAAGTCACGAAGCTGAAGAATACAATAACTGAACTGAAAAATATACTGGAGGAATTCAGTACACTGGAAGAAGTAGAAGTACAAATCAGTGAGCTGGAAGATAAATCAATGGAACTCACCCAAACAGAGCAGCAAAAAGAAAAAAAAAATTTTTTTTTAATGAAAAAAATAAGAGACCTCTAGAACATCAAGTGGAATAACACTTGCATTACAAGGGATCCCAGAAGGAGAAAATAAAGATAAAGGGGCAAAAAGCTTATTTGAAGAAATAATGGCTGAAAACTCCCCTAAAGAAGGAAACAGACATCCAGGTCCAGGAAGCCTAAAGAGTTCCAAAGAAAATGGACCCAACGAGAGCCACACTAAGACAAATTATAATGAAAATGTCAAAAGTTAAAAATTAAGAGAGAATCTTAAAAGCAGCATGAGAAAACCAAAATTGTTATGTTCAAGGGAAACCCCATAGGTTATCAGCAGATTTCACAGCAGAAACTTTGCAAACTAAAAGGCAGTGGCAAACCAGAAGGCAACACTTTCAAAGTGCTGAAAGGATAAAAATCTGCAACCAGAATACCCAGCAAGATTATTATTCAGATTGAAAGAGAGATAGTTCCCCAAACAAAAGCCAAAAAAGTTCATCACTACTAGGCCAGCCTTACAAGAAATATTAAAGGGACTTCTTTAAGCTGAAAAGAAATGACACTAATTAATAACAAGAAAGTATACAAAAGCAAAAATTCTCACTGAAAAAGGTAAATATGTAGTAAAGGTAGTGTATAAGGTAATCACTTATAAAGCTACTAAGAAGATTAAAAAACAAACATGATAAAATTAACTAAAACTACAATAATTAGCCAAGAGATACATAAAATAAAAAGACGTAAAAAGTGACATCAAAGGCATAAAATGTGGGGTGGGAGAAAGTAAAAATATAAAGTTTTGGAATATGTTCAAATTTAAGTTGCTATCAACTTAAAGTAGACTATTACATACACAAGATGATATATGTGAACCTCGCAGTAACCACAACACAAAAACTTATGGTAAATACACAAAATAAGAAAGGAATCTAAACATAACACTAAAGAAAGTCATCAAACCATGAGGGAAAAAAGAAAAAGAAAAAAAGAATAGAGAAAAACTACAAATGAAGCCACAAAACAATGAACAACATGGCAATAACTACATACCTATCAATAGTAACTTTATTTTTTTTCCCCAAATACTTTTATTTTTTCAGTGTTACAAGATTCATTGTTTATGTACCACACCCAGTGCTCCATGCAATACATGCCCTCCTCAATACCCACCACCAGGCTTGCCCATCCCCTCACGTCCCTCCCCTCCAAAACCCTCAGTCTGTTGCTCTGAGTTCACAGTCTCTCATGGTTCTTTGCCCCAATAGTAACTTTAAATGTAAATGGATTAAATTCTCCAACCAAAAGACAGAGTAGCTATATAGAATTTTTTTTAAAAAGATCAATAAGAGACTCAATTTAGAAGGACAAAAAGATACAGAGCCTGAAAGTGAAATAATGAAACATATTCCATGCAAATGGAAACAAAAAGAAAACCAGCATAGCTATCCTAATATCGGATGAAACAGACTTTAAAACAAAGACTATAATAAGGGACAAAAAGAGGCACTACATAATAGTAAAGAGGTCAATCTAACAAGAAAGTAAACCATTTATAAATACATATGCACCCAACAGAGAAGCTCCAAAATACATACATCAAATACAGACATAAAAGGAGAAACTGACAGCAATACAATACCGGTAGGGGATTTTTAACACCCCCACTTACAGCAATGGATTGATCATCCAGACAGAAAAATCAGTAAGAAAACATTGGTCTTAAATGACATATTAGACCAGATGGACTTAATAGACACATACAGAACATTCCATCCAAAAGCAGCAGAATATACATTCCTCTCAAGTGCACATGGAATATTCTTCAAGACAGATCACATGTTAGGCTATACTACAAGTCTCAGTACCAGGAAGACTGAAATCATACGAAGCTTCTGACCACAATGGTATGAGACTAGAAATCAATTACAAGGAAAAAACTAGAAGAACTATAAATACATGGGGATTAAACATGTCACTGAACAACTACAGAGAAGAAATCAAAAAATACCTACAGACAAATGTAAACAGAAATACAACATATCAAAATCTATGAGATGCAGCAAAAGCAGGTCCAAGAGGGAAGTTCATAACAATACAGGCCTACCTCAAGAAACAAGAGAAATCTCAACAAAACAATTTAACTTTACACTAAAGAAATTAGAAAAAGAATAAAGCCCAAAGTTAGCATAAGGAAGGAAATAATAAAGATCAGAGTGGAAATAAATAAAACAAAGACTAAAAGGCAATAGAAAAGGTCAATGGGAGGAGGAAGGCAAGATGACAGAGGAGTAGGGGACATCGTTTGGACTGGTCCCCTGAATCGAGCTGGATATCTACCAAACCATCCTGAACACCTACGAAATCAGTGTGCGATTGGTGGTTTCTGATCACTCTGGATTTTCCCCAGGTGCATCTTGCCTGGGTCTTGGTTGATATTTTGGACTCTGTACATTCCCTCAACCATCCCTCAACAGAATGACTAGGAGGAGGAACTCCCAACAAAGAAAGGAACCAGAGACAATGGTGTCTGCCACAGACTTAATGGATATGGATACAAGGAAGATGTCAGAAAAAGGCTTCAGAGTAATATTTATAAAATTGCTATTTAGGCTTGAGAAAAGTATTAGTGAAACATAGAATCTCTAAGGGCAGAATTGAGAGCTGATCTCGCTGAACTTAAAAATGCTATGAAGGAGATGCAGTCTAAACTGGATACTCTGAATGCCAGGGTAAATGAGAAAGAACGAATTAGTGATCTAGAAGATAAGCTGACAGAAAGGAAGGAGTCAAGGATAGGGCTAAACAACTACAAGCCCATGAGATCAGACTTAGAGAGATCAATGACTCCATGAAATGTTCCAAAGTCAGAATAATTGGGATCCCTGAGGGGGTGGAGAGAGAGAGAGAGGACTAGAAGGTATACTTGAGCAAATCATAGCTGAGAAGTTCCCTAATCTGGGAAAGGAAACAAGCATCTGTGTCCAAGAGGCAGAGAGGACCCCTCCCAAGATCAATAAAAATAGACCAACGCCCCGGTATATCATAGTAAAACTTGCTAATCTTAGAGCCAAGGCAGCTATCCTGAGAGCAGCTGGGAGAAGAGATCTTACCTGTGGCGGGAGGAACATCAGAATAACATTAGATCTGTCCACAGAGACCTGGCAAGCCAGAAAGGGCAGGCAAGACATAATTAGGGTACTAAACGAGAACATGCAACCAAGAATACTTTATCGAGGGGCGCCTGGGTGGCTCAGTGGGTTGAAGCCTCTGCCTTCGGCTCAGGTCATGATCTCAGGGTCCTGGGATCAAGCCCCGCAACGGGCTCTCTGCTCAGCAGGGAGCCTGCTTCCCCCTCTTTCTCTGCCTGCCTCTCTGCCTACTTGTGATCTCTCTCTGTCAAATAAATAAATAAAAAATCTTAAAAAAAAAAGAATACTTTATCGAGCAAGGCTGTCATTCAGAATGGATAGAGAGACAAAGAGCTTCCAGGACAGGCAGAAAGTGAAAGAATATGTGACCACCAAGCCAGCCCTGCAAGAAATAATAAAGGGGGGTTCTATAAAAGAAAAAAAGACCCTAAGAGTAATATAGACCAGAAAGTAACAGAGACAATCAACAGAACGGACTTTACAGGCAATATGATGGCACTAAATTCCTATCTTTCAAAAGTTACTCTCAATGTGAACAGCCTAAATGCTCCCATGAAATGGCACAGGGTTTCAGATTGGACAAAAAGACAGGACCCATCCATATGCTGCCTACAAGAGACTTATTTTGAACCTAAAGACACCTCCAGATTGAAAGTAAGGGGATGGAGAACCATTTATCATGCAAATGGACCTCAAAAGAAAGCTGGGGTAATGATTCTCATATCAGACAAATTGGATTTTTAAACTAAAGACTGTAGTAAGAGATGTAAAGGAACACTGTATCATACTTAAAGGGTCTATCCCACAAGAAAATCTAACAATTTTAAGTATCTATGCCCCCAACATGGGAGCAGCCAACTACATAAGCCAACTGTTAAACAAAATAACCATATTGATAATAATACATCAATAATAGGGGACCTCAACACTCCACTCTCAGCAACAGACAGGTTATCTAAGCAGAAGATCAACAAAGAAACAAGAGCTTTGAATGACACATTGGACCAGATGGACTTCATAGACATATACAGAACATTCCACCCTAAAACAACAGAATACTCATTCTTTCCGAATACACATGGAACTTTCTCCAGAAGAGATCACATACTTGGTCACAAATCAGGTCTCAACCTATACCAAAAGATTGAGACTATTCTCTGCATGTTATCAGATCACAATGCCTTGAAACTGGAACTCAATCACAAGAAAAAATTTGGAAGGAATTCAAATAGGTGGAAGTTAAAGAGCATCCTACTAAAGAATGCCTGGATCAACCAGGAAATTAAGGAAGAACTTAAACAATTCACAGACACTAATGAGAATGAAAACACATTGGTCTAGAACCTATGGGATACTGCAAAGGCTGTCCTTTCAGCAATGTGGCAGGAAACAAATCAAAACCGCAATGAGATATTCACCTTACACCAGTTCGAATGGCAAAAATTAACAAGACAGGAAACAACAGGTGTTGGCGAGGATGTGGAGAAAGGGGAACCCTCTTACACTGTTGGTGAGAATGCAAGCTAGTACAAGCCACTCTGGAAAACAGGATGGAGTTTCCTCAAGACATTAAAAAGAGAGCTATCCTATGACCCAGCAATTGCACTACTAGGTATGTACCCCAAAGATACAGGTGTAGTGAGAAGAAGGGCCATATATACCCCAATGTTCATAGCAGCAATGTCCACAATAGCCAAACTGTGGAAGGAGCCAAGAGGCCCTTCAACAGATGAATGGATAAAAAAGATGTGGTTCATATATACAATGGAATAGTACTCAGCCATCAGAAAGAATGAATACCTATCATTTGCATGGATGGATGCAACTGGATGGAACTGGAGGGGATTATGCTAAGTCAAATAAGTCAAGTAGAGAAACACAATTATCATATGGTTTCACTCATATGTGGAATATAAG
Source organism: Potos flavus (assembly GCA_028534135.1). Taxonomy (NCBI): domain Eukaryota; kingdom Metazoa; phylum Chordata; class Mammalia; order Carnivora; family Procyonidae; genus Potos; species Potos flavus. Next base: position 81,996,785 of record CM052898.1, on the reverse strand, counting down.
GAATAGTGCAGAGAACCTTAGGGGAAGGGATGGAAAACTGAAGGGGGAGAAATTGGAGAAGGAGACGAACCATGAGAGACCGTGGACTCCAGGAAACAAACTGAAGGTTTCAGAGGGGAGGGGGGTGGGAGGATGGGGTCACCAGGTGATGGGCACTGAGGAGGGCACGTTTTGTGATGAGCACTGGGTGTTATACGCAACTAATGAATCACTGAACACTACATCAAAAACAAATGATGTACTATACAGTGGCTAACTGAACATAATAAAAAAAAGTGGAAAAAAAAAGAAAGGTCAATGAAATTAAGAGCCAGTTCATTGAAAAGAGAAACAAAATGGACAAACTTGCAGTTAGACACACCAAGAAAAATTAGAGAAAATGCAAAATTAGAAATGAAAGAAGGGACATTACAAATGATAACACAGAAATATGAAATCATGAGACTATGATGTATAATCATGTGCCAACGAATTAAACAACACAGAAGAAATGGATAAATTTCGAGAAATTTAAAATCTTCCGAGACTGAATCATGAAGAAATAGAAAATTAGAATAGACTGATTACTAGTAAGAACATTCAGTCAATAATCAAAAACATCCCAACAAACAAAAGTCCATGACCAGACAGCTTTATAGGGGAATTCCAGAAGATTTAATTCAAAAATTTAAGGTGATCCTTCTCAAACTCCAAAAAATACAAGAGGTAGAAAAGCTTCCAAACTCATTTTATGAGGCAGGCATTACCCTGATACCAAAACCAGAAAAGGACACCACAAAAAAAGGAAATTACAGGCCAACATCCTAATGAATATAGATACAATAATCCTCAACAAAATATTACCAAGCTGAACTCTACAATGTATTAAAAGGATCATACATCATGATCAAGTGGGATTTACTCCAGGGATGCAAGGATGGTTCAACATCCACCAAGCAATCAACGTCATACACATCAACAAAATTAAAGATAAAAATTACACGATCACCTCAGTAGATGCAGAAAAATCATTTGACAAAATTCAATATCCATTAAAACAAACTCACAAAGTGGGTATAGAAGAAACATACTTCAAAATAATAAAGGCCATAAATGACAAACCCACAGCTAATATACTCAACAGTGAAAAGCTGAAAGCTTTTTCAGTAAGATCAGGAACAAGACAAGGAAGTCCACTCTTTCCACTTGTATTCAACATAGTACTGGAAGTCCTAGCCACAGCAATTAGGCAAGAAAAAGAAAATGCATAATATTGGAAAGGAAAAATTCAAATGGTCACTATTTGCAGCTGATATATTATATATAGAAAATCCATAGATTCCACTAAAAAACTATTAAACCTAATAATTCAATAAACTTGCAGGATACAAAATTAATACACAAAAACTAATAGTGAACTATCAGAAAGAGAAGTCAAGAAAACAATCCCATTGATAATTACAACAAAAAGAATAAAATGCCTAGGCATAAACTTAACCAAGAAGGTAAAAGACTAAAAGACCTATACACTAAAAACTATAGGCCACTGGCAAAAGAAACTGAAGACACCAACAAATGGAAAAACTTTCTGTGTTCATAAAGTGGAAAAATCAGTATTGTTAAAATATCCATACTACCGAAAGCAATCTACAGATCAATTCAATCTCTTAAAATTCCAATTTTTCACAGAATGAGAACAAATAAGGCTAAAATTTATATGGAACCACAAAAGACCTTGAATAGCCAAAACAACCTTAAGAGGAAAAAAACAAAACTAAGCCAGGGGTATCATGCTCCCCGGTTTCAAATTACACTACAAAGCTACAGTAATCAAAACAGTATGGTAATGTCACAAAAACACATGTAGATCAAAGAACAAAATAGAGAGCCCAGAAATAAACCCAATTATATATGGTCAATTAATTTACAACAAAGGAGTCAAGAATGGGAAAGGACAGTTTCTAAATTATGTTGGAAAAACTGAATAGCTACGATGCAAAATAATAAAACTGGACAACTATTTTACACTACATATATAAAAACAACTTTAAATAGAGGCGCCTGGGTGGCTCAGTCGTTAAGCATCTGCCTTGGGCTCAAGTCATGATCCTGCGGTCCTAGGATCAAGCCCTGCATCAGGCTCCCCACTCAGCAGGAAGCCTGCTTCTCTCTCTCCCACTCCCCCTGCTTGTGTTCCCCCCTCTCTGTCTCTCTCTGTCAAACAAATAAATAAAATCTTAAAAAAAAACCCAACAACTTTAAATAGTTGAAAACTTGAACGTACAGCCTAAAACCATAAAACTCCTATAAAAAAACATAGGCAGTAAGCTCCTTGACAATGGTCTTAGCAATGTTTTTTTTAGCAACGGAAACAAAAACAAAAGTAAACAAATATGAATACATCATACTAAAAAGCTGCACAGCAAAAAAAAAAAAAAAACAAACACACACACACACACACACACAAAACCAAAATGGCAACCTACTAAATGAGAGAAGATATTTGCAAATTATATATCCTAGTAGGGGTTAATATCAAATATATATACAAAGAACTCAAATAACCCAGTAACAAAAAAAATCAAATTTAAAAAATGAGCAAAGGATCTGAATAGACATTTTTCTAAGAATACATACAGATGGCCAAGAGGCACATGAAAAGATGCTCAAAATCATTAATCATCAGGGAAATGCAAATCAAAACTACAATGAGATATCACCTTACAGCTGTCAGAATGGCTAGAATAAAAAACACAAGAAATAACAAGTGTTGGTAAAGCTGTGGAGAAAAGGGAATCCTCGTGCACTGCTGAGAATATAAATTGAACAGGCACTACAGAAAATGATACAAAGGTTCCTCAAAAAAACTAAAAATAGAACTACCACATAATCAAGCAATTCCACTATTGGGTATCTAGCTGAGGAAAACAAAAACAATTCAGAAAGATATATGCATCCCTATGTTCACTGCAGAATTATTTACAATAGTCAAAGTATGAAAAAAACCTAAATGTCCATTAATGTATTAATGGATAAAGAAGATGTAGCATGTATAACTGACCCTTAAACAAGGGTTTGAATTTCACAGGTCCACTTATGTGCAGATTTTTTTATAGTAATATAAATGTATTTTCTTTCATATGATTTTAATATTTTCCTTTTTCTCTAGCTTACTTTATCGTAAGAACACAATATATAATATACACAATATATGGGATATTTGGCTGTTTATGTTATCAGTAAGTCTTCTGTTCAAAAATAGGCTAGTAGTAGTTAAGTTTGCGGGGAGTTAAAAGTTATATGTGGGGGTGCCTGGGTGGCTCAGTGGGTTAAGCCTCTGCCTTCGGCTTGGGTCATGATCTCAGGGTCCTGGGATCAAGCCCCGTGTCAGGCTATCTGCTCAGCGGGGAGCCTGCTTCCCCCTGCCTCTCTGCCTACTTGGGATCTCTTTCTCTCTGTCAAATAAATAAAATCTTTAATAAAAAAAATATTTATATGTGGATTTTTTTAAAAGATTTTATTTACTTATTTGAGAGAGAGATCCCAAGTAGTCAGAGAGGCAGGCAGAGAGAGAGGGGGAAGCAGACTCCCTGCTGAGCAGAGAGCCCAACGCGGGGTTTGATCCCAGGACCCTGAGATCACGACCTGAGCCAAAGGTAGAGGCTTAACCCACTGAGCCACTCACGTGCCCCAAAAATTACATGTGGATTTTTGACTGCATGGGAGGATCAGTGTCCCAATCCTCATGTTGTTCAAGGGTAAACAGTACATACTATGGAGTATTACTCAGACATAAAAGAGAATGAAACTATGGCATTTGTGACAACATGGATGGACCCTGAAGGTATTATGCCTAGTGAGGTAAGTCTGATAGAGAAAGACAAATCATGTTTTCACTTATATGTGGAATCTAAAAAATAAAACAAACAAAACAAAATGAAACCCAGACTCATAGATAGAAGAGATTAATGGGGGGGGGGGGAGGTAGCAGGCCAAATGGATGAGGGGAATCAATAAATACATTGTTCCAGTAATAAAATATATGGAAATATATGGCATGGGATGTAATGTACAGCATGGAGCATGGGAAATAGAGTCAGTAACACGGTATTAACTTTGTAAGGGAACAAATGGTAACTAGATATATTTTGGTGACCATTTCACAATACACAGAAATGTCAAATCACTATGTTGTACCCCTGAAACTAATATAATACTGTATGCCAATTATACCTCAATAGATGAAAATAAACAAATCCCTGTCATTTGAAAAAACGAAAAAAACCCACATTCTTAAGAATGGGTTTTGAAAGCCAAATTACTAAATTCCAGACTTGCCATGTGTGGGATTTAACTTAAAAATTAAGAGCTATAAAAGTGTTCAATGGCTATTTTAAAACTTGAAGTAAAACAATGAGTTTATTAGAAAAGGAAGAGTAACAATAAGTGTTAATAAGAAAATACCAAACTATTTCATTTGGCAATGAAGTCTTGCCATATGTACATTTCATTAAAATACAATTTCTTTATTTCTAACATACTCAAGAATTGTGTGGTAGAAAGAACAAATGATCTGGTATTTGAAGAAGTGGGTTTGAGTTCTCATTCTACTACTTATTAGCTTTGTGACTTAGGGCAAAAATAAAAATTGGAGACTGCTTCTCCAATTATAAAATGGTGGTGTTACCACATAGAGTATGAAACAAACAGGTGAACATACAGGAAAACTCCATGTAAAAATACCATCCAAATACTGATTTCAGGGAAATTCTATTTTTGTACAAAAAAGATAATTGCTTTAACAAGTGCACTAATGATTCCCTTGGTTATTTATTTTCATGGTTAAAGCCTAATTATTCAGATACTTTTTCTTTTTTTTTTCAAAGATACCTTTTCTTACCTGATACCTTCTTCTCAGAGCAAGCTAAGTACTTAGCAAGAAATAAATATGCATCTCAATGCTGAACTTAAAAAATCTAAACTTTGACTGGAGATTTTTAAAAACCACTAAAAATGTATAAATGCAATAATATGTGCATTTTTATAATTTCCATAACTGTAGGTGTTACCAAGGACTCAGAACATAAAATCACAGTTAAGAATACCAATTATAGTTTAAGAAATAATCAATGTATAATGTTCTCTCTCTCATACAAACAACCCAGAAGAAAAGGAAGTTTTACAATACGTGACACTTCTTTAGTATGTTACAGTTTACAAAATATTTTCCTACCTATTTTTTCACTTATATCATATGATTTTTAGAAATAAAAATTTAACGATTCTCAACAGGAAATTCTGACCCCTAAGAAATGTTAAATTAGTAACTGTCAATCAAAATTTAATATCTCAATTATTCCACAAATTACTAGAAACTTCAAGATAAAATTGTTCATAATGCTCATCATTCAGCACCATAAAGATAAATCTTAGTTTTGAGGAGAGATAAAGAAACACAACTAAAAATATAGAATGTTTGAACTCTATGAAGATTCCATTTAAAACCTATTTCAGGCTGAAATTCAACTGCGAATATCTTTAATTAATTTATCGGGCATTACCTAGATGCTGTAAGAAATAAACGTCCCCTACCCTCAAGGCATTCAAAGCACAGAGAGTAAACAGAGCTATACGTAACTTACAAGTGTAACTTATAACACAGGATAAATGTAGTTAAGTGGATACAAGATAAAAAGAAAGCTGAAGATACAATTAAGTACTAAAGTTAGGGATGGAATGGGAGGTGATGTCTAAGTGGTAAGGGTAATTAATTAATCTGAAAAACTAGTATTTTGCTAGGTGAAAAAGGGAGAAAAAAAAGACAAGGACTCCAGGTGGAGAGCACAATACACACACAAGAGTTCTGCAGCAATGTGATGCATTTGAGAAATGCAATTTAGTATTATAATGATATATAGTATACACTTGGGAATCCAAAACAAAGCTGAAGTTGTACCCTTTAATTCATTCAGCCAACTGTGAACTATGCAGGAACTTTTGTTCTAGGTAATGAACAAAGACACCCCTCTACCCCCCAACCCACCTTCGCAGAGCTTACATTTCAGCAAGGGGAGAAAGACAAAAAGCAATAAATGTAATAAATAAGAATATGAGAGGACTATACACACTACGCAGGAAAACATTTAATAGCACATTTTACTTCCATGTCCTTATACTATACACTCTTAAAAGCTGGGGGGAGGGTAAAGGGCAGGAGAGAAAGAGGGAGATACACTAAGATACACCACTCAGAAAGTCCCAGGCTCTCAGCAGTTCTAAACAGGAACAGCACTATTCAGTAAGACATATTTTATAAATTCATGTAAGTGATTCTGGTTGTCAAAATGACAACAGGTACTACTGATATCTAGTGGACAAGGAGTAAGGAAGCTGGCTGGATGTTCTGCAATGCATGGGACAAATAATGGGCCCACATCCAAAAGACTTTCCACTATGCAGTCATGAAGGACAAAAACAAAATTTTAGAAAATTATCTGAGCCCAGACTCTAACTCCATTTTACGTATAAACACAAAATATGTTTTATATTTTACAGTACAATCATTTTCCCAAGAATGTAACTCTCATATGAATAAGGAAAAAGTTGTACTTTATCTTGTTAGGAACTTTACCAAAAATTGTTCATTTCAGAAAGTCACATCAAAAACACCACCACTTATTGTATTTAAGTAATTGTTACATCCTATTCATACCATCAGCCTGTAGTACAGCAGTCACAGTCACAGCCAAATTAGTACACCTGCAAATAAATCACTACTGGTAATCACTTCTTTCTAATATAGTAGTACCTGAGAGGCATTCAAATTATATCGTTTCCTGCTCTTTCTCCCTTAATACCACCCGGGGCATCATGCCAACTCTATTTTTTTTTTTAAGATTTTATTTATTTAAGATAGAAGGAGAACATATGAGAGCACAACAGAACACAAGTGGGAGAGGGCCAAGAAGGGGGGTGGTGGGGAGAAGCAGACTCCCTGCTGAGCTGGGAGCCCAATGTGAGTCCTGGCGGGGGGGGCTCGATTCCAGGACCCCGGGATCATGACCTGAGCCAAAGGAAGACACTTAATTGACTGAGCCACCCAGGTGCCCATAATGCCAACTCTTTAAAAGTAGCATGTGAGGGGCACTTGGGTAGCTCAGTCAGTTAAGCGTCCAACTCTTGATTCTGGCTCAGGTCATGAACTCAGGGTCATGAGATCCAACCCTGCACTGGGCTCGGAACTGGGCCTGGAGTCTGCTTGGGATTCTCCCTCTCCCTCTGCCCCTCCCCTCACTCGTGCTAAATAAATAAACAGACAGATAGATAGATAAATACATAAATAAAATCTTTAAAAATAAAAGTAACATGTGAGAATGGTTAGCTTATCTATGAATTTTACTTCAGAATACCCAAGGAGACACTACAAAATATGTTAAAAAGGGGTGTGTAGTCTGGCAGTGTTGGGAGGCACCAACTGAAACAGCTCTTAATGTTCCAGTCAACTGGAAACACCAGAATCTCTTTCCCATTCTCCAAATAATGTGAAACCAAAATTTGATTTTCTGACACCTCCAAAACTCTCAGTCCAAAACAATGCTTTCTTTTGTCACTCTGACAATTTTCTAAAATGCCAAATAAGTCTACTTAGATCAGTCACAAATTCACAATTATTCACTTTAAAGCTCAGGGACACTTGATATGTTTGTATTTGTCCCTAAAGACAGCAGGGCTGCCATAATCCACAATATTAGAAATCAATACTTTTTTTTGAAAGATTCGTTTATTTAAAGAGAGAGAGAGAGACAGCAAGCAAGCGGTGGGGTGGGGCAAAGGGAGAGGAACAGTGTCCTAAGCAGACTCCACACTGAGTATGAAGCCCAATGTAGGGCTCGATCTCAGGATCCTGAGATCATGACCCAAGCCAAAACCAAGAGCTGGACGTTTAGCTGACTGCACCATCCAGGTGCCCCCGAAATCAATACTTTAAAAATATTTTACTAAACTGTGCCTTAATTTCAAATCATGTCTCCCCCTTTATTCTGGGTGTGTTCTGGTGAGATAAATCCATAAAGTCCTAAATATTGCCTCATCACTGCTTGAAGAGTTCTGGTGATACACAGTATTCCTCTACTAGACAGTTTATTTCACTATTAAAATTAACTGCTAGACAATTCTTTCCTAATTTTGAGGGCAAAAAAAAATCTGTCCACATGGGACAATCCACAAAAATAAAATCATCAACAAAGACTGACCTTTTCCTTGCAGATAGCTATCATGCCCTTCCTATGTATTCCAAGATTCCCACTTGCCTCCAAAAGGAAGAAAAATGAGAAGAAAATGTCCATGCACTATTCAAAACCCAAGATCTTGGTGTTTTGTTGTTGTTTTTCTTTTACTTTTTAAATTCTGGTAAACTTCTAGCCTTATTAGAACTCGATCAGATTCTCGGGGTGTCTGGGTGGCTCAGATGGTTAAGCCGTCTGCCTTTGGCTCAGGTCATGATCCCAGGGTCCTGGTATCAAGCCCCACATCAGGCTCCCCGCTCAGTGGAGAGTCTGCTTCTCCTTTTCCCTCTGCCCCTCGACCTGCTCATGCTCTGCCTCCGTCTCTCTCAAATGAATAAATAAAATCTTTAAAAAAAAAAATCTGATTCTCATTCAAATTCTCTCAAACTTGTCACATAGGATTTTTGAAACTATTTTTATCCTTTATTTTTTTTTTATCATGGGATTCGTACCTTAGTGTTTCTACAGGTTTACAGCATCCTCTCCATTTTAAGCAAAGCCCTGCTTTTTTGCAGCCTCTAGCAACTTTGGAAGGCTTATAAAATGGCACTTCAGTTTGGGTGGATCCTATCTGTACAGAATATAACATAATTATGACAATGAGACTCCTAGAATATAATCAGCTTTAAATTTCATAAATACAATCATGAAAATACTTAAATACATAATTTTTAACTTAATCTACCTGGATAAGAGGTAATGCTGAACTCTCAATGAAGAAGACTGAAAATCGAACTTTACATGTTAAGGAAACACTTTAAAATAGTAAATCAGTGCTCGGAGTTTGAAAATAAAATTCTAAAATGTAAGGCTGTGCACACGGCTTTTTTTTTTAATTAGGTGTTTGAATATATGGCTCTGATACTTTATATAAGCATATACAGTGGGCAAGTCTGCCTCTCTAGTTCTCAGTTTTCCCCCAATTAAAAAAAAAAAAAATGAAAAGAATGAACTAAAGATTATCTGCAGATTTCTTCCAAAGACTCCATAATTTACAGTTACACAAAGAAGGATTTTTTTCATAATTTAAAAACCATAGCACATTTAGATTAAATGGGATATGAAGTGTTGTAGGCTTTACTTTTGCTGTACTGAATTTTTAATATAATAAAATATTAGAGCCCTTTTGTAATATCAACAATTGCTAGAAACATGCTTTGGTGGTCACAAGAACTGGAAGCAATTTAGCATTCATGCTCCTTTCTAATCAGGTACTGCAATGTTTATTCTTTTAAAGTATGGTCAAATCATAAGTTGTTTGGGCCTGGATGACGTTTAAGGTTTCTTCTCACTATTAAATTCTATTCACTTGGGACACCTGGGTGGCTGTCGGTTAAGCGGCTGCCTTTGGCTCAGGTCATGATCCCAGGGTCCTGGGATCAAGTCCCGCATCGGGCTTCTTGCTCAGCAGGGAGCCTGCTTCTCTCTCTGCCACTGCCTGCCACTCTGCCTACTTGAGCTCTCTCTCTGACAAATAAATAAATAAAATCTTTTAAAAAATAAATAAATTCTATTCACTTACTCTTCAATGTAGATGGGAATGTCTAAAAACTGAGGGCCAACAAGAGATCCTCCAGATAAAGAAAAGGAACTAAGTAAGGATCAACAATACAAAGCAGCATAAATGTGGAAGTCCAAGGAGGCAAAAACCATCTCTGGGACATAGGAATGACAAGGGTTGTGAGGAGTTTTACAAAGACTGAGATACTCTCTGGGTTGGCTGAGTGCATTTAAATGCCTCCCAAGATGATAAGATAGCCCAGGAAATCCATTAGGATATATTCAAATGCTTGCTTCGAAATCTTGACAAAACAGAGTGAGGCTATTCATACATGGGTGGACCACAAGAATAGTTCAAATTATTATTCAAGATTGAAATCATATAATGACTTAGAGATCCTGAGTACCATCTTTCATGGTACACCCTGTAAGTGGTAGTGTCCAGATAGGCTAGCTGTCTACTGATATTTTTTTTAAAGGTTTATTTGTTTCAGATGCTTATAAACAGTGAACACCATTGCCTCGGAGCTATCCATGGTGCTTGACTCAGACTCAGCCCACCACTTCCAACAATTGATGCATTAGCTTTCCTACCATAGTACCACTAATGATCTGTCTGACCCATCATCCACACTGTGGCCTGTAACAATCATGCCAGTATTATGGGCCACTTGTAATCTGCCTATTCCACTTGGCCTGTCCCCAGACTCCCCAAGTATCTTAGTGTGGATCTCCAGCTAACCTACACTTTTCCCCCAGGCCTGCTACACCATCTGCTACACAAAACCATTTCTGTAGAAATAGTACACCTCATAGAAGATCACAGGCATACTCTGGGCATAAGATGATGCTTCTTCAGAGCCAAGTCCCCACATGATACCTTATATGAGTTTTAAAACCTTATTATTGTTACAATTTTTACCATTCAAAAACTAATGTAAATGACTTCTAAATTTTGCTATATATGTTTTTGTGACTGACTCTGTCATCAGTAAAAAAATAGGAATTATTAACTCAAGACTGATGCGTGGGTTTCAGGGAATCATGAACCAATTGAAATTATGTGATTCTTTAGGCAGGTGCATGTTTTTCTGGGGAAGAGGATGTTGAGACTCTTACCTTTAAAAGGTTAGAACCACTGATCAATATGGTGATGACTCCTAAATAATGATCACCCCGTTTAAGCACCAGATCTTTATGTTTGTAGTATAATGAATATATGTGGTCTTTGTCCCAGTTCCTGGCACAAAGCTATTAAAACTCTTGGGATTTCCTAAGTGATAGGAGTGTCTTTGAATCCCCCTTTGAGCACACCTGAGTTTATGCTATGAACTGTTAGGCTCAGGATGAGACTGGTAACCAGAAAGACCATGTGACTAAAGGGTTGGAACTTCCAGTCCTACCCAGCAATTTCAGGGAAGGGGAAAAATGCTGTGTGGAGGGGCAGGGGAATGATGGAGATTAAAGCTCAATAAAATCTGATGAACTTCTGGGCTGGTGAACACATCCATGTCCTAGCAGAGTGGCATAACCCAATTCCATGGGGAAAGAAGTTTCTGCATTTGGGACACCTCTGGATCTTGCCCTATGTACCTCATCAACTGGCTGTTCATCTGTATCCTTTATAATAAGCTGGCAAACATGAGTAAGGATTTTCCTGAGCTTTGTGAACCATTCTAACAAATTATCGAAACCAAGGAGGGCGTTGTGAGAACCTCTAATTTATAGCTGATTGGTCAGAGGCACAGAACAACAACCTAGACTTGCAACTGGCGCCTGAAGAGGGACAGTCTTCAGGACTGACCCCTTTACCTGTGGGATTTGCCTCTATCTTCAAGTAAACAGGATTTTTAGTTAAAGTAAGTCAGGATTTAGTTAAATTGTACAACACCCACATGGGGTCCAGAGAGAATTACAGAATTGTTTGGTGGTATGAAAAACACTCCAGAATATCCAACTGCCTATTCAACACCTCTAAAGGGATGTCCAGAAAACACGGCAAACTCAGCATGTCTAAAATGAAACTTACTTTTCCTCCTTACTTCCCTAACATGTTCCTCTCCTAAACCTCAGTAGATGACACCACCTAGTTGTAAAGTAAAAATCCTGTCAATCATATTTGATTACGATCATGACTTTTCCTCATTCCCCTTATTCAATCAGTGACCACCTATAACTTTCTGAAAGCCTAATAAATTCTTAAAACATTTTTTTAAAAAGATTTTATTTATTTATTTGAGAGAGAGAAAGACAGTGAAAGACAGCATGAGCAAGGAGGAGAGGTAAAAGCAGGTTCCCTGCAGGCAGGGAGCCCAATGTGGGGCTTGATCCCAGGACGAGATCATGACCTCAACCGAAGGCAGCCGCTTAACCAACTGAGCCACCCAGGCGCCCTTAAAACACTCCTGAAGAGAAAAAAATCTCCCATTCTATAATAATTTTGCAGGTGGTAAAGACCACCAAATATAAATAGATCCTATAAGCTGGAAACTCTTCCCACTGGACCACAACTTTTCATTTTCATGAGGCAGCATAATACTCTCTTATCATTCCCCCTCCTCCAATAACTGTATTATGAATATACTGGAGAATGTAACTAACTCATTATTCTTCTAATTTTACAGAAAGAGGCCAAACAGTTTTTATCGAAGTGACAAGTGGGGACTGTTTCTGCAGAATGGCTCTTATTTGGAATACCTTTCATTCCTATCTAAATAGTCGCAGGGATCATGGCACCACTGTTCAGTGAAGGCAGCTGTTCTCTAGTTTCCGGAAAGTAACAGGAATTTTTCTTTGTCAATCATTCCATATCTTTACTCAGAACCCAACATGACAGATGGCACTGCAAAGCAATTGCCAAATCAAAAATGAAAAAGATACAAGTCAAAACCACTGAATTTCCTGGCTCCTGGCACTATTTTGGAAGTCTTAATGAGAATAGGAGGAGACAGGAGATAGACCTCCAAGTGAAATAGAAAGACCATACACTAAGGTGTTTCTAACTCTTGGTAAAGCTTAAAAAACTTCTTTTTTTTTTAAAAGAGTTTATTTATTTGAGAGAGATAGTGAGAGCGTGAGCAGGGGGTGGGGAGAGGGAGAAGCAGGTTCCCCACTGAGCAGGGGGACGGATGTGGGGTCCAATCCCAGGACCCTGGGATCATGACCTGAGCCCAAGACAGACACTTAACCAACTGAGCCACCCAGGTGCCCCAAGCTTAAAAAACTTCTTGAGCACCCAGTGTCTGAATTCAGGTGGCAATCTTCGCTTGAACAGACAACACGATGCCTGGAAACATACAATGAGCATCTCCCATTCCTCATGTATTGCAAGTAAAGATGTGGAAGTTCATACTGTTAAACTCCTGTTAGGAACACCTCCTAACATACCTGAGCTTCCTGGTGCTTTGTGGAATGAATTAATGGCAAACTTTAAAATGTGCTGACCAGATTTTATTTTGCATTTATTACTAAAAACCAAGAGAGGTCAAATTCATGCTTATAGTATAGCTGGCCTTAACATCAACATAAAAATTTTTCCTATTGTCAGATGTCCATGTTAAGAGAGCAAATCAATACGCAGCTTAAGGCCAACAAATGCTTACAATTATCAAGAACAGAACAAAATCAAGGAATACTCGGACTTGAAATACCCTATACAGTTCTACTAGCTGCTTCTCAAAAAGACATAATGGCACTAGGTAACACTGTAAAGGAGACAATTAAAACTAATAGATGCCTTAGTTGTCTATACCAGCCTACAATGTTATTCAGTAAAATTTTATTACCTTGCCTCTCTCAAATCATTAGAAGTGACCAAAGTAAAATGCAATCACCTCTTAACAGAGTCTTTCACATAGATAAGCTTTCATTTTTGTTAAGTCAAATTATTAATTTTTAATTTTAAAAAAGTTTTTAAATACATCGTGGTTTGGGTGTTATGTCTAAGACTTTTTCATCAAGTCCAAGGTTCTGCAGATTTTCTCTTGTTTATTCTTAAAGTTTCATTTTATGTTTTATAATTAAGTCTATGATCCATTTTTGTATAAGGTGTGAAGTTGAGATCAAAGTTCATTTTTTTAAAGATTTTATTTATTTGAGGGAGAGAGAATAAGAGAGAGAGAGCGCACACACGTGCATGAGAGGGGGGAGGGTTAGAGGGAGAAGCAGAATCCCTGCTGAGCAGGGAGCCCTATGTGGAACTCTAGATTCCTCGACTTCAGGATCATACCCTGAGGACTCCAGGACTCCAGGCAGTCATTTAACCAACTGAGCCACCCAGGAGCCCTCAAAGTTTTTTTTTTTTTAAAGATTTTATTTCTTTGTCAGAGAGAGAAAGAGCACAAGCAGGCCGAGTGGCAGGCAGAGGCAGAGGGAGAAGCAGGCTCCCTGCTGAGCAAGGAGCTTGATGTGGGACTCCATCCCAGGACCCTGGGATCATGACCTGAGCCGAAGGCAGCCGCTCAACCAACTGAGCCACCCAGGCATCCCTCAAAGTTCACTTTTTAACCTATGGTTAAGAGGATGAAAGATAAGCTACAGACTCGGGAGAAAATATTTGCAAAGCGCCTATTTGACGAAGGACTCATACCTAGAATCTATAAAGAGCTTTCGAAATTCAACAGTCAAAAAACAAACAGCCCAATTAGGAAGTGGGCAAAAGGATGTGAAGAAAAACTTCACTAAAATATTTCTTTATATTCAATAAAATATGGATGGCAAGTAATGAAAATATTTTTGACACTACTTATCATTAAAGAAATCCAAATTAAGACCATGATGAGTTATCACTACACATCTATTTAGAACAGCTAAAATAAAAAATAATGACAATACCAAAAGCTAGTGAGGATGCAGAGAAACTGGATCTCTCATACATTACTGATGGAAATGTAAAATGGTACATCCACTCTAGAAAAGTGTCAGTTTCTTTAAGAACTAAACATACATTTACCACACAACCTAGCAATTACACTCCTGGGCATTAATCTCAGAGATATGAAAAGTTATGTCCTCACAAAAACCTGCACATGATTGTTCACTGCAGGTTATAACAGCCAAAAACTGGAAATAACCAAAATGTCTCATAGGTTTATAGCTAAAATGTGACATCCATACCATGGAATACTACGTAGCAGTCAAAAGGAACAAACTACTGACACACACAACTTGATGGATCCCAAGGGCATTATGTTGAATGACAAAAGCCAATCTCAAAAGGTCACATACTGTATTTGTGTAACATTATAAAACATGACAAAATTACAGAGATGGAAATCAGTGGTCACCAGGGGTTAGAGACAGTGGGCAGGGGGTAGGTAGGTTTGACTATAAAGTGGTAGCATAAGGGAGATTTTTTGGTGATAGACTAATTCTGTATCTTGACTGTGGTGATGGCTACACTATACATGTGATAAAATGATACAGAACTATGCATATACCAGTATCAACTTCCTGGTTTTGATTCGGTACTATAGTTATATAAAATGTAACCAATGGGGGAAACTGGGCAAAGTGTACACAGGGATCTTTATGTATTATCTTTGCAACCTCCCATGAATCTATAATTACTTCAGAATAAAAAGTTTTAAACAATCCAATCAATGTAAAATCATCCAAGAGTTTGGGAAACATGAGAATTTATACAATTGTTGAAAAAGGTAATAAAACCTAAGTGCAAACCAAAGATGGATAGGTATGATCATGGTGCAGCCTAGAAAGATAGCTGGAGAGTTTGTTCAACTCCCCAAAATAAATAGTTTAACCAAACATTTACTGAATACCTAGTATATGCAAGATATAGTGCTATAAATAGCAGTGGGGTTAAGAAAAAGGTCAAGTACTTACCTCTGAATTAATTTACTAAGAAGCTAGAACAATTATTAAAGGCCTCAGGTCCTCTGCAAAAGCAGTTTCCTTTGCCTGGAACACTCTTCTGTTTTTCTAGTTAGTTCTTAACCATCCTTAAACTCTCAGTTCATTGTCACTTCTTCACGGAAATCCTCCCTAGCTCTCCTCGTTGCCCTCTACATTAGATCAGTTCCCCTACTACATGTTCATACAGCACCCTATATTTTTCATTCATAACACTAATCACCGTTCACAATTAAAGAACTGTGTAGTGATTTGATATCTATTTTCCCCATTAGGCTAAAATTTCCAAAGGGCAAAGACAGGTCTATGTAGCTCACCACGGTATTCCCAAACCCAATGCCATGCCTGGCAAATGACAGAAGTTCAAAATATATTACATGAATGAATCCATACAAAGCTATAATTCACATGAACAAATGAGCAGGCAGAAAGTAAGAGTTACTGGGTTTGGAAGAACCCAAGATCACTTCAATTTGAGAAAGCCAGTTTATATGGAATAGAAGGTTCATGCAGAGGATGAAGAATATTATATCCAAAGTTGAACATGATTATCGTCCTTTTGGCAACAGGAACCCACTAAACAACTGAAACAGGAAAGTAGCGTGTCCAATGTCTTCTATAGGAAAATTACTGTGGAGAATGGACCTGAACTGAGAGGGTGAGACATAGACATGGTAAAAATAATTCCGATGACACTGTGGTAATGCAGGCACAAAATGATATAAGAGGGTGGCCATGGGAACAGCCACATGTGTGAAATACTAAGAACCAACAGAACTTAAGGACTGATTAGATACAGGGGCACAAAAGGGGGAAGGACGAAAGATGATCCAAGAGTTTTAGCAGTGAGTAATCAATGAAAGCCAGTACCATTAACAGAAATGGAAAGTCATAATTAAGTCCTCTTAGGAGAAAGAAATGTGCTTTCTTAGAAGTCTCAGATAACATCCACACAATTAAAGATACGAAACTAGGCAGAAAAAAAGTCAAGGTTGGCAATGTAATATGTGAGTTGATCACAGCTAAGGTTTAAGAGTGAATGAGATCTCTCATAGGGGAGAAGGTATAAAGGGCCTTGAATGAAACCTTTAAAGCCATATGACTTGCCCCTTGCTTGAATTATGTTTATCATGCCGTGGACTCATTCAGATGGTGAGATCCCTGACCTCACATCTTATCTCATCCTCACGTTCCCTAAAAGTAAACATTAAAGAGCGTCGTACATAACTGGTGCACAGTAAACAGCCAATTAAAGGAATCAATTATTTTCAAGGTAATTTCTGATTAATATTTCCTCTTCAACCCGCACTCTGTATTTCAAAAGGTGGTGCCACAGTGGTGTCTGATTTCCCAAAGCTCTATAACTGATGAATTGACAGACAAGACTTTGGGACTATGAAAAATACATAAGCCCCCAATGAGATTAGAACTAAAGCAAATCCCCACTAGAAGTAGGGAATACTCTTCAGGAAGTTTCTGCATAAAATTAAACAGGAAACATTATTTACTAAGGGAATGAAACAAGTGAAAATTTTCAATTGTATGCAAGATACAAGTTGACAATGTACAAAAAGTAAAGAAGCTTCAGGTGAGATGAAGGATAAACAAGATAATTAAAGGGACTTGAGGACAGTTGAAAGGCATATTTTTTTAAAAAACATAATGAAGGAAAAATCATTCACCTGCTTGCCCACAAAATATTCCTGGGTATTACAGAAGTAGAATAAAAGGCTAACCTGATTCAATACTTAGATGAACAGTGTTTCATCAAGCTGTATAAAATAAGGTAAAGGACTGCTAAAATCGATCAGGAGACAAATTGGATGACAGCCCCCACCCCCTTAAATTAAATTATCTAGGCTACAGTATTCCACAGTGTTCTAACCCTGAATCATAGCAAACGTCCTAAGTGCTTCCAGATAGGTGAGTGTCTCTGTGAGAGAAGTCAGGGAAGAGAAAAGAAACCGGCTGGAATCACAGATTCTAGGAACCTGACAAGTCAGGTAATCTGTAATCCAACCACCCTCTCGGTATCAGACAGCTTCCACAAGTCTAAAAGATGGCCAACTAGTCTTTGCCTATTTCCAACAACAGCAAATGGACCATTGGTAAAGTGACTGTTCTCTGGTTGGACAGCTCTAAATTGTTGTAAAACCCCTTTAAGTTATCCCTCAGTAACTTTCACTCCAGGTCCCTGTTCTCAAGAGCAACAGTGTAAAATGAAAGTTGTATTTTGGATTTTTTTTTTAACTTAAAAAAAAAAACCCAAACAATTAGGTGTTACTTCCTGGCGGGTCAATACATTCCCTTCTTTCAATAATAGGAAAATTGATTTTTCCCCCCCAGCGTTTGACTCCCCTTAAAGGAAAAAGTAATGCCAAGCACAGTTTCCTTTGGACTCCGAGCTGCGACCTCCAAAGCAGAACGAAGAAAAGGGGCTTAAATAACTACATACACTAAGATATGCTGCAGCTGACATGAAATCTCCGTTGCCCAGAAGCAAGCAGTTCTAGCCCGTGCCGGGACGCGACAGAAGCCACAGACCTAACCTGGCTCTCTCAGGCTGTGGGGGCCCAAAGTGCCTGCATCTCTCCTTGCCAAAGCCTCGGGGGGGCTGAACGGGCGCTCTTTCCCAGGCCAGTGGCAAGCCCGGCGCCTCACAGGGCAGAGCGCTCGGCCCGAAGAAGCAGCAACGCTGAGAGGAAGGTTCAGTGAAGCACCTGGCAAAGCCCACGCCGAGCCACCGGGCCAGCTGCCCGTACTCCCAACCACCCTGTCCGCCAGAGGCTACCCGAGAAACGGTACCGGTGGGAGCACCTGGAGTTGGAGACGTTTCTGGCTCGGTCGGGGTCCCGTCTATTCCTCCTGCCCACCCTCTCTCTCCATGGCCCAAAGCTAAGCCGGAAGCCACCCCAAGGGGTGGTGTTCAGGAGGCACTCCGCGTTTGGGGTGAATGCTGCGGGCCGGCCCGAACTCTCCAGCCGGCGGGCAGCTGCGGCGGTCACTCACCGAGAGGACGCTCATGCGGATTGGGGTCTCCAACAGGCACGCCATCTTGAGCCTTCCCACCCGGCTACGGCCGGTGCCGGCGCGGGGGCCGGCACTTTCGACAAGGAACTACTGGGCCAACGAAAGTCACCTTCTGCAGAAAGTCAGGCAGGTAGACGAGAACACACCACGCTCTAGGCACGGCTGAAGCACGGCCAGGGCCCGCAGAAAGGAGAGGAAAGAAAAACCGCGCCAAGGACCTCCTCACGAATCGTCCTCTCAGAAACGGCAGCTACTCTCGGCCTGGATTAGAGGTGGGAGCGGGCACCAGTTTCCGCATGCGCAAGGAAGATCTGCGAGCCCCACCTGCCGCTCGCGGTGGGCGGAGCCACAGGGGCGGGGTCTCGCTCAGGCTCTGCGAACTTCACCAGTTGATTCGTTACAATGCTGGAGCTCACGTATTCATACTATGAAAAGCTAGTATGTGGGGTCACATACGTAATTTGAAGTTCACATTCATATTCATTATCTCACTCCTTTGCACCAGACTCCTAACGTTGTTATTATCGCCATTTTCCAGACGGAGGGACTGTGGTCTCAGAACCAGGTCTTCAGCATAATCTGCCGGACCCATTTATTCTGGTGTAGTGCTAAGAATAGATACTCTAGAACCAGAACGCCGGGGCTTAATCTTTACTACTTCACTCACTAGCTGCATTACCTCCAGCAAGTTACTTAACCTCCTTATGCTTCAGCTTCTCTTCTATAAAATAAGGGTTATGAGAACGGAGAACTAAAGCTCTTTAGAACATGCCTGGAATGTAGAAAGCGTTATATATGTGTTAGTATTTCCCCAGCCTATGAGTCAAATAGAAAAAAGGTGGGGGGCAGATATCTGAAGAATTAACACTAAAGTGCTCTGGTAACTGAAGCCAAATAAAAACACGCTTCTAATTATATTTTCTGATTAATTAATCCAGCTTTCCCACTCCGTTTGTGTGTGTGTGTGTGTGTGTGTGTGTGTGTGTGTGTGTGTGTACAAAACTGCCCTGGACTTGGCTGGGCAGGTTTCACCTGCGTGCTGCCTGTAACTCGTAAGTTTTCATAGAATGGTTGCAATGAGCCCATTATCTTTTTTTTTTCTTTTCTTCCATTTTTATAGACACTCCTTAATTCAAGCTGTTACTGCCTCTCCTGTGGACTAGAGCAATAGCCTTCCAACTGATCTTGGAGCCTCTAGCCTTTTCACTTTGCTCCTCACTGCTTTCCTAACATCTTCCTGCTTAGGTATCCCCCTCTTTTAGAAAGTTCCCCTTAAGCCACTTTGCTTTTAGAAAAGCCCTACATTAGAACCCTTTTTTGCTAACCAAAGAAATCCAAAGAGAATTTTTGCTTTTATGAAAAAAGGTAGTAAATGAAAATAGCAGTTAGAGTTTGTTTTGCAGTTAGCCTTTTTAAAGCCAGCTGTCAACCCCAGGCAGCAGGGGAGAGTGGCTCCTACCCCAGGAACTACATTCAGCATCTCAGCATTAAGTCACCTATAGCTTTGAACTTGTCTGTGAACATCCGTGCCTTATCTCCATTTATTTTGTGCCTCTCTTAGCAAGATATGTCCTCAAGTATCAGAAATGCCTAAAGTCTGGAAATGTTCAAAAATGTTTCCATATAAAGTAATGGTAATTGCTTCTTCACTTTATGCCATTTCGATTTAGAAAGTTTTAAAAAGAACTCTCTAATTTTGGATAATGGGGGAAATCTGTACTTTGTTTCCAAATTTATTGTAGCCTTAGTCATCCTTGCTCATGGCTCTGTGTTCCCAAACAACTGTTGAATTTCTAGAAAGCAGGAATTTCATTTTAGATTTTTCCTTCTGCACTATTTCTCAAACTTCAGTAATCTGCATACTACCCATGCAATCTTTGTCAGTCTGCACCCAGGTGTTATTATTCACTCAATATTTTTCTTTAAGGTTAATTTCAATTCATTAAATAGTATTATCTTTATCCTAAACCATAATAGTCTGTAAAGTTAAGTTTTTTATGCTCCTTATTTTTATGCTAGTACATATTGACGTAATAACTACAAAAAGTTTAAATGTCCATTCATCGCCTAGAATCATGTCATATACTATATATCATAAGAGAGCATAACCTTTGAACAGAGGATACAAAAGTATCACTTGAATTTTCAGCTGACATTTGTATGATATGGAGTTGTGATAGCTGTATTTATCCATGCTTCATCCATTAGCTCAAGCAATACATCCTCTAGGAAGCCCCTTCCCCAAGTATAAGTGACTCTTTCCTCATGTTTTTATGCATCATGTTGTTGCCACTAACACAGCATTTCCAACAATATATTGTAATTTTTAAAATATTTTATCTATTCATTTGACAGAGAGAGAGAGGGAGAGGGAGAGAGAGAGAGAACAAGCAGGTGGAGTGGCAGACAGAGGGAGAAGGAGAAGCAGGCTCCCCACCCAGCAGAGAGCCTGACATGGGCTCGATCCCACAACCCTGGGATCATGACCTGAGCTGAAGGCAGACACTTAACCGACTGAGCTGCCACCCAGGTGCTCCATATTGTAAATTTTTTTGTAATTGTCTGTCTCCCCGTTATACACTTCAGGGAAAGTACTAGGAATTTTATCTACTAGGTCTTTTATCTCATTGCCTAGTATAAAATAGTCGCTTGGTAAATGCTTATTGAATGAATTTTGACTTAGTTTGGGCACCCCCCCAGGCAGATCCTGAAACAGTGATTTGGGTGTGGGTAGTTTATTTGGGAAGTGTTTCCAGAGAACAGAATTGATGGGTCAGGGAGAGTGAAAAAAGAAAGAAGGAAAAGTCAATATAAGGATCCATTTTTGAAATCACTGCTTACTCCTTGAGGAGCTCTGAAAAATGTACAGAATGCTCCCCTGGATATCCCTCTTGAGGCTGGAGCATTTATCCACCCTCCTATCCTGTATTGCTTGAAGATTTCACCAGGGCTGGTAACTGTCCTGGATTGTACTTGTGCACAGAACAGAGAGGGCTTCCTTAACCTGGTATAGAAAAGCAGAATCTGTAGGCTTGCTTTTGGGGAGCAATATAGACAGCATGAATCTGAACTTGCATCAGAACCATCATTACAGCTGTGGCTGAAATCAGAATGGTCAGGAGCTAGGGAATGTGACCAGAGCATCCAACACCTCTGCTACTCAGGCTTTCCTATTTTATTTCCAGAAGACTGACATAGCCATCTTATGGGAAGGAAGCACTGATGAGCAAACTTCTAAGCTTGAGGATCAGGAATCTCATTTCTAGTTCAAATTTTGCTGCTAAAAAACCTTAGGTATACTCTCCAAAGCCAATTAATGAGTAGAAATTGAGAGGTAATAAGATTTTGATTCAGCTTTCATGTAACAGCAACAACAGAACAGGTAACATTGGCACGGTGGTGGGAAGAGGGAAATATCCACACTGACTTCCCTCCAAACAGGAATGAAATTTCTCCCCATCCTCCCATGGCTCTTATCTCAGAGCAGTATTAATTTCTTTTCTTTCCCACTGAGCAGGGAGCCTGACGTGGGGCTCTATCACCGGATGCCTGATCTGAAGGCAGAAGCTTAACCAGCTGAGCCACCTAGGCACCCCGAGCAATATTAATTTCTGAAAAAATAATGACAACAAAGTGTGAATTTAATAAGGCAAAATAGTAATACAAAATAAAAAGTAAGTAGCTGGAAAGAAATCTGAAAAATATTTATAAATATCTAAGTGCAATTGCCAAGATAGAGAAAGCCGAATTGTGAAAGTAGAAACATACCTATGCAAAAAGAGGAAAGCATAAAGTATAAAAAGATAGATGTAAACCAAAAACTGAATGGCCTCAAAAGGACTTTAGGAGAACCTTTAACAAGATTTGACAACAGAGAGTCTTTAACAAGAACAAAAAGAGAAAATGCACTAGTGGTGGTACAGAAGAGATATAGTTCAGTTTAACAGTCACTAACTGTGGGTTTACTTGTGTGCATATTGTACTAGGGATTCAAAATAATATAAAGAAATGGTTCCCAACTTCAAGCAGACAGGAATAAAAGTGAGACTCTGAGAGGTTCGACAATGTGTTTAAGGTTGCTCGGGGTATGAATAAGAGGCTGAATCAATTTGGGCATAGGCTTCTCTATTTCAAAATCCTTATCAGAGCCCTCACAGTCTCCTGGGACCTGATAGGCCTATCCTACATGGGACAACTAAGCACTCACCTAAGCAACCAGCTAATTAAGCAAAATCTACAAGGGCTTTGCAATGGGAAATAATGCATCAGTAATTCATCAGGTGTTTGAAGGGTGTAAAATATGCATGTGCATAAAGCAGTAGTAAGGTCTTTTACTAGAAATTACAGTAAAAATAAAATATTCTTTTTATAATCAAATTATGGTAGAATTCCAACTTACAAATATAGAAGAAATGATGAAATTTGAAAGCCACCACATGACAACCATGTGAGCTGTAATTGTTTGAAGCAAGAATCATCAATGGATGCTTAAACTAACTTAACTAAGAAAATACAATGAAAAACAAGATGTTTATCTAGTCTCAAAGTATCTTCCTCCAAGTGACTAATGATAGGAGAGAAACTTAATAGACATCAGTATATTCAAGTGATTGCAAGTAATATCACCACTAATGGGATAAATAGACACCATGATATGATGCGCTGATAAGGATACAACATCACTTTCATGGTATTCCCGCCAAAAATGCACAAGTGTAATCATGAGGAAACATCAGACAAACCCTAAGTGAGGGAGATTCTACAAAACAACACACCCACATCCTTTAAAATTGTCATGAAAGACAAAGAAAAGCTGAAGAATTGTTCTAGATTAAAAGACACTAAAGTGACATGGCAACCAAATGCAACTTGCGATCTGGGATTGAATCCCGGAAAAGGGAAAAAGCATTTTCCCCCTCTTGCTTACAAAGGTATTCAATGGGGAAGTTGGCAAAATTTGATCAAAATCTGTAGATGATTGCTAATCATTGCTACTGTCTTGAGTTTGATAACTACTCTTTTTATGAAGAGAATGCCCTTGTTCTCAGGAAATACACAGTGAAGAATTTAAGTGTAAAAAATTGAGTAGCTGTGAATTAAGCAATTTTTTTCTTTAATAATGAAAAAGGAACTCATTTAGAGAATAATTTTTTAAAAAGAGGACCAAGGATGCCGGAAATGTATTCTTTCAACAAGTTGTAAATACTAGGTACCCACTATGTGCCAGGCACCATGCCCAGGAGTGGGGAATACAATTATGAAAAAGATAGATATGTTCCTTGTTCTCGTAGAGCTTTCAGGCACAAGGTAAGGAGAGACAAGAAAATAAGTCATTAGACTTTCCTTTCCGCACTGAAGCCACAGCCATGGTATGCTCAGGCTTCAGAAGAGGCTTGCCTCCAGTGTCCTCCGCTGTGGCAAAAAGAACGTCTGGTTGGACACCAATGAGACCAATGGGCATTGGTAAGAGAAAAGGTCCTGCCAATGCTCAAATGCCTGAGAAGGTAACCTGGATGAGGAGGATGAGAATTCTGCACCAGCTTCTCAGAAGATACCGTGAATCTAAGAAGATCAACAACCACATATATCACATAGCCTGTCCCTGAGAGTGAAGGGTAATGTGTTCAAAAACATGCAGATTCTCATGGAACACATCCACAAGCTGAAGGCAAACAAGGCTCTCAGGAAGCTTCTGGTTGACCAGGCTGAGCCCCACAGATCTAAGACCAAGGAGGCTCCCAAGCACCATGAAGAGTGGCTCCAGACCAGGAAGGAGGAATCATCAAGACTCTGTCCAAGGAGGAAGAGACCAAGAAATAAAACTCCCTCTCTTTTGTCTGCATATAGTGGCCTCAGCAAAGCACAGATCAGTTATTCAATAAAACAAACCTTTACCTACCAAAAAAAGAAAAAAGTGAAAAAGAAAAGGAGTCATCAGAATGTAGAATAATAAGTAAAAGGGTATGCGGCTAAGGCAGCCTCTAGGAGGGAAACATCACCAGGACTAAAGTTCTTTCCATGGAGGTGCTCCCCAAGCTCTGACCTGAGTGTCAAGAGGAACAGACCAGGCAAAGCCCGGAGTGATACTAACTGAACAATTAGGGCACCACTTCTCTGTATTCAGATGTAGAAATACTGACAGATCCTCTAAATTCAATGCTAGAACAAGAGTTCCAATTATTTATAGGAAAAGAGGTACTCTAAAAGCAGCAGGTCTTCAGGTGGCTATACCATCTTCTGGATTGCCTGGGTAATAAAAAGACACCTCTGTCCTGAACAATGGGGACCACATTAGGCAGATGGATTTGAAAATGAAGACGTGAAGGTAATAAGTTAGGTAAAGTAAAGCCGATCTGTTTGCCATTTACAATACAGGAATGGAATCTGGAAGTTATAAAACTTGTAACCAAGAGATATTGAGGTTTGTTTTTATTTTTTATTTTTTAATGAAATCAGAAAGTGCAATGAAATGTCTGACAAGTTTAAGATTCAGAGGCTAGAAACATCACAACACTTTTATTCTTTTGTGATGTTTGCCTCTCTTCAATTTAGTTTTACCACCAGACTTGCTCTCTTCTTAGTTTTCCTTTAGAGTGTGCTGCCATCAGGTGGTGGCAGGTGACAAAATCACTAGTTCAATGATCCTATACAGATAGCAAGGATGGAAGTTTTTTCTTGAGGTTTGTCACATTTTCTTTAAAAACAGACTTGAAAACTTATTGCTCAAATATCTCCGTAGTTCACTCCCTTACTTCATGAAGGTTTCTGCTCAATGTCACCCTATCAACATGGTCTTCTAGAACCACACTGTATTCATGAAATACCCTACTCCCCATTTCAGCATTCTTATCTCATCACACTGCTCTATTTTTAATCATCCATCTTTTAAATAGACACAGGTTCTTTCTTCCTGTGTTCTTTATTTTTATTCAACTCTTATTTGGCTGGATTTCATTGTCAAGTCATTTTTTTCATCAGAAAGGACCTTCGGGGTATTGTTTTCTTGGAGTTCTTTTATGGCTGAAAACATCTGCTTGTTGCCTTTTACTTAAATGACACCTTGTCTGGTATAACATATAGGAAAACAGAACCTATTCTAGGTATTTTTTTAAAAAGATTTTATTTATTTGACAGAGAGAGACACAGTGAGAGAGGGAACAGAGGCAGGAGGAGTGGGAGAGAGAGAAGCAGGCTTCCCGCCAAGCAGGGACCCTGATGTAGGGCATCATGACCCGAGCCAAAGGCAGACGCTTAATGATTGAGCCGCCCAGGCGCCCCCCCCCCACTCTAGGTATTTTAAGCAGAAAGATCACAACATTTTTGAAATAGCTAAAGATGCAAATGAGGTAGTCGTGGGGGAACATATTTTATTTGAGATCAGGAACAGTAGGAAGTTCACCACCATTGAAGGAGTTGGAAGTGTTTAGCTACCACCACCGTGGCTAGAGCAGGAAGAGAACAGAAACAGCTTTCACCTGTCTTCTCCCTTCTAATTTCACTCAGGTGTTTCTCATTTGCAAAACCAAATCTGGACCTCAGCTGGCAAGTGAGTCTAAGAAATGTAGTCTCTTAGTTCTAGCCCCTGCAATACATAGGCAGAAACTAAAAATACACACACACAGAGGGAGGGAGTATTTTATATACCTATATATCTATGATATATCATATATATAAATTATGTATCTGTCATATATAATAGGTATTATAATACAAGAGTGAAAGAAATGATGCTCCTTTATCCCTAAAAGTATTATATATATATGTATATATATATATGCAATATGTAAGTTTCCCAAAAATAAGGAATTCATTTATATAACCACAGTAAAATTAACAAAACCAGGACATTAACCCTGATGCAATATTATTGGATTTACAGACCTTATTCATATTTGGCCAATTGCCCTAATGTATTTTATAGTACCATATTCATGAATCTTCCGTCTCCTTTAATTTGTAATCTTTCTCAGTTTGTTCCTTATTTTATGAGCATATTTTTAAGAAAGATAAACCAGTTATTTTTCAATTGTTTTTCTCAATTTCAATTTGTCTCATCTATTTTTCAAGATTAGATTCGAGTTATGCATTTTTGGTAGGAATACCACAGAAATAACGTATGACATAACGGGAGACACGTGAAGATTAGTTCACTCCTAATAAGGTTAACTTTGATCATTCTGTTAAAATGGTATCTGCCAGGTTTCTCTAGTGTAAAATTCTTATTTTTGTGTTATAATAAGTATCTTTTGAAAAGATTCTTTTAGACTATATAAGTAGTCTCAAATAATAGATACGTTGAAACTATGTAAGTATCCTGCTACTCTCTAAAGTTTTACTCAGTGGTTTTAGCATTAGTTGAAGATTCTTGCTGGAAACGATGATGATGATAAAATGGCAATCTCTAATCTAACTTTCCTTCCATATTTACCAATCAGTATTCTTGTGTAAATAAGATCCCTCTCTTTCCCCTATTATTTATTTATATCAGTATAGAATACTGTTGACCCTTGAACGACATGGGTTTGAACTGTGTGGGTCCACTTATCCATGGATTTTTTTCCTCCTCATTCAGAATGGGAAGAAGGTGAGGGTTTCTATTAAATCTGATTCTCTCTGGATTTAAGAAAGTCAGTGAGACTTCTCAAGTTTGTTTACTCACTGGTATGGCCTCTAGAAATGGGGCCTGGGTTGGAAACAGGAGCTGAGCCACAATGCACTTCTTCATTCTTATTTTCATCTTTTATTTCCTGCTTCGACCACTAGTTTTTGAATGTTATGGTATTAAGTTATTGTTTCCTATTGGTCGCAAAAGAAGAAAATTCAAATTGACTGATATATTAAAATTTTCTTATAAATCGTGCATGGAAATCATAATGAGATACCATTGCCCAAAATGTAAGGAAATGGCTAAAATGTAATAGATAATTCCAAGGCTGTTGAGCATGTAGAATAATTGGAATGGTTTTATATTCCTTAGGAAAGTGTAATTGGCACACTTTGGAAACTGACCTATCTATCAAAGCTAAACATATATCTACTCTATACCCAGAGATTATATTACTGGACATAATCCAAGGGAAATAAATGCAATGTCCACTAAAAGATGTGTACAAGAATGTGCATGGTGGTTTTATTCACAATAGCCCCAAAGTAGAAACAACCCAATTGTCCTTCAGAAGGACAATAGACAAACTGTGGTATGTTCACACAATGGAATACTACACAGTAATAAGAAACAGCATCCTACGGTTACATCTGTTTATATTATAGATTTACAGATGAATATCACAGACATTAAATTAAATGCATAATATATATCAACATTTATATGAAGTTTGTAAGAAAGCAAAGGTGATATAGGTGAAGGGGATTAAGAGCCCACTTATGATGAGCATTGAGTAAGTATGGAGTTGTTCAATCACTATATTGTACACCAGAAACTAATATAACACTGTATGTTAACTATACTGGAATTAGAAAAGCGACAACAACAACAAGCAAAGCTCATCTATGTTGATAGAGGTTCGAATAGTGCTTTTCTTTTGGGTATAGGGCCTTGTGAGGAAGTATAAGAGAGCCTTTCTGAATGCCGGAAATATTTTATATCTTGATATGGATGGTTTTTATATGGGTGATTACATATGTAAAAATGGGCTCTTAAGTTTTAATTTGTTATCTTAAGTTTAATTTGTTAAAGTTAGACCTCACTTAAAATATTTTACATGGAAGAAAAAAGGATCCAGAAAATGACAATTCCTGTAGATTAAAAATCAAATGGATCTATGGTCATGTAAACTTTGACAAAGCAGGAAAGAATATCCAATGGAAAAGACAGTCTCTTCAACAAATGGTGTTGGGAAAATTGAACACATGTAGAGAAGTGAAACTGGATCACCTTCTTACACCATACACAAAAATAAACTCAAAATGGATGAAAGACCCAAATATGAGACAGGAATCCATCAAAATTCTTGGCAGAGAACACAGACAGCAACCTCTTCACCCTTGGATGCAGCAACTTCTTACTAGACAGTCTCCAAAGACAAGGGAAACAAAAGCAAAAAGGAACTATTGGGACTTCATAAAGATAAACAGCTTTTGCACAGTAAAACAGTCAACAAAATCAAAAGACAGCCTACAGAATGGGAGAAGACATTTCCAAGTGTCTTATCAGATAAAGGGCTTGTATCCAAGATCTATAAAGAACTTAGGAAACTCAATACCCAAAAAACAAGTAATCTGGTCAAGAAATGGGCAGAAGACACGAACAAACATTTCTCCAAAGAAGACATCCAAATGGCCAACAGACACATGAAAAAAAATGCTCATCATCACTCAACATCAGGGAAACACAGATCAAAACCACAATGAGATATCACCCCATACCAGTCAGAATGGCTAAAATGAATGAGTCAGGAAACAACAAATGTTGGTGAGGGTGTGAAAAGAAGGGGAACACGTATACATTGCTGTGGGAATGCAAGCTGGCACAGCCACTCTAGAAAATAGTATGGATGTTCCTCAAAAAGTTGAAAATAGAGCTACCTTATGACCCAGCAATTGCACTACTGGGTATTTACTCAAAGGATACAAACATAGTGATCCAAAGGGGAACATGCACCTCAATGTTTATAGCAGCAATGTGCACAATAGCCAAACTATGGAAAGAGCCCAGATGTCCGTTGGCAGACGAATGGATAAAATGTATCGATTGGATAAAAGTATATATATATATATATATATATATATATATATATATATATATATATATATAATGGAATATCACTCAGTATCACTCAACCATCAAAATAAATGAAATCTTACCATTTCCAGTGATGTGGATGGAACTAGAGGGTATCATGCTAAGCAAAATAAATCAATCAGAGAAAGACAGCTATATGGTTTCACTCTTATGTGGAATTTAAGAAGCAAAACAGAGGATCATCGGAAAGGGAAGGAAAAAAAAATAAGATGAAATCAGAGAGGGAGACAAACCATAAGAGACTTAATTATAGGAAACAAGCTGAGGGTTGCTGGAGGGGTGGTGGGTGGGGAATTGGGGTAACTGGGTGATGGGCATTAAGGAGGGCACTTGATGTAATGAGCACTGAGTGTTATATGCAACTGATGAATCACTGAACTGTATTTCTGAAACTAATAATACACTATATGTTAATTACTTGAATTTAAATAAAATTTAAAAAATCAAATGGAAAAAGTTAAATTTAGCAATGCTGTAAGAAGCGTCTATTATATATTTAAAAATCCAAATCCAAAGGAAAACATAATATTAAAAAAAATTGGAAGTACTAGATTTCCATTCCTTTCTTCTCTCTTGATCAGTTTAAACATCATGAAAGTTATATCTTGTAAATTTGAAAGAAATTGCCTGTAAGCCCCTGTGTGTACAACGTCTTTCAATGGATTTCTTCATCTTGATTAGATTGCTTTTCTTGATTAAATTGACCAGAGATGTTTTACTATTTTGCTTGTTTCTGTTTTGGCCACTCATTTTTCAATTGTTTGGTTCTTTTCCCTCCTGGACGTTTTCGAGACATTCTTCTGCTTTCATTGAGCTTGCAGTCTAGTTATGCAAACACCTATTTGGTAGGGAAAAGAAGAGTCCCCGGCCCCTTTAAAAAAAATAACATAATTTTAGAAACTCACCCGTGGGCAATTTAGAAACCTTCAGTGATTTCTTAAGTTTTAGTTAATAATTATTTTTAGTTTGATGTGTCTTTTTAAAAACCTTTTAATTTCTAATTCGCTTTCAGGCAGTTCTCTTTGCCCTGAGAGTTTCCTCCTAGGGAATTAGCCAATCCCACGGTCTCACTTGTTTTGTCTGGCTTAATTTTATCAAACTAAACTACTGTTTCTGCACTTAAAAAAAAAGCCCAACTATTCTGGTTTTGATCTTCTAAAAAAGATTTTATTTATTTATTTGTGAGAGCGAGCGAGCGGCAGGCAGAGAGAGAAGCAGACTGCCCGCTCAACTAGGAGCCCCATGGGGGAGTCAATCCCAGGACCCTGGGATCATGACCTCAGCCAAAAGCAGACGCTTAACGGACAGAGCCACCCAGACCTCCCCTGGATTTGATTTTTATCATCTGTCAGATTGCCGGAATCCAAGGACCCAGGAAGACAGGTAAAGCTCCATCCCATTAGAAAGCTCTCTCAAATCCTGCGATTCTTGCCCTTGCCCAGCCCTCTCTCGCGAGATTTGGAAACCGGAAGTGAATTCTATTTCGGGCGTGTTTTCGAGGGGTGGGCTCAGTCAGTGTTGGCGGGAGCTGAACTATCTGTCCGCTCCTTGCTGTCCGGCCTGGGCTGGCTCTGGTGTAGGGGCTTGCGGACAGCGCTCCCCGCCTCCAGCCGGCAGGATGCGGGTGGCTGTGGCCGGCTGCTGCCACGGCGAGCTGGACAAGATCTATGAGACGCTGGCGCTGGCGGAGAGGCGCGGCCCCGGGCCGATAGATCTTCTGCTGTGCTGTGGCGACTTCCAGGCTGTGCGCAATGAGGCCGACTTGCGTTGCATGGCCGTCCCGCCCAAGTACCGCCACATGCAGAGCTTCTACAGGTGAGTGGCGCGGCTCAGGCCGCAGACCCAGCGGTACGAGGTGTGACTATCCAGCGGGCAGTGGGAGAGAACCCGGACTGGGTTCGAATCCCCATCCCCCCGCCATTGACTAGCTGTCTTGCTTAGTTACCTTCTTTGTTCACGCGGTGTCTAGGAACGGGTGCTTAGTAAATGTCACTTTTCTCACTTCCTTTCACCTGTCTTGTCTGTTTCGGAAGGGATCGAAGCCTGAGGGAGAAACCTGCGGGAAGAAGCTGACGGGTTAATCTACCTTGTACTTGATAGGGCTCTGGAACCGCTTTATTTACTGATCCAGGAATTTTTATTGGACATCTGCTTTGTGCTCGTCCGCGTTCTAGAAGCTAAGGTTAGGAGCTGACAAAGTTCTTGCTTGACCTCATTGAACGCGCACTGGCTTTGAACCCAAGGTGGCAGCCCCTGAATTCTTAAGGACAAGTATAGGCAGTTAGTTTAGAAAGAGCTTTTTAATTTTTTATAGTGAGCTCAGATTTTTCCTTTGGACCTTATTTTGCTTTTCTACTGTGCCTGGTTTTATGGGCATGAGTTACTGCTTTTCTCTATGCCCGATTCCTGCTATGCCAACTGACAACTTTACCCTTATGTTGTAGGTATTACTCTGGAGAGAAAAAGGCCCCAGTTCTCACAGTCTTCATTGGGGGAAACCATGAAGCCTCAAATCATTTGCAAGAGTTACCGTATGGTGGCTGGGTGGCGCCAAACATTTATTATTTAGGTATGTGTTAGTAATTTTTTGGTTTGTTTGGAATGGAAGAGCCTGTCAGGATTTGTGTAATAGTTGGGCAGCATCTTGAGATGTATAGTGTTTTGGGAATGCCCCTTAATTTAAATAGTTAATTAAGAAAATTTAATTAAAACAGTTAATTTAAGTATGTAATCATGAAAATATGTTCATGTTTCATCTGGTGTTTTAAGCAATATAAATAGTATAATGTAATATTAAATATAACTGCAAAGGCCTTTTACACTATTTGCAATCCCTTTATTTTTTCTTTCTCTATTAAACTAAGAAAACTTAAACTTATTTTAATGGAAATTGTTAAACATACACAAAAATAGAGAATAATATAATGAATCTTTGTACCTATTAACCAGCTTCAACAACTGTTATCTTTCTGCCACCTTATTTCAACCCCACTCCCCTCCAAACTTTTTTGTGGGAAGAAGTGACTGGAGTATTGTAAAACAAATCCCAGCCATCAGATTATTTCACCTGTGAATACTTCAGTATATATTTTTAGGAGATAAGTGTTTTTAAAAATATCACAGCTACAGTACCATTATTATACTTAACTAAAGTAGCAGTAATTCCCATTATCTGTTGCTTAGTTCGTGTTCAGAGTTCTGTGATTATCACAAAGTTTGATTTTATAATTGACTTATTCAAATAGAATCCAAACCAGGTCCACACATTTCATTTGATTGTCATGATTCTAAAACCTCTTGGGCTATAACAGTCCCTTTTCTCCCCCACCCCATGTTGTTTATTTGTTGAAGAAAATGAGAAATTTGTCTTATAGAATTTCCTGCTTTCTGGATTTAGCTGATTGGAATTTCCTATGTTGTTTAACATGTTCCTTTAATCCTCTCCATTACTTGCAATCTGAGTTTGGAGTCACAGCCTGATTAGATTCAGGTTCAATTTTAGTCCTGTTAGACTATACAGTCTTTTCTTCTCTTTATTTAAATGTTTATAGTGGGGCGCCGGGGTGGCTCACTCGGTTAAGCATATAACTCTTGGTTTGAGCTCAGGTCATGGTCTCAGCATTGTGAGATAGAGCCCCATGTTGGGCTCCTTGCTCAATGTGGAGTCTGCTTGAGAGATTCTCTCTCTTCCTCTCCCTCCCTCCTGCTCCTCCCCTAGCTCGTGCTTTCTTTCTCTCAAATAAATAAATAAAATCTTTAAAAAAAAATAAATGTTTATAGCTCTAATGATGACATCATAACTTCAGAAATGTAATTTCTCTACTTCATTGCTGGTTGATCTTTTGACAGCTGCAATATTGTGAGAAGACATTTGAAAATGGTCAGTCAGAAATGAAATATAGAAACTGCAATTCTTTATACTTTATATCTGTTGACTTTCAGATTTATAACATACAAATCCATCATAAGACATTTTTCCTTATTTCCTTCCCCACCCACTGTAATATTTGATTAGGTACCAAATTATGTCTATTTCTCCCTTAACACACCTAATCTCATTTGTTCCTTCCTTTGCCTAGTCTCTTGCCTATCTGCTTCTAGGCCTCTCCTCCCTAGCCTTATATATTGTTGGTATATCACTATGTAAAAGAGTAACTTCATCATGACATTTAATTTTCAAATAATTTTAGGACTGCATGGAGTTGTAGGCCTTTAAACTATTCATTTAGTTAGTAAAGAGATTGCTTCTGCCTATGGTAATTTTATTTAATTGTGTACTTTTTCAGGTTTGGCTGGTGTAGTAAAATACCGAGGCGTAAGGATTGGTGGCATCTCTGGTATCTTTAAATCTCATGACTATCGAAAAGGTATTATTCTGAGAATTGTTTTTAAACTTTAGAACTTGGCATGCCTCATAGTAACTTAAGCATAATACAGAGTTTGACTTTTTCATTGGATTTTTTTTCTCTGCACTATTAGTACTTTTTTTAATGAAATATTTTATACATATGAAAATGTTGAGAACACTAGAACATACTATTTATGTATGCACCATCTAGTTTTATCAAGTCTTTGTATTTTGTGACTTTTAGTTAGGATTTTAAAGAAATAAAACAGTACAGATATAGTCAGAGCTCGCTGTTTGTCTGTCCTTAGTCCCACTCTTCTCTTTTTATCCTTCCCTTTCCTTACCAGGCAGTCATTCTTCTGAATTTGGTATTTGTCATTCGCTTATTATGTCATTACAAGATGCGTAACAGCTTTAAACAGTGTATGATATAGCATGTTTTAAACTTCATGTGAATGTATCATTTTGCATGTATCTTCCTGCAGCTTGCTTCATTGTTCAATATGTTTTTGAAATCCATGTTGATACATCTCACTCTATTCGTTTTAATTTGTGAGTAGCATTCCATTGTAGAAGTATACCACACTGTATTCATTCCACTGTATCTAAAAAGATTATACCTTGGTTTTAAAGTTAAAGGAATAACTTGGGTTCACATTGACTTCAGAATTTTATGAGTTGGCAGCTAAAATATATTATATCCTCAATGTAACTATTAAATCATAAGTCTTTTCCCCACTGCGCTGTTCCCCATGATTCTAACCTATTGGTATAGGAGTACAAAAATAGGCTGTCTCCTTCATGGCAAGTGTGGGTGCAAACTGTCTTCGACTCTTTGGAGGACAGCTGGTAGTCTGTGGAAATTACAAAAGTACTCTGACCCAGGAGTTCTATTTCCAAAAATGTAATTTACAGATACATTCCACAAGTGCAAAGTGATGTGTACACGTTTTTTTATTTCAGCCTTGTTTGTAATGGCAAAAGGTAGGAACTCATTAACTGTATCATGATAAAACAATACAATGTAGTGCGATGAAGCTATTTTTTTAAAAAAAAGAGAAGCAGCTCTGTGTGTGACATGTACAAAGAACTCCAAGATAAGTGAAAAAAAAACAAGGCACAGAACACTTATAAACTCTACTGCTATTTGTTTAAAAAAAGGAAGGATAAAGAAGTTTGTGTATTATTATGTGCATAGTTGATATCCCTGGAATAAAATACTAAAACCTGTTTAACACTGGTAGCCTCTAGGTCGTGTTACTGGTGACTGGGGGACAGGAATAGGAGGATCCCTGCCTCCCATTGTTTTAGCAGCTTCGAAGAGATAAAATTTACATATCTTTGGAAGTATACAGTTCAGTGATTTTTAGCAAATTTATAGGGTTATGCAACCATCTAGATTTAGAACATTTCTATCATTCCCAGAAGTTTTGTGGTTAATCCCTGCTCCACCCCAGCCCTAGGCATCACTGGTCTACTCTCTGGAGGAACTCTTCTTATTCCATTCTGATGGTATCTTTTAAATTTTAAACTATGTGAATAACCAACATATTCCATATTAAATATAATTTAATTTAAAGAATTACAAGCCCCTCAATTATTTAGATTTATAGTGATCACTTATTAGTAGAAAATACCAGCATTTTAAGAGCAGCGTCTTCATAAAATTTTTAAAAACCAAGAGCATTAACGACAGACCTCAGTTTTGGAGAAGTGTGTGTATATATTTGTATCTGCGGTATTTAAGAGAGTTGAATATAGCTTATTTCTCTTCTTTAATTTAAGGTCATTTTGAGTGCCCCCCTTATAATCCAGCTACAATAAGGAGTATTTATCATGTGAGAAATATTGAAGTCTATAAATTAAAACAGGTATGTAAAAAGCACATTATAGCAGACTTGAAAAAAATGTTAAAGTAATTCTGTACCAAAGTGCATTTTGATCATTTTGGTATATGACTTCCAAGAAGAGTTTAATTCAGTATTTCTAAAATTTGGATCTTGAGTTGCTTTTAGGAGGTTCACAAATGAACATTTTTTAATTCTAATGTTATGAATTTATTTTAGGGACTAATAATAAAATAGAGCACTTAATCCATAACTTCAGATATTACTATTTAGGATAAGGCTAAAGAATATATATTGGCATAAAGTGATACTTTAAAGAAAATATTAAAGTATTTCAGATAATGGCATTAAATAGGAAATAAATAGTGGTAAAAATGATAAAGAATATGGTAAAATTGTGAAGGTGGTATTGGAACACTGGCTTAACTGGAGAGTAGGTAAAACTAGGTTTTTGTTTAAGAATGCATTAAATGCCTGACACTGGGCTAAGCAGTTTTCACACATGGTATTTCATATAATTGCCACACAATTCTGTGAAGTAGGTGTTACTCTGACTTTGTCACATTAAGAATGTGAGTCCAAGGCTCAGGTAGGTAAGTAGCCTGCCCGGAATTTCCCAAGGAGTTAAGGGGGCAGAGCCTGCCTGATGCTCTCAGGCCCTTCCCACCATACCCTACAGCCTCAGCAGAAGCGTGAGGATGCTTTGCGGGCATTTCTTTAATACCCTACTCATAACAGTTCCCTACCTTGAATGCTTTTTCCCTTTTACCCATTTCAGTCCTATCAGTCTTTGAAGAACCAGCTTAGATGCCAGTGTTCTAGTTTTTTGTTTGGTTTGGTTTTTTAAGTAGGCTCCACGCCCAGTGTGGGGCTCAATGTGGGGCTTGAACTCATGACCCTGAGATCAAGACCTGAGCTGAGATTAAGGGTCAGATACTTAACCAATGGAGTCCCCGAGGTGCCCCACCAGTGTTCTAGTTTAAAGCCATCAGCCTATTGTGAAATTTCATTGCACTTACTGCCTGAATCAGTTATTCAGTGATTAGTCATATGTGTCATATCTTGTATCATCTTGAACACTTAAGTTATTTTAATTTAGTTTTCCAGATATTTTTTGCAGATTACTTGAAGGTGCTGGGGATCACTAAAGTATGGAGTGTATTTTATGGCCTCCTCATGAAGACATCAGCCACCTTAAATACCTCTGCTGTAATTTATGTAGTAAACAGAATTTTTTAGGTGAATGCTATATGAGTCCATTAGGGAAAAAAAATGGAATATACCTTTGGGTTTTACAATATTATTTACATTAGAGATCTCATGAAATCTGGTGTTTCTGTATCTTAAAACAGTTTCTTCACTAGAAAGGAAAAGAATGATGGTTATTATATATTTTAGAGGCCCTATATGAAAGACCATAGTTGGCTGACAGTCTGATCAAAGTTTGTCTGCGTGGCCCTGCCTTGCCATGGAAGATAGGGGTGATTTGTGAGGAGAGAGAAAGCGGTTTCTCCTGGCTTAGATGAGTGAGTTTATTATTTCTTAGTGTTTCTGTGACTTTCTTAATAAAATTTCCTTGGAATGAATTACACAGAAATCTAAAGCTCAAAGTGGGCGAATGGTTGTGCAGTAGTGGAGAAAAAGTCAGGGATTGCTTTTGATCTGTTTTTTTAAAAGTTTTCTTTCTTTTTCTGTTAAAGCTGAAGCAGCCTATGGACATATTCTTATCTCACGATTGGCCAAGAAAGATCTATCATTATGGAAATAAGCAGCAGCTTCTGAAGACTAAGTCTTTTTTCCGACAAGAAGTGGAAAATAACACATTGGGAAGTCCTGCTGCCTCAGAGCTCTTAGAGCACTTCAAGCCTACGTACTGGTTTTCTGCGCACCTTCATGTGAAGTTTGCAGCCTTGATGCAGCATCAGGTAGAACCCAAAAATATTTATGCTTTCATTTAAGAAACACTTATCAAATATGTGTGGGCTAAGGCACTATGGGCACAGTTGTAAATCGAGAGAAAAAAATCAAAGATAACTTTGCTTTTGTGAGTAACTCCATAACCTTGGGGGGAAGAGACATGCAGGTGATTATAAAATAGTGTAATAAATTGGTGATCAAAAGTGCCAGGAGACTGTGGGAGCCCCTCTGCCATACTGTGCTCAGATGGGGATGCGGACAGGAGATGAAGAGATGGAGAAGGTTTTTCCAAAGGAATTAACTGTTCCAGGAAGCAGTAGAATCTAGGTAACACCGTCCAGGTAGAGTGATCAGTGTGTGCAGAGGCTGGTGGCCTGAATGCCTGGCCCTGGCACGCGCTGGGGGACCGCAGCAGTCCCTTTGGCTGAGGCAGAGGGAGAGATGAGGCTGGAACGAGATCAGGGCTGCCTTCTGGGCCATGCTCTGGAGTTTGGGTTTTAACCAGAAAGTAATGGGGGAAGTTGGGGAGCGATGAAACCAGATTTTCATTTCAGAAAGGTTAGTTTGGTAGCAGTTTTGTTTATGGAAAATGGGAGGCATATTTAAGCAAAGATGAGGTTCTAACCTTGCCCGTCATTACCCAAGTAGTTATAGAACTGACTTATTTTGGAACAGTGACTGTTGTTGCTTTGACACACGACTTAGGGGTATGATTAATAAAGATTGTTTCCATCCTGTTCTGTGTATGAATTACCTGTGATGTTTTAACATTTTTTCTTAAATCATGGTTCATATTTCTAGGCCAAGGATAAAGGACAGACAGCCAAAGCAACCAAATTTTTAGCCTTGGACAAATGCCTACCACATAGAGACTTTCTTCAGGTAAAAAGAAAATGAAATAACTTTGCAATATAGTTTTGCTCTTCCAATGATTAGAAAAATAATAATTTTCCCTTTAGAATTTATTTATGCTCTCTATAATTTATTCTGAGAATTCTTTAGGAATACTTAAGTTACGTTAGTGTTGTAAGCTATTAAAATTCTTTTAAATTTTGTTATATTGAAATTCTTAGAATATTAAAAATAGAAGTGTATTTCTTAAAATTACCGATTTCTTTCTGTAGGTAATAGATATAGAACATGACCCCAGTGCTCCTGAGCACTTAGAGTATGATATTGAATGGCTCACTGTTCTCAGGGCTACTGATGATCTTATTAATGTTACTGAGCGTCTATGGAATATGCCTGAAAATAATGGCCTGCATACAAGGTAAGTCTGACCTTATATATGGTTTGCTGTCTTTGTTGCATGCCCAATTTTTGTCCCATCCACCTTTTTCTTTCTTTTTTCTTTTAAATCAAGGGAATTATTGTTAAATAAGTGTCAGAGTAATTCAGGGTTTACTGACTGGTATGGAAAACTACAAATTTTCCATCTAAGGGATATAAAAATGGATGATGGAATACCAACCCAAATAAGTATATAAATGAATAAGCATGCATAAAACTATAATATGGCGGAGATTTGGTTCACACATTAAAGTGATTTATACTTTTTTTTTTTTTAAGATTTTATTTATTTATTTGAGAGAGAGAGAGAGAGAATGAGAGAGAGCATGAAAGGGAAGAAGGTCAGAGGGAGAGGCAGACTCCCCGCAGAGCCGGGAGCCCGATGTGGGACTTGATCCTAGGACTCTGGGATCATGACCTGAGCCGAAGTCAATGGCTTAACCAACTGAGCCACCCAGGTGCCCCAATGTGATTTATACTTTTTTTAGAGGGTGAATTAAGGAAAGGTTTTTCTAAGAATTGTTTTTATTTCAAAATGGTCCTTTGGCAAATTAACTATAATTTTATTAGATGGAATTTTTATATATGGTTTATATGAAGTCCATATTTAGATTTCATCTTTTATTGCCTGAGGCTGATAAAATGTAAAAAGCTATTGTTTTGGACTTTCGTAGGTGGGATTATAGTGCAACGGAAGAAGCTATGAACAAAGTGTTGGAAATACTGAATCACGACCTCAAAGTTCCATGTAACTTCAGCATAACAGCTGCTTGTTATGACCCTAGCAGGCCACAGACACAAATGCAGTTGGTTCATAGGATCAATCCTCAAACTACTGAATTTTGTGCCCAACTTGGCATCACTGACATGAATGTCAGGCTTCAGAAGGCCAAGGAGGAACATCACTTGTGTGGTGAATATGAAGAGCAGGATGACGTGGAGAGTACTGACTCTGGAGAAGACCGTAGTGAATATAACACAGATACATCTGCCCTATCCTCTATTAATCCAGATGAAATAATGTTAGATGAAGAAGAGGAAGATGAAGATAGTATTGTGAGTACGCATAGTGACATGAATACACCATCTGTAGAACCTTCTTCTGATCAAGCTTCTGACTTCTCTGCAAGCTTCTCTGATGTCAGGATCTTGCCGGGTTCCATGGTTGTATCTTCTGATGATACATTGGGTTCCCCAGATGGCAGAGAGGGGAAACTTGGTGAGGCTCCGGAGTCAGGGGATGGAAACGACTTAACTGAATTGCCATCGAAGAGGCTGAGTGATGAACATGAACCTGAACAAAGAAAGAAAATTAAGAGGAGGAATCAAGCCATCTATGCTGCGGTGGATGATGATGATGCAGCCTAAGACAATTGACTTGTCTCCGTATTATATATAGATATGTGATTTTTGAGACTATATTTTTAGAGTTGGATTTTTGACTCAAGATTTAACTTTGTAATAATGAAGTTACTTAAGAGAATTTTAGTTAGGTGTTAACTTTGTCTTTAGTCCTTTGTATATTTCAGATAAAAATATTAAAATTTCATATATTTACTTGATCTAGTACCTTTTTTTTGAAGATGGATATTATTCACTTTAATTTTTTTCAAGAAGCACTTACTGAATACCTACTTTGTACCAGGCATTCTTCTTTAGGATGGCACTAGAAAGACGAGTAAGACAGGGATTTTTACCTTCAAGGAGTAACTACCACTATGAATATTTTGGTGTATAAAATATGGCATATTTATATTTTGTTTTCTGAAGTCATTACTACATGTGTAATTTTGTTTGCTTTCTTATATTTGTTATAAATATTTTCCCTGGTCTGCTCTTTATGTCTGTCAAATATAATTGAAATTGAAGATGGTAGATAAGGTTTCAGGAAATAAATTCCTTTAAATACTAAACATTGGTAAACAAAGTTTTACACTTAATTGCTGAGATTCATACAACCTTGTAGACTTTGGCGTATTTTAGCTTTAGCTTTAACTTTAAGGTAGCTATAGTAAGTGTGTACAGGTAATTTTGGGCACAGTTTAGCTTAGTATTAATTACCAGTGAGGACTGAGTTGCACAAATGCTGCCCCTTTGCTGTTATCAATTACTAGTATTAGAATATTTTTTTTTAAAGATTTTATTTATTTATTTGACAGAGAGAGAGAGAGAGATCACAAGTAGGCAGAGAGGCAGGCAGAGAGAGGGGAGCAGGCTCCCTGGTGAGCGGAGAGCCCGATGCAGGGCTCGATCCCAGAACCCTGGGATCACGACCTGAGCTGTGAAGGCAGAGGCTTTAATCCACTGAGCCACCCAGGTGCCCCAGTACTAGAATATTTTTAAAGATCTACATGGAAAAACTGTACTTCTATCCTGGCTCTGGTTAAAATGCCTGGGTGATCTGCGGAGATGGTTGCCCTGTACTTGGATCAGTAGCCATGAATTCAGACTGTTCTAGGATGGCATCATCCCATAGTAGTCCACATCCAGGGGCCAATCTAGGAGAATGATTTAGCAATTGGCTTCTATCTTGTCAGCATCTGGCTTGAAGAAGGTTGAGCACTTTATCTTTATTGCCATCTATTTTGTTTACTTTCTTTTTTGAATTGAATTTACTTCCCTAATTTTAATTTCCATTATTTACATAAAGTATTTAAAAACTATGGGTTTCCCCTATCACTGATTTAATGGAATCCCATAGATGTGACATAGAGGTCTCTCCCCCGAAATTCTTTAATAAAAATAAATAAAAGCAGAAAGTAATTAGATGTAAAATAAATAGCAGAGTTCATTAAAAAAAAAAAAAGACAATCCTTTAGCTTGCTCAATCAAGAAAGAAAGCACAAATGCCAAAAATATAAATAAATAAAAGGGAGAAATAGCCAGTAAAACAGGGTATTCACACAAACATAGGATTACTCTCATAACTTAGTACAAATAAATGTGATGAATGATTACTAGGAAAATAGAATTCACTGAAATTCATCCTACTGGAGGTGGAAAGTGGCAAAAATTTCCACAGAAGGAATAGAAAAAGTTATCAAAGAATTAACTCCGACAAAAAAGGGCTTGGCCCAGATGGATTCAAGAGGAAAGTACCAAAAAATCACTAATGTTAGGTAAACTTCCAAAATGTAGAAAAATGAAGGAAAGTTTAGTTTTCTTTTTATGAAGCAAGTATAATGTTGATATCTAAATCTGATAAAGATTGCACCAAAAAACCCACAGACAAATCTCACATATGAATATTGCTGCAAAAGTCCTCAATAAAACACTAGTAAACAGAATCTATAGCACATTTTAAGGTGATTTAGCATGACTGATACAAAGATGGTTCAATATTAGGAAATGTGTTCGTATAACTCACATCGTAGTAGATCTAAGAACAAACATCATGGTTGTCTCCATGGACGATGACAAGGCCTTTGGCAAAATTCAACACCCATTTCTGATTTTTTAAAAAGTAAAATCTAGGGGTACCTGGGTGGGTTCATTTTGTTAAGCATCCAACTCTTGGTTTCTGCTCAGGTCATAATCTCATGGGTCTTGAGATGGAGCCCCGCATTGTTGGGTTCTATGTTCGGCGTGGAGTCAGCTTGAAGATTCTCTCCCCCGCTCCTCCCCCCACTTTAAAAATAAATCTTTGGGGGAAAAAAATCTAACATCTTGTTTAATGGGGAAACACTACTGGCATTCTCATCAAAGGAAAGTAAGCAGAAGGTCAAGGAACAAGACAGGATATCTGCTACATCCATTACATTTTAACATTGTATTGGTGTAAAGAACAAAGCCATTAGACAAAAGGAAACAATGAGGGAAATCAAGTTTGCAAAGAAAGAGGCAAGTACATACAAATGACCTGAATATTTAGGTGGAAAACACAAGAAAACAAAAATTAAAACTAATACATCACAGTAGTAATACAGCAAGGTAATAAGATAAAAATTAACATATAAAGCAATAGCTTTCATATACAATTACCAGTCACGGGTGTGATACAAACAATATCAAAAAGAAACACTTAACAAGAAATGCGCAAAGCCTATAATGAGGAAAACCTTAAAATATACCCCAAAATGCAAAAGTAGACTTGAACTAATGGAAACATCTCTATTCTTGGATAGATAAACATTTTAAAGATGGGAGTTCTTCCCAAGTTAATATGTAAATTTAACATGACCCCAATCAAAATATCAATACATGGTTTTGTTTTTTGTTTGTTTTCCTGGAGCTAGACAAGCTGCTTTTAAAGTTCATGTGGATAAATAATTTAGAACAGACAGGAATGTCCCCTCCCCCAAAGAGCAGTAGGTTATGCTGGCCATATTAACTATCAAAACACACTATAAAACCTCTATAATTAAAACAATGTAGTATTGCTCCATGAATGGACAGACCAATGGAACAGAAAGACAAGAAATAGACCCCAACTATGGAAAATTTTAGCGTATGATTTAAGTGGCATCTCTAATCACTGAGGAAAAAGATGATATTTTAAACAAATAGGGTTAGATCTCTGGATATCCATTTGGAAGAGGAAAGTCGTATATATATAAATGTCTTATAATGTTTATGTGTATATATATATGTAATAATATATATATTATATCTATAAACTCCAAATAGACCAAACTTACACACGAGAAAAATGAAACATAAACCGCATGTGAAAACTTGGGTAAGGGCGCCCGGGTGGGTCCGTTGGTTACGCTTCCGACTCCTGGTTTCAGCTCAAGTGGTGATCTCAGGGTTGTGAGATAGAGCAGAGATCTTGATCAGAGAGATACAACGAGGAGAGTCCTTGGAGCTCCTTAGTTGCAGACCCAGCTCTTTTACACCCTCAGAATTGCTCTTTTCTATGCGTAGGCTTTCAGCCTTTCTTTCATCTTCTAATCCCCATCTCCTTATCTCCTTCCAGTAAATTCCCCTCTTGTTTAATTTAGCCAGCCAGAGTTTTGGTGCTTGCAGCCAAAATACCCTGACTGATATATATGCTCCTGAGTGTTAATGAGCTTGTAATTGGAACAGGGGAGGAAAAGGCAAGATAAGAAAATTATGGTCCTCATCTATTATGATTTTCTTTAATTCTTATTTATCAGTTTAGGCCATTCATTTATTCATTCAAGAAATATTTATTGAGATAAATACATCCCAGGCACTATGCCAGGGATACAATGGTGAGAAATAATCAAGTATAATTCCAGGCCTCATGGAGCTTATAGTACAAGGAGGGAAATTAATATTAATAAAATAACCACCTCAATAATTATGAAATTCCAACTATACCAATGTGGCAAATGAGAGGAATATGGTACTATTGGAGCAAATCAGAGGGGCATTTGATTCACAGGTATTGTTTAATATAATACCAGAGGTCTTGGTCAAATATAAAATAAGATAAGAGATATAAAGATTGGAAAGGAAACATCACTATTTGCAGGCCATCTGTATGTAGATCACTTGTATAGAAAGGATAACAAGCAAAATAAAAAGATTCATAGAAATAAGGCCAACAAAAGTTTGCCAGGTACAAAGAGAACCTCAAAAATCAGTAGCATTTTTCTCAAATAGCAATAACCAGTAAGAAGAAAATGACAGAAACAACAACACAACAACAGCAAAAATAAAAATGTTT
This sequence comes from Potos flavus, assembly GCA_028534135.1. Taxonomy (NCBI): domain Eukaryota; kingdom Metazoa; phylum Chordata; class Mammalia; order Carnivora; family Procyonidae; genus Potos; species Potos flavus. The sequence goes on along the minus strand of CM052898.1, from coordinate 81,952,321 downwards.
CTGGAAATTAATTTATCAAAAAACTCACAAGACTTCAATAAAGAAAAAAAGCTGTATCAAGGAAACAATTTAATATTTAAATAAATGAGAAAATAGTCCAGGGTTCTGGATGTGATGGTTTAACATTGTAAAGGTGTCAATTGTTGCCAAATCAACAAATATCAATGATTACAAACCACCTAAGAGAAAGTGTGAACTCTGATCCTGGTAATTTAACAAATCTGGAAAGTTAAATTTTAATATAAATATAGTAGTGATATTATGAAGAAGATTCAAAATCAGTTCCTAAAAGTATATAAAAGTCTGGTAACAAGAAACAGCATTGTGAAATATTGATGTGACTCTATTTTTATTTTTAATATCTCAACTCAAATATCTCAATGAACTCCAACAAAACAGTTGATTTCCTTTGTCCATTTTTGGACTTCTCTGTGGATTGACTTATTGAATCCAAAGCAGGAGGTTCCTAGTGATTTCATGAATCCTTCATTAATAATTGCATTAAACTTCTGAACTTTCTTCATAGATCCGTATTCAGTCATTGTTGGGATACCCAATTATTCTTTCTTAAATCTGTTTTTTTTAAATTGCTTATATATACATGTGGTACATCCAATGAAAGATCTCAGTCCCATCTCTGTCTGCCAGTCACTCAGTTCTTCTTCCTAGGGTCAACCAACATTATCAGTTGAATTTCTTTTTCTCCTCTCTTTTGAGAAAGGTAGTGGCAATCCACACATTCTCTTCTTTACTGTGTTTTTTTTTTCCACTTAAAATATATATCTTGCAGATGAATCTATGTCCGTATATAAAAGTCTTCCTTGTTTTTTTATGGATGCATATTATTCCATTGTATAGATGTATCTTAATTTATTAAACCAGTCTCTTCTGATGGACATTAGGTTGTTTCTAATCCTTTGAAAATAAAAACGGTGAAAATGAAAACATATGTTATTTTGTTCATGTGCAACTAGATCTCTAGGATAAATTCCTGGTAATAAAATTGCCGGCATATTGGTTTACCATTTCAACAGTATAGCTTAACTGTCCCCGGTTGAGGTTATCCAGATTTATGCTCCCAGCAACATGTTAGAGTGATTATTTTTCCACACTTTTCCCAATGCCTTGTGTTATTAAACTTTATGGGCATTTGCTCATCTGAGAGGTAAAAATAACCCAGGGCAGCTTTAATCATCTTATATGTAAGGTTGAGTGTCTTCATATATTTAAGCCTATTTGTATTTCTTTTACTGTGGACTGCCCGGTCATAGCACTTGCCTGATTTTCTACAGAAATGAAGTTTAATTTCTTACTGGTTTTTAGGAGTTGTTATGTAACAGGCAGTTTATAACTTTGCTATTTGATTGTTTCTGACTGACTATTAAGGAGTCAATAACCACTGCATCTTCAGGTAATTTCACAAAATAAAATTGTAAAATATTTAAATCACAGCATCAGAACACTCCTAAGACAAATGTATCGTTACTGAATTATTATAAGATGAACGAACACCCCTGTAACTACCACCCAGGTCACCCAGGTGGCTAGAAAGTTGTCATTTACCCCAGAAATCCATCCATATGCCCCATTCTGATCTCAACACCCTCCCTTCCTCCAAAAATATCCATTATTCTGTCTTTTATAGTAATTACTTTCTTGTGTTTCTTTATGGCTCTTCACTTGTGAGCAATCCTAGACTCTACAGTTTAGTCCTGACCATTCAAAAAATTGCAATGGCTTTAAAGGGTCTTTTAATCTTGAGGACTCCTCTCCATTTTTTTTTTTTTCTTTCTTTACACCTTTTCAGATGACAATCTCAGGACTTTTGTGTAGTTTTCCATAGTCTAGATTTTGCTCTTGGTGCAGTTTAACACATTCCTCTATCCTCTGTATTTCCTGCAAACCGGCAGCTGGAGCCAGATACTTTATCAGACTTAGATAAAATCCCTTTGAAAAGACCATAGGTGGTGCTGTGTTCCTTCATCAGGAGGCCACACAATGTCTGGTTTTCTTTCTTTTTGTGATATTAGCAGCTTTTGATGCCCAATGTCTAGAACAATTAGCTTATTGGGAGTTGTAAAATAAGGATATTCTAATTTAATACCTTATTTTTCATTGATTTATTGAAATACTTTATATACATTTATAAGGTGGGGTATTCTTTTTATTTATAAGAATTCTATTTTTATAGTCAATAACCAATAGTTCAATTCTATGTGAGATATAGAGGATAAAAATATGATTCTTTCTAAGTTTTTAGATTGTGAATTGAATCCCTATCACAATCCAAAACTGGCCAGTTGTTTTTTTTTAATCATTATGAACCTATGGATTTAAACATATTTGAAGAGTTTCAATCAGTTGCACTTAGGCCGTTTAAAGCTAAGAGTGTTCTATTTTTGCTCAGTAGAAATCCCTTTAAGTTGGCTTCTGAATCATTTTCACATGAGCCTAGTAGCTTTCTTTATCTGGTGTGAAGATATATTCTTGACTTAACTCGTACTTTTTTTCTGCCCCAGGCATGAAATGGACCATTTCCCACAAAAGCCCTTGTTTCTCTTAGTGAAACGTGATATTTCAAAATCACGATCTGGGTACAAGGATTGCTAATGGCTACCAAAGATTGGTCATTGTTTCTAGGCTTCTTCAATGGACAGAGTTAGGAAAAGTACACACACACACACACACACACACACACACACAGACGTGGACACACACACATACAACAAAATACTTCACGAGTTCATACTGATATTTCCAATGAAAATTCAGGACTACAGGATGTTTTACTTAACCTCTTCTATATTACATCGATACCTCCTGTCTTTTACACTGGAAATCTTGATTTCGAGGACCTAGAGTAGTAAATAGAATGAGAATCTCCTATAATCATCATTTACTTTAACCTCTATTAAACATACATAAATCTCAGAGTAATATAATTACTGAGAATAGTCATTTTTTGCATATTGCGATTTTCTCCCCATTTTGGATTCTGACTATTGATGTGGTTAATTTTAAGTCTCTCCTCTTATCATTTTCCCCTGTTTTTCCCATCTGTATTTTGTCCCCCTTTTCTGGCTTCTTTTAGACGAATTGAATATTTTTATGATTTGATTTTATCTCCTCTGTTGGCTTATTAGCCATAAACTTCATTGTGTTATTTTAGTGGATGCTTAGGGCTTATAGTATACATCTTTGTTGGGAAAGGTCACTGAAAAGACCTGACCACCAGTTGACCTGTGAGCCAGAACCCAGTGATGGGAAGATCCTCACCTCCTCCCTTGTCCTTGGAATGTGGGTTCTGCTTGCCTTTGCCATTCCCAGTGGCTGCTCCAAGGACCTAGCCTTGAGATAATGATGTGGCATTGAGACCACCTGCACAGTATACGTGATTGTTCCCAGTTAAGGGTACATATAGTACCCATGTCTCTCCATATACATTTTAAGACGTGGCAGGCAGATTCCCGGATCCACTTGTCTTGCTGCAGCCCAAGACCTAAGTTCCCTTTGCTTATCAAAACTACCACCTACTAAATAAATAAATAAAATCTTAAAAAAACATAAAACAAACAAATAAACAACTACTACCTACTAACCCGGAGTGGCCTGCCTCTTCCTTTGGTCTCTCCCTGCCAATTTTGGGGCCAATTTCAGATTACACCTGGAATGCTCCCCAGAGGGCTGCAAACCAACAATCTTTTACGTTGACAGCTTACATTCAAGTGTTAGTGTACCACCTCACATACAGTGTAGGAACCTTACAAGAATATTCTCCCATTGCTTCCCCTTATGCCTTGATGCTATTTCACCATGGCTTGTTTTCATATATGCTACAAACTCCATACTATATAATTTTGATTTTTATTTAAAGTGACTCATATTTTAAAAGGATTGAAATAATAAGAAAAATACTTGTATATTTCTCCACGTTGTTACCATTTTTTAAAAAGATTTCATTTATTTGACAGAGTGCGTGCCGGAGAGAGCGCACGAGCAGGGGGAGCGGCAGAGGGAGAGGGAAAAGCAGGTTCCCCACTGAGCAGGGAGTCTGC